>CM073482.1:50900000-51562142 GCA_037074505.1 Albizia julibrissin
ATTATAAATAAAATATTAATTTGTTAAAAGATTTGAGATGATGTGACAACTAATTAAATTTTAAATAATGTAATTTGATGAGTCGGGGTTTTCCATTACATAAAACTAACGGTATATAATTTAAATGACTAAAAGTGCACTTTTTAAATATAAGGGATAAAAATGAATCTCTATGTAAATATAAAGGATCAAATGTATACTTTGGTTATTGATATATAATATAATATAATATTAAATAAGAGTATTTTAGGGAGATAATCTCATATGTTATAATTAAGTTATTTATTTAACTTTTTTATCTATCAAAATTAGATAAATAACTCTTACATTTAGGACTGAAAGACTATGTAATTTCACAAAC
Organism: Albizia julibrissin; assembly: GCA_037074505.1. Lineage (NCBI taxonomy): Eukaryota > Viridiplantae > Streptophyta > Magnoliopsida > Fabales > Fabaceae > Albizia > Albizia julibrissin. The sequence goes on from CM073482.1 coordinate 50,900,362, forward strand.
ATCTTTTTCCAAAATGAAAAGAAAATCTTGCAAATCTAGAGGTCAAATAGTGTCTTTATTGTATCTTTTACTTATGGTCTATTTGGTATGATGGAAATGAGGCCATGTAAATGGAATTGGAGACTAATTCCATGCTTTAAGCATGTTTGGTATAATAGAATTTGAAAAAATTCCATTTTCATATGTATCAAAACACGTGGAAATGACTCTCATCCCAACACTCCAAGATTTATAATTCTATGCTCCTATTTAAATTTTCAACATTTGCCTCTTCCTTTCCAACTGTCACGCCACCATTTCCCTCATCCTTCCAGGCCAGCAAGATCCACTTCAACCAGTGACTTGTGCTCATAAATCTAACAGTGGCGGCGAGTGACAACCTGGCGGTGGCGACATTTTCACAGATCTCCGACTTTGTCTTCTTTCACTTCTTCAACAGGGTTGTACGATGACACCCATGTCTTCTTCCCCTTCTTTACGTCTCCGACGACATTTTCACGGATCTCCGACGAGCCTGCACATGACAGAGACCCATTGTTAACCATCGAAGAAGAAGATATCTGTTCTTCCATATCTAGATCTACGATAGTGACATAATGGAGAACTGCAATTGAGGTCTAGGACAATAACAATTTTGATGGTGGTTCCTAAAATTGCGATTTGTAGCCGTTGATTTAGGTGGTGGTTTCTAGAATCGCTTAACAAAGTGATTTCCTTTATTTATGGTTTCTGGAAGAAGGTAGATAATAGCGGCATAAAATCCATTATGATGGAAGAAGTTTGACGGTGACTTAACCCCTTCGTCTTTGTAGCTGAAGCATGATGACGACTAGAACTTTAACTTCTCTAGTTTCATCTCTGTCTTTGCCTTCATATGTTTATTGAAGATATTTTTTCTTAAAAATTTAATTTGATATTTCTAAGTTTTATTGGAATTGGTTTGGTTGATTTTCCAGCAAGGTTGTGATTTTGATGGTGGTTGACACCTTGAAAATCTCCCCACCACGCTATTATCATTGAATGTTGTAGATGATGATGGGCTTGCAAAATTTGCAGTTTTGCAGTGAGTTTTCCGATGGAGAATGTTGATGATGGTCCTGGGGAGATTTTTTTTTAATAAATTTGGGGGGGGGGGATTTTGGTTTTTTATATAAAAATTAAGTCTCATTTTCATGACATATTAAACACACTTTTAAACTCTATATTGATATCCATTTTCATACCCATTTATATCAAAATCAATTCCAATATATTAAATCGGCATTAAAGGTTGTTGGAATATACTTGGTAGAAAAGAGTTCAAGCCCAAATTAAGAGGTGCTGCTATACAAACATGGATAGATGTGCAGTGGGTTTATTGAGAAAGATTTTCCTTTAATTTATATGGTTTAAAGGTTATATCTATTTCATATATGTTTGGTTTGAAGGGAGGGGGTGGAAGGAGAGCGGATGAGATTATCTTACTTGGTGGAAAAAGGAGGTGAGGAGTTTTTGATGATCCCTTGTTTGATTTAAAAAGGGAGAAAATGGAGGAATAATAGTAATTTACCACTATACCTCACCATATTAATTTATATTTTTTATTTATATGTTATATAAATTAATTTACAGGTTATCTAATTAATATAATAACATTTTAATTTATAATTAATATAATAATATATTTTAAATATGGAATAATGTTTTTTTATCTATAATAATATATTATGTGTTTTAAATTAATTTTATAATATATATTTTTAACTATAATATTTTTTAATAATAAGATCTTTATTTTGAATTAATTACATAATAATATATTTTTATTTAAATTTAATAAAATTAATATACTTTAATTATATTAATAATTTATCCATGAAAATATATTTTTGTTTCAGAATTTATTTCCTAATAGTAAGTTTTCATAATAAAAAATATATTTAATTTAAATTAATTTGATAATAATATATTTTTTATTTAAAATTATAATAGCATAGGTTGTAATTATAATAAATTTTTATTCATAAAAATATCTTTTTCTATCAAATTATTTTTAAAAAATATATTTTTTATTTCATTAATATTTTATAATATTATATTTTATTTTTACATTTATTTTACAATAAAATATTTAAAATAGTTTTATTTACCATAATATTTTTTATTATAGCCATTATTAGAATATTATGTAAATCATAAGCATAAAATGGTTTAAAATTTTGACACCCTTCCAAAATTGGAAGGGAGTCAAAATAGTGGTACAGGAAGATAGGGGATGAAAGATTTTGGATCTCCTCCCCTTTAAAATATTAAACCAAATGAGAGGAAGGATCACCTACCTTACCCTCAAACAAAACACACCCTAACAGGCCATTTGGTACACAAAGAGACAGGAAGGGAAATAAAGATTTCTGTTGTTTGGTATACGTTTAGTCTTCTTGAGAATTCAACTTGCTGAGCCAACCAATCTTCCTTTAAATATGGGAAGATGAGATCTTATAAAAATAGGTGTCAACCCAAGTTTTCTTCATTAACAGTGATACTTCTGGACATAGTTGCTCCTTAAAAACTCCTTAAAAGCAATTAGCTCGCACAACGTGAATTCATCATTGGAGCTAGATTTGTGAGCGACGAAAGCCATCCTACAAATTTGAATGCATATTAAAGTTTAAATTCTACCGGATATAATTGTGTCAATTTAAATCTAAATTTAGCAAATAACCTATTATTGGAAAGCTCTTTGGATCTAGTTTCCATTGGAATAAGACCCCATTCAAAAAATATTTATATTTTTGAAAGTATGATTAAATTAGTAAACAAGGGTCAGAAACATTTGAGCTTTAACGTTGAATAACTACTAAGAAAAATAAGTAATTAAAATTTGCAAGCTTCTAAATGTTAGGACCACCCAAGAAAAGTGAAAAAAAAAATCCTAAATAGAATATAAAATAACTAAAAAAAATTAAATAAATATGTATTACTAAAATATTTTTCTAACTCTCGATCATTCATTATCTCATAACTATTCAATATCTGCATCTACAATAATTTTAATATTTATCTTGAATGTTTATATTTATTTATTTAAATTATAATTTTTTTAATTATTCCATGACATTGAAGACGCAAGACTCCTTCCTCCTATCTCAGTTGTTCTTTGATTTATAAAATAAAAATATCATTTTATATCAAATATCAAATTTCATTTTACTATGGTTAATTCGTTGTTATATAAGGTGTGTCAAAATAAAAATAATTTGATTCAGTATTTTAACTTCTTCATGTTATTATTTATATTATTTATTCATTTAATATCTACCTTTATCTTTTTAAATATTTATATTTATTTAGTTAAGTTATAATTTATATTTAATCCATTTTATTTTATTTTCAAATCATTTTTGACCAATAATCTATATCTTATATAATACTTGTAGTAACATTGTTAAAAACCGTTCCATGAGCAATCTTTTTTTAAGAAAATAGTTGTGTTTTTATTAACACCGTTAGTGAATTTTGTTTATTTTGACATCAATAAATATCAATAACTTATATATTATATCCATAAATTATTAGCCCATGATTAATGAGTTATAATAATAATAATTTAGCCCATAAATCAAAGAGTTATCATAATCATAATTCAAACTAAATCTAAAAAAAAGTATAATAACACCGTTAAAAATCATTCCTTGAGAAACCTTTTTTGAGAAAATAGTTGTGTTTATATTAGCTCCGTTAGTGTATTTCGTTTACTTTGACACTAATAAATATCAATATCTATATTTCTCACATTCTTTTGACTATCATAACCATTTTAGTATAATTATTTATCGCTCTCTTTTATTATTCAATATCAATATTTTATATTCATAAATTGTTGGTTCGCCGCCATAATTCATTTAGTAATCATAATAACAATTTAGCCTATAAATTAAGGAGTTATCATAATCATTATTCAAACTAAATCTACAAGAAACTTAATTTTCAAGAAATATAGTTGGCACCATAGTTATAACATTGCTTATATATATTGTTGTCACCAATGTATTCCGTTTAGTGTTCTCTATTTTTCATTGTTAGTGATCTCAATTCTTCATCTTCAATGTCATGGCAAGTTTGCTTTATGAACTTATTAGGGATATTGATGACTGCAAGGATACTGGCTATCATTGCCCGAGTTATCAGAAGTGGGCGATGACTAAAAATGCCACCTTTTGATGAAATGTTAGGGGCTTCAATTACCTCAATCATTTCTTTTCCTCTTTTTGTTTGATCTTTTGTTGTAGCTAGTGTATTAATTTTTGAATTTGAATTTCTTTTTCTACCATACTTGACTTTCTTAAAATTCATTTTTAACTATAGAAAGGAGAGATTGGAACTTCCCCAGAACAATTAGAGCATTGTGTTCAAAGAAAATTATTGTTAGGCTTAGAGTCAAATAAAGTAATAGCAAATACTCATCCAATAGTTTAGATGTTTTGCAATTTTATGAGGAGGGATATTTTTTTTGAAGCAGTTTATATACTTAGAATTAATGGGAAGAAAATGATTTAGTTATTAGTAGCACATATTGTAATTGAGTAGTTGATTGTATATTTGTTTGTTTGTCATTCCATTTATTTCTTAGGTCTTTTTTTTCAGCCCTCCGAAGTAGAAACTCATTATGCCTCAAACTCCTTGACGATATTGATGTCAGCAAAAAAATTTCAAAATAAAGAAAAAGAAGAGAGACGACACTCTATTGGCTGATAAACGACACTTCCAATAATTGGTAATAGGGATCTGCGATTGTCTAATATATCCACCCTCACCTTCAAGGCCAACAAAGCAAATGTCAAGAACATAAAAATAGAAAAATGAGAGCCCATATGTTGTTTTAAGTTTTTGAATGTATTATTTTAGTAGTCTAAGCAAGTCATTTGAGTTTTATTTTATAATTATTTTGCCATCTATAAATATCCTTTGGTAAGGCTACCGTTAGTTATTTTATTTTGACGAATAATTTTTTTTTAGTTGGAGTTATATTGATTATTAATTATAAGTGCATACAATATGTTAACTAAAATGCAATTATGTGAATATTTAATGAAAACTGATTTGGGTCAAATACAAGGACATGACACTTTTCTTGACTTGAGAAATGAGAAATCGGATGCTTTATACAAAAGGGAAGAATCACTAAAATCAACAAAAAAATGTAATATAAATACAAAAGTTAACCACAATCAAAATGTTAAAGCTAGTAGTTGATGAAAAAAAAAATAAAGAGAGGGGGCATTAATTTTTTACTAGTATATAATTCAGTAGATTATCAATATAGGGAGGCATGAACTAATATAATAATTGCTTAATAAATCTAATATGAAAAATTTAAATAAAGGAAATAAGAAAATATTAGGAAATAAGGGATGATGATGTCACTATTCCAAATCAAATCAATATCCATATTTTGCATCAATAATAAAGAAAATTTAAAAAATAATCAAATCAAATAATTTTCAAAAATAATTACTTAATCAATCAATTATGAAGAAATATAAAAAAGAAAACTAGAAAATAATCATCTACAATGTGGCACAATGATGCCACTATTTCTAAATCAAATCGTCAAATGAATAATAAATGAAATTCAAGAAATAATCAACTCATTTTTAAGCATGATTACTTAATCAATCAATTTTGAAGAAATGTAAAAAAGTAAATTATAAAATAATCATTAATAAATTATATTTATTGATTAATGGATCCAAATTGAATCCCTGGTATTTATTATGTTTTTTAGCAAAAAAATATAATTTTGAATTATAACAACAATTTGATTTATAAACATAATTTTAAATAATGATAACTTCTTCTTTTAGTCCCAAAAAACCAAACACTTAATACATTTGGGACTTTTAAAATAAAAATATACGGATAGTTTAAAATATATTATTATAAAATAATTACATGATTTATAATAATTATAAATAAATATTCCTTATTGCGCATACAATAAAAAATTGCCCAATTATAGAAGCTAAATTATATAATAAATGTTACACACCTCATAAAGCAATGATTTTGCATCATAAACTATCTTTCCGTGCTTGAGGAGCTTCAGAAGCTTAAAACGATATATATGAACTTCATCGTGGAATGCACGCATGACCATACTTATTGAATAGATAATCATTGAATTTATATTATTGTAAATTGCAATTTCTATTAAAGTCATGAGGTATACGAGAAATTTTAAGTATATATCATTGAATTTGTTTATATTTACTTGTTGAATAGAAAATCATTAAATTTGTACACACTAGATTCACACAAAAATTTCTCATTTTTTTAGAATTTAATTTGTGTTCTCTTCTTTTCATGGGCGAAGTTGTTTGTCTAGTTGAAGGAACCTCAACACCCATCATTCTCTACCGTAAAAATTCTGTAATATAATAAATTGATTTATACAATTGTTTTTTATTAAGTATTTTTAATGGATGACAAACCTTCGTAAGGGAAATTATCATTATAATTTTTAAAATTAAAAAGGCAGGATTGGAAATTATATAATTAGTGGCCATATCGGTTCAAAATCCTCCATATCAATTAGTATAAATGATCAATATTAATATTGTTGAAATATTGAACTATGGTTAAGATCATATTTGGACTTTATAAGTAGAGGTCCTAATTAATGTGTGAAGTCAACCCGGGAGGATAACTTGGATCTCTGTCCAAAATTTTTAGAGTTAAGGTTATAACTTAATCACCCTCACTCACCCAAATGGGTTACCATGATTGTATGAGTTTATGACCAAGCGAATAATGAAGATGTTACTACCTACTTTGTTCTTGTTCTTCTCTTATATCTTTCTTAACAAATATCATTAATACCAATTAATATATGATTAAAAAAAATCAGTTGATCTATATGGTCAATAAATATATGTGAGCAAGTCTTTCCCCCGCGAGATTTCTTCTTCTCAATCGACAACTAAAATCGTAGTTATATAGTTTTGATTCTCAGCGTCTGATTTCTTTCACTTTCTTTTGATAGATTTCCAAGTCGAGCATTATGAAGAAGCAGATGTTAATGGGTCGCCACACGCCACATCATCCCGGAGAAATCGTCCAAGAAATTCTCAAACGATTTCCGGTGAGATCCCTAATCAGGTTTCAATGTGTCTGCAAACATTGGAAAAATTATCATCAAGTCCCCATCTTCATCTCTCATCGCCGAAAACCTCCGTCATCAAAACCCTTCGCTTCTTCTTTGGCATCAGAATACGGCAGCGGATCCTTTGCACTTAAGTTTGATGGATTGTGAGATGCATGTCCGTGAACTTCAAAACCCACTCCTTGTCAGAAGCTTGGATTGTGGGTTCCTGCAATGGCTTGGTCTGTGTTGGAATCAATGAGGATGACATTATCAGACTTTTTATTGTGAAATCCTGCTACTGGAGAGGTCAGGACAGATCCATAGAACCAAATGTCGTAAACATGCTGAGTGGGATCCCACCGGATTTGGGTTGTTAATGATTATAAATAGTGCAAGCATATGATGATCCTAATAAAGCGATGATTAGCATGATTGAAGCATAGTCGTTCAGCATAGGTTCGTGGAAGGAAGTAGAATTGGAAGCTTAGAGGGTGTAAAGCCTCATGGTGATTCTTTCACCAATGGATGTATCTTTTGGGTGGGCCTAAAGTCAGAGGAAGAAGATGTCGAAGATCATAGTTATTTGATAGTTTCAAGTGACATAGTCAAGGAAGTACATTAATAACAGGGCCTCCCCAATTGCATAATTCAAGGTTGTGGCTTTACTTTGTCCGTTCATGATGAGAAGCTTGCTATGCTTTCTCACTCTAAAATTGGTCACTTTCCCAAATATTTATATTCTTTGGCGATCGATTTGTGGTTGTTAAAAGAGGAGAGTGATGTCTTCATTGATCTTCCTCTTCATTTACTTTCTATTAAGGGTATTTATCATTAGATCAACTTTCAATGGTTGAGATTTATTATGATAGATTTTTATTATCATGGTTGAGACTAAGTTAGTGTTTTCAATCATGTGGTACATTGATTGGCAACATTCACAAACATTCACTTTGAAAGAACGTTAACCTTGATTCTCAAGGTTAATTATTACAATGCAAATGTACTTTTATTTAAACATTTTGACGGAAAATAATCCTTTCAGTTTAGATTAATGATAGATTTTGATACCATTTAGATATTTATGTAATACCAGGTTACTCACATCTACCACTATGCACAAGAAAATTATATTGTATTCCTCCATCCCACCCTCAAATGATTTTGTTAATTGCAACCAGTATTAATTGCTTGATTATCATCAGTGATATATAGTTAGGGTTGTAATTTGCAAATTACAATCATAAATGTAACTGTTGTTGTTAGAAGATTGTTCGGTGATTCCAGGAATATTTGTGATCCATGTTTTTTAACTTCGAAGATTACAATAAACTTTTTGTTGTCACTTGTAATGAAAGAACAACGCAGAAAGAAGGGATAAAACAACTGCTGACATTAATTGCAACAATTTGTCCACATAAATTTGTCTAGTAGGTGATGTATTCTTTTATAATAAAGGAAACTAACATAAGACAAGAATTTAAAATTATAACCTAAGATCTGCTAGATCTTAAAGCAAGTGAGGTATAAGTTTATTGATAGTAGGGTATGAAGCTTCAGTTTCGTATTGCAAAGTTCTTATATCTGTTTTATTCCTGGGACCAAGAATTCATAATGAAGATCCCTTGTAAATTAAATACTGTTGACACATAGTTTTGAAAACGTTTGGCTCATGATTTTGAAGATTATTTTTTTATCTATTAGCTTCATCTTAATGGGATGCAACTTTCACAGACAACTAGAAGAATTGTTAGCATAAAAGGGTATTGATTCATTTATTGTGTATACTGATATCCTACAAAATGGAATACTATATGAAATAGCTTGCTGGCTCTAAATTTAAAATTATTCAAGAAAAACGTGATGATGTGGACACGGTTTTGGAAGTTTTATCAATTTAATTCGATGTTCTACATATTTTCGGAGCTGCAATTTGCAAACAGAGTTTCTGAAAAATTGTGTTCATTAATTAACGGTGATGTATGTGACGCACAGAATTTTTTGCAATTTATTGACAATGTGAAAAGCACCCAATTAATAAAAAATTGAAGCAATGTAAGCTATTTAATCCCATATTAAATACTTCCTAATGTGTTTTTTAAGTAATTTTCTTTTTCTTAGGGTTAGTCCATTTTATAAGCAACTTTCTCCTTGTGCTCAAAATTTAAACTATTTTTTTTCTTTTTCTACCCCTATCAAATATACATCTTAATATTAATTATTCCCTACTCACTACTAATTTTCTTTTATTTACTTATTTATTACACATGTTCTCTCATATTTGTTACTCATTATCTCTCATATACCCTTTTCATAAATAATGGCATATTTGGAAGAAATATGACATCTTTAACACATTTATTTTTTTTAATTAATCTTAATTGTTATTTCGTTTTGTATAATAAGGATAAAATTTATTTATAAAAAGGACTAGAGGAAGTATAAAGGTTTGATAACTAATTTATCTTTTATCAATAGATAACTAATTCATTGATTGTTGGAATATAACCAATCCACTCTTAGTGGATTAAAGCCCAACCTCATTTACATTAGGTTTGGATTATGATATATCAAGTGTAAGAGGGATATATTGGAATATGCTCAGTCCACCCTTAATAGATTAGGACTCAAGCCCAATGTGAATAGGATTGGGCCATAATCTACCAAGGGTGCTGTGCATATTCCAACATAGATATTTAAAAAATGTTAAATTAGCTATTTGTAAAAAGAAAAATTTGTGTGTGAGTTCTTATATGTAGTTTCACACAATTTTGAAACGGGTCATTATAATTCTTTTTTTCAATCCTTATTGTTTGCTGGTGTTGGTCCTTTTTGTTAGTCAAATTTGCATTTGCCGTTAGTTTAAGTTGACTCGTGGTGAGATGGCACTGAATCAAATCTGAGTAAGCAACCATCTTCCTCCTCCCTCAGTTTCTCTTTCTCCTTCCTCCACTCGGTCTCCTCCTGGGAACACTATTAATTATCTCTCCCTCCCTCCCCGTCCCTCCCCCTCTCTCTTCAAATTCTCTCACTCCCCACCATCATTGTCTTTATCTCCTCTTGCAGAAGCATCATTGTGTTTCAGATTATGGTGGAGAAAAAATATGGGGTTGATCCAACTTTATTCATTTGCATTAAAAAATAGTTTCGTGATGAAAATTCGCGTAATACATGCCATTAATAAGGAGGGATTAGGAAAAAAATTATAAATTTAAAGCTAAAATATATTTTTAGTCATTTCCTCATATATTTATAATACCATTAATATTATTAAAAAAATTGATACAACAAACTTAAGTGATGGTTGTGCGACTGTTAAAGTATATTTAGGTTTTAATTTTTTAATATAATATATTTAGATTATTAAACTAAAATAAATTAATAAATCGTTGTAAATGAATCTAGGTTTTGATATTTAAATTAATAAATTTTTTATATTTAAATTAATAAACTAATATATTTAGATTATTAAACTAATTTTTTTTAATAAAATCAAGGTTTTGGTATTAAGCCTTTCATTAGGTTTTTAGATATTTTTTAATTTACACATATTTTAAATTTAAGATTAATAGCATTTAATTACACAATTATCAATTAAGTTTAAACAATCACAGCTTGAGTTTGTTCCATTAGCATTTTCTGTTAGAAACATTAAATGTGTTAGAATTATAGGATTAAAAATATACTTTATAAAGTTAAAGGAAAAAAATATACCTCGTATAAACTTAAAGAATTAAAAGTATACTTTAGCCAAATTTAAAATATAAAGTGAATGAGTTTTTGTATATATTTCGAACCAAAGCAAATCCTATTACTACCTTTGGTCTTTAATATAAGATACAATTGATTTTTTTAAAAAGATCAAAGAAGCTGAAGAAATTACTTTAAAGTATTTGTATAAAACATTTTAATATCAAACTAATTTACTTAACTTATATGCTAATATATAATATAATATAATAATATACAATATATGTTATGATTAAGTTATTTATTTACCTTATTTAATCATTTAAAAAAAATCAACTGGGTCTTATATTAAGAATATAAAAAAGTATAATTGAAATTATAAAATCCTCAATATCAATTAATATAGATTATGGATATAAATATAATCAATATCAATTAATATATGATTGCAATAAAATATCAATTAATATAAATGATCAATCAATATATACTCGAAGTTATTTTACCGTTGATAAATAGCTGATAAAATTAATTTCCCGAACTCAGAATCATAGGAATGAAGCCCAAAGGTATAGAATTATAACCGTAATCTCCTTCTCCATAGAATCTCCCTTATAAAATTAGAATTAAAATCAAATTTGAATAAAGAAAATAATGACAGGAAATCACGATTGTAATCATTTAACAAAGCCAGAATGAGAAAGGAAGTTGTAGAGAAAATACAGCCTGGCACATACCTTTGCCTGTTTGATTGTGATTCAAAGCTTCTCTATGGTATATATAGAGCAACCTCTAGTGGGAAGCTAGGGATAGAAGAATCGGGTTTTGGTGGAAAATTCCCAGCCCAAGTGATGCTCTTAACCATCGCTTACACATACCACACACAGACACAAATGTACTCCATACAGTTTTTTTAAGGGGAAAATGCCCAATCACCTATTTAAAACCTGTGGTAGCATCAGCCAGATGGGCAGATGTTTGCAGCATAAATTGTGTTTTCTGAGAGGCCAACATAATTGTCTAATCCTATGCTGCTCCTATTTGCTAAGTTTGGATTATGGCATCATAACATAACATCTCATGATAATTACCAGAAAGGCGGTCACAAATTCAGTCCTGAACTCAATCCTGGACAAGTAAGCTTCATCATAATCTCTTGTTAATCAATTTAACCACAATTATGCCAGTTTATTTTCTCATCCTTTTTAATATTAAATAAAAACTCTTATGTTTACTAGTATTTATATAGTTGATGTTTGTTGTGGTGATGCAGGTAAAAAGTCTATTATCGCTGTTTCGTCCGGTATCGATCAACAAGCAAATTATGCCAACCTCACCCCCGGCACTGTCCATGCAGTACCAAACTTCAGAGAGCTAGCTTCATCTCCCAGCATGGCCTCTTGGTGTGCAGAATACTTATTCAGCTGGTAACAGTGGTAGTTTTGGTGAATCAGTGCCAGAACCTCAACCTACATATCAGAATATGCCATACCAATACTATCAACCTGAATATCGCTCCTTGATGAATACGGGTGACACCATTTATGGTCCATCATCTCAAAGTTCTCTGCACGCATATCAGAGTAACTTAAACCCACAAACTGACTTTTCTTCCTCCATGGTAAAGTATGGGTGGCAGCTATGCTCAATCACTGGCAGATCCTCAACATACGTATATCCTGAATGCATAGTCTAATTTTCATTCATCAGCGGTGAATATGAGCAGCAGTCAAGCTCAATCAACATCAGATCCTCAATATGTGCATTAGAATGTTCTAAATCCTCAACCTGTGGGCTGTCAATCCTGTTATGCAGTCACATGCTTCATCATCATTAAATGTTCCATATCAAACTGGATACGAATACATTCCTGAAGCTGTCTACTCCGCTGCTTATCCATATCAAGGGTAAATCTCAACTTTGGTTTTGGAAACTTTGTTTGATGCTGACTACATAGTTCTGATTATTTACCATGGCATGAAGTAGCTGGCATCTGGGAAGTACTTTTTAACCAGAACAATGGCATTTTTTTCTAGTGGGGCCGCCTTAAATTACCAGCTTAATTTTTTATCTTTGTAATTTATATTTTTTTCTTTTAACTATTTGGTGGACAAAGCATTGAATTGTCCAGTCTATATTCCTTAAAAAAGTTGTGAATTTGATGTAAAAATTTACATATAAATTTGTGTGCTGAGTTAGCATATGTTAAAACCAGGCCTATGGAAGTGTTCTAATTTCCTTTTGACTAGTTTCTACTGTAATAAAATTGTGGTGATTAAATTGTCAGTTGCAGTTTAGTTGCTGTTACAAGCTCTGAAGCGGCTGAAGGGATAATGAATGGTGATCGACAGACTGGTATAGGAAATGAGTGCTATGGGTCCTCCTTGCAGACGTGGACAGATGTTAATCATCAACAATAGTATGCTGTTTAACACAACCTGTTCGCAGATTTCTCAGTCACATGCCAAATACGTGATTCTTGGTCTGGGAGTTCTGGATGCTTTATGTACATATGCAGGGGCGTATCGAAGTTGCACAATGTAGATCTTCAAAGTACAGGCCTTTTTAGTTACCTAACCTATCGAAGTTGCTTTTGTTGGTGAATGGCCATTGAGACTTGTAGTTCAAAATTTAGTATGCTGAAGATTTTATATGAATACTTGCTTTCAGATACGGTGTTGTAACAAGAACTGTGGTGTCAAGGAGGCAGATTAGTATGTCTGAAATTGTGGAGAATTTCTTAGTTTGCTTGCCTGTCACTATCATGCGTCTCCAGCATACATGCTTGTTCGTTTTTTCAATGTCACTCTCTTGGAATAGATATTAATTACATCATTATAGAAGTTTAATTTATGAAATATGATACACTCAATGAAGGTGGAAGATTGAGTTGAATATTGGTGAATCGGTGCACAGTTTCAGATGAGTTATGATGATCAAATCCCATTGGTTCATCACATGGGTTCATCTACCTACTCTTTGTAGGACCATTAATATTTCCAAGGACAATGAAGAATGAAGAATGAAGCATGGCCCTACAATCGCGTGGCCTTTACCTATAATCATAATATAATACTCCCTGCGTCCTTAATATTAGATTTATTTTAGGAATTGATCTTAATTCTAAATATAAAACATATTTTTCTATCTTTATTAGATTTATTTTAGGGTGCACTATGCAAAAAAAAAAAAAATTGTGGAAGGTGGCACCCAAATTCCTATTTGCAAAACAGAAGTAAAAAAGAATTACCACAATCCTATATGGAAGCCAGTATTCTTGAATATTAATTGAACAAGTACGAAGCAAGGTATAGATTTGCTTCAAAATTGTCACTTGGCAAAGCCAGCATACTTCAATGAGGACATTTTTACTTTTTGTTGCCTTCGAAGCAAAGAGCTGTTATGTCATGTTCTCTTTGTTTTCAAGTATTATTTCAAATAGATGGTCATTTGTTCAGGCTGTGCCTTTTCAACTCATGGATCCTACATCTAATTTAAGAACTTGAACAAGTCATAATATTCACGAGTCATGAATATTGCAGCTCATTTCTCAAACTGCATGCAACATGTAAAATGCAAGTTGAGATTGAGATTACATTAAGTTAAAGTTTGAGATTGAGATTTAATTAAGTAAAAGTTATTTTGACAAAATAAATAAATTTTCTCAAAAAGTTTGATAAATAACAAATTTAAAAAATGATAATTTTAATATAAAATTTTCATGATTAAATTTAAAAACTTTGTGACTCTTTTAACTAACTATCACATTAATGATTATTAAAAAAATTGTTCTTCTGTCATAGCTGTACCTTCATAATATATTATTGCATACTCTTTTGCCACACAAAAATGTGATAATTTATATCGTTAGAGCCGGTGATTTTTTTTTTGGTTATATTGCAATCATATAAAGATACAAAGTCTCATAAAGAAACAGAAGGATAAGACCAGCGCCTAATAGCACAATGGTCACTTGGGTGGCCTTAGATCACTCCCTCCCCTCCCCTCACGGTGCCTTGTACTGATAAAAAAGAAAGAGAAGCATAAACAACTAAACAAAAAAATAGAAATACAAAAGTTCTAAGAAACAAACAAACAAACTAGAAGTCACTGACAACATGATCCAACTAGAGCTTAAGACTAAATGAAGGGAAAGAAACGCCAGGCCAACCACTGTGACGAAGGTGAATATACTCAATCCAGCGGGTGAGACTCTTTCTTTCAAGATTTGACAATCTATCCAACTACTAAATTTGTTTTTATGGGAACACATAAATACATATATAAATATGGTTCTTGATTAATTTTCTTAACGCTAGAATATTCTCAAAGATAATAATACTCATCACCATAAAAGAAAAATCACAGTCAGCATAAGAGTGAATAGGAGAACCACAACTGTAGCCTAAAGGTGAATAGTAAGGTTATACACATTGAATTGACCCACATCTAAGCCAACAAATAAACAGTGTTGACATAAACACTGAACCTGTGCACCTCAAAATAATGATGAACAGCATCTACAAACCCCTGAATAGGAACACGTTGATGATTGTTGAATAGGAATTTACTATACCTTGGAGCTTTGAGTAACAAACCAATTAACATCTCTCCCACGTAGAGATACCACAAATAAATCATAACTCTTAGAAAACGAATCAGTGGTCCTATTTATATCACTATGATCTATGATCATCCATCCCAACTCTTCCCCTCCTAAAGATCTTAAACACCAGTTCAAGCAGGACAATGACATTATGTTGGGAAAAAATTATCTTGGAGTATGCGCTGATGTGAGTACAAGCACAAATGGCCACCCAATAATGCTAGGCTAACCAAACAATATCTGGATTTATCCCTTCTAAGCAAGCAACATCACTCAACACAATGACTCCATTATCAATAAAATCGATCTTACTATTCTTAGTGCTCAATCTCAGAAGAGTATCAGCAGTGAGACAATGAAGTTGAATACATCACTAACCTCAGACTTTACGGCTCTCAGCAATACTACCAAAATCCGTTTCGCCTCTGCTTTTGCGTTACTCAGACCAACGAGAAGACCCCAAATCTTACCCACTAGTTCCTCTATCGGAGCCCTCCTAGTGACTGTGAGACCAAAAAAAATCCTCACCTCAATCCATCTATCACCACCGAGATCCTTGGAAGCACGCATTGGAGGTCACTAGCAGAGGCCATCACATGTTTGCCAAAAGTCCAAGCCTTTGTCCATCGAGCCGCGCGATCTCCATGCACATCATCACCGAAGATCGATCTCGCTGCCATAGCATTAGAATGCTCACTTTGAATGCACTTTCCCTACCTTTTCAGCCACTGTTTTCATGGGGACTGGTGTGTCACAATTCCTTGTATATCTTCTGCACTACCAAAAAAAAACAAAAGATAAAACAAGAAAGAAGAATATGAGGTTGAAAAAAAGAAAAAAAAAAGGTAAAAGAGAAGGTTGGCGAAAGCAGAAGCATATGGATTACCAAGTCTACGTGAATGTAGAGGCCTCGATGGCTTTTCTCTTTTTTCTGGCCATCCCGTGCATTAGAGGACCAACTTATTTGATCTTTGCTTTATTATTTCCTTTTATTCGATCTGGTTGGGTTCAGGAAGTTCTGCCATTTACAGCGGCAATGATACCACTGTCAAAGACGAAGGCAATGTTGGCGGCATGGTATTCTACTATTTCCTACATAGTTAACAACATATGAAAATGATGATTATCTATAAAGAAACCTCCAACAAACAGCAACAGATCTTAGCATATTACATCGTCTATAGCCGTTGAAGAAGAAAGCATAAACACAAAAGAAAGAACACATAATGAAGAGAATCTCTAAGATAAGAAAGATGAGAAAAGAAGAACGGAGAAATACTAAAGAAAGAAGAAAATAGAATGAAGAATGTAATATCCCAAATTTTGGTATTAGAGACTTGATGATAAGCTTGAATTAAGTGGACTGCTAAGCCCCGGTTTAGTAAGAATTTCAGGAATGTATAAGAAATAGGATGAATGATAGAAATTGCACTTGGAATAGAAGTTGGATTTCGGTGCGAATTAGTCGAAAGAAAATACTTGATTCCTTTAAGATGTGTCAGGATGACATAAAAGAATTTAAAGTAAAAGAAAAATGGTGTCTAAAGAGAACGGATTTGAAATCCAAAAAGTTGGAATAATGCTTCATGTATGTGTTATGTGCAAGGTAGTTAGTTTGCATGACATTTTTTAAATCTAACTGGGTACTGGAACCCCTTACATGTACTGATACCACTACTCTCTAATATTGTTGATACCACCCTGATACCATCGATACGCTCCTGATACCACTATTACGAGTACTGATATCATTAGCATGTGTACCGATACTACCTAAATGAATATATAATTAATTATTTTGTATAAAAAAATATAAAATTAAGTTAGAAAATAATATTATTACCTTCCCTCATATCCAGATATGATTGGTTCGGCTAAGTTGTTAAGATCAGGATGGCTCACTTTGAAAGCACTTTCCCTACCTTTTCAACCATTATTTTCATGGGGACTGGTGTCTCACAATTCCTTGCATATCTTCTTCACTACCAAAAAAAAAAGAAAGAAAAAAGACGATGATGAGGTTGAAAAAAAGAAAAAAAAAAGGTAAAAGAGAAGGTTGGCGAAAGAAGAAATATATGGATTACCAAGTCTTTGTGAACGTAGTGGCCTCGATGGCTTTTCTCCCTTTTTTCTGGCCATCCCGTGCAAGTAAGGACCAACTTCTGTAATCTTTGCTTTATTGTTTCCTATTATTCGGTGTGGTTGGGTTTAGGAAGTTCTATCATCTGCAGTGGCAATGATACCGCCGTCAAAGACGAAGGCAATATTGGCGGTATGGTATTCTACTATTTCCTGCATAATTAATAACATATGAAAATGATGATCATCTATAAAGAAACCCCCAACGAACAACAACAGATCTTAACATATTACCTCGTCTATAGTCGTTGAAGAAGAAAGAAGAAACACAAAAGAAAGAAGAACACAGAATGAAGAAAGAACCTCCAACGATGAGAAGGATGAGAAAAGAAGAAAGGAGAAACACTAAAGAAAGAAGAACACATAATGAAGAATGTAATATCCCAAATTTTGGTATTAAAAGCTTGAGGATAAGCCTGAATTAAGTGGACTGCTAAGTCCCGGTTTAGTAAGAGTCCTAAGAATGCATAAGAAATAGGATGAATGATAGAAACACACTTTGAATAGAATTTGGATTTCGGTGCGAATTAGTCGAAAGAAAATACCTGATTCTTTTAGGATGTGTCAGGATGACATAGAACTTGACTCGGATCTAAAGGAAAAGGGAAATGATGTCTAGAGAGAATGGATTTGAAATCCAAAAAGTTGGAATAAGGCTTTTACTGTGTGTTCTGTGCAGGACAGTTAATTTGCATGACATTTTTAAATCTTACTGGGTACTGGCACCCCTACATGTACTGATACCACTACTCTCTGATACCGTTGATACCACCCTGATACCTTCGCTACCCTCTTGATACCACTGTTACGAGTACTAATATCATTACCATGTGCACTAGTACTAAATGAATATATAATTAATTATTTTGTATAAAAAATAGATAATTGATTTAGAAAATAATATTATTTCCCCTCCCTCATATCTAGATATGATAGCTTCGGCTAAGTTGTCAGGATCAGGGTTGCTCACTTTGAATGCACTTTCCTTACCTTTTCAGCCACTGTTTTCATGGGGACTGATGTGTCAATATTCATTGCAAATCTTCTACACCACCAAGAAAAAAGAAAGAAAGAAAGAAGAATATGAGGTTGAAAGAAAGAAAGAAAAAGGTAAAATAGAAGGTTGGCGAAAGCATAAATATATGGATTACTAAGTCTTCGTGAATGTAGAGGTCTTCATGGCTTTTCTCTTTTTTTCCGGCCATCTCGTGTAAGTAAGGACCAACTTCTGTCATCTTTGCTTTATTGTTTCTCGTTATTCGATCAGGTTGGGTTCTGGAAGTTCTACCATCTGCAGCGGCAATGATATTGTCGTCAAAGACGAAGGTAATGTTGGCGGTATGGTATTCTAGTATTTACTGCACAGTTAACAACATATGAAAATGATGATCATCTATAAAGAAACCCCCAACGAACAACAACAGATCTTGGCATACTACCTCGTCCATAGCCGTTAAAGAAGAAAGCATAAACATAGAAGAAAGAACAACACAGAATGAAGAAAGAACCTCCAACGATGAGGAGGATGAGAAAAGATGAAAAGAGAAATACCAAAGAAAGAAGAACACAGAATCAAGAAAGAATGTAATATCCCGAATTTTGATATTAGAGGCTTGAGAATAAGCCTAAATTAAGTGGACTGCTAAGCCCCGATTTAGCAAGAATCCCATAAATGCATAAGAAATAGGATGAATGATAGAAACTACACTCAGAATAAAATTTGGATTTTGATGCGCATTAGTCGAAAGAAAATACCTTATTCATTTAGGATTTGTGAGGACGACATATAAACTAACTTCGATCCAAAGGAAAAGAGAAATGGTGTCTTGAGAAAATTGATTTGAAATCCAAAAAGTTGAAATAATGCTTCTAGTGTGTCTTCTGTGCAAGGAAGTCAGTTTGCATGACGTTTTTAAATCCAACTAGGTACCAGTACCCCTTACATGTACTGATACCACTACTATCTGATACCGCTGGTACTATCCTAATATCGTTGGCACCCTCTTAATACTACTATTATGAGTAGTGGTATCATTATCATGTGCACCTATATCACTGATACCACTAACTTGGTACTGATACCGCCTTTAATTGAACTGATACCACTACTCTCTGATACCATTGATACTATCCTGATACTATTAAGTTTAAAAAGATGCACTTTTAGTCATTTTATCTAAGGAATCAAATTGAAACTTGATATAAAAACTGACCAAGTTGGTTCTTAAGCAATCTAAATGCCATGCATATGTAATGAAAAGAAGAGAAAATTGGTTTTGGTTTTTAAAATTAACTACTAAAAGAGTAGTACAATTTAATTAAATGTTAAACTACTGTTTTTTATATTTTTATAAAAATAGGATGGATATGATCATAGTTCAATATAGTCTGTTGCTTTTTTTTGATACAATGGAAACAGAAAATGTAACCAAAACTATAAAATAGCAACGTAGCCCTGCCATATCCAAGTAGCCAATATAGTCTGTTTTAGTAAGGATTAAAGGGTAAAATCATCAATTGATTACACGAGGAGGTCAATTGTAAACTCATTGTTATTCCACCTTATAAGCAATTCCTCTCGGGCTTTTTCCGCCGACTCCAAGTTATCGGGCATTTCTATTTGAAAGGAGTGTTGTTGTACTATTCCGGTAGGATCCATATAATGAACTTCCAAAAAAACATAGTATGAAGTCTCCAAATTCTCAATAAAATAAAGTCAATTTCTTTTTTGTTACTCACCAGTAATCTGACCACCTGTTTGCTAGACATGGATCACTGAGTAAATGATGGTCCTCCTTGCCAAGGCAATTGCCTCACTCACTGTCATTCTTTTTTCATGGCTTCACCATACAAATAAATTTTTTAATTAAGTTCATTTGAATTCAATATATTTTTCCTGAAAATTTTTACTTACTCCCTTTCCAGTATGTGACGGCCATGTCTGTAGTCGGCTCCAGTTCCAACAAGGTCTTTTGGTCCTTCAACTCTGCCATCGTGCCTCACGTGGTATATTTTTTCTACCTAAATGAATATATAATTAATTATTCTACATAAAAGAAATATAAATTTAATTTATAAAATAATATTATTACCCCTCCGTCATATCCATAGCCATTAAAGAAGAAAGCAGAAACACCGAAGAAAGAAGAACACATAATGAAGAAAGAACCTCCAACAATGAGGAGGATGAGAAAAGAAGAAAGGAGAAACACCAAAGAAAGAACATAAAATGAAAAAAGAATGTAATATCCCAAATTTTGGGATTATAGGCTTAAGGATAAGCCTGAATTAAGTGGACTACTAAACCCTAATTTAGCAAGAGTCCCAAAAAATGTATAAGAAATAGGATGAATAATAGAAACAGTATTTGAAATAAAATTTGGATTTCGATGCGAATTAGTCGAAAGAAAATACCCGATTTCTTTAGGATGTGTTAGGATGACATAGAACCTGACTCGTATCCAAAAGAAAAGGAAAATTGTGTCTATAGAGAAGGGATTTAAAAACCAAAAAAGTTGGAATAATGCTACCAATATGTGCTCTATGCAGGACAGTCGGTTTGCATGACATTTTTAAAATCAATTGGGTACTAGTACCCCTGCATGCTCTAATACAATTACTCTCTGATACCAACCTGATACCACTATTACGAGTACTGGTATCATTACCATATGCATCGGTACCACCTAAGTGAATATATAATTAATTATTTTGTATAAAAAATATAAATCTAATTTAAAAAATAATATTATTACCCCTCCCTTATATCTAGATATGATCACTTTGGCTAAATTGTTAGGATCAGGATTGCTCACTTTGAATGCCACCCTCCCTACCTTTTCAGCCACTATTTTCATGGGAACTGGTGTGTCACGGTTCCTTGCAAATCTTCTACACTACTAAAAAACAAAAGAAAAGAAGGAAAGAAGAATATGAGGATAAGAAAAGGTAAAAATGGTAAAAGAGAAGGTTAGTAAAAGAAGAAGTAAATGGATTATCAAGTCTTCATAAATGTAGAGGCCTCGATAGCTTTTCTCTTTTTTCTAGCCATCCAATGCAAGTAAGGACCAACTACTTATGTGATATTTGCTTGATTGTTTCCCGTTATTTGGTTTGGTTGGGTTTGAGAAGTTCTGTCATCTGTAGCGGCAATGTTACCACCGTAAAAAATGAAGGCATTGTTGGTGGTATGATATTCTACTATTTCCTGCACAGTTAACAACATATAAAAATGATAATTATCTATAAAAAAACCCCCAATGAACAACAACAGATATTAGCATACTACCTCGTCCATAGCCATTAAAGAAGAAAGCAAAAACACTGAAGAACGAAGAACAGAGAATGAAGAAAGAACCTCTAACGATGAGGAGAATGGGAAAAGAAGAAAGGAGAAACACCGAAGAAAGAACACAAAATAAAAAAAGAATGTAATATCCTGAATTTTAAGATTATAGGCTTGATGATAAGTTTGAATTAAGTGAACTGCTAAGCCCCAGTTTAGCAAGAGTCCCAGGAATGCATAAGAAATAAGATGAATGAAAAAAACCGCACTCAGAATAGAATTTGGATTTTAGTGCGAATTAGTCGAAAGAAAATACTCGATTCCTTTAGGACATATCAAGATGACATATAACCTAACTCGAATCCAAAGGAAAAGGGAAATTGTGTCTAGAGAGAATGGATTTGAAAACCAACAAGTTGGAATAATGCTCCAGTATGTGTTATGTGCAGGATAGTCGGTTTGCATGACGTTTTTAAATCCAATTGGATACTAGCACCCCCTACATGCTATGATATCACTACTCTCTGATACCAACCTGATACAGTTGGTACCCTCCTGATACCACTATTACGAGTACTTGTATCATTACCATGTGCACCAGAACCACGTAAATGAATATATAATAAATTATTTTGTATAAAAAATATAAAAATAATTTAGAAAATAATATTACTACCCCTCTCTTATATCTAGATATGATTGTTTTGCCTAAATTATTAGGATCAGGATTGCTCACTTTGAATGCCACTTTCCTTACCTTTTCAGCAACTATTTTCATGGGAATTGGTGTGTCACGGTTCCTTGCAAATCTTCTGCACTACTAAAAAAAACAAAAGAAAAGAAGGAAATAAGAATATGAGGATAAAAAAAAGGAAAAAAAAGGTAAAAGAGAAGGTTAGTGAAAGAAGAAGTAAATGGATTATCAAGTCTTCATGAATGTAAAGGCCTCGATAGCTTTTCTCTTTTTTTCTAGCCATCCAGTATAAGTAAGGACCAACTACTTATGTGATCCTTGCTTGATTGTTTCCCGTTATTCGTTTTGGTTGGATTTGAGAGTTATGTCATCTGCAGCGGCAATGATACCGCCGTCAAAGATGAAGGAAATGTTGGTGGTATGGTATTCTACTTTTCCTACACAGTTAAAGAAGAAACCAAAAACAAACAACAACAGATCTTAGCATGCTACCTCGTCCATAGTTGTTAAAGAAGAAAGAAGAAACACCAAAGAAAGAAGAACACAAAATGAAAAAAGAACCTCCAACGATGAAGAGGATGAGAAAAGAAGAAAGGAGAAACACCAAAGAAAGAATGCAGAATGAAGAAAGAATGTAATATCCTGAATTTTGGAATTATAGGCTTGAGGATAAGCCTGAATTAAGCGGATTGCTAAACCTCAGTTTAGCAAGAGTCCCAGGAATGCATAAGAAATAAGATGAATGATAAAAACCGCACTCGGAATAGAATTTGGATTTCGATGCGAATTAGTCGAAAGAAAATACTCGATTCATTTAGGACATATCAGGATGACTTATAACCTGACTCAGATCCAAAAGAAAAGGGAAATTGTGTTTAGAGAGAATGGATTTGAAAACCAAAAAGTTGGAATAATGCTGCTAGTATGTGTTCTATGCAGGACAATCAATTTGCATGACGTTTTTAAATCCAATTGGGTACTAACACCCTCTGCATGCTCTGATACCACTACTTTCTGATACTAACCTAATACCGTTGGTACCCTCTTGATACCACTATTACGAGTACTTGTATCATTACCATATGTACCGGTACAATGTAAATGAATACATAATCAATTATATTGTATAAAAATATATAAAACTAATTTAAAAAATAATATTATTACCCCCTCCCTCATATCTAGATATGATCGCTTTGGCTAAGTTGTCAGGATCATGATCGCTCACTTTGAATGACACTTTCCCTACCTTTTCAGCCACTATTTTCATGGGAATTGGTGTGTCACGATTCCTTTCGAATCTTTTGCACTACAAAAAAAACAAAAGAAAATAAAGAAAGAAGAATATGAGGTAAAAAAAAGAAAAAAAGGTAAAAGAGAAGGGTGGTGAAAGCAGAAGTATATGGATTACCAAGTCTTCATGAACGTAGAGGCCTCGATGGCTTTTCTCTTTTTTTTTCTGGCCATCCTGTGCAAGTAAGGACCAACTACTTCTATGATCTTTGCTTGATTGTTTCCTGTTATTTGGTCTGGTTAGGTTTAGGAAGTTCTTCCATCTGCAACGGTAAAGATACCGCCATAAAAAATAAAGGCAATGTTGGTGGTATGGTATTCTACTCTTTCCTGCACAGTTAACAACATATGAAAATGATGATTATCTATAAAGAAACCCCAACGAACAATAGCATATCTTGAAGAAGAAAGCAAAAACACTGAAGAAAGAAGAACACAGAATGAAGAAAGAACCTCCAACGATGAGGAGGATGTGAAAAGAAAAAAGGAGAAACACAGAACAAAGAAGAACACTGAATGAAGAAAGAATGTAATATCCCAAATTTTGGGATTAGAAAATTAAAGATAAGCCTGAATTAAGTGGACTGCTAAGCCTCGATTTAGCAAGAGTCCCAGAAATGCATAAGAAACAGGATGAATGATAGAAACCGCATTTGGAATAGAATTTGGATTTCGATTCGAATTAGTCAAAAGAAAATACCTGATTCCTTTAGGACATGTCAGGATGACATAAAACCTGACTCGGATCCAAAGGGAAAGGGAAAAGTTGTCTAGAGAGAAGGGATTTAAAAACCAAAATGTTAGAATAATGCTTCCAGTGTGTGTTCTGTGCAGGACAGTCAGTTTACATGACGTTTTAAAATCCAATTGAGTACTGGCACCCCTGCATGATCTGATAACACTACTCTCTGATACCACCCTGATATCGCTGGTACACTCTCGATACCACTATCACGAGTACTTGTATCATTACCATATGCACCGGTACCACCTAAATGAATATATAATTAATTATTTTGTATAAAAAACTATAAAATTAATTTAGAAAATAATATTGTTACCCCTCCCTCATATCTAAATATGATTGATTTGGCTAAATTGTCAGGATCAGGATCGCTTACTTTGAATACCAATTTCCCTATCTTTTCAGCCACTATTTTCATGGGAACATATATGTCACGGTTCCTTGCGAATCTTCTGCACTACAGAAAAAAAAGAAAGAAAGAAGAATGAGGTTAAAAAAAGGTAAAAGAAAAGGTTGGCGAAAGCAGAAGTATATAGATTACCAAGTATTCATGAACATAGAGGCCTCGATGGCTTTTCTCTTTTTTTCCGGACATCCCGTGCAAGTAAGGATCAACTACTTATGTGATCTTTGCCCGATTGTTTCCCGTTATTCGATCTGGTTGGGCTTGGGAAGTTCTGCCATTTGCGACGCCAATGATACCACCCTCAAAGACAAAGGCAATGTTGGTGGTACGGTATTCTACTATTTCCTACACAGTTAAAAACATATAAAAATGATGATTATCTATAACGAAACCCCCAACGAACAACAACAGATCTTAGCATGCTACCTCGTCCATAGTCGTTAAAGAAGAAAGGAGAAACACCAAAGAAAGAAGAACACAAAATGAAAAAAGAACCTCCACCGATCAAGAGGATGCGAAAAGAAGAAAGGAAAAACACTGAAGAAAGAACGCAGAATGAAGAAAGAATGTAATATCCTGAATTTTGGAATTATAGGCTTGAGGATAAGTCTAAATTAAGCGGATTGCTAAACCCCAGTTTAGCAAGAGTTCTAGGAATCTATAAGAAACAGGATAAATGATAGAAACCGCACTCGGAATAAAATTTAGATTCGGAGCGAATTAGTAAAAACATACTCAATTGCATTAGGAAGTTTGAGGATGACATAGAACATGATTCGGATCCAAAGGAAAAAGGAAATGATGTTTAGAGAGAATGGATTTAAAAAACAAAAAGTTAGAATAATGCTGCCAATATGTGTTCTGTGCAGGACAGTCAATTTGCATGACATTTTTAAATCGAATTGGGTACTAATACCATAATTTTCTGATACCAACCTGATACCACCGGTACCCTCCTGATACCACTGTTACAAGTACTAGTATTATTACCAAATGCACAGTACCACCTAAATGAATATATAATTAATTATTTTGTATAAAAAATATAAAATTGATTTAGAAAATAATATTATTACCCCTCCTTCATATCTAGATATGATCGCTTTGGTTAAGTTGTGAGGATCAGGATCCCTCAATTTGAATGATACTTTCCCTACCTTTTCAACCACTATTTTCATGGGAATTGGTGTGTCAAGGTTCCTTGCAAATTTTCTACAATACCAAAAAAAAAAGAAAGAAGAAGGTATATGAGGTTAAAAAAAAGAAAAAAAACATGTAAAAGAGAAAGGTGGCAAAAGCAGAAGTATATGGATTACCAGGTCTTCACGAAAGTAGAGGCCTCGATGGCTTTTCTCTTTTTTTTCCGGACATCCCGTGCAAGTAAGGATCAACTACTTATGTGATCTTTGCCCGATTGTTTCCCGTTATTCGGTCTGGTTGGGCTTGGGAAGTTCTTCCATTTGCGACGCCAATGATACCACCCCAAAGACAAAGGCAATGTTGGTGGTACGGTATTCTACTATTTCCTACACAGTTAAAAATATATAAAAATGATGATTATCTATAACGAAACCCCCAATGAACAACAGCAGATCTTAGCATGCTACCTCGTCCATAGTCGTTAAAGAAGAAAGGAGAAACACCAAAGAAAGAAGAAAGGAAAAACACTAAAGAAAGAAGAAGACGGAATGAAAAACGAACCTCTCCAACGATGAGGAAAAACTATGTATAGTTGCCACATTTCTTAGGTTAAATGGGAGAGAAGGATTTCTAAAATAGGAAAGATTCACAATAAGAACTGTGTATAGTTGCAGTTTATATCTTCGGAAAGTACTGATCTTGTGGATTTGGATTGCCGAAATAGGAAGGATTCACAATAAGAACTGTGTATAGTTGCAGGATATATCTTCGGCAAGTACGGCTTGTTTGAGGGTTTAGGTACCTTGAGCGACAAACTTCCTCCCCTCTTGCCTTCTCTTTGTTGCATTCCAATGGTTTTTTTAATCGGGTTTTCAGTTCTTCCATCTAGGCAACTCCTTTGCAATCTCTGCCCATTTATTTCCTATATCTATATGTGTTTCAATTTTCTATGAGTATCTTTTCCTCTTCACTACTACATGTGCCCTTCTGCAACAAATTAAAGGGCTAAAAAATTCAGGAAAAATTTGAAGGCAACCTTAGCTTGTTAATGAGAAAGATATAAATAGATTGTGGTCCATTATTCTGTCCTATTTTTAACCTCATACAAATAACATTATTTTATTAATTTTATAATTTTAACATATGAGTATTATATATATTACATAAAATATATTTACATTATATTTTTTTTATTCAAATTAAATATCAATTTGTATCTCCATTCAGTATATTTAAGTTGACAAGATAGAGGAGGGTATAATTTGGTCATTTAACTTTAGACAAATGTTTTATTTGTCTGTGGCATTTGCTGTTACTGTAATGTTGGCCCCACACACTAGCCGTTATTTGGTACTTTCACTTGTTAGTATCTTGTTTTAATATCTTAGTATATCTCGTTTTAATACCAGCTCAGTATAGGGCCCTCCTTTTGTTAATATGATCTTTTGGAAGGACTAGCTGGCTTTTTGCCTTATCTTCTGCCATTACTATGCTTGTGGACAATTTTCTATTTTTCTTTTTAAAAAACAATTTTTTTTGAGGGGGGGAGGGGGTTGTTTCAGATGGCGACAATAACACCTATGGTCTACCATATTGAAGGAGACAAGGTGGAATTTTCTCGAGAGAAAGACCCATATTGAATGGCGCAAGGTGAAAAGTTTTAAATGCTTAACCCATGTTCATGTTATGCAGAATAGAATAACATTTTACAATTAATATTAAATAATTTATATTCAGGAAAAAATAATTTATAATTTTATTTTGAACAAGCCAATAAAAAAAGTACTAGTATATATTATTTAACATATATGGTATATAAAATTATACTAGGGGATCCTATGTTAAGGAATGGAGTTAGTATATATTATTTAGTATATATAATATAAATTTTATTTTCTCACAAAATAACGTAGATAATAGAATAAAATATAAAAATAGATGAGCAATGGTTGTTTGAATTCATATTTGCAAAAGTTACTTTAGTCTGAATTATACTTCCAAATCAAAGTTAGGATATAATTCAATTTGTGGAATGTGACTTATATTTAGATATATTTTTATAAAAAATCAGTTTCTTTTTTGCCCACATAAAAATCAGTTTCACAGAGACTTATTTGAACATTATAAAATCAATTTTGAAAGTTTTAAATAAATAAAAAAAGCCATAAGTAGGATTTTTTCTTTTTTCTTTTTTTTGGGTTGAAACATAAGTGGGAAGTTAAAAGGGAAAAAAGTTGATTTTTATTTTAATGTAATTCTAGACAAAAGGTCATTTCCTACAAAATATGTCAAACATTTTATTAGGGCCTAAATGGGCATTTTGAGTTAAAACAGTCAGTTACATGTAGTAAGACAAAATGCCAAACACAGAAGAGGGGAGATAAAATGATAAAAAGTGAATTGATCATTGAACCTCGAAAGGAGAAGAAGGAATATCAAATCACATGCAAAGCGAAGCAGCGAATTACTCATGAAAACAGAGCAAAAAAAGGAAGCAAATGGCATAAAAGAGATAGTTAAGAATGGTTAGTTAAACGGTAATGATGAGAAGACTATGAAATGAACGGAGTAGGAGTGTACACTTTAGAAGGATCAGAATGTTAGTATTTGACACATGCTTCTATGTGATTGTATTCAACCACAAGCTTCTCAGAAGGAAGAAAGCAAATAAGTCTCTCAAATTTACACTTTCTTGCATCTCAAATTTACTACTTCGCCACTCCTTCCGGTCATTTGATGGCTTTGCTTATGTACTAATTTTCTATTATCAGTTCTTTTTCTGTATAAAGCTAGAAATACAGTAATATGATTATTTAGCAGAAGACTTATTATTCAGCTATATATATTGAAATACATTAATATGATATACTCTTTTATCAGGTTATTCCGTAACTTGAGGTTGTTTCTTTCATTAGAGAGGTGTTATCATTACATGTTATTATTGGAGTTCTTATTAAATGCTCCATTGGCTATTTTTATATGCAAATTCACTTCATTATGACAGTAAAATCTTTAGCATGAGGAAGAAATTTAAGCATTTGAGGGTGCTGGAATAGGTTTTAAAAATATAAAATGGACGATCATGATTTAATCAAATCAACGGTCTAGATGAACTTATAAGAGATGATGAGAAAATAGGATGATGAGAGTTAATAAGATCAAGAGTGGATCTCTACAACTTATATCACAGCTGGCAAATCTCATTATGGACATTCTTGCAGGGGAAATGTGATGATGGTGGTTCTGAAGTCAGAATGAGGTTTAAGTAGTCTAAATGTAAGTGCTTCTTAGTAAAGTATACCAATTAAGTTTTTATCTGTTTAAGTTGGCTGTCTGTTTGATATTTATTACAGACTAAGCTTGCATAATTGACTTTATAATTTTGCCATCATAGCTGAAGCAGACCTTCAAAAATTAAATCATGCATTAAGAATACTTTCTGAAACGGAGAAGCAATTACGAATTTCCAAGAACCAAACAACGTGATTGAAAGTAGCACTTCTGCGGCGTAATGGAGGTGTGTCGTGGGCTTGATTTATTTTGA
This sequence comes from Albizia julibrissin, assembly GCA_037074505.1. Lineage (NCBI taxonomy): Eukaryota > Viridiplantae > Streptophyta > Magnoliopsida > Fabales > Fabaceae > Albizia > Albizia julibrissin. Next base: position 50,930,024 of record CM073482.1, read on the forward strand.
TGGCTTATCACATTATTATTTTTTACTCCTTATTGGGTGTGATGCAGATGGGTTTTGTAGAATTAAAATTGTTTTATCTTTTACGCTAAGCTTGCCTTTAAATGGATACAGATGGTGATTTCTACAGTACATCTTCTAGGGGGATAGCAGGAAGCATCTTGCCTCTGCTCAGTATGATAACAAGTTGTTTAGATTAGGACAACATGATCACACATTAAGTTCAATATGGTATAAAGCCACAGAGTTATGCCAATCTAACAAATTAAAGACTTTTCTTAGGAAACAGGGGAAGTTGTCTTCGCTCTGTGTTTATCGCGGTATATCTCTACCCTCTTTATCACATCTTTCTTACCATATTCCATTCATCTTCAAAACTTATAATATAATAATAGTGTAATATTTTCTCCCTGTTCTGGTAAGTGTATTTTGTGCTTGTTGCATAATTTTCAGCGGGACTTTTTTATTCATTTTTGAAGGAACTTCTAATATCTACTCTGTAGTTATCAGTATGAGAGTATTTAATATTAATTTATTACGGAGAAGGATGGCTCCTAGCAATTATATTATGATCACCTCAACGTTAATTTTTTGCACTCCTTCAATCTAATGACTGGAAACTACTACACTTTCTAGATCTAGCAATCGCTGAGTTGGATTTCCAGCATTGCAGCTACGTATGTAGGGCTGAGAAGTCATGGAAAATGATTGCCAGTTCCCTGCAGCTCGTATTGGGTTGTAACAGAGCTCAGGATCAATCGTATACCTTGTACTTCTGATTCTAAATATGCCAAGTTGAAGAGGTCATCTTTCAGTTTTTTTAGTTGTTCCCGTAGAATTCATCGAAAAGCACTCTCGGAAAATGAACAAGGAAGTGAGCCAGACTACACTGATCACACCTCACAAAAAGCTACGATGAGGGATAGAACTGTAACTTGCACATCTGATTGTGGATCTCAGATGCAAAAGCCGGAGTCTTATCATCGAATGGAGGTTATAACAGCGTTGAGAGATTGCTGAGCTCAAGGAAGAGTTTGTTGAATGGTTCATGTCAAGAGACTTCAAGGACCTCAAGTTCTGTGGTTGATTCCTCTAAGGAAGAGGGGCTTGATTATGCACACCTAGTTTCATTAAACCCTGATTCAGACTACCAACCAAAATGTTTCCCTCGAACTTTCTGGATCCATAAAAAGAAGTTGCGTTCTCCAGATCTATCTCAGTTGGTTTTCAGGGGCGCCCAGAAACATGAAGAATTTGTTTTATCTATCCCAAATTACACCTGTTCTGAGACATATGGCTATGCTAGTGAACCTTGTGCTTTCTCCACCGGCTCTAACAACTGTACCAAAGCCGCCCAAAATGAGAAAAGGTAGCTTTCTTTTGCTTCTTATCATTATCTTTTCCTTTGTTACCCTTATTTTCTTTACTGTACTTCATAATATGAAGTTATAACCATTATTAGAAGTGCGTCTATTTATAGGTTAGAAATTCCAAATTTAAGTTGTACTTGAGTTGTGTTCCCTAGCATTTTGTGGATTGGATATTTTATTCCAGTGCATCTCATCAATATGGAAATGAACATTCTTGAATCTTCGATTGGAAAATGCTGCTGCTGAGCTCAATCATATCTTCCTATCTAATGTAAACAAATGGATCAAGAATTGCTTGCTACTGAAGGTATGATAACTATGGATGATAAATTGACTCAATCATCCATGGAATGAATATTTCAACGGAACTGCGTATCTTTGGCAGAAGCCATGGAGCAATCAACTTTGAAGTTTCCCATTGATCCATTGAGATGTTAAATCTCGTCACTTAAATATAGTTTCAAATAAATAACTTTAACATAGTTCTCACTTCCTAGAATTAAACTTGAAGGGTTAACAAAACATTTGCATTGATAAAGTGGGTGTCGTTGCAATGTCAAGAAACTGCAAACTCCAACAAGGCATGATACTGATGGTTCAATACGATCTGGTTGTCTTGTACCTGTAAATATAGTTGAAATGGATCTATTGCTTTATTTCTTCTGGCCAGCTTTTCATAATTGTTTAGCTGAAAGTCTGTGGTCCTTGTTGCAGCCCGAAGTTGGATTTGGATATGCTTTGTTGGAGAACCCCGAGGTTCCCCTTGAGGAAGGTAGGCCTGCTTCAACATTACACAACTCCTTTAGAATGACTTTAGTATAATTAGATGTTGGAAACAAAGTAACTATCTAATGGAGGATTCTGTGGAGGATTGATGATTTCCTGTTACCCCAAATAAGACTCTAAGCTTTGAATTTTCATCTTCTCGGAAAACCAGTCTACTTTGCCTATATTGGCTGATCACTTCTCTTTTAAAAGATAAGCCTCTTGGAAGTGCAGTAACGATTACATTGTGGGATTTGGGGTAAACATGATATATACTTGGTTATGATTACTAAACTGGAGGAACTTGCCGTGGGCTGTGAAATTTTAATTGAAATCCATCCATCCAAACACATTCTAAATGTTTTCCTGTGCAATTCTGTATGCACTTTGAATGCCTTTGCTTTGCTAATCCTATCTTGTTTTTTCTGTCCATCTTACAAAACATGAAAAAATTGGTCAAGCACAACAACTAAAAATTATTAGTGAGGTTTTCAATGCATCTTTATAAAGATGTTTAAATTTAAAAGTACTTATTTAAAAACAGTCAGTCTATTGAAAATGACACCTGTTTATTACTATTCCTAGTCTATAAATAATTAACCGTAATGAGTGGTTTTATTTCCATATGTTATATCAATATGCTAGTTTATAAAATAAATAATGAGTGTATTTAAATAAAATAAAATAGAGATTTATATAATTTTATTAAAGGGTTACAGTTTACCTAACACTCCGAAGTATATTCTATATTTTTTAAAGTGTATCAATTACTCTAAAATATTTAAATTATAATTTTAACTCAATATGTATTTTTTTTTTTTTTGACCTGGACTCAATATGTATTTAAAATGGTGTAATCCCCACCCTAACCTACCGGAAACTTGACTATGTTCGTCGTCATCTTCCTCCTCCCACCAAATAGTCTCACTAAACCTAAACCTTGGGCCACTGTTCTCCTCTTTCAATAAGCCAGAGGAGCACAAATAATCTAAGCAACGGCGCACAAGTAAATGGGCCCTGCCTCATCAACCCTGGTAATATATCAGTCCGCCCACATGGCTCATCAACACTGCCCCATCAATAGATAGATTCATTGAAGATTGTGAATAATGTTATTGATCCAAAATTTTTCTGTGGCATTGGATTGCAACTTTCTCTCATTGTTCGACTTCCATACTTGAGTCCCATACCTCGAGCTTCCAATATGCTATCCAATCTCAGGGCTATAAGATTGTGAAGAAAGCTGTTTTATGTTTCTCTTCGTTTGTATCCTGTTTTGAGGTTACAGAATATAAGTTTTATACTTCAGAAAAAAAAAAGTGTTTTCCCAGTGAAAAGCAATTACGAACGGTTCATTATGAAGGACATTGTGAGATTCGATTTCTCTTTTCCTTTTGGATTAGAGGCAGGATCCTGATGCCTTCTTTATTTTTGAGATTATTTGTCTGCCTCTGGCTTAACGAAAGAGGAGAAGAACAGTGGATAAAGGTTAAGGTTCAGGGATACTATTTGGTCGGGGGAGGAAGATGATGATGAACAGAAAAATAATATTAACGCAGTTAAGTTTCTGGTAGGTCAGGGTGGAATTACACCATTTTAAATACATCAGATGAAAGTTGCATCACTAAATATTAGGGTGGATGCAGCTTCAAAAATAGTTTGAACTGTTAGGTGCACCTTAACCCTTTTATTAAATGTAGCGGGCACTGCAAAAGAAAAACATCAATGCACGCATTTTTTTGTTGTTGGAATTCTTGGGCTCCTTGTTTCTGCGATCCTCTGCACAGGTGGTGCTGGGCTGCGGGGTGGGAATCAACCTACTGAGAGAGTTTCAGGTAGAATTTCTTTGATTTGTCCTTTTTATTTTTTCAATTTATCCCATCAGCAACTTTTGATTTGAGTTGACTGTATACAATCTAGTTGGATTTAATTCCCTTTTTCTTTTTGAAATGTACTGATTAGAGGTTTTGGTTCTGGCCATTTTCACGTACTACTTGTTTCAGCCATTTCAATTTGTTTTTTTAGCGGCTTTCCATTTTTTGGTTGCGTTTGTATTCAGTTAAGATCTACTTCAGATTCACGTTGATTAGGATGCTTGGGTTTAAGTTGCTGACTTGTTTTGTTCAGTAAATGAATCATATGTCCTACTTCGTCCACTGGCTTGTGGCTACTCATAAAGCATCATTTCTCAAGCCTCGTGTGGCAGCTTGTGCCTTAAATCCAAATTTTGTGGCGGCTATATCAGTATGGGGACATTGAGCATATTTTTTGATACAGGAGGGACATTGAACATGTTATGGTCAATTTTCAGTTACATCAGGTTATGTAGGATGGCATGAGTTCTTGATAAGCTTTGTTTTGAACTTCTCTAGCGGGACTCACGCAAATAGTAATCTTGAATGAAATATTGGACTTTGTCCTGTATAGGAAAGGGATTCCAAGGAGTATAGTCCATCAATTTGTTCACATTTTTTTCCCTCAGACGATTCATTTTTCACTAACTCATTGAAGGGAATCTTAGCAATTAGATTGTGATTTTGGAAGAAGCATATAATTCCCCTATGAGATGTAGCCATAAGCTTTTACTTGCTCCCTGATTCCCACTAGCATTCACAATCCTGGATTCTTTTATACATATTGGAAGTCTGGTTGCACAGAGGCACAGAAGAACAAGTCATATTTTTTGGGTGTTTCTACTGGCCCTGGCTTGCTCTCCATGATTTGGTAGGCTCGGAGCGAATAGGAGTTGTAGCATTGTACATTGTAACTGAAATGATGCCTTATCGGAGCACTGCATCTGATTATTCTGAATCAGATTTTTTTTTTTTTTAATATATATTCTGAGGTGGTTCTCATATATAGGTATAGGTGTAAAGTATACTTACAGGATTGTATTATCATTTTGAACTTTGAGGTTCCCTGAATCGCACAAAAGGATTTGCTGTAGACTTGAGTTCCAGTTTTGAAATGGAAATTACAGATCAGTAAATCCATTGTTTTCTCTCCTTTTTGCCACTTTGTTTCCTGCTTCTTAATTTTCCCTGTGGTTCTACTTATGCTCACTTCTATGAGCCTCATGTTAGTGGATCTTGAGAACTTTTCATTCGCTAAAAGTTCTGTCACTACCGTGATATAGTTTGCACCTCCAGGTTCTTGGTATCATGTCAATTTTTCTTCTGTTTCTTTAGGTTTCAATTAGAGGGGCATGGCTTACCTTTGATTGATATTAATGCAGCATCAAGTTTTCATTCTTTATGATATTTTTAGTGTCATTTTTGCTCATGCAGGAAAATTCCGTTGACACTAGAGAGAGAAACGGTACATAAATTAATATTTGGATCTCAAATGCCTTTATGGTTGATGAGATTTATATTCTAACTTCTTCCTTCTTGCTTTTCAAACCTTATCTAGTGAAAAAGAGAAAACGGGACCAACACAAGATTGTTTGTGTTGTCTGCTCTGTCTGCATTCGCTATGACTGAATATTGCATTGCTCTTTAATCCCAAAAAATAAAAATCAGAGGACACTGCTTGATAAATTTGTGTTGTGTGTTTAAAATGTCTTTAAGACCCTAATGAAGTAAAAGTTTTGAGGTTGTAGCATTTGTTTGGATTTCAAAGCACCAGGGAAGCAGCTATGGTTTGGGTAGAGTAAAAGAAGAGAACTATCCGATAATAGTAACAAAAAAAAAAAAAAAACTCTCACATGCTAGGTTGCTTGAACTTTCAAGGTTCTAGCAAGCAAGTTCAAGCAACCACCCTTCTCTTTTCTCAAACACCTGACCAAACAATCTCATTGAGGAGATTACTGGGATTAATTGCATATCTCTTACTTTTCTTTAGGATTATCATTTTACAATCAGAATACATATTTCTTCTAAAAATGAGACTGTTAAACTTGTTATGATTGGACCAATTGTAGGCAGTGCTAGTGATGTACTTGAAGACAATCCCTTGGGGAGGCTGAAGGTCTTTGTTTATGAACTTCCAAGCAAATACAATATGAAAATTCTGCAAAAGGACCCACGATGCCTCAACCATATGTTTGCAGCTGAGATCTTTATGCACAGGTTTCTTTTATCTAGCCCTGTTCGGACCCTTAATCCTGAAGAAGCTGATTGGCTTCACACTCCAATATACACCACCTGTGACTTGACCCCCAAATGGCCTCCCCTCACCTTTTAAGTCACCGTGAATGATGAGAAGTGCTATCCAGCTTATTTCTTCAAACTGGCCCTATTGGAACCGGACCGAAGGGGCAGATCATTTCTTTTTGGTTCCTCTTAACTTTGGAGCATACTTCCATTATCAAGTAAGAATCTAAGAATATCATCATTATTTCTATCTGTATCACTATTAAATGCCTCTGAAGTTTCTGTACAGATTGTGGTATCTTATGTGGATGATGCATCTACTAATGTGCTTTTGTTTTGAGAATGCTATTCTGTTCCAGTAAGAGAAGGCTTTTGAAAGAGGAATTCTTCCATTGCTAAAGCGTGCAACCTTGGTTCAAACATTTGGGCAAAAGAATAATGTATCCTTCAAGCTCAATCACCATTCCTCCCTATGCTCCCCAGCAGAAAATGCAGACCCATCTAATTTCTGAGAAGATCCCCAGGTCCATTTTGGTTTACTTTCGAGGACTGTTCTTTGATGTTGGAAATGACCCTGAAAGGGGCTAATATGCAAGGTAGGTCTCACCACAACTTTCAGTATGAAAAGGGAGTGTTAGGCTTTGTGCTACTTTCCATTTATTTTCCTAGTACATACCTTTATTAGAAGGTTTTCTTGCAATTATTTATTGAATCTGCAAGAAACTGAATTAACTTTTGTAGTTTTATTTAGTTGGATTTTTGAAACCGGTCAGGTATTTTGACACTGACCTCTCTCATGATCTAAGCTTGGGTTCTTTTTCACATTCTGATTGAAAATCAAGGAAAAAATATGCATGAAGTTGACTGCCATGAATGGATGTTTTCATGACACATAACAAAACTGGGGACAAATTTTCTTCTTATGTCAAACTAATTGTCTAACAGAGTATAATAACATTGTGCGATCCATATAACTAACTATACCTAGTAAGATAAGGCTTGCTCTTATTGTTGTTAAACTAATTGTCTTTTGCAATTATACAGAGGTGCAAGAGCAGCAGTTTGGGAGAACTTCAAAGACAATCTACTTTTTGACATTCCCACCGAGCATCCAACAACATACTATGAGGACATGCAGCGAGCCGTTTTTTGTTTGTGCCCACTTGGCTGGATCATATCCCTATGGAGTCCAAGATTGGTCGAGGCCGTCATATTCAGCTGCATCCTTGTAATCATTGCAGATGGCATTGTTCTCCCGTTTGCTGATGCAATCCCATGGGAAGAGATTGGTGTTTGTTGATGAGGAAGATGTTCCCAGGTTGGACACCATACTCACATCTATATCCCCAGAAGTAATACTAAGAAATCCGAGACTGCCTGCTAACCCTTCACCCTTCCATGAAACGAGCCATGTTATTCCCTTAACCTGCTCAACCTGGCGATGCATTCCATCAAGTTCCGAATGGGCTTGCTCGTAAGCTACCACAGGACAAGAGCATATACTTGAAACCTGGTGAGAAGATCTTGAATTGGACTGCTGGTCCTGTAGGTGACTTAAAACCTTGGTAACAGAATTGGAACAGTTTTCTTCAGAGCCATTTTGTAATTCTTCTTCACACGTCTTGATGAATCCTTCAAAAATGTTTATAGAGTTCGGTTGTAATTGAGAAACCAGTTTTTATGTGATACAGTAAATTTTGACATTTTCTCTAATAGGATGTGAAATCATAAAATCTTTATTTTGGACCTCTGTTTCTTCGTATTTATATATTTTTTGACTAATTCATGTCATGTCATAAAAATAGGAAAAAAATGAACTCAAATAAAATATGACAAACATACAAAACTTTTTGGTTGAAGTATTGTTTAGTCATTTTTTATATCTAGTTTAAATTTGGTCCTTGTGCACTTTTAGTCATTTAATCTAAAGGATCAAATTGAAACTTGATATGAAAAATGACCAAATTAATTCTTAAGTAATCTAAATACCATATAAATATAATGTAAAAAAGGGAAAATTAGTTTTGGTTCTTCAAATTAAATACTAAAAGAGTAGTACAATTTAATTAAATGTTAAACTACTGTTTCTTATATTTTTATAAAAATGGGATAAATACGAGGATAGTTCAATATAGTCTTTTTTTTTAATACAATGGAAACAAAAAAACATAACTGAAACTACAAAATAGCACGCAACCGCCAATATAATCCGTTTTAGTAAGGTTTAAAGGGTAAAATCATCAATTGATTATACGAGACAGTCAATTATAAATTCATTGTTATTCCACCTTGTAAGCAATTCCTCTAGGGCTTTTTTTGCCGACTCCACATTATCGGACATTTCTACTAGAAAAAAGTGGTGTTGTACTATTCCGGTAGGATCCATATAATGAGCTGCCAAAAAAAACACAATATGAAGTCTCTAAATCCTCAATAAAATATAGTCAATGCCTTTTTTATTTTTCACCAATCATCTGACCACCCATTTGTCAGTCATGGATCGCCGAGTAAATAGTGGTTGTCCTTATCAAGGCAATTGCCTCCCTAACTGTCATTTTTTTTTATGACTACACCATACAAATAAATTTTTTATTAAGTTCGTTCGAATTCAATATATTTTTCACATAAAATTTTACTTAGTGGAAAGGGAGTAAGTAAAATTTTATACGAAAAATATATAAAATTCGAACAAACAAAATTAAAAAATTTATTTGTATGGTTTAGCCATAAAAAAAATGACCATCAGGAGGCAATTGCCTTGGCAAGGAGGACCACCATTTACTCAGCGATCCATGACTGGCAAACGGGTGGTTAGATGACTGGTGAGTAAAAAAAAAAAAAAAGGTACTAACTTTATTTTATTATAGATTTAGAGACTTCATACCGTACTTTTTGTTTTTTGACAGTTCATTATATGGATCCCACCGGAATAGTACAACAACCCTCCTTTCAAGTAGAAATGTCTTATAATTTGGAGTCGGCAAAAAAAGCCCGAGAGGAATTACTTATAAGGTGGAATAATAATGAATTTACAATTGACCACCCCAGTGTAATCGATTGATAATTTTACCCTTTAAACCTCAATAAAACAAACTATATTGGTTGTTTGAATATAGCGGGGCTGCGTGTTATTTTATAGTTTTAGTTACGTTTTCCGTTCCCATTATATATTAAAAAAAATTATATTGAATTATCCTCATATTCATCCCATTTTAATAAAAACATAAAAAACAATAGTTTAACATTTAATTAAATTGTATTACTCTTTTAGTAGTTAATTTGAAAAACCAAAACCAATTTTCCCTTTTTTTTTTATTACATTTGCATGACATTTATATTACTTAAGAATCAATTTGACTTTTGTTATATCAAGTTTCAATTTGATCTCTTGGATTAAATGACTAAAAGTGCATCTTTTTAAACTTAAAGATCCAAATTAAAACTTGATATAAAAAATGATGACTAAACACATACTTCAATAAAAAAACTATGTATATTTACCATATTTCATTTATCTTATTTGAGTTCATTCCTTTCCTACTTTATGACATGATATAAATTAGTCAAAAATAAATAAATACGGAGAAACAAAGGTCCAACATAAAGATTTTATGATTTCACATTCTGTTGGAAAAAATGTCTAAATTTACAGTATGAAAGAAAAATTGGCTTCTCAATTACAACCCAACCCTATGAACATTTTGAAGTAATTGAGATTACTTAAAGTTTGAGAGTGAGTACCATATCAAGAAGGTTCAGCTATCACTGAATTTAGATCGCTGCTTTGATGTTGATCATTGCAACTGCACACATCTGGAGTCATGTTCAGAGGCTCTTTTCGAAACATTCTCTCCATTTGCCCTGTAACTAAAGTCACAGATATTAATTAATCAAGCCATCAAGGCATTTAAATGACATTGTCTGCAATCCAAATATTTAGACTTATAAAGCAATGAGAAGAAACACATGCCATGGCACATAGGAACATCCAGGGACACATGTAACCCAACAAACATCTCTTTGGTATTTTCACAACTGCTGGCATGCAAAGGATATCCCTCTTTTGATATCAATAATTGGTGGGTCTCTGATAAAGAGCCAAAAATAGAAAATCAATACTCACAATGTAAGATATGTATTGAACATATTCCAAGAAAAGGGAAGAAAGACTTGAAAGCCCACAATTTGCATAAAGCAAACTTAGATGTACAATATTTGATATCTTAGTAACACAAAGTTTGATGAAGACAGAATGAAGCTACTACAATGCCTGTGTTACCTGAGTTCTCTTTGATTTCTTCATGTTGCATGGTACATGGGATCAAAAGATGCTCAGGAATCTTGTTTTCACGAGAATGTCTCTCACAGGAGAATGTACTCTTGTCTAACTCTTCAAGAAAATGACTTCTTTTGGTCAGTTCAACTTCAAACAGATCTTGAGTTGCTCCATTACCCATCATCTCTTCAAGCAAAGGATCTTTGCTATAGATACTTGCAACAACTATTTCATTGCTGCTTGTAAATTTGCCAGTCCTGTGACTGTGAACACCTGAATTGTTCAATATTTCATACCTGAACGCATCAAACATAGGAGTATCCCTATCCTCTCTTTCTTTGTCTCCAAAGTCTCGATCTTTCGAGTAACAAGGATCTTCATAGTTTTTGTCTTTGTTCAAAGTCGGATCCTTCTGTTACTATTACTATTTTCTGAGGTTTTCTCTTCATTAATTTCTGCACTGTCTTTCACTCCAACAACCTCGTCCTGGCTTTACGTCTTCCCCGTATGTGACTCCGAGGATAATAAACCTTGTATATTTAACAATTCATTGCTATCATCAAGGTCAACTGTGATTGTTTTTCTCTTCTTCTGCTTTCTCTGACTGGGAAAATCAGTATTTTCACAACCAGATTTATCAAAAACCTTAACAAGAAAGTGTGATTTTCCGATGTAATTAAACACCAAAAAATGTCCAACTTCAAGGTTCAAGCCGATGTTCCAACGAAAAAACTTTCCAAAATGAAAAGCAACGATTGTGGGAACAAAGGTGACAACAAAATGAAAAGCAATTTTTTCAAAAAAGAAATACTAGTTACAGAGAATGCCATTGTGAAAGCACCAAGAGGACAAAGCAACTCACCCAAAAGTTACATAGTTTGGTGACTAAATCACAACGTCTAGTATATGAGGAAATAATTTTTAATAAAACATGTCAGAGAAGTTTATAGAAGAACGTTATCCCACCAGCATAAAACGAAAAATTAATTTGCACAAAATTTCAAATCAAGTGAATCTTGGTGGCAGACGATATCGCACCAAAACGCTAGAAAAATCGCTGTCAATCATGACCTTGAAGAAGGAAGAAGGAAGAAGGAAGAAGGTACCTTTGACGATATCTTCTTCTTTCCGTGAATCGAAGGACGATTCTGGGCACAGTCCGCGCACTTTTTTCTCATCTCTGTCTTGCTCGAATCACTTCTGTGACGGGGAAAAACAGCAAAGACATGAGGAAAAAACAGAACCCTAGATCTTGAGTTCTGAGTTTTATAATGGTTGGGAAATGGCTTATCTAATTTTGGTGGATTAGGTTAAAATTTATTGTTTTTGGGAATAGAATGAAATATTTAATTTTATGGAGCATCTCTTTATAATATTTTGAGTATTTATTAATAATATTTTCCAAATATTTAAAATAAAGGGAGGAAGAGATAAATTTTAGAGAAATAAATTAGAGAGATGTTTTCATTCAATTCTTTGTACATAATTCTCAACTCAAGACCTCTATTTATAGGCAAAAAACGTGTATGCTATAGTACTGTTATAGTAAATACGCGTATGCTACAGTAGCTCCAATCAGCGATGAACAGTATTGCTACAGTAATGAACTTGACTCCTATCAACGATGAACAGTGACTTCAATTATTGATGAACAGTGTCGTCTGATCTTATAGACCTAGCTAACTGAGAGAGTATAAATCGGTCTAGATGTGAGCTAATAGACATCCACATATTTAATATTCATAATAAGGGAAATGTTTTTCTCAAAGGTTTTGGTAGGAATAGTTGAGAATCCGTGGCTTTGTGATTTTATGCATGTCCCTACCCACAAAAAGAAAACACACTTGCAAAAAAATTCTTTTAAGAATATTTTTCTCTCCTTTCCTTTCTGTGTATTTGTTGTTTACTATAACCAGACTCTGTTTTGATTTGGTTCGCGTGGGTATCTTGAGAGTACGAAACTATATTCCAAGTACACCCGAATTACTACATTGGTGTCAGAGCATCTAGGTATTTTATCTGACCTGAGGTTGTTTTTATTTCTTTTGAACATGTACACTCCAGTAAATGTTTTTATTAAAAGCATGTATATAGGAAAAATCTTCTTTCCGTCGGTTTATGTTCATGGATTTATATTCAAGTGTGTGTGTATACATATATGTATATATATATTAAAGTGTGTGTGTGTATGAGATTAGTTTCTACTCAATGTGTTTATGGATTTATATTAAAGTATATGATTCTAACTCATATATATATATATATTTGTATAAGATTAGTTTCTACTCAATGTGTTTAACCGTTGATATAATTTTTTTTCTTTCCTTCTACGTTTTTTGTTTATTTTTCGGTGCTTTACTGTAAACACTAGCTTTTGTTCATTCCTGTTTTTCTTCGTTTATTCCTTGATTCTATAAGTATAAGGGTATCTAAAAGCCTCATAATACACATAACAAGACTCTAGAACGAAGGAACAAAAATGTTGAATAGAATCTAAAAGTAACAGTCAGAAAATCGAAATGAAAAATAATTGGGTAATCTAAAAACAAGGTTTTTAGGCTTTAAAAATGATCCCATTGCGTAGAGCTTAAAAAATGAAGAAAACGACACCAAGAACGTGCAAAACAGACGACAAACGATAAAGATATGGGGGAGAGAAGAATCGAGTCCGACGGACTCGACCCATCTCTTCGACCGGGTTGGGTTGACCCGATTGGAGGTTGAAGATGAAGTTAAAAAAAATGAAATGGCATCATTTCGGCCGTTCAATAAAAAAATGATGGGTTAGTCCCGTGTCAAATACTGGATCTAACCTGGATCTATTAAAAAAAAGATTTTTTCGAGTTGGGCCGGATTTAGCCCAATCTAAACATAAAAAATTAAAAATCAGATTGGGCTGAACGTGGCCTAATCCAATAAAATACAAATTGGATCGGGCCGGTCGAGTCAAAAGACCCAACCCAATCTAGAATCCAGAAACCAACAAAAAAATTAAAAAAAGGGCAGAAACGCCACATGGCGTGTGAGGCCATATGGCTGACCCGTTTGACACATGGCGGGCATAACTAGACTGTAGACGACGCGTAGAGTCCATATCAGCGGCGCATATTGCAATCGAAGGCCTCCAGGGTAATTTGTATAATGCACGCACCTTCACCGAGAGTGAGATTCGTCCAGTTTTTCTAATTTTTCTAGATTTATTCTTCTTGGGGCTCGTGCAGGCGCATATGAACTTCGATTGAGACGGTTTGTTTCTAAAAATTCCTAAATTCAAGATCTTCATGGTGATATGCTATTTTCTTAGTTTTGAGACAATTCAGGATCTTTTTGTGAGTTTTTTAGCGCTTAGTTAAGTGTTTATGTGCATTTAAAAATCCCTAAGATTGCAATCATGACTCATATTTATTTATTGAGGTGAAAATGAAGTAAGAGGCTTCTAACAACACTGAAACACATGAGTATGGATCTTTGAACATTAAGTTTATGGATGATCAAGTTGAAATGGATGATCTTGAAGAGGATACTGAAGAAATTGAATTTTTCGAGGAAGACCCCAATGATAATCTATTTCTTATTCCCGAAGAAGATCTTGGGGTGCCTATACAAGAGGAACCTTAGGTGGTCTACTCTGATTTTGAACCAAAGTATGAACCCTCCTATCTTGATGAACCTCAAAACTTAGAATAAGAAGTCGACCAACCCTATTCTGTTGCTATGGTGAGAAGATAGCGGAACTTGATGTAGACAAAATAGCTAGAATAGAGAATATAAAAATCATATACTCGATCATTGCAAACTATGTAGAAAATATAATTAACAAAAAGAGTACAGAATTCTACATAAGCATAATGATGAAATATCGAGCAGCTGTAAGAGAAAGGGGCACTTTCCCTATGACTATTTATTGGGTTCATGCTGTAAGAAAAATGACTAGATTCATGAAGAAAAAGAGTAGATTTTTTAGGAAATTAAGGAAAACCATTATTGACTATTGTTGTTCTGACATTTAATGGTGTATAATAATCCTGTTGTCCTTGTTATGTTGGTTGTTTTGAAAATATGACTCTATATATTGTTGTTATAATGTTTTACGGATTGACATGGTATTTTTTATGTAATGAATTATGTTTTTTAGTTAATGTTATTTTTAATTATGTATTATAATACCATATATCCCTGATAAGTAGGAGCTTTTAGAAGGTGAAACTTCTAAAAGTTTGATAACTTATTTAAAGTACTTATATGAAGTTTTTTATGGCAAATAATAAAGTTGCTAGTATCTATGTGATGGGAGGTACAAACTTGTTCTCTTGATCATGGATCTAGTAATCAAAATATTTTCTGTTCAAGAATGATATAAGTACAGACATTGTATACCGTGTTGTGCTATATGATCGTTTGGTTAAGTTCTCTTAAAGAGAACAACGTTTCTAAATGTGAAAACGTTGCTCCATAATTGACAAATGGCCACGAAAGGCATCATTGCTGAACTGAATAAGGGTGAGAAATTGAATGGTGACAATTGGGACATCTAGCACCGCAAGGTTTAGTACATTTTAGAGGAACAAGAGGTTGTTGAGCCACTAACCATTATTTTAGTGGAACCTGAAGTTGGGACAACTACTCAGCATATGAGATACTTGGATACTTACCAAGCATGGAAAAAAAAAAGAACAGTATTGCAAGAGGCACCCTATTGAGCACCATAGAGAACAACTTGATGTGCCAATATGAGAAATATCAAACTGCTCAAGCTATGTGGGCTGCACTCAAGGATAAGTTTGCTGGCACATCAACCACTAAACTTAGGAGGTTGACATTCAAGTTTGACACCTACAAGTTTAGAGGGAATACTTCTATGAAGCAGCATCTCAGGGAGATGTCAAACATGATCAGAGAACTTTAGGAAGCTGGACATACCTTGACCAACGAACAACAAGTTCAGGGGGTGATCAGACTACTCCCTTCTAGCTAGAAGCACATAAAAGTGAACTTGACTTATAATGACAACATCGTCACTTTTGATGATGCAGTGAAACACCTTGAGCTTGAAGATGAATGCTTAGAGACATATAACGCTTCCGGACAAGCCTACTATACTGAGAATGCTGGTCCTTCTAACTCAAAGCCTGATTCCAAGAAGGGCAAGAAGTCTCAGAAGAGAGGTAAGAAGGATGGCTTTAAATTCAAAAAGGGCAAAAGGCAATTCAAGAAGAAAGGAAATAAGGGCTACAAGAAAAAAGTTGACCTAAATAAGGTCAAATGTTATGCCTGCCTAAAAATGGGTCACTTTGCACGAGATTGTACCAAACGAAATTCAGGTGTTCAGATTTAGAATATAGAAATCTCTTCTCAAAAAGTGTATGTGCTCATTTTCATTTTTTGGGTAGGCTTTATGAGGAATGGAAGTTATGGTACAACACATACGTTTTCTTATCGTGTAGGATCCCTTTTTAATGATATCAAAAGTTGTGGAAGGTGGCACCCAAATTCCTATTTGCAAAACAGAAGTCAAAAAGAATTACCACGATCCTATATGGAAGCCAGTATTCTTGAATGTTCAACAATTACGAAGCAAGGTATAGTTTTGCTTTAAAATTGTCACTTGGCAAAGCCATCATACTTCAATGAGGACATCTTTAGTTTTAGTTGCCTTTGAACCAAGGAGTCATGTCATGTTCTCTGTGTTTTCAAGTATTATTTCAAATGGATGGTCATTTGTTCAGGCGGTGCTTTTTCAACTCATGGATCCTACATATAATTTAAGAACTTGAACAAGTCACAATATTCACAAGTCATGCTCATTTCTCAAACTGCAACACGTAAAATTCGAGTTGAAAGATTGAGATTACATTGAGTTAAAGTTTGAGAATGAGATTTAAGTCAAAGTTATTTTGACAAAATCAATAAATTTTCTCAAAAAGTTTGATAAATAACAAATTTAAGAAAATGATAATTTTAATATAAAATTTTCATGATTAAATTAAAAAATTGTGACTCTTTTAACTAACTATAACATTAATGATTATTAAAAAAATTGTTCTTTTGTCATAGTTGTACCTTCATAATATATTATTGCATTCTCTTTTACCACACAAAAATGTGATAATTTATATTGCCAGAGCGGGTGATTTTTTTTGGGAGAATTTCAAAAAAAATACAATTTAAACTTCAAAATCTCAAATAGGTGATTTAACAATAAAATGATTTGTTAATTGCATTATCATTCTTGTTAATCCCGTTACCGAACTTGTTAACGAGATTTTGAAGTTTAAATGTTATTTTTTTTGACATTCTCCCCTTTTTTTTTCTTTTGGTTATATTGCAATCAAATAAAGATACAAAGTCTCAGAAACAGAAGCATAAACAACTAGATGAATAAAAGACAGACAAAAATTCTAAAAAAACAAACAAACAAACCAGAAGTCACTAACAACATGATCCAACTAGAGCTTAGGACTAAATAAAGGGAAAGAAAAGCCAGGCCAACCACCGTAACGAACGTTAAAGAGGGTGAGACTCTTTCCTTCAAGCTTTGACAATCTATCTAACTACCACATTTGGTTTTATGAGAACACATATATAAGGATGATTCCTGATTAATTTTTTTGAGACCAAAATATTCTTAAGGATAATAATACTTATCATCATAATAGAGAAAGTACACTCATCATAAGAGTAAAAAATAGAATCACAACTCCAAAATAAACAGTAAGTTATACACATTGAATTGACCCACGTTTCAAAAAAATAGATAGTATTGAAAACACTGAACATGCGCACCTCCCAAGTAATGATGAACGGGATGGACAAACCGCCTAAATAGTAACAAGTTGTTGATTGTTGAATTGGAATTTCCTATACCTTAGAGCTCTTAGCAACAAACCAGTTAACATCTCTCCCATATAGAGATATCACAGGTAAGAGATGTTTAAAATAGCGGTTGGAACTCCCAATCGTACTTTTCAATCGTGATTTACGATATATGAGGTAGCTTTTACGATTTACGAAGTAGCTTTTACGGTCTACGAAGTAAATATGTGAATGAGTTTTATATCGATTTACGTGAATCGAGCTTATGCTTAACCAAACATCCTCTAAATCATAACAACTCTTAGAAAACGACTCAGTAGTCCTGTTTATATCACCATGATCATCCATCCCAACTCTTCCCCTTCTAAAGATCTTCGACTCCAATTCAAGCAAGACAATGACATTATGTTGAGAAAAAAATTATCTTGGAGTATGTGCCGATGCGAGTATAAACCCAAAATGCCTCCCAATAATGCTAGGTTAACCAAACAACATATGGATTTATCCCTTCTAAGCAAGCAATATCACTCAACATAATGACTCCATCGTTAATAAAATCCATCCTACTATTCTTAGTGCTCTATCTCAGAAGAGTATTATCAATTGAGTGAGGTTTAGAGGGTAAAATCACCAATTAATTACATAAGGCGGTAAATTATAAATTCATTATTATTCCACCTTGTAAGCAATTCCTTCCGAGCTTTTTCTGCCTACTCCAAGGTCACTGACATATATACTTCAAAGGAGTAGCTTTGTGCTATTCTGGTGGAATCCATATGATGAACTGCAAAAAAAAACAGTATGAAGTCTCTAGATCCTCAATAAAATAAAGTCAATGCCTTCTTTATCACTCATCAATCATCTCACCACCCGTTTGCGAGTCATAGATTGCTGAGTAAATGATAGTTCTCATTGCCAAGACAATTACCTCTGGGACTGTCATTCTTTTTTAATACCTACACCATACAAATAAATTTTTTAATTAACTTCGTATGAATTCAATATATTTTTCGTATAAATTTTTACTTACTCCCTTTTTAGTATGTGACGACCATATTTGTAGCCGGTTCCAGTTCCAGCAAAGTCTTTTGGCATTCTACTCTGCCATCATACCTCACGTGGTATATTTTAGCCACCTAAATAAACATATAATTAATTATTTTATATAAAAAATATAAAATTAATTTAAACAAAAATGTTATTACCCCTTCTTAATATCTAGATATGATAGCTCCTCCTAAGTTGTTAGGATTATGATCCCTCTTAAATGCCATTTTTCCTACCATGTCAGCCACTATGTCCTTGGGCATTGGTGTGCCATGCTTCCTTGTATAACTTGTGCACTATTAAAAAAAAGAAAGAAAAAAAGAAAGAAGAATATGAGGTAAGAACCCCATGAGACATCAAATTAAAAAAGCTAGCAAATATGGATCTAAATCGTTTGGTTGAACGGTGATCTAATAAATAAATTAAAATTATTAATTTAATGCTTTAAAAAGTTAATTAAACAAAATTTTTTTTAATTAAATACAAAATTAAGACTCAAATCTTCTTTTCTTGTATAAAAATGTTAAAAGATAATAAGAAATTATCTGCAATCAGAAGGGGAGGAAAAAATGCAAAGTTCACTAAAATTCATAAGATATCTAATTATATGCATAATATATATATAATTTATACTTGCAAAAATTTTAATTAAACTAGGTAGTGAGCGGAAAGAAATTTGAGGTAAAAAAAAAAATCAAGTGAACTAATTATTTGCAAAATGTTCTCTCCGCCACTCCTAATTTACATATTCACATAAGAAGACAATAACTTTTCCCTCAAGCATAGGCAGTACCGCAGACTCACATCTCATAAAATGAATGAAAAATTAATATATTATATAAATATATTTAATACACATTTTAGTACTAAATATAAGATAAAATTAATTTTTTTAGATATGTTAAAAAATAATTAAATTACTTAAAAATATTTATATTTATCATATTTTTTAAAACTATTTTACTTAATTTATAAATTAATATATAATCTAATAATACATAACATATAATATATCATATAATTAAGTAACTTATTTAAATTCGTTAGAATCTAAAAAAAATTCAAATATATCATATATCTAGGATAGGAAAGGTATTTCTATTTATTTTTTTTTTGGCAACTGTCGTTTATTTTTCTTCCTCATTTCACATTTTCTAAGCCACTGTCTTTCTGATTATTTTGGTTTTTCACTTTTCCCACACAACCTCCTATATTCTCTTTTTTTGGTTTCATGTCTTCTGGTTAATTTTTTCGGTTTTCACTTCCCTCTCCCGTTTTTCTACCCACCTCGGCGATGAACTCACAAACATCATATTGCCGACAGAACGCACACTAGAGTCTAACTCAGTGGCGATAAGGGCAAAACAAAAGAAGAGGTGAGAAAGATGAAGATTTGGACAAAACACAAGGTTTTTTTTGCATTTTTTATGGTGTCTATTCTGCCAAAACTCAGTTAAAAAGAAGGGGGAAAAAGAAGTAAAATAGAAGGTTGGGGAAAGCAGAAGTATTACCAACTCTTCCTGAATGTCCAGGGCTCGATAGCTTTTCTCTTTTTTTTCGGCCAACCGTGCAAGTAAGGAGCAACTTCTGTGATCTTTACTTTATTGTTCCCGTTATTCGGTTCGGATCAGCTCGGGAAATTCTGCCATCTGCAGCAGCAATGATACCGCCGTAAAAAACGAAGGCAATGTTTGTGGTATGTAGAGCCGGGAAATCGGGTCGAGCCCGTCGGGTTGGTTCTTTTAAATCACAGGCCGGGTTTGAAAAATGGAGTTTCAAAAAGAAATCGGGACAAAGGCCCTGTAGGGCCGGCCCATTAGGCCCTTTAGCTTTATTTTTTATTTTAATTTTACTACTCTTCCTATTCATGCCCTTGCTGACTCATCCTTAAGAATCTTAAAAATTGCTAAATTTACATATGATAGTAATTTACTAATTCTTGATATTTTTACCCCTTAAGCAGAGTTTACTACTTAAAGTAAAGTACAATCAAAATTCCTTGAAATTGATGATAGTAGTGAAGAAGATGAAAATGATAGTTTTTATAATCATATTATTTAGAGTGTTTAGCTTTTTGTCTTTTTATACTTTGTATGAGACTATGAATTACTTGTAGATAATATTATTTATTTTTGATTATGAATTAATAACTGTATTTATTTTATTGCATGAGGTGTGTAGATGTATAATTAAATATTGTGAAAATGACTTTTGGCTCTGCGGGCCGGCTTTGGCCTTGGCCCTGATGCTTTCGGACCGGGCTTTGAAAAACATTAATTTTTCTTTCTCCGGGTTCTGTAGGACCGGCATTTTTAGACCCTTGTCTGTCAAGGGCCAACCCTGATTCCCAAATCTAATCTTAGACCATATAAATCATAATTAAAAAATATTTTTAAAAATTCTCATCATTCTTTCAAACAACCTCATTGGTCCCATTGTGGTAGACTGGTAGGAGTAATAAAAGAGTTAGGCATACGAGGCATGAAAAGATGAGAAGGAATGGGCGCCGCTTCAGGGGGTCAGATAGTGAGTGGGAACTGAGAAGTGTACAGTTATGGGGACTCAACTACTTCTGTGTCATCCCATTCAACAGCCTCTACGTCCCTAGCACTAACGTCCTTTTCTCGTGTGTTTTCTGCTGACTCTACTCCTAGTAGGATTATCTTTTTCCAACTCGGTCGGGACCACCCATTCCCCCAGATATTCAATACTTCAACTTTAAATGTGCATAATACTACCTTTCTCCTAATATATGATCGCCAATCGGATTGGTTTTTTTTTTTTTAAAGAAAGATTAGAAAATTTAAATAAATTATTTTTAACTATAAAATTTGTTTAGACAAAATAATTTTTATGACTTATAAATTAATATATAATCAAATAATATATAATATATTTTTTAATTAATTGATTTATTTAATTTTTTTAATTTCTGTAAAATAAAATTAATTGAGTCTTATATCAAAAACTGAAAGGATTAATATTTTGGTTAATACAATTTTTAATTCCTTAAATTTTTCTTCATTTAAACTTTTCATGCCATTAACATAAATAAAAGTGCTGATGAGTCAGAAATTAACAAGCTCATGGCACCACCTTTCACTTAAAGCTTTCATGATACTAATATAAATACAAATATTAGATATACTCCCATTATCCCTAAAATATTACCTTTTTTTTTTAATTAATATACCGGTATCTAATACTACGGATAATTGACTAATTCGGCCGTGAGTAGATTTTATGGTGCCAGCGGAGGATACTACAGAGGTTTTGTCGAGAACACACATTAAAATAATGGTGTGGACACATCAACGTGAGATATTTGATCACATTAATGCGAACTCTGTTTGCGTTGGCTGCCGTAGAAGAAATGGGTCCGTCAAATTCAATGGGATGGGAACGAGATCATTGCATCTATAATTAATTACAACTTCGAACCTCTCAAGATGTCTTGCATTTCTTTCAAATTCAAAACAAAAAAAATTGCATAAAATCCAAAAGCACACACCCAATAATTCTAATATTTAATTTTTTAGTGTGTTTGGATTAACTTTTAAAAATAATTTTTACTATTTAACATAAGAAAAATTTTATCTTAATTTACATAAAATATAGTTTAAAATCATAATTTTGTGTTTCCAACCATGGTTTTAAACAACGAAACCAGCTTCTTCACGCGCCTCCAACTGTCCCTCAAAAACGGCAAGATGTATCATTGAGGTAGACCCATAGCCTCTGTTGAAACGTACGGAACCTCCCTCCTCCCTCCTCCTCCTTACTATCCCACAGTGACACCTTTTTACCTCCTTCCATTTTCTTTTTAATATTTATAAAAGATAAATAAAAATTATTTTTTAAAACAAATTATTTTTAACCTTTAATTAAAGGGTTAAGGTGCAGATTTAGTAAAAAACTATTTTTTACAGTGCATATAACACAATTAACTATTTTAAAGTGTAAAAATAGACATTATGAATTTTTAGGGTGCAAAAGTAGACATTATGAATTTTTTTAGAGTAAAATAGCAATTTTTTTATCTATTTTGGGTGTAAAAATTACTATTTTTATTCTAAAAAATTCATAATATCTATTTTTGTATCCTAAAAATTTATAATATATATTTTTACACTTTAAAATAATTAATTGTGTTAAGAATATTTTAAAAAATAATTGATTATTATTTTTACACCTTAACCCTTAATTAAACAACGAAAACAGCTTTTTCACGAGCCTCCTCGAAAACTGCAAGATGCATAATCGCGGTAGACCCATAGCCTCTGTTGAAACGTACGGACACTCTCTCCTCCCTCCTTACTGTCCAACAGTCAACAGTCACACCTTTTTCCCTCCCCTCTTTTTCTTTTCAATATTTATAAAAGATAAATAATAATTATTTTTTGAAAACAAATTGTTCTCCAGTGTCCGCCCACTGCCCAAATACTTCACGCTAAACTAAACTTGCTTCTTAGTAAAGTATACCAATTAATAGTATGTTTGGATAGTCTTTATAAATATTTTTCATAAAATATGAGTTAATTTTTACGGTCCATAAACTAAATATATAGAAGAAGTTTATCTCAATTTACGTGAATAATATTTATAAATAAACCTAATTCCAATGCCAATAGAACAAACCAATACAAAGGGCTTGTTTGCATGGGCATGACTTATTTTATAAACCTGATTTACGTAAATCAAGATAAATATCCTTTACATATTTACCTCGTAAACCGTAAAAGTTACTTCGTATTCCATGAATCACGATTTATAAGTACTTATGGAGCTTCCATAAGCTAATCCAAACGAGCTAAAAATTGTCTTAAGAATGTTGTGAACTGCACTAGACCTGATATTGCCTACGCTGTAAGCATGTCGAGTCGCTTTACTAGTAATCCAAATGAGTATCATTGGAAAGCTATGGTAAGAGTTTTGGGTTACCTGAAGCACACTCAAAACTTTGCTTTGCATTACGAGAAGTATCATGTAGTGCTAGAAGGGTATTGTGATGCAAATTGGATCATCAGCTCTAACGACACAAGATCCACAAGTGGATATGTGTTCACCCTTGACGGGGGTGCTGTGTCTTAGAAGTCATCTAAGCAGACTTGCATTGCAAGATCAACTATGGAAGCAGAATTTATTGCTTTAGATAAAGCTGGTGAGAAAGCCGAGTTGATTTGTAATTTTCTTGTGGACATTCCTAATTGGCCAAAGCCGGTACCAACAGTGTGTATACACTGTGATAGTCAAGCAGCTATTGGTAGGGCCAAGAATGTCATGTATAACGGTAAGTCTAGACATATACGTCGAAGACATGATACCGTCAGACAATTACTCTTTAATGGAATCATCTCGATTGATTCTGTGAAATCAAAAGAGAATATAGCGGATCCATTGACTAAAGGGATTCCTAGAGAGTTGATTAGAAATTTGTCGAAAGGAATGGGTTTAAGGTCGATAAATTGTTGATTATTGCGGTAACTCTACTTAGATGAGTTGAGATCCCACAAACTATGTTCAAAGAGACAACTAAGTGATGATCGACTATAAACACTGTGGAGTTTTAAACTCATACTCATTCCTATGACAAGACAATGCATATATATAAGGGTAAGCATTTGAGCTTTTAATGGTTTCTTAATCTGATGTGTTCAGATGATGTATATTGACTTACATCGCAAGAAATCACCTATGTCAGTGTGAAGTGAGGCCGCTTCTATGAGAATTTAAAACGGCCAATTCTCTAGAACACTCACAGAACCAGGCAGGTGTCGAGGGCCAAAATGGGCACAACATGAGGACCAATGATGCTAGAGGAGTAATTGTGCGACTCCTATTGTCTTGGTATACATTAAAGGTTGACGGTTTAAGACAACACGTCCACCGATTGACTAAGTATATCCGATAGGTTTTTACTAGAGAAGGTTCAAATGTGAACCATACCTATCTTGATGCAGTTGCTTATCGTAGAGGAATCACACTTTTCATACATGTTCATTTGCATCTGGTTATTATGGACTAACTTCTTATTCATGTGGGGGATTGTTGGAATTTTGGGTCTAACTTCCATAGGTTATGAATAAGAAGTAGGTTGGAAGAGAAGAGGGAAAAGGAAGGAGAAAATAGTGTGTGGATAAAAGTCCCATATTTGACAAATCAAGAGAAATAAGAGCGTATATAAGACTCAACTTCTCACCTCTAAAATGGGCCCTTGGGCCAATCCACTTTTGTGAAGGACTAAGGAAGTACATGGGCCAGCTCAGCTCGGTTTGGTTCGGTTTGGTCAGTCGCCGCCGGCGGTCCGGTCCGGTTCGGTCCGCGCATGTGTATGATTAAAAAATAATTTTTTTATTAAATTATTTTTGTTTGTCCGAATAATCCCTAAACTTTTATTTAATTACCCCTCCGTGATTCTCTCAACAGTGCGACTGTAGCGAAACGCTGTGACCGAACTGGTGCTTCCGTTTTGGTGCATCCGTCGGCTTTATTCTGATATGTCTGTTTGTACGAGCCACCAGTCCGCCAGCAAAGAGTCTCCATTCACTCTGTTATGGTATGTCTGTTCGCACGACACACCGGTTCTCCCGCAAGAGTTGAGTTCATCTGATCAATTTCTGTCAGCTATAAATAGGACGTGCTAGTGACAGAAAAAATCACTCAATCTCGAAACACTCCTCTCTCATATAATGCATAGTGCATTCTACAATCATCTCATAATCTATGCAATTATGAAAGCAATCTCATTATGTTCGTTCGGGCTTCTGATTGATAGTGCCATCATTCTGAAGACGCAATTCGTTCTATCCGGGAGACAATTGTTTGAGAACCTTGGGCATCCATATAGAGGAAACAAATTGTCTTAAGGAGACAACGTACGTTGGGCTTAGATTTTATCAAAATTCATTACCATTTTCGGCAGTAATTTGATGTGTACCTAGTTTTACACAAGCAGCAGTGAACAAGTGGCAGTTGCAGCAATGGATGCAATAATGAAGTTAGCTTATTCTCCCAAGGGCATGGTAAGAAAATACATTACTTTACCATCGGTTTAAATTCTCCTATCTATATGAAAAACAGGAGTATGCTTAAACCGTACTCTCTGGTCTTATTTATAAATAACTTTCTTTTTTATAGGACTGGTCTATTTTATAAGCAATTTTTACTTTGTGTTTAAAAATGTTAGCTCATTTTTCATATTTTCCTCTTATTAAATGCATATTATTTATAATTAATTATCAGACACACCAAGAGTTATATTCAGGAGAAAGAGAGAACTCACTAGGTGAATAAAGTTAACAAAGCATTGGGAAAACATATTTTACTATCTCTATTACTTTTTATACATTCTCTCTTTATTTTCATAAATAGGGGCATATATGGAAAAAACATGACATTTTTGACACACTTATTTCTTTTAACTACCAGTTCGTTTTACATAATCAATAAGAAAGTTGTTTATAAATAGGACTAGAGGGGGTACTTATCATGGTTGAAAATACTCCCTCTGTTCTTTTTTATAAGCAATTTTTATTCTTATTACCCAAAACGAACTAGCAGTTAAAATTTGTTCAAATAATAAATGTGTTAAAAATGACATGCTTCTTTTCTAATATTCTCCTATTTATGAAATAAGCATCAAAGAGAGAATAAGTAACAAACATGAGAGAGTATTAATATAAAATATGAGAGAGAATGTGTTATAAATGATTAAATAAAAAAATAGTGGTGAATAGTAGATAATTAATATAAAGATATGTATTTAATAAAAGTAGAAAATGAAAAAAAAATAGTTTGAATTTTAAAATACAAGAAGAAAGTTTATATTAATATATTGATCACTGAATTTACATTGGAATATAAATTTCCATAAATGAAACTTGGATATAAAACCCTATTATATCCAACATTCATTTACATTTGCAAATGTATATACAAGGTACTAACTACAATGATCCTAAGTGCCATGGACAACTATTGAGTACTGCTAATCTTTATTGCCATTATATTACTATCTTCAATTTCTCCTTTGTCTACCTATATATGCCTACTTTCTCTATTAAAATTAATTAAATGTTCAATTGTTTTATTATCTAGTAGGTTTACAAATATAGTTGTACCAAACATTAATGTAAATTTTATAACAAGTCCGTTACTCTCTTTTTCTCACAATGGAGGATATTATTGTTTTGAACTCTTCATAAATTATGTCTTCCTTAATGATTCTTGATCTCAACATTCTCCCAACATATGTTATATCATCGGCTTTGCTAACTACAAACATTCCCCCTATATAAATAAAACATAATAGATTCTTTCTAGATTTGTTAGTCATTACTATTGTTTATTTACAAAATATAGTTGTTATTAACAAGTTTACCACTTATATAAACAACTATCACTGCTCTTATTAACAACACATTCTGACTTTGTATATCAGGACTTTCAACCACATAACTTTCACCTCATTTTGATTAATTCCCACTTTTGTGACATCCCAATTTTTTATTCTAAGACTTGGTAATATTTTAGGAGAGATTAGTTTATGGTAATTAAAATTTATCATGTAATTACTCAGGAAAGGAGTAAATTTTCTAAAGTGAGAGTTAGAGAAAATATTTTAAGTTTTATTTTTGGAAAATGCCAAACTTTTAAAGGATTGAGGAAATTTTATTTGGGCTGAATATATAAACTTGGCCCAATTGTTGAATTGTAGGGGGGGAAAATATAAAAACATTAAAAAAAAAAGGGAAAGTAAAGTTTAAGAAAAAAAGAAGCTATTATTAAATGGGGAGTGGCACGTGGCCTTTTTCCCTACCATGTAATAAGATAACGTGGGGGTATTCAATACCCTCACGCCTTCCATTTAACTGCCGCCCCAAACTACTATTTCTGCGCCTTTGTTTTTTTTTTTTTTTAAACCCGTGGCTCCACTTGTTGCGCGACAGTGAGAGTTTGGGAGAGGGATGTTGATGTTGGGTGAGTGAGGAAGAGAGCAAAGCAAAGCATGGGTTCTCTCTGGGACGACATTTGGGTAAGTGATCTACCTTCTATTTTCAAGTTTCTTTTCTCTCATTTTTAGTTTTGGTGATAAGAGAAGTCTAGAATTTATTAAATTTAAAAAATTTGGGTGTTTCAATTGATTTTATAACTTTTAATGGTTCTAGTGGTGTTAGACTAAGAATGATTATGGTTTAGTTTTACCTAAATGGTTGATTTGAGAGACTTCAAATTAAGGTGTGGTTGGAAAATCAAGATTTGTGATAATGACTCTTTTATATCCGAATTTATATGAATTATTCTAATTTATTGGATATTAAATTAATGATTAAATGGATGATATTTGAGGTTTAAGAAGAAAGATGAATATTTGGAAATTTGGGTAAAACTTTAAGTGTAGGAAATTAGGGATTTTGAAATAAATTGAAGAGATATTTGTATTTTGGTGATCCTAACAAGTGAGGAATAATTTATGAAAGAAAGAGTTGTGATTTGTGATAATTGTTTAAGGAAGATTTGATTTATGAGATTTTCACTAAGGATTAAAGTGAGCAATTTTAAGGATTTTAAGGTGATTAGAAGAAATTATTGTTGTTAAAGATTTTATTAAGTAAAATAGAGTTTAAAAATTTTAAGATTTGTGATTTAGAAGGATGATTTTAGAAATAGATAAATTGTTATCATTTTTCTAAAAATATTAAAATGAGCCAATCATGGGGGTTGAATTACTTGTTATTTATTATTGCATTAGTTAACAATTCTTATTAATTTTATTAACATGTAACTATATATTTATTGTAGAGTGAATTTGAATTTAGTTTGTTGGATTTGAATTCTTTCAAGTTTAGTTCTTGTGTCAATAACTTGAAGTAACCACTTTTCAATTTACCTTGTATGCTTGTTGAAGTGATTATAAGTATATGTTCTTATTTTCAAACGATATAAGTATATGCTACAATATTTTACATATGAAATATGTGTGTATGTGTGGGTGATTAAATTTTTTGAGCTAAGTGAACTTAAATTGTTTATCTTGTATTTGTGATGTTAATTACGCATAGTATTGAATATCGAATATGAGGATAAATCATTGATGTGGAAGTTTGTGATGCTGGACTACATTTTGAAGTGTATGAGATTGTGATGAGATGTGATTGTGAAAAATTGATTCTTTTATGCCACGAGGTATAGCTACCATTATGTGCATGATACGCATGGTGGATAGCTTTGACATTCTCAAGGTCTTTGATATCATCTTTTCTTTGGTCAGATTAAGAGTTAGCTCAAGGGACCCGACACTTTTACATATTCGAGAGAAAGTGAACTCATGGTTTGATATGAGTTCTGTAACCTTTAGTCTAGCTATACCTTATTCTTGGAGAGTTTGGGGTGGTCTTGTCAAAGAAGCTAATCCTATTATATGTTGTAGCGCATAGGTTCTGTCAGCGGTTATAAGGAGATTGGAGGGAATTCTATGTATATTGAATGGTTCTTTTGAATTACTAATGTTTTTGGAAAACTAATTAGACTTTATGTCATATCAATGTATATTTTATCTATTTGACCATTTTGTAATCATTATTTACATACTTGTTAAATTGAAATTATGGTTATGGGGTCCGTGTGACTTACCCCATCATTTTTTAGTTATTCTTTTTAGGTGAGAGTTTCACCGGTGCTACTAAAGGAAAGGCGTTCGAAACTTAATTTGATTTATAAATATTACATGCCTTATTTGATTATATGTGTTGGGGGGGGGGGTTAAATTTATACATCAAATTTTAATTTTAATATATTTTTAAATTTTAATATGTTAAAAATTTATTAAATTTGAGATTATAAAATCTATAATTTTAATTTTTCACCATATTTATTGAAATTATTTATTTTTAGTTTCTAAAATGACTAAAAATATATATCAAACACATTTTTTCTGTCAAATACAATAAACTATATAGGTTTGAGACATTGTATAAATGATTTAAATTTATAATTTCATGCTTTTTGTCTACAAACATTATAAGAAAAAACTTACTCAAACTTTTAAAATTTTGTGATATTTACAAGCTATCAATTAAAATTTGGGATTTGGTATTAAGAGTGAATTAGTAAATAAATTTTATTATTATATAAATTTTGATTAAAAAATATGTTTTTAGAATATTTTTGGAGGAGTTAATAGTTTGAATTTAAATGTATGTTTTCAAAATAAAGCTGATGTCATTGTAATTAAGGTAAGATATAAGGGTGGTTAGAGTATTTTGCTCTTATTATATTTAAAATTTTGAATAATATATATATATATATATTATTTTTGATAAAATAGATATAATATTTAAAAGATCACATGATTACAGTACTCGATTGATACTGAACCATTTTTAACTTTGATATCTTTATAATGGAAAACATAAAGTATTTAAATTTTTATTGAGATAAAGAGCATTTAAAACTTCATTAAGATATTGGCCATCTCTAAAAATACGTTTTCACTTTATAAAGAGAGAGGGGAAAAAAATACCATTTGAGTTTTAAAATTTTATTATTATAAGATAATTATTATAGATATGTAAATATCTTTTATTTTTCCGAGAAATGATTATTTTATAGGAAAATTGTGCTTAAGATCCAAACAAAACAAAATACAATTCAAAGTTGCTTAGAAATCTTCAATTTTTACAATAAAATCTTGTGGAATATTTGAGTAATATATTTCAATTGTGATTTATGAATGATAGTTAATATTTTTATTTTGTTATTATCAATTAAATTATAATATTCTAATATGTTTGGTCTGACCTCCTTTAGACCTCGATTAACTAATTAACTCACATGTGCTTCAACTGATTTATTACTCGGTCCAATTTTTCATTTCTTGATTATTACAATGCAAATGTAGTTTTATTTAAACATTCTGATGGAAAACAATCCAATACTTGTTAGTTTAGATTAATGGTAGATTTTGATACTATTTTGATATATTATATAATATCAATTGGTTGCTCACATCTACCACTGCACAATAACAATAATAATAATAAAGCCTTTGTCTTATTAGGTAGGGTTGACTACATGGATCGAACGATGCCATTATGTTTTGTTAAAAACCATATCTTTAAATATATTATTAATCAAAAGGTCCCTTTCTATGATTTCATCAAATGCTCGCTTCAACCTTCCTCGACTTCGTTTTATAAGACTTTATATTGCTTGATCAACCTTTCTCATCGGAGCACTCAATGACCTTTGTTGAACATGTTCAAACTACTTCAAATGACTTTCTACCATTTTTTCTTTAATAGAAGCTACGCCAACTCCTTCACGTATATGAGTATTATGAATCTTCTCTTTTCTTGTATGACCATACTTTCATTTCAATATCCTCATATCGGCTACCTACATTTTATGTTTATATTGTGACATTCTAAAAAAAATTGTAATTAATAAAATATTAATTTATTAAAATAATAATATAATATAATATTATAAAATATAACATATATATATATATATATATATATATATATATATATATATATATTATAAATGTGTAGTAAGCGTCGATTTCGGCGCCTACCACAAGCAAAAGGGGGTTTGTCCCCTTTTGTTAAAAAAAAAAATGAATGAACGATGGTGAATGATTGATGCACAGGAGGTGAGGGGTATTATAAATACCCCTCATAAACACTTCACATAAGTGAAGTATTTTGTGGAGAGAGAAGAGAGTGAGGTTCTGATTGGTGTATTTTCGGTTCTTCGGAGATCAATAAGGTACACAAACTCTCTTCTAATCATAAAGTTTCTTTTATGAAAAATGTTCCAAATAATTTTCTCTTTCATATGATAGTAATTTTATGCTAGTTAGAGAATATTTTGGGGATGATTTTAGGCAAGTTTTGAGTTTTATCAACATAAGACTATAGAAATGTAGAGAATAATTAATAGTTTATTTTAATCGGTTTAGATTTATTATTTAGTGGTCATGTGATTTTATAATTAATTTATTTTATAAATAGGGTATAAATTAATCCCTATAGGGTGTTTTTACCGATAAAAATTAGTTTAAATATTTTATTTGGATTATTGGAGGTATTATTGAGGTTTTAATCGGTTTATTTTTGTTGGATCTGAGTTATGTGAAAAATATAAATTATGACTTAATATTTGAATTATAATTTGATATGATTTTAATTATGTGGATATTTGAGGAATTGTTTAATAATTATATTATATCCATATAAATTATTAAAAATAGATTTAATTATTTAGGAAGTTGGTATTAGAGATTTTGTAATTATTGGTATATTAAAGGTTATTTAAGGATTTTTTTTAGGAAATTGGAATAAATGAGGATAATAGTTGTAGAGAAAATTGGGTTGTAGGAGTTAAATTATGTAAATTAATTATTTTATTGTTATTTTTGGTTAATTGGTATCTACATTAATAATGTAGATTTTTCTTGTGATCGGTGATTGCACGGGTTTTACTATCCAAATTAAGATTAAGCTTGGAATCGAGGTAACCGGGGTTAATTTATTTTATATGCTTGTTTTGGACTGTAAGGTATTTTATAAAGCTTACTTTTATCTATATTACTTGTATGTGCTTTGCAAGATTATATTTATGTTTGAATATGAATTTATTTCAGTGAAGCGGTGTATTTTTCAAATTATTATTGAATTGTTACTGTTATGGTGGATATGTTGTTTGAGATGAATGTTGTATAAGAATTTAGAATTATTGTAATTGTTTTTGAAATCTGTATTAATTTATTATTTTTATATTACGGGATATGTTGGGTTGTGTGGAAGAGATATGGTGAATTGTGTGCCCATCGGCTCTCTCAATCCTGGCCCGGATTTTGGAGCTGAGTGTTTGGGCGGACACCTCCCTGTTACGGTATATTGGTGGTGGCATGGGAGGGGGCAGTATTCTTGATGTGACTAGCTAACCTTTGGCCGGGTATACTAGCACTGATAGGCTGTACCAGTCCAGAGGAGATAAGGAGGAGCAGGATGGATGGGTGGAGATGGCTTTATTTATTGATTACATCATGTTAAATTTTTAATTATGAGGATATTATTATTATTATTATTATTATTCTAACAGTTAAACCTGTTTCTCTGAATTACAATCTTTTCCTGCATATTTTGTAAATTGATTTTGGTTACTGAGACTTTATGTCTCACCCCGTCATTATAAATAATTTTTCAGGCGATACCTCTAATCTGGATAGAGGCCAAGGGAAGCAACCAGAGGCATAGACTTTGAGAATCTTGTAGGCCTCTTTTGGTATTGGTGTTGTATTAATTTCTATATTGCCATTATAGGGCCCACATGTTTTTAAAATGCCATATTTACTGTTTGGATATCTATGTTGGAAATCATTTTGTGACCCATGGGTTAATTATGATGTGAGATCAAAATAATAAATTTATCTGTAGCGAGTTTGTGCCCTAAACTCCGATATGTTGTGGAAGAGTTTGTGTCCTGAACTCTGATATGTATATAAAAAAAAATTTATCACTGGTTTTGTATAAATGTGGATAATTGTTGTTTGTGAGAAAGGGTCGTTACATTTTTGGTATCAGAGCAATGTGTTTACGATTTTCCTGGCCCTATCATATATTACATTTAGAGTATGGCAATATAGGATTTTACACACCTGCTTCCCTTTTATGTTGTGTTATGTTTCTCATTTTTATTTTCCATCTTTGGGTGGTTTTTACCCATAGGTGGGGAGAGATGGTGAATACTAGACGTACAGACATTGGTGACAACAGTCAACAGGGCCAACAGAGACCAAATAGGCCCCATGAGAATTTAACTGAGGCTGAAATGTTGCGACATCTGTATGGATGGACCCTTGCAACAGAGGAACGATTGAAAAGGCTCGAGGAGGGCAGAGATAATGAAGGACCAAGCAAGGATAAGACTCAAGAGGTGAATGTTGAAACAGAGGAACAAAATAGTGTTCATTCTGAAAAGCTAGTTCTGCATCCACCATACTCTGAGACGGATGGGTCAGCAGAGCAATTGAGAGCTCCAGATATGTTCACAGTGTGGAAGCATTTAGATCGTTTCCATCCTGAGACATTCTCGGGAGGATCGCCAACAGATGCTGAGAGTTGGATTGATAGGCTGGAAATGCTATTTGAGTCAATTAGATGCGATAAATATCAAAAGGTGATTGCTGCGAAAACTCTATTAAAGGGTGATGCGTTGAATTGGTGGAACACTGTAAAGCCTGCTGATGGGCATGAACTTAAGTGGGATGAGTTTAAAAGAATGTTCTTCGATTATTATTTCCCCATTGCAATGAGGCACAAAAAAGAAGCTGAGTTCTTCATTCTTCGGCAGGGGGAGATGGATGAAAACACTTATATATCTAAATTTATGGGGTTAGCCAAATATGTATCACAGTTAGATAGAACCAACAAGGCTCACAACAATTGGTTGGCCCGACAGATGTTCGAGAAATGTAATGATAGTGTCAAAGCGAGGATGGACACTTATGACATTACTACCCTCGAAGAGCTGATTGCCAAAATTCGAGAAGTCTGTAGAAGATATAGAGATGCCGAGAGATCTATGAGAAGGGATTTTCAAGGCCGATTTAACAGTCATATGGGAATATCTGGGGGAATTAATAAGAGGAATTATCCTTCAAGTTCTGGTGCATCTGGAAACAGAAGGAGTTTTCAGCAGGGAAGCTTCCAGCAGAGGAATCGTCCTTTTACAAATCAGAGCAGGAGCAACAATACCAGGGTGAATCAAGGCTTCCAGCAAAGATCAACAGCATCAAGTCCTGGCGTGACTCAACGTCTTCCTTGTACTCGTTGTGGAAGAATACATTATGGCGAGTGTTTGACTTGTTTTAATTGTGGGGAGAAGGGTCATATTGCGAGATATTGCTTTAAAGGAAGGAAAGAGGATCAAGCATCTAGACCATCGATGCCAGGGAGAGTGTTTGCTTTGACTGCTGAGGAGGCGAGGGTCGCCCCAAATTTGATCTGAGGTAATGTTCTTCTTCAAGGACATCCTTTATCTGTTATATATGATTCTGGTGCTACCCATTCTTTCATTTCCTATGATTGTGTGGAAAAATTAAAGCTTGTTATGAGTGATCTACCTTATGATCTGTTTGTGTCTACCCCTGCTGGTGTATGTGTGAAAACTGTTATGGTGTGTAGGAAATTGTTGTTTGTATGTGAGGGTCGTGAAACGACCATTGATTTGATTTGTCTACCTTTGCGGGGTATAGATGTGATTGTGGGTATGGATTGGTTATCATCTAATGATGTAACCTTACAATGTAAGAATAAAACTGTGCAATTTAATACTTGCACAGTAATTAGAGAAATACCCCAAGGCTCGATTATGTTGTCAGCGGCCCAGGTGGAGAAAAGTGTAAGGAAGGGGTGTGAAGCTTTCGTGGTGTTTTTCTCAATTCAGGTAGAATCTCAGGAAAATATTGACCAGATCGAAGTGGTAAAAGAGTTTCCTGATGTGTTCCCTGAAGAGTTGATCGGATTACCTTCAGAACGAGAAGTCGAGTTTGCCATTAAGTTAGCACCAGGGACAGAGCCGATCTCTAAAGCTCCTTATCGTATGTCACCTTCAGAGTTGGCTGAATTGAAGAAGCAGATTGAAGATTTGTTAGAAAAGGGTTTTATCCGTCCAAGTGTATCTCCCTGGGGTGCACCAGTTTTGTTCGTGAAGAAGAAAGATGGCAGCTTGAGGCTTTGCATTGATTATCGGCAGCTAAATAAAGTCATTATTAAGAATAAGTATCCATTGCCGAGGATTGATGACTTATTAGATCAACTCGTAGGTTCATCGGTATTTTCAAAAATTGATCTGAGGTCGGGATATCATCAGTTGAGGGTACGAGCAGAAGACATTCCAAAGACTGCTTTCCGTACTAGATATGGTCATTATGAGTTCCTTATTATGCCTTTTGGGGTAACAAATGCACCAGCGGTGTTTATGGATTACATGAATCGGATCTTCAGACCATATTTGGATCAATTTGTGGTGGTGTTCATTGATGATATTCTTATCTATTCAAAGAGTGAAGAGGAGCATCGAAAGCATCTTCGAATAGTACTACAAATTTTGAGAGAGCATAAGTTGTATGCGAAGCTGAGTAAATGTGAATTCTGGCTAAAAGAGGTTAAGTTTTTGGGTCATGTAGTTTCAGAAAAGGGAGTAGCAGTCGACCCCAGTAAGGTAGATACTGTGTTGAAGTGGGAACCACCTAAGACTGTGACAGAGGTGCGCAGTTTTATGGGATTAGCTGGCTATTATCGTCGTTTTATAGAGGGATTTTCTCGGATTGCCACGCCACTCACCAGATTGACTAAGAAAAAACAACCGTTTATTTGGGATGAGAAGTGCGAGGCAGCTTTTCAGGAGCTAAAAACTCGGTTAACAACTGCACCTGTTCTCACTATCCCTGACCCACACAGACCATATACGGTGTACACAGATGCATCATTTAAAGGTTTGGGATGTGTGCGTATGCAAGATGGTAAAGTGGTGGCTTATGCATCTCGTCAGTTAAGACCTCATGAAGAAAAATACCCGACACATGATTTAGAGCTTGCAGCCGTTGTTTTTGATTTAAAGATCTGGAGGCATTATCTGTATGGGTCCCAATTTGAGATCTTCAGTGACCATAAAACATTGAAGTATCTCGTGGATCAAAAAGAGTTGAACAATCGACAGAGGAGATGGATGGAATTCTTGAAAGATTATGACTACGAGTTAAAGTATCATCCAGGGAAGGCGAATGTAGTTGCAGACGCTTTAAGCCGAAAGTCAATACACATGTTTCATATGTGTGTGACTGAGCATAATCTCCTGGAAAGATTATCAGAAGTTTATCTGGAACCAAGGTCAGAAGTGATTTTGAGTACAGTAGTTGGAAATTTTGATTTTTACGGTGATTTGAAGAAGGCCCAAATAGAAGATAATCGATTGCTACGGATCCGAAAGGAGTTGGAAAATGGTGAAGTACCTGATTATGATATTGGAGATACAGGTATATTGAGGTACAAGAAGAGGATTTGTGTTCCAGACAATGAGGAAATCAAGAAGAAGATTCTAGAGGAGGCTCATCAGAGTAAATATACCATTCATTCAGGAATCACTAAGATGTATCGAGATTTAAAGCAAGGATATTGGTGGCCTAAGATGAAACGCGATGTGACAACCTTCGTACTGAAGTGTTTGACTTGTCAAAAGGTGAAGATTGAGCATCAAAAACCTCCAGGGCTACTTCAACCTTTAAAGATTCCTCAATGGAAGTGGGAGAGCATTTCTATGGATTTCATCGTGGGATTGCCTGAGACTGCAGCACATCATAACGCCATATGGGTCATTGTGGACAGATTAACGAAATCGGCCCATTTCCTACCAATCCATATTGGATATAGCTTAGAGAAGTTAGCTAAATTGTATGTGGATTGGATTGTTAGGTTGCACGGTGTGCCCACAGAGATTGTGTCAGATCGTGATCCGAGATTCACTTCAAACTTTTGGAAGGCATTACAAGAGGCCATGGGAACTAGATTGAAGTATAGTACGGCTTATCACCCACAGACCGATGGACAAACAGAGAGAACAATTCAAACCCTTGAGGATATGTTGAGGGCTTGTGCTATTGAGTTACCTGGTAGTTGGGATCATCACCTGCCTTTAGCAGAATTTGCTTACAATAACAGTTACCACTCAAGTATTCAGATGGCACCTTTTAAGGCATTATATGGCAGAAAGTGTAGATCGCCTCTCTGTTGGACTGAGTTAAGCGAAAGAACTGTGATTGGACCGGATTTAGTAGATGAAACTACAAAGAAAATTGAGATGATTCGCCAAAAGTTGTTGACCGCTCAAAGCAGACAAAAGAGCTATGCGGATAGGCGGCGTAGACCTTTGGAGTTTGGAATTGGTGAACACGTGTTTCTTAAAGTTACTCCGGTAACTGGTATTGGTAGATCTATTAAAGCCAAAAAGTTGACTCCTCGATTCATTGGACCGTACGAAATTCTAGAACGAATTGGCTCAGTTGCTTATCAAATTGCATTACCTCCACACTTGTCGGGTATTCACAATGTGTTCCATGTGTCACAACTTAAGAAATATCATCCAGATCCTTCTCATGTGATTGCACCTGAAGAGATTGAGTTGAGGGAGAATTTAACCTATATGTCTGAGCCAGAGAGGATCTTAGATGTGAAAGACAAGCAGTTGCGGAATAGAACCATTCGACTCCTAAAAGTTTTCTGGAAGGGTATGTCTCCCGGAGATGCTACCTGGGAAACCGAAGAGCGAATGCGGCGTGATTTCCCTAACTTATTTACTTAAGTATGTTTCTATATTTTAGTAATTTTAATATTTATGGTTGTGATGTGTTGTGTTACAATCGAATATGTAATATTATGATTAAATTTTGTGTTGATAACTTGTGTTTTATTGTGATTGGAGTGTCAATTGTATTGTGAAAATTTTTGTTTTGACATTTATGTGTGTTAGGAATTTTGGGGACAAAATTCTATTTAGGTGGGGAGAATTGTGACATTCTAAAAAAAAAATTGTAATTAATAAAATATTAATTTATTAAAATAATAATATAATATTATATTATAAAATATAATATATATATATATATATATATAGTATATATATATTATAAATGTGTGGTAGGCGTCGATTTCGGCGCCTACCACAAACAAAAGGGGGTTTGTCCCCTTTTGTTAAAAAAAAATGAATGAACGATGGTGAATGATTGATGCACAGGAGGTGAGGGGTATTATAAATACCCCTCATAAACACTTCACGTAAGTGAAGTATTTTGTGGAGAGAGAAGAGAGTGAGGTTCTGATTGGTGTATTTTCGGTTCTTCGGAGATCAATAAGGTACACAAACTCTCTTCTAATCGTAAAGTTTCTTTTATGAAAAATGTTCCAAATAATTTTCTCTTTCATATGATAGTAATTTTATGCTAGTTAGAGAATATTTTGGGGATATGATTTTAGGCAAGTTTTGAGTTTTATCAACATAAGACTATAGAAATGTAGAGAATAATTAATAGTTTATTTTAATCGGTTTAGATTTATTATTTAGTGGTCATATGATTTTATAATTAATTAATTTTATAAATAGGGTATAAATTAATCCCTATAGGGTGTTTTTACCGATAAAAATTAGTTTAAATATTTTATTTGGATTATTGGAGGTATTATTGAGGTTTTAATCGGTTTATTTTTGTTGGATCTGAGTTATGTGAAAAATATAAATTATGACTTAATATTTGAATTATAATTTGATATGATTTTAATTATGTGGATATTTGAGGAATTGTTTAATAATTATATTATATCCATATAAATTATTAAAAAGAGATTTAATTATTTAGGAAGTTGGTATTAGAGATTTTGTAATTATTGGTATATTAAAGGTTATTTAAGGATTTTTTTTAGGAAATTGGAATAAATGAGGATAATAGTTGTAGAGAAAATTGGGTTGTAGGAGTTAAATTATGTAAATTAATTATTTTATTGTTATTTTTGGTTAATTGGTATCTACATTAATAATGTAGATTTTTCTTGTGATCGGTGATTGCACGGGTTTTACTATCCAAATTAAGATTAAGCTTGGAATCGAGGTAACCGGGGTTAATTTATTTTATATGCTTGTTTTGGACTGTAAGGTATTTTATAAAGCTTACTTTTATCTATATTACTTGTATGTGCTTTGCAAGATTATATTTATGTTTGAATATGAATTTATTTCAGTGAAGCGGTGTATTTTTCAAATTATTATTGAATTGTTACTGTTATGGTGGATATGTTGTTTGAGATGAATGTTGTATAAGAATTTAGAATTATTGTAATTGTTTTTGAAATCTGTATTAATTTATTATTTTTATATTACGGGATATGTTGGGTTGTGTGGAAGAGATATGGTGAATTGTGTGCCCATCGGCTCTCTCAATCCTGGCCCGGATTTTGGAGCTGAGTGTTTGGGCGGACACCTCCCTGTTACGGTATATTGGTGGTGGCATGGGAGGGGGCAGTATTCTTGATGTGACTAGCTAACCTTTGGCCGGGTATACTAGCACTGATAGGCTGTACCAGTCCAGAGGAGATAAGGAGGAGCAGGATGGATGGGTGGAGATGGCTTTATTTATTGATTACATCATGTTAAATTTTTAATTATGAGGATATTATTATTATTATTATTATTATTCTAACAGTTAAACCTGTTTCTCTGAATTACAATCTTTTCCTGCATATTTTGTAAATTGATTTTGGTTACTGAGACTTTATGTCTCACCCCGTCATTATAAATAATTTTTCAGGCGATACCTCTAATCTGGATAGAGGCCAAGGGAAGCAACCAGAGGCATAGACTTTGAGAATCTTGTAGGCCTCTTTTGGTATTGGTGTTGTATTAATTTCTATATTGCCATTATAGGGCCCACATGTTTTTAAAATGCCATATTTACTGTTTGGATATCTATGTTGGAAATCATTTTGTGACCCATGGGTTAATTATGATGTGAGATCAAAATAATAAATTTATCTGTAGCGAGTTTGTGCCCTAAACTCCGATATGTTGTGGAAGAGTTTGTGTCCTGAACTCTGATATGTATATAAAAAAAATTTATCACTGGTTTTGTATAAATGTGGATAATTGTTGTTTGTGAGAAAGGGTCGTTACATATATTGTCCCGTTGAAGCCCAACACTCATTATCATATAACATTGCTAGTCTTATAGTAATACGATAGAACTTCTCTTTTACCTTATCAGGTACTTTCTTATCATAAATAACTCCAATAGCTTTTCTCTATTTATACCATCCAGCCTGAATTATGTGATTGACATCTCTATCAATTTCATTATTTTGTTGTATAATTGATCACAAATATCTAAACTTTGTCACTTGTGGAATTACTTGCCTCCCAATTTAACTTTCGCTTTACTTCGACTTTGTCTCTTGCTAAAATTGAAATGTACATATTCAATTTTGCTCCTATTTAGATGAAAGCCCTTTAATTCCAAAGTCTATCTCCATATCTCAAGTTTTGGAATTAATTTCTTCTATGGATTTAGCCGACAGAACTATATCATCAGTAAAAAGCACGCATTTAGGGATCTCCTTTTTTATAGGCTCCTTTAGAACATCTACTATTACGTTGAACAAATAAGGATTCAAAGCTGATCCCTGATGTAGGCCAATCCTTATAGGAAAGTCCTTTATAACACTTGCATGCATTCTAACATTGGTTGTAACCCCCTCATGCATGTCCTAAATAACTTTAATATATGCAACCTACACCCCCTTCTTTTCCAAGGCTTTCAAAAGTATATCTCTTGGCACACGATCATACGATTTTTCTAAATCAATAAAATTCATATGCAAATCTCTTCCTTTGTTCAAATACTTTTTTGTTAGTCCCTTAATAAATAAATTGCTTCTGTTGTAGACATTTCTGGCATGAATCGAAATTAGTTTTCAGTAATATCAATATCCAATTTCAACCTATATTTAACCACTTTTTCTCATAATTTCATTGTGTATGACTCATTAGCTTAATTCATCTGTAGTTTGCACAATTTTGAATATCCCCTTTATTCTTATAAATAAGGATCAAAGTATTTTTCTCCACGCATCTAGCATTTTCTTAGTTCGTAAAATCTCATTAAATAATTTTGTGAGCCACAACGTACATTCTTCACCCAAATATTTCCAAACTTCAATAGGAATACCATTAGGTTTGACAACTTTATTCTTTTCCATTTTCTTGAGAGCTTTCTTAACCTTATCAACTCGAATCCTGCGGTAAAATGATAAATTGAGATCACCTTCTCGAGTTGTCAAATCTTCCCAATCACAATGCGACTCTCCCTCACCATAATTGAATATCTTATAAAAATAGACTTTCCACCTATCCTTAATACCTCCATAAGTAACCAAAAATTTAGCTTCTTTATCCTTTATACACCTCACTTAGTCCAAGTATCTCGATTTTTTCTTTTTATTCTTTGTGATCTTGTAAATTTTATGTTGTCCTTCCTTTGCCCCTAACTTCTTATAAAACTTCTTAAATACTTTATTGCGAGCTTCACTTATTGCCTTCATAGTCTCCTTTTTAGCCAAACAATACATTTCCCAATTTTCAACATTATTACGCATACGTATGGCTTTAAAACAATTTTTCTTATACTTGATTTTCTCTTAAACAATCTCATCTCATCACTAAGTCTCCTTATCTAATTGACCACAATCTTTTAATTCTCCCAAAGTTGCTTTAGCAACCTTCTGGACCTTTTTTAGACATATTCTCTTACATAATATTAGTATTTCTTTATAACTCACACTCCTTCTCTATTAACAGAATTCTCTTAAAAATCTCTCGTTTCTCACATCTACCATTATGCACAAGAAAATTGTACTCCTCCCTCCCACCCCTAAATGATTTTGCTAATTGCAACCAGTATTGTGTGTGTTTGAGTTAGCGATAGAAGCTACTTTTCCAACGTGATTTACGGTATACGAGGTAAATATGTGAGAGGAGTTTTATTTCGACTTACACAAACGTGCTTCTCAAACATATTCGCAAACAGGCCCTTAATTGCTTGACTTCATCAGTGATATATAGTTACTGTTGTAATTTGCAATTTACAATCATAAATATGTATCTATTCAACAAGTATTTACAGTAGAAAATTTTCAATTTATATTAAAGTTAGAGGTATATGAGAAATTTTATTTTTAAATTATTGTACTACTAAT
Source organism: Albizia julibrissin (assembly GCA_037074505.1). Taxonomy (NCBI): domain Eukaryota; kingdom Viridiplantae; phylum Streptophyta; class Magnoliopsida; order Fabales; family Fabaceae; genus Albizia; species Albizia julibrissin. Next base: position 50,972,190 of record CM073482.1, read on the forward strand.
TATTGAATTTATGTATTAAAATATAAATTTGATTAATAGATAATCATTTATTCAGAGTAAAATGGATATTTCATTTTTTTTCCCAACTGCCACCTCTCAATTTTATTCATACAAAACAACACATCTTCCTTTACTTCTCACAATCTTCCCTTCACTAAATTCATTTCCCTCCTCAAATTTTCCTTATATCAAATGGGCTGTAAAAGTTATATCTATCTATTCCTATGTCTTATACATGCACTATATATATGATTTGGGACTAAGGGAGTAAAGAGTCTAAATATATCTCCCAGAAAATGACATTCTCCTCCCTCTTATACTATCTTTTACTCCTCTCTATGGTGAATTTTCTGTATAACATAATCAGAATCTGCATCGGTATTTCGCTCTCGTGTGTGTACTTTAGCAAAACTCTTGGATTTTAGGTATGCCTGAAATTCATATAAACGTCATTTGGGGTTTGATTTTTATGCAAAATGAAAATGGCCATTAATTCAAAATTTGGCATGTTGATTGTCTATGATAGTTTAATCATATATATTCAGGTTTTTCTACAAGAGGAGGGGAAGCAGCTGGATGAGAGGTATACGGCTTATTTCAAATGCTATATTTTTATTTATTTTGGTGCTTTATTCTAATTACACTTGTAAGGGATTTTAAACCAAATATGATAACAGAATATTGATCCTTAATTCTATTTTCTCCCTAAAATATTACTGACATTATTAAGTAATTATGCAGTAATCATAAAAAGTTATCTTTTTTTTTTATTTGCTCTCTCTGGATTTTTTTCCATGCAGAACTAATAATGTAATCTCTCCAGTTACATGTTTGTATGTATGTATGTAAGATGTCTTTTAAAAAATAAGTTAGTCCAATCTACAAAATGTGATATCAAAATATTAAATAATTCTTCTTTTTTTGCCCTCGAAAATGTTAATAGTGATGTCGTGACTTGAGTTTCATCTAGGGCTTTTTTTAGTCCAGATTATCTGAGTTTTACTTTTGACCAACAAAAGTCACTCATTTCAGAGAGATCTTAGCATAGTTAATTCAGAATATATTTTTTTCAAAATATATCATTCTCTTGTTAATTCAGAATCTTCACTTCTACAAAAAAGAGGCAATCAAAACGACAAAGGCCTTTTGGCCAACAAAAAAAAAAAGGACAAAGGCCTAAGAAACTAAGCTTTACACAATTTAGAACTCAATTTACCAGAGATGTAGCAGGAACCCATTTATTCACAACTCTTAATTTGCCTGAGGCTTAGCCATGTGAGCAATAAAGTCAACAACTCGTGTGCTGCAGCATTACGCAGAAAACAAGCATTAGCATTAGCTAATTAGGATAACTGTCAACTTCAGAAGAAAAAAAAAAAAGTTAACGGACCAACCATGACGATTGATAGAGGTTAAAAACGAAATGATTAGCCAACAATGACTGCATCTGCATCAATGCAACATACAGAGAAGAAATTCTAAGCAAGGAAACGAAAGAATCCATGACAAGTAAACCAAGTAATGAGAAGTAAACATGATAAATATAAAAAAGGCAGGATCACTGAGCAAACGGGGCAACGAGAGAATGAGGACGAACTCACAAAAAAGAAGAACGACGTCGATGGATAGCCGGATGGTGGGTGATTAGGTCATAGGGTGAGTAAGTAGTGAAAACAGACGACAACCAACATGGACAAGGAAAATAGGTGGGAAATAGTTGTCTGGCAAGCGGCGAGGTGCTCACCGTGACAGAAGAACGAAATCAAATAAGAAGAACAAGGAGAGCTAATATAACCTTAAAAAAAAAATCTCAGTCTTCTCCCTTAATTTCTTTCCTCACACTTAATTATTTTGGAGGAAGTAATTAAAGAAAAAAAAATGAGAAATTGATATTACATTTATATCAAGATCAATCAACTCACAGAAACTTTATATAATTTATAGCTTACACTTAGATCATAAATACACTTATTGATGTGATAACGAGGTTGGAGTGCTAATAATTCAGGTTTTTGACTAGTATCACCAGAAGATTCTTGAGACAACTGAGTACTCAAAAGTTCATGAGATTCTCAAACTACATAGAGGTGGCATCTAGAGTCTAGACCCTTATGATGGTCCTAGTGTCATTGTTGGCGCATCTAACACCACTTGTAACACATTTTGATACTGTTTGTAATATCCTTTGAAACAACTTATGACACCCTCTTATACCACGCTATGATACCAATTATAACGCGTCAACACCTCACTTTTGAAATTATCTACTTTCTGACCTTATTACTACCCATGATTTTATAACACATAGGTGTTTCAGACACCAAGTGACCAATTCAAAAAAATGAAAAAAAAAAAGTAGGTCATATTCAAAATTGCATTCATATACCGTATGGAGGAATTAGATTAGAAGTCTAAGACCCTGTTTGGTATGAGGCATTGTGGGGTAGGAATAGGGATTGGATCAGGGATTGAGTCAAAATATATCGTTTGGTATGAGGGACTACAGATAACTAGGGATTGGGAGTACCACGAAAGTGGGATTGCTGCAAAGCCACCTCCCCCCTGGTATTGTGTTTTCAATCCCTGGACTGCAAAATTGTAGACACAAAAATATCCTTAATTAAAATATTTTTTGGACAAAAATAACCCTTAATTTTAACCAAGAATCCATTACTCTCACATAATCATAGGGTTTTGAAACTCGGACCGAACCGACCGGTTCGGACCGGGAACCGGCCAATCGCCGTAAAACCAATCCGGTCTGAAAACTGGTCCAATCCACCATTTTTTTAAAAAATAATTTTTTTTATTTTCTTTTAAAATTTCATATTAATAAGCCTATAATATTCAATTTTTCACCTATTTGGCCCCGATTTAGCTCCGGTTTGACTCCGATCTAACCCACTGACCCTTAACCGAGTACCCTGACCGATTCAACGACCGGTTCGGGTTTCAAAACATTGCATAATCAGTCTCTCTGTTTTTTTTTTCTCGCTAATGACATAATTAGTGACTATTTATTAAATAAGGTTAATGAAATTATTCTCTCCAACTATTACTTCGTACCAAACATATTTTTAAAGCATCAATCCCAGTCCCAGTCCCAGTCCTAATCCCAATCCCAGTCTCAGTCCCAATCCATCGAAATTCAGTGCCACGTACCAAACTGGGCCAAAGTTCCAGGCGACTTCTTTTTCATTTAGGATTAGAATTTGTTGTGTGCTCTGTTTCTTTACCAATTCAAATCAAACTAAACTAATTCAAACCAAACAATTACACTTAGGATTGGTAATTACGACTATGATTTGTTAAGTTTAGCAACCTAAATTTATAATTTATATAATTCAACTGTCTTTTAATAGAATTTCCTTAATATAATAATTAATTTTGATAGTATAAATCTTTTTTTTTTAATTAATCCACCAGCATCTACAAGCAACCAACTAATGATGAGTGCCAACACGTGATATACCCTCCCAGCATCAGCCAGATTGGATGCATGCATATTATTAATATTTAATTCCATCTTTCCTTTTTTTAAAAAAAAAATACTTGCATTAATTTTCTTATATCAATTATGTTAAATCTCTAATCTATTAGAGCCATGTAACCTATTTTTTAATATAGTATTATTTAACTACAATCCCACATAAAAAATAGGACACATTGTCATGTCATATGTAAATAGATAAATTAACATGATAGATATAAAAAACTTGAGGTAACTATGATCCTCTCTAAAACTCTATTTTAGGATTATGCCCTTCAAATGTAACCCAATTGGGTAAATTCTCCATACTCAAATAATTATGTGGCAATTCCTAATTACTTTAAAATAATTCCTTTGAATTCAACTCAACATTAATAAATATAGACTACCTTTAATTTTAAATCACAACCCTATAATTCCTCAATATTATCCTCTCTTCACTCCTTAATATAAAACATATTTATTAAATTTAATTAGATTAAGAAAGTTAATTAAATTAGTTTATATGACATGTATTTTCTAAAACATCATAGTCATCTTTGATTCACTTCTTCCTCCTCTTTAATTATCGTTGATAGAATATCAATAAAGGTGAATTAGGAAAAAATTGATATTGACAAATATAAAAATTGTGTATTATATTTAGGATAAAGATCAATTCCTTAAATATATCTTATATTAAGGAATGGAGCAATATATTTCTAAAACTCAAATAATACATTTAATCTACCCTAAACCTCAAATTACTTGATAAATGCATCTTAGTAGTACTTAAATATTAGGAATAAAGAGAAATATTAACATAACCTACAATTGCCAAGGAAAGATTAATATACAAAGCAGCAACACCAATAGGGATGCAGCATGCGACAAGAAACCATTTATTCACAACTCTCAATTTGCCCCAGTCTCAGCCATGTGAGCAATCAAGTCAACAACTCGGTTGCTGCAACATTACATACAAAGCAAAGCAAGCATCAACTAATTAGAAATAAATGGATTGGTAATTTTCCAGGGAAAGGACCAATTAACCCCTTACCAACTGTAAAGATGGCGCTACCATGCAATGGTTAAAAAATCATATGCCAAAAACAAGAAGAAAGATGAATTACCTGTAACCGAACTCACTGCTATACCAAGCAACAAGCTTCACGAAGTTTTCGCCCAAAGCAGAACTTTCCTTGGCATGAAAAAAAGTTGACCTGAAAAAACAAAAAATCCAATGACAAATAGGGGCAGATATACATCCAGAGAAGACAAGGTAGAGAATTTGATGCATTTAATAGCGCTTCCAATGAGATGATAATCCATACCTGCTGTCCCCATCGAAGTCTTGAATGGAGAGAACATCTTCAAGGTAACCAAGGATTCCCTTCAATTTTCCCTGGGACTCCTCCCTGAAAAATAGTACTATTGAATCAGACAAGCCAAAAGCAGAGAGCACTCAAGTCCTCCAAAGTCCAAGCCTCAACAATCAAATAATAGTGAAATATAATGATAACTCACACCGCAAGAATCTCACAAATGAAAGATTATAGAAGCCAAGGAGAATCTACAATATTCTGAAATAAGGTTTATTCACTCATGCCTTAGCTTAAGCACGGCTAAGATATTTATAGACGCAGGAGTCCAATGGAAATAACTGACTCTCCTTACATTCTCAGGAAACAGACAACAGTCGCATAACAATGGAAACATGCGCATAACCGACTCACTGGACTTACAACTAAGTGGTCCTATTATTCTGCTAATAGACCCAGCCTGACTCTAATAATTAATTGAATAATAACAGGCTCCATTAATAAATAATTAAACGATTCAGACTTAGTCAGGAAAGACTACTTCAAAACACTAACATAAGAATCAATTTGAGAATAGAATCTTACTTGATGGCAGCTTTAATTTGGTCCCAGGTGGCTGGCTTTTCCAGCCTCACAGTGAGATGACCAACAGAGACAGTCACAGTAGGAATAGGGAAGGACATTGCAGTCAATTTTCCATTCAAAGCAGGAAGAACTTTCCCGACAACCTGACACAAAGAAGAGTATATTAGTGAAGGAAACCAGATAAAGGTAACAACCAACAGTAATATATGAATGCAAATTATTCACCTTAGCAGCCTCAGTGCAGCTAGGAACGATTTTTCCACCCATCCATTCTTCAACTGGCGGCCCATCGTAAGTCCCCTGGGCAGCTGATCACCAATATGGCATTAAAGTCATGATTATGCTTAACACAAAAAAAGAAACGCTAGATGTTACGGTTACAGTCAATTTTACCCACCAATGCTGGAGTGAAATGTGGTTATTAGCCCCTCGACAATGCCAAATCTATCATGAATAACCTGCAATTGACAAAGAAATATTAACATAACAGAACAGTACAGCACTGATACAAGAACAATACAAGTATCTGAAGGCCTGCTAGATAACCTTCGCAAGTGGAGCAAGGCAGTTGGTCGTGCGGCTTGCATTGGAAACAATATCAAACTCTGGCTTGTATTCGTGCTCATTAACACCTACCACAAACATGGGAGCATCTTCACTGTGTGCGCATATGATAACCTTCTTTGCACCACCCTGGCTCAATCACAACAAAACAGACAAATTATAATTTCACACAACCCTCACAAGGCTAAGCTGTAATAATATACCATCAAAGAATCGATTCTATGCAAAGTGTATGCTACACGGAATTTTAAGATAATGCTCATAGCTAATCTACAAGACTCTGTGCCAATCAGTCCAACATGCTCTATATGAAAAGATAACAGTGAAAGCAATATTGTTAACAAAATACAGTTTTAAGGTTGTATGAGATCATTGAGAAAAGCAAACGACAAAAACTAAAGGCATGAGAAGGGGTAGTGCACAAAGGCAAACCTTAAAATGGGCAGCAGCCTTCTCTTTGTCTGTGAAGTCACCGGTGGTCTCAACAATATACTCAGCTCCTGTCTCAGCCCATGGGATCTCTTCTGGGTTCCTGATGCATGAAGTTACAGGGTCAATGGATAATATCTTCACCTTAACATTTACAAGCACAAACATAAGAAAATTTCAGGACCATTACCTGCATGCAAACACAATGATGGGCTTTTCCTTGAATATTTGCCTGAAACTGTGAGCTTTCCAGTCCCTGAGTTCAAGGCCGTACCGACACGACAAGGTCTGCCAGACACAGTGAAATTCAGTCAACAACTAAGAGCAACTTAAAATGAACACGCATCAAATCTATGGAAAAGCCGAAAGAGACATAACTAAAATTCTATCAGAGAGCTAAGCACAGCTGATACACTATAATTCCACATCTATGGAGACGGATCATGAGTATAGGTAACAGTAATGTATACCCTAGCAGAGAAATTAATTAGAGAGATGTTAATAGCAGCAACTTCAATATTGTCTCTTTGCATAGCCGCTCTAGCCACCAAGCGACCAATCCTTCCAAATCCTGGAGGTGAAAACACAAAAGGAATATAAGAACTTGAATCACTTCCGAAAGTAATTGATCACAAAAACAAAAAAGAAAAAGTAAGAAGAAAGGCAGACTACCCAATCTAAGAGAATGAGCAGCAAAAGAAACCAGAGGGCGTAGATCAAAGTAAAAGATCACTTACCATTAATTCCAATCTTGATCTTGCCTGATTTCATGTGAACAAAAACAAGAAGGAAATATTGTATTTAAAAAAACAAGGAAATAAAATCAGATCAAAGGAGATAAAATAGAATTACGTATGAAAATAAGGTAGAAAGTCATAGGCTTTGATTCATCAGTTTCTTGCAAAGTAGATGCCTTACCTTTAGATTCACTAGACTGCTGAACATGCGTTTTTCCTTTTTCATTGTCATTAACGGGCAGGCCTTGAGTTTGAGTAGCTTCTTCCACACTTGAGATTGGAGTTTTCTGTGGGATCATTTTCCTTCCCAATCCAAATCAAACTAAACAGAAAGACATGTATGATGGAAAAAAATCTCAACCAACAATCAATAACTCCTGTCAAGGAGATGTAAATGACCAAGATTGAATTTAAAATGAAAGAGTGAGTGTGTGGTTGACTTGAGTCAGGAGTGAAGGAACAATTAGCATACATAAATCTGAATTCAGCATTCTATAAACCTGAAATGTTAAATATTCTAGCCAGCCGGTCATAAGTTACAAGTTACAGAATTTAAAACTGACTTATTTTACTAGCACATTAAGATTCAGAACAATACGAATATACAATTAACATAATTAACCAAATCAAACCAGACCTGAACTTCTAAAAGTCAAAAAATTCTATCTTGGCACATGCTAAATTTAAATTAACATAGTGATTTCTGTAATATCCCAAATTTTGGGACTAAAAGCCTGAGAATAAGCCTGAATAAAGTAGACTACCAAGCCCACATTAGTAAGAGTCCTAGAAATTATGACATATAGAAAGACTCTCAGGGGCTATGAGATTTGGGCCTTACTGGGCAAAGGGCTCGGTATCTGTAGACAGTATGATTAGAATGTCGGTGCAGATGTGCACAGAACACATATATAATGCCATTGGGTTGGTAGAAAGACGCCACCCAACTATGTCATGACGTAAGGGACCGATTAGTCGGGCGGAATATGCCGATGTAGGTGTGCATATGCCATATTCAGGGCATATATGTGTACCCTACGTTTTTGAATTGGACATCGGTATGTGGCGCCATGTGGGGCCCACATACATACTCTGACCTGGTGTCATCTGACGGGCTTCGATATGCGTGATGCAATCCCGAGTAAGTCCCGATTAGAATCCCGAGTAGACATCGATAAAGTAACTTTATTAAAGTAATTTTAATAAAGTAAGTAATCATGACATAACTTTTATGTTGGCTAAATGGAAAGGTGACACATGTCCCATTAATGATGAAATGTCATTTTGCCTTTTGTGTTGGCATTTTAAGATGGTGACATGTGGCACAGAAGTCAGGGGAATTTACCGGTCTCCGGTCAGGTCGCCGACAACTTTCTCGAACACCAAACCGGGAAGCCGGGGAAAATCATTAGACCCTTACTTCCTCTTACATTTTGGACGGCTAAAGGCCCAAGAAAAGATGTGGGACCCACTTTAGAAAAAAGAAGTGACACGTGTCATCGAATCAGGGGAATACCGAACAAATGGCACCGTAACATCGCGACACGTGGCATAATTTTTCAAGACCCTTTCTTGGCCTTATATTTTCGTCCAAGCAGCCCAAATATTCAGAAAAATTCTGGAAAATGAAGAAAAAACGTTGGTGGAGAGGAGAGGTGAATAGTAACTTTCAAGAACTTCAATCCGCCGAAACACTACCAATCGGCGTTTTCTCTCAAAGTACCCTTCACAAACCTTCTTCTACTCATCCTAAGCTTCATTTCTACGGTTTCGGATTTTTGATTGGAGTTTGGTGCCGTCTCCCTCCCCGGAGTACTGCCGGATTTCCGAACCGACTGCGAATATGCGTAGAGGTAAGCGTAAGCTTCCTTTTGAACCGATTGGTTTGTTGTTTGGATGAGTATTTGTAAGGGTGGGGTACTGTTCATTTTCGGTCCAAGGGGTATTTTTGAGGTTTAATCATTTATTTATGGTTAGAGGATGATTTATGATGATATTGGACCAAGTTGTTGGACAAAATTCTGAATTGGTGAATTGTTGTAGAAAACCCTGTTTTTCTGGTCTGAACAGAACGTCATGAAGAAGTAGGAATTTTATAATTTTGATGATTCCGTTGGATTCTACACGAAAAATTGTGTAGGTATGCAAGTGTTCATGATTTTTGGATGCTTGTATATGAATTTGGAAATTTATGAAGTTGAATGTACATGTTGTTGATATGCCCTGTCTGGAAGCAGTGTTGTTGTGCGCGTGTTTTCAATGGCAAAACCTTGTCTAAAAGTTCTGCAACTTTCCAGTTTAAAAGTAGAGACATAGACCTTTAATTTGATAGGTCATAATGGTTAATTGGACAAGTATGCTATAAGATACAAATTTTTGAAGTTGTGCCCTGTTTCTAGAATGAAATCTGAAACAGTGCTTGTTTTCCGAATTTCTGGGAAAATTATGACAATAATAGTCATACCAAAGTATTTTTATATAAAACTGCACTTAAAGGGATTTAAATAGAACTTTGAACCACCCCAATTGGAGTTCTATAGAATTAATTATGATTTTTCAAAGTTTGGTCAAAATGCTGGCAGCTTTGTCTACCATGCGAATTTGAGAAAGAAAATGATCAAATGTAGTTAGTATGAACTCCAAGGGTGAAAGTAAGCCTATAAGGCTAATGTGGGCCATTGGGTATTCACTTTTCATGGCTCTAATGATGTTATCACTTGCCTAGGGCCATGAAGTGATAAAGAAGAAACTATGGTTGGAAGATTGACGTACAAGAGGAGGAGGCAAAGTCCAAAAGGTAGTAAACTTACTTGTATGTATGGGATGTTTATGTCGTGTATTGATTTGCTGTATTGTTTTGCTTGATTATGTGAAGCATGTATGAATGAATGAAGCTCTGTTTCTATTTTTACTATGGCCATAAGTATGTTGTACGAAACATTGAGCATGCAGAATATCATTATGTGAACATGAGCCTATGTAAGGCAAGCATATCATGCACTAGCATTCATCTTACATGCATTATCTGTATGTTTGCTACTGAGATTCTCTCGAATCTCACTCTCCCCCACCAACCATATAGGTATATGAACAAGGAAGAAGAGAATGCTTGAAGATGATTCAGAAGAAAAGAAGACGAAGAATTGAAGACCGAATTATGTTTAGAATACTGTGTGTATAATTATTTGCGCACAGAGAATATTTGGTTGTAAGAATACAGGCGAATTTGAATTAAGCCGTAATCGGGATCACTGAGAAGAAGAAGTAACTCTGATATTCAGTAAGAATAAGTCGTGAATAAGTAATTACCCCTAACAAAGTAATAATGAATGCTTCCGTGAAGGTAGTTAAGGGGTATGTAAGGCGGGTGTTACATTTTATGGTATCAGAGCAGAGATTCTGGCATTTAGCTAGTATGCTCTATTGCTGAGAATAGGTATACTGATACCTTGTCAGTGATTCCGTAGCTAGAATGAATTATGGGTTAAGAAGGAACCCAGAGAAATATAATTTTCCTTAACCTCTAACCGGGCAAACTGGTTTAGAGGGTATGATAGAGCTGTATATAAAGAATAAAATGGAGCAGCAGTGATGTATACCCAGTAGAGAAGGGTATGAGCTCTAGAGAATCAGATGCCGAGGGGGCATGTGTTCCGGATTCCAACGGAATTCCATGGTTAAGCGTGCTCAGGTAAGAGCAATCACAGGATGGGTGACCTCCTGGGAAGTACCCTAAAAATTTGAAACCTCTTGATTATAAGCCTAAGTGCCTTGAGGTCTGAAATATGGTGATCCTTAGGGATGCCATGAGAATGTTATAATGAATACATTGAAGATTTATGATATGATTGAATAAGATCTAAGCTGAAATAGTGTTGTAACTTAGGTTACATTATGGTTCTGATATATTAAAGTATGAACCCTATGAACCTTGTGAACCTAGTAAGTAATGCTGAACTTTCAGCAATGCTTTGAGGGAAAATTTGAGAATATTACCTGAATGTTATGAGAATAGAATAGAAGGAATGAATCATGATGATCCTAGCATGCTTATTGGGTATGACTGAGGTTCTAGAATTAGGTTGATGAACCTAAAAGTTGTATAGACATCCAGAGGGTTGCTACCAATTGAACTGTAACCTAAGAATCAAGCAATAGTTAAATTGATTCTTTAGGCATATGAATTGACTTGAATGAATTGAGGTACTAGAATCTAGCACAGATGAGAATGATGTTTTTTTTTGAAGATTACTAGCTGCTAATCTAGCATAGGGAAAGATATTGATTATAGAATATTCCCTTAGAAAGAATGAATGCGAATTTGTTCCCTGGTGGAACAAAGTAATAGAAAGAATGAGAATATCCATGAACTATGGTCTCGTAATTGAGATAGAGAATAGAATATGCTAGTAACCATCGGAATCCCAGAAAATGTACGAGTAGATACCCCGATGAAGGAAGTAGAATTATGCCTGGAGCTAGACCAATATCGAAAGTCCATATAGAATAACCCTAGAAGAGATAGCAGAATGAAAAAAAAAGGTTTATGTGACCCAGTGAATCGCTATGGGGTGCTCCAGTGCTATTTGTCAAATGAAAGACAGAAAAGAGAATGAAGGTAGAGCAGGCTCGACAGAAAAATTCAAGTAAACTCTTGCTCTCGTATCTTATGTAATGGTTCTGCACGTATGTATTTACCATCGAGTATATTCGTATTATGAATATACAATGGGCAGTTAGACCTTTAGGGCCAGCGTGTCTTTAGGCAATCAGACCCGAAGAGCATTCAGAATTAGAAGGGCTAAAACCCACGGTCGTAAGACCAAGAATTGCCAGGCAGCGTTCCGAAGAGGTTGTAAAGCCTGAGAATGTCGGGCAACGTCCCGAAGAGGTTGTAAAGCCTAAGAATTTCCCAAAGGACTGTGTCCTGAAACGGCCGAAAGGTTGGAATTGAAATGGCCGAAAAGCTAGAAGAACGGCCGAAAGGCTGGAATAGAACGCCCGAAAGGCTGGAATAGAAATGGCCGAAAGGCTAGAAGAACAGTCGAAAGGCTGGAATAGAATGGCCGAAAGGCTAGAATAACGGCCGAAAGGTTGGAATATAACGGCTGTAAAGCTGGAATTGAAACGGCCGAAAGGCTGGAATAAAAGGGACTGTTTGTCCTAAGAATTTCCCAAAGGACTGTGTCCTGAAACGGCTGAAAGGTTGGAATTGAAATGGCCGAAAGGCTAGAAGAACGGCCGAAAGGCTGGAATTGAAATGGTCGAAAGGCTAGAAGAACAGTCGAAAGGCTGGAATACAATGGCCGAAAGGCTAGAATAACGGCCGAAAGGCTGGAATAGAAGGGACTGTTTGTCCTAAGAATTTCCTAAAGGACTGTGTCCTATGAATGAATATGAATGCTTGAGAATAGATGGTTTGTTTTGCGTGCTTCGTGAACATTACATATATGTATGAATTGCTTGAGTAGCAAGGGTTGGAGCCTGGAATGAATTTAGGATTGATGACCTTCTAGAACAATTGTCTAGTTCTTGTATAGTTTTGAAAATTGAATTTTGAACTGACCAATGCACATGCTATTTTCATGAATTGTATGAACTGAATTTTGGTATGAAATGAATTGTGAACTGAATTTTCCAAGAATTGAATTTTTGAATAGAATTTTGAACAAAATTGAATTTTTGAACAGAATTTTTGACCAGTTTGTATTTGTCATTTTTAAACTATGTTGTCTCAAAAGAAGGGATCTTTAGAAGAACCTAGAATAGTGGAAGCAGTATAGAACTGGAATAGACCAGAAACTGTTGCAGAAATACTCAGTTTGCTGGGTCTTGCCAGATGAATTTAGAATTTTCCATGAATCATTTTGCCACTCACTTAAATGAAAGAATTGAAAGAAAGAATTACAGAAAGAATTTTGTAAGTGGGATGATGTCTATGAGAGGATTTCATAGAGCTGTAAGAGAGGTTGAAACTCGCACCAGTATTGAATATTCTCAATCCTAGAATGCGACCCTTGTATGGTTTGCAATGAAGCGACCAGCATGGTCTACAAAGAATGAATATGGCAACCAATGTGGTTTGCAGTGAAGAGACCGGTATGGTCTGCAAAGAATGAATATGGCAACCAATGTGGTTTGCAATAGAATGAGAAAGAAAGAAAGGATTGGGAAACGTCTTGGAGAAGCAGGACGGAATGGTGCCGTGTGCCTCTCAACAGTTGAAACCTTACTAGATGAATTACCCCACTTGTGAATTGAGTTGGCAAAGATCATGTTTTCTCTGAAAATGTAACCGCACTACTTTGTATAGTGCAATTATGAAAATGTACTGCGACCACAAGAATTTTGAATATTTGAAAATCAGAAAAGTAGAATATGAGACAACATAGATGAATGGAAAAGCAGTGATGCAACTATTGTCGTTGATGCTTTGAATTAAAAAGCGGTGCAGTTACTGGTCATGAAGAAACAGGAACAGAAATTGATAGAAGGGTTAGAAATCTGAACTTGTTAGGTCAGACAGTACTTGCTAGCTACAGTGCTAGTTAAGAGGAAAGTAGTCTGTAAGCTTCAATTGAAGAAGCTCAGGCGTAAGATAGACGAATATGGTCTATAGGAATAACACTAAATGAGAAAACCTCTAGAATTGGAGGTGGGGAGAATTTGAGAATACCTCTAGAATTTGGGGTGCCCTCTAAAATTTAAGGTGTCAATAGAAGGTAGAAAGAAAGAAATGAAACCCTCGCTATAGTGGTCCTTTTGAAGTATTATTAAGAATCGGACCAGTAGCAAATTTCGAGGACGAAATTTATTGAACGGGGGGAGAATTGTAATATCCCAAATTTTGGGACTAAAGGCCTGAGAATAAGCCTGAATAAAGTAGACTACCAAGCCCACATTATTAAGAGTCCCAGAAATTATGACATAGAAAGACTCTCAGGGGCTATGAGATTTGGGCCTTACTGGGCAAAGGGCTCGGTATCTGTAGACAGTATGATTAGAATGTCGGTGCAGATGTGCACAGAACACATATATAATGCCATTGGGTTGGTAGAAAGACGCCACCCAACTATGTCATGACGTAAGGGACCGATTAGTCGGGCGGAATATGCCGATGTAGGTGTGCATATGCCATATTCAGGGCATATATGTGTACCCTACGTTTTTGAATTGGACATCGGTATGTGGCGCCATGTGGGGCCCACATACATACTCTGACCTGGTGTCATCTGACGGGCTTCGATATGCGTGATGCAATCCCGAGTAAGTCCCGATTAGAATCCCGAGTAGACATCGATAAAGTAACTTTATTAAAGTAATTTTAATAAAGTAAGTAATCATGACATAACTTTTATGTTGGCTAAATGGAAAGGTGACACATGTCCCATTAATGATGAAATGTCATTTTGCCTTTTGTGTTGGCATTTTAAGATGGTGACATGTGGCACAGAAGTCAGGGGAATTTACCGGTCTCCGGTCAGGTCGCCGACAACTTTCTCGAACACCAAACCGGGAAGCCGGGGAAAATCATTAGACCCTTACTTCCTCTTACATTTTGGACGGCTAAAGGCCCAAGAAAAGATGTGGGACCCACTTTAGAAAAAAGAAGTGACACGTGTCATCGAATCAGGGGAATACCGAACAAATGGCACCGTAACATCGCGACACGTGGCATAATTTTTCAAGACCCTTTCTTGGCCTTATATTTTCGTCCAAGCAGCCCAAATATTCAGAAAAATTCTGGAAAATGAAGAAAAAACGTTGGTGGAGAGGAGAGGTGAATAGTAACTTTCAAGAACTTCAATCCGCCGAAACACTACCAATCGGCGTTTTCTCTCAAAGTACCCTTCACAAACCTTCTTCTACTCATCCTAAGCTTCATTTCTACGGTTTCGGATTTTTGATTGGAGTTTGGTGCCGTCTCCCTCCCCGGAGTACTGCCGGATTTCCGAACCGACTGCGAATATGCGTAGAGGTAAGCGTAAGCTTCCTTTTGAACCGATTGGTTTGTTGTTTGGATGAGTATTTGTAAGGGTGGGGTACTGTTCATTTTCGGTCCAAGGGGTATTTTTGAGGTTTAATCATTTATTTATGGTTAGAGGATGATTTATGATGATATTGGACCAAGTTGTTGGACAAAATTCTGAATTGGTGAATTGTTGTAGAAAACCCTGTTTTTCTGGTCTGAACAGAACGTCATGAAGAAGTAGGAATTTTATAATTTTGATGATTCCGTTGGATTCTACACGAAAAATTGTGTAGGTATGCAAGTGTTCATGATTTTTGGATGCTTGTATATGAATTTGGAAATTTATGAAGTTGAATGTACATGTTGTTGATATGCCCTGTCTGGAAGCAGTGTTGTTGTGCGCGTGTTTTCAATGGCAAAACCTTGTCTAAAAGTTCTGCAACTTTCCAGTTTAAAAGTAGAGACATAGACCTTTAATTTGATAGGTCATAATGGTTAATTGGACAAGTATGCTATAAGATACAAATTTTTGAAGTTGTGCCCTGTTTCTAGAATGAAATCTGAAACAGTGCTTGTTTTCCGAATTTCTGGGAAAATTATGACAATAATAGTCATACCAAAGTATTTTTATATAAAACTGCACTTAAAGGGATTTAAATAGAACTTTGAACCACCCCAATTGGAGTTCTATAGAATTAATTATGATTTTTCAAAGTTTGGTCAAAATGCTGGCAGCTTTGTCTACCATGCGAATTTGAGAAAGAAAATGATCAAATGTAGTTAGTATGAACTCCAAGGGTGAAAGTAAGCCTATAAGGCTAATGTGGGCCATTGGGTATTCACTTTTCATGGCTCTAATGATGTTATCACTTGCCTAGGGCCATGAAGTGATAAAGAAGAAACTATGGTTGGAAGATTGAAGTACAAGAGGAGGAGGCAAAGTCCAAAAGGTAGTAAACTTACTTGTATGTATGGGATGTTTATGGTGTGTATTGATTTGCTGTATTGTTTTGCTTGATTATGTGAAGCATGTATGAATGAATGAAGCTCTGTTTCTATTTTTACTATGGCCATAAGTATGTTGTACGAAACATTGAGCATGCAGAATATCATTATGTGAACATGAGCCTATGTAAGGCAAGCATATCATGCACTAGCATTCATCTTACATGCATTATCTGTATGTTTGCTACTGAGATTCTCTCGAATCTCACCCTCCCCCACCAACCATATAGGTATATGAACAGGGAAGAAGAGAATGCTTGAAGATGATTAAGAAAAGAAGACGAAGAATTGAAGACCGAATTATGTTTAGAATACTGTGTGTATAATTATTTGCGCACAGAGAATATTTGGTTGTAAGAATATAGGCGAATTTGAATTAAGTCATAATCGGGATCACTGAGAAGAAGAATTAACTCTGATATTCAGTAAGAATAAGTCGTGAATAAGTAATTACCCCTAACAAAGTAATAATGAATGCTTCCGTGAAGGTAGTTAAGGGGTATGTAAGGCAGGTGTTACAATTTCAAATAAAGAAATCTCAAAATAAGTATTAACATAAACCAAGTATCATGTTTCCCCGTTTATCTCCAACCACCCCAGATAGAGATTCATCCCCAACTACATCTTGCATTGCCATGAAATTAGCACCTGAAGCATGAGCTTCATGTCCTCCAAATTCAGGCACAGAAGAATTAGACCCAGAGGAACTTTCAACTCCCCCCCGGGAGGGGGGTCATCGGATCAACCATGACAATGAGAGAAAGAGGCGAAGAACGAAGTAGATGGCTAGCTGGATGGATGGTGGGTGATTGCAGGTCATAGAGTGAGTGGATCCTAACTCACTCACTGCATTGCTTATCTCCAAGGTTCAGCTAAAAACTAAATCTGACAAGAAATCCTAATTCATTCATATGAAAGAGAGGAAATCACAGAGAAGATCATTATTGTACATTTGTACCTGAAGTATCTCACCATTAGTAGAACAGTTTTATGATTCTATTTGTAACATTAGTAGAATAGAACAGAACAGTTTTATTTGTAACAAGAAATCCTAAATCGAACACAAGAAAATATGATTCTATTCATATGATTTTGCATTAGTAGAATAGAACAGTTTTATGTGCCGATTGAACATGAGAAAATATGGGTTATAATAAATAGATTTTGCAGTGTTCTGTGCTATCCTTCTCAATATTTGGCTTCCCCAAATTAACTAACTCGAATACTTCATGCTGCCATCCTATTAAAACCAGTTTAGATATTACCTTTATAAGATATTGATTATGCAGTTTGAATTGTTTCTGTATGAAGTGAAAGAATAGCGGTAAGGTTTTGTTTAAGCTGTTTGACAGAACACGACACTGGATTTTAAAAAAGAAATGGGAAATTTCCAATTATGTGGTGATATGCTGTCGAAGATATTCAGATATTTTACTTGCAAAACATGACATTTCCTGTAAAACCTAAACCCTGCAGCGTTTTGAAATTTGAAGTTAACTATAGCATATACAATACCAATACTAATTTGAAGTATCATTATTTAGTAGGCTACAATACCAATTGAATTCGTCGGTACGATTTCTGAAGAAGGATCAATTCAATGATCATAAGAATTGATTTAGACACAAAAAGTCACTTTGACTATCTTTAACTGGCACGCCCTTCAAGCAAGCCAGCAAGATGAGTTTTAATGGGAAAAAGTAAAGCACAAGCAGTTTTAAAAAGAGGGTTGGTATTTGAAAGGGGTTCATTCCGGCGCTTTCCAATCTCCACCGACATAAATAAAAATCTATCTCCTTTTCCTCCCCCGGTTTCTCGCTTCTTTGATCCTTAGAATTCAACCCAAGTCACGTCGTCTCGCTTCATCAATATATCAATTAGTTTGCAATAGCTCTACTTCATTTGCAGGGTTGTGAGAAAGTTTTATACTTTTTGAACATTGGAAATAAATAAAGGGGAAGAGGTGTCGAAAAGGATCAAACCAAGCCAGCATTCCAGAGTGAAGATGAAGCATACCTCACTGGGATCGAACTCCGAAGAACGATTCCTGCAGCACCACGACTCACAAGCCACGAACAAGACAAAGAACGAGGAACAAAAAGTCGGAGTCTGAGAGTGAGGGGAAGAATCGGACTGTCGAAAGAAACTTGGTCTAAAGGAAAAAAACAAAACAGAACAAATGGATGAGGAAGATACCTGGAGGCGGCGGCGGTCACGGCACCAGCGTTCAGCGCGCAAAACTTCCGAGTCTAGGAGATATTTGCGCGCAAGGTAGTGGGGGAAACCAAAGGAAATAAAATTTCGGATCGAAATCTCGCCACTCAATGGCGAGAAATTTTGGGTAAAAAATGACGCGTGGGCTCCAATTTTCTGGTCTACTTTTTTTTCCGATCCTTTTTTTGTTTGTTTGTTTGATTGGATTTATATTTTATATAAATTGAGATAAAATTTATCTATATATTTATTTTATAGACCGGAAAAGCTACCTCGTATTCTATAAATCATGATTGAAAATCACTTATAGAGGCTATCCAAACATACCATTAGAAAACCATCTCTCTTCCCCTTTTCCTCCCTACATTTCTCTCCTCCCCTTTCTCTTTATTTGTGGAATTATGGCGGATTGCTAGCAGTTATCTGGATTTTGATCTTTATTAGCACCTATGTGAAGCAAATATGTGATCGAATGTCAAAGCGCCGGGCTTCTCTCCCATGCTTTTATGGTCCCTAGCCTCTCCTTTGCTTGCAACGACATCTTTTGCAGAGAAACACGACAGCCTGCACTCTCATCACATGGTTCCATGAATAAAATAAATAGAAAACTCAGTTATTAATAAAATGTTTCTTTTGTGCTTTTTAATTAAAAATAATAATAAACAATACATAGTTAATATTAATTAATAATACCATATGAGAACTACTTCACAAATTTGGAAACATTATATAAAAGTTAAATGAATTAGTTAATTATAAAAATATCCTTTAATTTGATTCCCTATAATAACCCTATATAATCTTTAATTAAGTAATAAAAAGGTAAAGGGTGAATGTGTAAATTTAGCAATGAACAATTTCATGATGAGCATCTATAACACTTATCAATTTTTGGGTGCAAAAACACACATAAATTATTTTTTAGGTATAAAAATAGACATAAACTATTTATTTGGGAGCAGATATAACAATACCGTTAAAAACACTTAATTACCATTACTTTTTGTACTGTGAATCTCATCAGTCTTCTCTCTCTATTATTTTAATATTTTTTTAATAAACAAAATTTCACTTAGACCCCATAGAAACAATTTCATTTCAGATAACCCAAAAGATTTTGAAATTTTATTGCACCTAAATAAATAGTTTATGTCTACTTTTATACCCAAAAAGTAATTTATGTCTATTTTTACACCCAGAAATAGATAAGTCTTATGGATGCTCATCGCAAAAATGTTCATTGCTAAATTTACACCTTCACCTTTTACCTTTTTAGTACATAATCAAAAACTATATAGGGTTATTATAAGGGATCAAATTAAAGGATATTTTTATAATTAACTAATTCATCTAACTTTTATATAACTTTTCCAAATTTGTGAAGTAGTTCTCGTATGGTATTATCTATTAATAATAACTATGTATTGTTTATTATTATTTTTAATTAAAAAGAACAAAAGAAACATTTTATTAATAATTGAGTTTTCTATTTATTTATTTTATTCATGGAACCATGTGATGAGAGTGCAGGCTGTCGTTTTTCTCTGCAAAAGATGTCGTTGCAAGCAAAGGAGAGGCCAGGGACCGTAAAAGCACGGGAGAGAAGCCGGGCGCAATGTTAGGGGGGTGTGCGTTCAAATTGTGGTTTGACCGGCATAAAATAGGGAAAATTTTAGAAAAAAACAATCAATAATGAGAAATCCTAAATTAGTACAGCGAATTAGAGACATCCAAAACCATTCAGGTGTCAATACGAACGAGGAATCTAGGATTTTAAAATTTCGGTGAAAAGACAATTTTGTTCTTCAGCTCTCCCTCCTCTCAATTAGGAATAATAACACCGGGCTTTTAATTAACAATTTCTGACTTTTGATTAAGAACACCGTAATCTAAAATATGATGTTTTTAATTAAAAGTTCGATGTTGTTATTGGTCCTGAAACTTGTAAATTTCAAATTTATCCTTGGAGTTGTTAGTGGAGAAAACAATGTTGTTAATTAAGAGTCCAGTGTTATTTTGTTATTCGAGATGAGAGCGAGGGAGAGCTGAATGGCAAAATTGTCTTTTCGTCGAAATTTCAAAATCAAAGCACGGCAGGGTAGGGACTAGGATTGGACCAGGGATTATACTAGAATATATCGTTTAGTATGAGGGACTGCGGATAACCAGGGATTAAGAGTACCACGAAAGTGAGATTGCTGCAAAGCTATCTCCCTTGATATTGTGTTTTCAATCCCGGGATTGTAAATATCAGAGACAACAATATTACTGTTTATAATATTTTTTGGACATAAATGCCCTCTATCAATTTTAACCTAAATCCCAGGAATTTTTTTTTATTTTTTCAATAATAAGGATATTTTAGCCTTTTCATAATTTATGGAAAATTATAAAATAAAATTAATTTAAATATTCCATCTAAATATTAATGCATACTAAACGTAATTTTAAACATTTAGTCTCAATCTCAATCCGATAAAATACAATGTCTCATACCAAATAGGGCCTTAGATTCCTTGTCCATACTGATACCTGACTAATTTGGGATTTCTCAAATTTACTGTACTGATTTGGGATTTTCTATTTTTAGTTACATTTTTCTAGAATTTTTCTCTATAAAATATGAATTTGATTTATCCCCCACTTATTAAAGATTTTGGCTACGTTAAAAAAAATCTCTTAGTTAGGTATATTAGCCTTATTAAATATTTATTAAAAGTACGGAGCAGAATTAAGATTTTGGTATTAAGATGAATCAATCAAGAGTAACTTTTTATATAATGTATCATTCTAATCTTATTTAAAAGTCTAAATTAACTAACTCATATACTAAGAAAAATTAGTTAACTCATTAATTATGGGCTAAATTTTCAATTTTTCCCTTATCTATAAATTGTTCCAAAAATCAACATAAATAAATTTTTTTGTTTATTACAGTTAATAGGGTCAAAAAAGTAAAAAAAAATGCATTTATTACTCCAAAGGAGCTATTTGGCATGAGGGATTTGGAGGGGAATGGAGAAGAGGAAAAAAATTTATGACATGGATTTTAAAAAATTGAAAAAGTGAGATTGAAAGTTTTTAATTTATTTTTTTTACTCTTTTATTTTACATCTTGTCATTAAGAAAATTTTGAAACCCAACTTCTCTAATTTTTCTAAGTTGACTCAAAAATATTACTCCCCCCCTCTCCCCTCTAAATCCCTCGTATCAAACAGGCTCTTGGACTTATAATAAGGATCACTTATAGATGTTGTAAAATCCCTTCCTTAACACTATAAAATTCTATTATTATAACTCAATTCTCCATAAGTATACCATGGTAGAAAAGATTATACCTCATCTTTTAAAAAATTAACCATGGTGGAAAAAGAGTTCAACTAACCATTTGAAAACTCTACCATGGTTTATAAAATTTACCATGGAAAATAAACCCTTTTTCCTTGCTGAATAGTATCCCATCAGATATTAAAATATTTTTATCAGATCAAATTGTGGATCCACAAGTTTAGAACACATAATAAGCCATACAGGCCTTCTAACATCATCAGAAGCAATTAAAAATATATAGTCAATATATCAAGTTCTCAGAAATAGATCAGAGTATGCAAGATGAGCCCTAATGTGGCATTATACAATAATCCTACATATATTAAAAGATGGAAGTACTACTTTTATCAGAAATAGTTTAAGCTTATGAAGTCTTCCCTGATAGACCCGCACGACAACTATTTCCTAAAAAATTTTAAAACAACAGGGTGAGACAAAAGCCTCAGTAACCAGCAATCCATCTCATCGGGCATACAAGTATGTGCCCGTGAGGTGCCAAGTGGGACAGTTATAAAAGTATAACATTATTAAAATATCACTTGTCCATACGAATAATTTCATAATAATTCACAATATCATATTCTCATTCTCATATTTACCATATAAGTGTACAAGAGTCAATACACAATAATTTATTGGGAAAATGGCTCAAAAATACATTGGAAGGAAATTATTTGCTTATTTATACCACGGGTGCAAACAAGCACCCCTTATGTGCAAGCATCATCCACATGTGCAAAATTCGTCCCCGCGAATGTGCAAACACCATCCCTCCTATGTAAAATATCATCCACCCGTGTGCAACTTATCACACACCATGTGCAATGGTAGCAATTAGCAATTAATTTGCTTGCAAGGTAGTTTTTAGCAATTCTCCCTAATTTATTTTCTTTTCTCCCTTATTTCCTCTAACTGAACTCATGGGCTAGTACTCACCCATATGATTGGTAGCTAACTCATCAAGCTCACCGATCAAGTGATATAGATTGACCAAAATCCATAGAGCACAAGACCGGAGCATGGGTTCCCCCTCTAAATACATTAGTGGGGTGTCATAGCCCTACGGAATACAAATGGGCCAAAGGACTAACTAGTGTACACCTGGACGTCCACCACCTTATTTCATCTTTTGTACAAGAAATCACCCCCTTATTTCCTCTTTGAGTAACCTCCCAATAATTCCACATTCATCATCCCCTCTCTTATCCATATTATGTGATTATGACATGTCATTATCATTTCATAATTATCAAAAATGATCTTTTCAATCTTATAAATAAATACCAACTCATATAATATAATATTGCTATCATTTTCTCAATGAAAATAAGTCCCACAAGACAATTTCATTAACAACATATTTTCCAAATTCACATCACATATCAGCAGCCAAATTTATAAATCTGCATAATTAAAATCACTCACAAATATCATACAAGTATGCACAACAAGAGGAAAGTGGTTGTCTCTCGCCAAAGCTAATTATTACCACACTACTCCTAATCCAAGAGCCCAAAATACGCCAAAATTAATCTACCATAATCAATTTACTATCCATTAATAACTCTCTAAAATTCCACATATTCAAAATTATAACTTATATACAAATTTTAATAATAATATATTATAAAAAAACTGAAAATAACAGTTTGGGATTTAAATTTTAAAAATGACCGATTAGTCCTTAAATATCAGAAGTGACAGTTTAGTACAACGAATTTTATAAATGACAGTTTAGTCCTCTAAATTTCATAAATGACAATTTAGTCATACAAATTTCAAAACTCAATTAAAATTTCAATAATATCTTCATTAATTCAAATAAAGCTTTCAACCCACATTTAATCGGTTAAAAATTCTAAAATATAATTATTTATAGATTAATTATATAAAAAATTCATTATAAAATCTTATACCAACTAAATAAGAAAAATAAATCAATTAAAATTAACTATCAATTATTCTCTACATTTTTATAGCCTTATATTAACAAAAATGAAACTTGTCCAAAATTCTAATCTTAAAATATTCTCTAATCAATACAATATTATCTTCATTAGAAAAAGAAAAATACATGGAATAATTTTCATGAAAGAAATTTGCTGAAAGAAGTTATTTTAGCTATCTAAATAATCTTATAAGATAAGTAATTTACCTCAGAAAACTCAAGTGAGATCATTATTCCCTTCTCTTTGTCTCGCTCTTCTCTCTTTCTCTAACTCTTCCTTCTCACAAACCGCACCTCTTGTGCGGTTTTTAAAGAGGAAGAGGAAATAGGGAGTGGGTAATCCACTCCCTCTTTATTATATAAAGGGCTGCCCACCTTATAATATAATATATATTTATATAATATAATATTATAATAATAATTTAATTTATTATTATTATTGTTGTTATTTTATTTAGATTTTATAGATGTGATAAAATCTAGAAGGAGGAAATTTGGTCTTAATGCTGATATATTGAGTTGTTATAAAGTTTTAAATTTATGTGTATAAAAAAATTAAGTTTTAAATTTATCTTTTAATACTAAATTTTTAATAAGAATTCTGATTGTATGATCAAAATGGATGTATTATTATCAGCCAATAAAAATTTCTACAATAACATAGAGAAACTGATTAGGTCACCATGTCCTCTTCTTGTTTACACAAGAAAGAGGTGTTTGGATAAGACAAAATAAAGGTAGATGGGACATTATGCTTTCTGTGTCTTATCCTTTAGGATGTTAGTGTCACTTTGGTTTGAGCAGTTATGCCTTATGCGTCTTATCCTTTAGGAAGCTTGTGATAGTTTGGTTTTGTGTCCATGTAACTTATGTTTATCAGTTACGTGTCTTTGTATTTAAACTATTTTGTAAGACAAAAGACATATGAAGTATTATTCAGAAAGTATTGTCCTAACTCTGGACCTAGAACTTCAGATTCTGGTTCTAAAATTACTTTGGCTGATTATCTTTGATCCTAAACTTAAGGATCCATCATTTTGGTATCAGAGTTGTTCTTTCTTTGGGCCATTGATGAGATGTGGGAAACAACCATAAGAAGCAGCAATCAACTGACTCTGTTAATCCTAACCATGAAGCAAAGCCATCCAAGGAACATGAAAATTCTCCTCCATCAAACGATTAGTCATAGCAATTAGCATTCCTTGTAAGTAAAATTTAAAGTATTGGTGCTGACATGAAGGAAATGAAACATCAAAAAATACCAGTTATAGTTGTTGAACAAATGGAAAAAGAAGCAAGTAGGCAACTAGAAGATTATAAGGAATTTGAATATGACAGCTTATAGTGGAGTAAACTGTTGAATAGAAGGCCTCATAACAAGGTATAATTTTCTAAGTTTGAGGGAGGAGACCTAAGAGGATGGATCATGAAAGCGGAGAAGTATTTCCGTTACTACCAAACTCCAAAAGATATCAAGGTTGAAGTTGTAGCGATGAATTTGGAGGGTAATGCTTTAGATGTTTTCACTTAGGTTACTTCTAATCGATCAATACACTTTTGGGATGAGTTAATATAGGGTTTTCAAGATAATTTTGATCCAACAAAATTTCAGAACCCTGACTTCTACTTGTGTGACATTAAACAGATTGAAACAGTAGAAGAATATAGAAAAGAGTTTATTCGGCGTTCTTTAAGGGTTCATGGCTGGCCGGAACATTGTTTACTGGTTGTATTCATTCACGAGCTGAAGGAGGAATTGAAAGTGATGTTAAGATCTAAAAGTCGAGAACAATGTATAAAGCCGCGAGTTTAGCCCATGAATTTGAATCTAAAATCCAGAGTCAACCATTACAAACGGCCCACACAACGTTTTCCTTTTTCACGTGGCAATGATCGAGGAAATAATTGATGAGATAGTAAAGCTCCAGTGCCACATCATTAATGGAATTCAAATCCCATAGCAAATCAAAGAGTTGCGAATTCTACCAAACCGCCAATCTTTATGGGAGTTACCAATTTCTCGACATTCTCGCCTACTTCATCCTTAACAGAAGTTGATCGACAACATAGGAGAGAGAAGGGATTGTGTTATCACTATGAAGAAAAGTTTGCTCCCTGGCATTGTTGCAAGTCAACCACCCTAAGACTAATGGAACTTAGAGATTGTGATAATTAATAGCACAGTCCGAATTTAGAAGAAGTTCACGCCGACTCTCACATGGACGAAATCTCTCTCCATGCCATTCTCAGTCATACTCTTGCTCAACCATGAAAGTGAAGGGAATTTTGGGTACCAAATTTGTCTTAATTCTCATTGACAGTGGATAAACCCATAATTTTGTGTCTACCAAAATTGATTACAAAACTCAAAATTTTTCCTTGAAACCCTTCCTCCTTTCGACGTTCAAATTAGTAATGGTTCTATGATCACTTATAATTCTATTTGCAAAAATTTGATGCTTATAGTTCAAAGCTCAACTATTACAAATGATTTCTTTCCTTTCGAATTAGGCAATGTTGATATGGTTCTAGGAATTAAATGGCTTGTTTCCTTAAATACAATGGAAGCCAATTAGCAAAAAAATTTTATGATCTTTCAACTTAATGGGAAGCGTTGTAAGGTTCAGGGCATTCATTACTCTTCTACTAAGGTTTCTTTACGTAGTTATTATGGAATAGAAATTGTTTGCAAGTTTGAAATTCTGCAAGATTTATTGCAGCAATTCGCTGATATATTCATCAAACCCTTCCTGTATGGGACATAAGTTATATTATTCATCTCTATCCTAAAGCAATTCCTCCTAATATTCAGCCATATCGTTATCCCTACTCCCAAAAGGATGAAATTGAAAAAAATATGGCTGCATTGCTTCAAAGGGGATTCATCCAACCTAGTGTCAGTCCATTTGCAAGTCCTGTCTTGTTAGTTCCGAAGAAGAATTCCTCCTGGCATCTATGCATTGATTACATAGAATTGAACAAGATTACTATCCCAGATAAAGTATCCTATTCCCACTATAGATGAACTTATTGATGAATTACATGGGACTACTTTCTTCTTTAAGATTGACCTTCGTTCTAGATATTATCAAATCCATATTCATCCAGATTATATTCATAAGACAACTTTTCACACTCACTTAGGACACTATGAGTTTATTGTCATGCCATTCAGCCTTACTAATGCACCCTCAACTTTTCAGGCTATCATGAATGACTTATTCCGGTCTTATCTCAGAAAATTTATTTTTTGATAACATTATGATTTTCAACAAGTCTTTTCAGGATCACATCACTTAAGTATTATTTTTCAACTCTTTTACCAAAAAGAGTTTTATGCAAACCTTGATAATTGTGACTTTCTTTAGCTTGAAATTTTCTTTTTGGGGTATATTATTTCAACTAATGATATGGCAGTGGACCTTGACAAAATTGCTAAAATTACCTTTTGGGCAGTAAATTTGAGGTTCATGCAAATCATTTTAGCCTTAAATATCTATTAGAACAACGTATCATAATCCCTTAACAGTAACGACTGATTTTGAAGTTTTTCCCTTTTATTTTACTATTGTCTACAAGGCTGGATCTTCTAATCAAGCTGCTGATACATTATCAAGAATTCCTCATTCAGGTGACTTCTTTTCTTTGGTCATACCTCTTGCTTCTCTATTTGAAGATCTTCCTTTTTTATTAGATCATCCTTACATAACATCTATCAAAGTATCATTAGTAGCCGATCCTCAGTCAGTACCTCCCTTTTCTCTTAATTCTGGACGCTTATACTATAAGGATCGCTTAGTTTTTCCTGATGCAACTCATCTTACCACTACTCTTATCGTCGAGGCCCATTCTTCACTTGTTGGTTGGTATAAGGAGTCCTTAAAACTTTGAAATGATTATAACAGTCTTATTTTTGGTAGCATATGAAAACTAAGTGACCACCTTTGTTCAGAATTATGTAGCCTACCAATGTGGTAAATATCTTCCCTAAGCTTCAGGAGGTCTTTTGCAGCTACTAGCTATTCCTGATCACATATGGGAAGATATCTCTATGGACTTCATTACTGGATTGCCCAAATCTCATGGTTTGGAATGCATATTTGTGGTGATCGTCAATTTAGCAAGGCAGTATGTTAAACCCTTTAATATTTTGACATTTTTTAGAGTATTAATGCACAGTTCAATGGGCATATAGAAATAATAAAATATATTAATATAAAATTTTTTATTACATTACAAACTATCCCCACAGGGTTTGTACATATTACAATACAAATTTTTGTATACATAAGAAATTAACAAATAACCAACGATAAATATCTTGGTCAGCACTAGACCTTTTGTTGCCAATATCTGCTACTTTACCGTCTGAGCTGTTTCCTCTAGCTGAGTAAATTTTGAATTTACAGAAAGGAGTGAGATTCATATGAATTTCAGTAGTAACAGACAATCAATCATATAAAATATGAACAGTAAACATATAATGTAGCAATAAAAAAGCCATGCACATGTCTAACAATGTTTAGGAACCAAAACGATGATTTTACCCGGGATCAAAATGATCGCTCGTTCCTTACTTCCATATATCAATATATAGTGATCACATCATCAACATATGTTACACAACACACGAATAAGCATAGTCAAGCTATATAGTACACAGATACATATAGCCATACAATGTTCATATCATCGTACAGGCTCACATATAAGCAAAACCAAGCTATACAATACACATATACGTATAGCTATATAGGTTATGCATCACACAGATAAAGCATAACTACGGCCAGTAAATCACATTGTATAAAACATGGCAAACAATCCATATCAACTTTCACATAGAATATGAAAGATAGAGTTACTACCTGGCATCCTTTCCAAAGCTTAGTTATAATAAGTCCTTAACTTTTTATATGGTCTGGACAATTATGAAATCCTAGAATTTTCAAAGTAACTGCAAGTGAGTTATTACTCATTCATATTTTTTTTAGAATTTACAAGTTGGTTATCTTAGCTCAAAATCATATATTTACCAAGATGCCCCTGGGAACCCAGTCTAATTCTCTTTCTAACCGATATACTTGTATCTTTCCAAAAAATTATGTCATAGGCTAATCTGACATAATTTTGAATTTAGATTCCATTTTGACTTTAGATTAGGTAAATTCCAGATCAAATTACATATTTACCTTTGGTAGCCTTAACTTGGAGTTTTAAGGGTAAAATTATCATTTCATATACTAGGGCTTTTCATACTTCATAATCCATATGAACCCTACAAAATTTTCCCTTTTAAACACCATTAAACCTTAAAAAGATGAAATTTCAGCTCTAACCCTTATTTTCAAGACTTGGCTGAAACTACAAAAATTTCGGAAAAAAATTTGATTTTCATGATTTTAATCCTTAAAACACATTCCTTTCACTTGTTTCTACTTGTTTAATCATCCAATCTTCAAGTTAACCTAATCAATAGAAATTTGGGCAGTATCTTCCCTTAGAAATTGAACATCCCAAGTTACAAAATTTAACATAAATCAACTAATATCCAGCCAAACAACAGTCACAATAACATTTCTAGTAAGAATTCTGAAGTTTTTGTTACTACCTTACTTCTTCTCCTTCCTTCTTAGACTATCACCTTCCTCCTCCTTTTCTTGGGTTTGAGCTTATTCAATAGCTATTC
This sequence comes from Albizia julibrissin, assembly GCA_037074505.1. NCBI lineage: Eukaryota > Viridiplantae > Streptophyta > Magnoliopsida > Fabales > Fabaceae > Albizia > Albizia julibrissin. The sequence goes on from CM073482.1 coordinate 51,001,454, forward strand.
CAAGATGTTATGGAGGCTGAAAAGAGATTTTAAGAACTAGAGAACAAGGATAAGTAAAAATTTCTATCTACTTACCTTGATCTTGCACCATGGACCTTGTTCTCCTTCCTTTACTCTTCCTTTCCTCCAACCTCTCTTCTCTCATTTCTTCTTCCCTTTTGGCTGAAATTGACCTTAAATTAAGGAGGAAGATGGTGTTCTAGAGCTCTCTCCTTTAGACCTTAAGTATTATTATTTTATTTTACATATTTATCATGTGCCAAAAATGATTATTTCTTTATCTTAGGCTTATCCTTTTTGCTTCCATATGGACAAATCATATTTCTTCTTACTCTTGCTTTTCTTGATCAAATTTGTGCCTAAGTAAATTGAAAATATTGGTTCTTGATTTTTATTAGCCAAAATGACCATTTTACCCTTACATCTTTCCAATTTCATATTTGTTGGAAAAATTGACAGAATTTTCATCAAATTTTGAAAATTCACATCTAATTGTGTAGATATCCAATTGATGTGGTTCTAAAGGATATGTGACCCTTATTAAGTCTATTTATAAGGAAAAATATAACTTTTAGCCAAATAAAAGCTCATCATTTCCAAAATTTTCATTTTTGAATGCTACCATAGAAAATTTCCAGTTTCACTGAACTAAATTCAAAAATACATATCTCTTTGTATACAACTCCAAATGATTTATATAACCTATCAAATTAAATATTGATAAGCATAATTTTATTTTGGAAAGTTTCATAATTTTTGAACATCATTTACCTATTTAAAAATGTCATACAAAATAACTGCCTTTAAGGAAAATACACCGGTAATCACACTAACTTATGCACCAAATAACTATATTGTGTATGACCTTTAGTTGCCTTATTTTGTCACTTATTGTGCTCTTTAATTCACCATTTTATCCCCTTTAATACCACCAAGGTACAAAAGAATTTTGGTGACTAAAATTTGAGATACTACACAGCACATTTTCTGGGTATGCCACAATCCTTTTCAACTAAATCTGTCGCTTCTCTCTTTTGTCAAGAAGTGGCATGTTTACATGGCTTTCCTAAGCCTATTGTTTCTGAACGTGATCTGATTTTCTTAAGTGCTTTCTTGTAGGAATTATTTCACTTAAGTGGCACTACCATGAAGATGAGCACTTCTTACCACCATCAAATGGATGGATAGACTCAGGTGGTCAACAGGTGTTTGGAGACTTACTTAAAGTGCTTTCGTCAAGACTTTCCTAAGCGTTGGAGTCAATTTCTCCACTGGTCTGAGCTTTCTTATAACACTGGGTTTCATTCTTTATCTGGATATACTCCTTTTAAAGTAGTTTATGGTAAAGATCCACCATCCTTGTTGCCTTTTATTCTAGGTGATACTTGAATTAGTGAATTGAAAGATTTTTTTTGCGAAAACAGATGTTGTTCTTGTTAGAATTTGACATCCAAGATGGGGTGAATTAGGTGCCTAATAATGAATTAAAAACTTTTTGATCATTTTCGCATTTTATTAACTCAATATGTAAGGAAGTATAAAATCATTAGTAATGTAAATCATAAATGCTAGAATTGAAAATGCTTAGGGAAGAGAAGATGTAAATTATGATTTATTCTAGTTTGGTCCAATTCACGATAACCTATGTTCAATCCCCAGGCTCCTCTTGAGATTTCCAATCCACTATCTACTTGTTTATTTGGGCACAAGAAAAGCCTTTACAAATCTCTTATGGAGTTACTCTTCCTTATGCACTGTAAAGTTCACTCCTCTTTACGATAAGTCTTACGAGTAGAGCAATGCCAAAGACCTTTCTCTCCCGCTTACTCGTATAAGTCTTATAAGTAGTAACATTTTCTCTTGCTTACACCCCTGTAAGTCTTATGAGTAGCGACGTTCTTTACTGCTTACACCTTGTAAGTCTTACGAGCATAAAGTCTCATCGGTAATTCTCTCTACAGTTTCCTCATAGGTAAATATACTCTCTCAAAGTCCCTCTACCTTGAGATCAATTCAAAAGTACAATTGAAGGTGTTTACAGACTCTTTTCACAGAGTGGATATGATCACTAAAGTACAATATAGATGATTATACTCTCAAATATATATGATATAGAAAACAAAGAATAACTGAAAGTGTGTGAGGCAGATGACTTATGATAATAGCATATTGGCATAACTAGGTTCTCATCGCTCTATTCGTTGTCTTCTTTATGTCTTCTTCTTAAATGCTTCGGTTTATATAGAAGATGCATTAAGAGCCGTTGGAACATTTAAATATTTTCCCATTGTAAGTCGATCATATGCTCTGACAGATAACTCAATGGTTACATACCGTTTCCCATAATTCCTTGTAAAACACAGAGAGAGAGAGAGAGGATTTCTTTTAAACATCACTCGAGTAGATAACTACTTCATTGGAAGTGATTTGTATCACTCGAGTGCATTACAAGATCACTCGAGTGAATTTTTCAATTCTGTATACTTCACTTAAGTGTTCAGACATGTATCTGGAGGTACTTCTGTGATATTTAATAATTTACTTGAGTTCAGAGTAAATTCATTGGAAGTAATGTGACAATATTAATGTTCACTGGAAGTACGTTAAGGCTTCACTGGAAGTGTTCTATCAAAATTAGCATATTACTAGAGCGGATAGATAATTCACTAGAAGTGATTTCTCAGAAATAGAAGATCACTCGAGTGTAGAACGTTTCACTGGAAGTGATATTAGAAAGTATGATATTCACTAGAAGTGATTTGCCTTGCACTGGAAGTGATATGGTGGATTCAAATCACTGTTACTTGTAATATCCATTTCCAATTTATTTGCAAATAAGGGTCAAATTACAGATGGCCTAACTTCTTGAATATAACTCCAAATTTATCATATTATATATCCATGGAAAGATATTTAAGTCTAGTTTCATATGCCATTAGTTTCAACTTAGTTGGATGTGTATTTTGGGACATATATCTAAAGTACCAAACTTGTTTTGGAAAGTGATGATGATTTAAATGTCAACTTCTAACACTCATATCTCTTTCATCTGAACTTTTGTGATGTTTCCTCTGGTGTCAAAATGACGCATTAGGAGTCTAGTTTCATATGTAACTAGTTTCTTCTTAATCGAAGTTGTGGTTTGGGAGATATGGTCGAATTACTGAAGCTTACTCAAACTGGAAGGAAAATAAAGCATGAAATCACTCACTGAAATAGTAACATCACTCAAGTGATTTTTCTAATTTTCAGAATCACTTGAGTGCAGCAGTGCAATTGTTATAGTACCCTTGCTACAGTAACTTTAGAACTTGGATCTTGATATTTTCATTAATTCTTACAAGTTCTTCTTTCTTCAATCTCTTTCTTTCTTTACTTGACTAATCTATAAGATATGCAACATTAAATAGTATTTTAGTTAAGATAAGTATATTATGCAAAATTTTTGCTTTTGATATTTGTCATCATCAAAACTAATCATATCTAATAGTTTTGAACATTATTAAAGAGGATTTAGGATTTGCACAAACTCAGATGAAGTCTCAAGCAGATTCTTATCATTGAGTTGTTGACTTTGCTATTGGAGACATGGTGTTCTTAAAACTATAGCCATATCGCGAGAAATCACTTTTCAATGGAGGTTTGACAAGTTATCACCCATATATTTTACCCCTTATCCTATTTTGTGCAAAATTGGATCTGTAGCTTATGTACTTCAATTACCTCTAGGTTCACAGATGCACCCTATCTTTCATGTTTCTCAAAGGCTGCTCATGGTTATGATGTTTCTACTCCCTTGCCTCCTTTACCTATTTCTGATGATTGGGAACTCTTACTTGAGCTTGAAAGGGTGATTGACTCTCGAGTTCTTAATCCTAATGGTTCTAAGGAAGTTCAATTGCTCATCCAATGGAAGAATCGACCTCTTAAGGAGTTAAGCTAGGAAACTTATGCCCTAATTGCTACACAGTTCCCTTACTTTCGCCTTGAGGAGAAGGATCATTTTCAAGAGGAGGGTAATTCTAGAACCAAAATCTGAAGTTCTAGACCCAAAGTTAAGATAATACTTTTTGAATAATACCTTATATATCTTCTCTTTTACAACATAGTTTAAATAGAAAAACACATAATTGACAAACATAAATTACATAGACACAAAACCGAACTGTCACTAAATTCCTAAAGGATAAGACGCATAAAGCATAACTGCTCAGACTAAACTGACACTAACTTCCTAAAGGATAAGACACATAAAGCATAACTTTCTAACTACTTTTATTTTGTCTTATCCAAATGCCTCTTTCTTACGTAAACAAGAAGAATACGTGGTGACCTATCAGAAACATCCAAATGAAACATACTGAAAGAAAGACATGAAAAAGAACAAGCACAAAAACAAGGTTGAAAAATAATAGATTCAACCAACACCCGTTTTAAGGTATGAAGATGAAGCATCTGCAGGCATACCATAATACTCTGGAGCATCAGAAGTTAGAATATTGGATAAGGAGAGTAATAGTTGTGCAACCCACCCCAACAGGCACACTCCCTTATAAGCCTCTGTTACAAGAAGATTAGCTGCAGCATTTCCGTGTCTAGGCAAGTAATTGAGAGAAAACCCAACTTTTGATGCTAGCAGGTTGATGATGTCCTAGACTATACCTTTACTCCCCCAATCATACAATGAAGGCTAGTGCAAGTGTAAAATCATTTCCTTAATTTTATAATATTAACTCATCTTTCAAATATTAATCATAGTAAAACTTAAGTTTAACCAACCACTAAAAATTCTTTTGTGTTTATATAGAATTTCTCATTTTCAAACTAAATTCATCAATTTCTACATAATATCCAAATCATAGTACGATAATAAAAAGTATGCAATTAAATCCATGGAATAAAAAATCGAACCGGACCAGCCGGTTCGACCGGTTGGTGGTCCGGTCCGGTTCATGTATTAGATTGATGAACCAGTCGAACTAGTTTGAACCGATAAAAACTGGTGATTTGACTGGTCCAATTTTTATTTTTATTTTATGAAATACATTTTTTTATTCCTCTAACTACTATTTTATGTTATTTTTTAGGGAAAAATAAAAGTTTGAAGACTAAGATGAAAAGAAAAGTAGGTAAAGAAAGAACAAATTAAAAAAAAAAAGATTTTTAGGGATATAATAATTAATTAATTATAGAAAATGAGATATCATTATATAAGTATAGGTACCATAACTAATACTAATAGATTTTAAGCATATTTTTTCTAAGGATCTTCATTTTTATCTATATATATTGCTACTAATAAATTGTAATATTATAATATGAACGATCTGACCTCAATTGATCCATTGACCCTTAAACCTGTGTCGTGACCGGTTCATTGCCCGGTCTGGTTTTTTGTTCCTTGGTTAAATAAAAGTTTACTGAATGTGGGCCCTATAAGTAGCAATATACAACAATTCAATACATAATAAACCACCAGATGCTATACAGATACATAGAGATATATCTATGCCTTATGAGCTCCTCCTGACGTCCCAACATGGGAATTATTATCTGAAAAAAGTTAAATCGACAGGGTGAGACAAAAGTCTCAGTAACCAACTATCTAACTCATTACACATGCTGACATATGACAAAGTATTAGAGATATAATTGACAAAAATTCAATATCACAGTTTTATACACAAATTTCATATCATGAATTATATATCACAATAACTATATATCAAATCTCATATTACAATTTCTAAGTGTCTCCTATCAATCCAATCAAACTGCCTTATTTCCACCTACTACACCTACGGGTTAAGTTACTATTCATGTCACTAGTCACTCAAAAAGCTTACCAATCACATGATGAGGATAGGCCAAAATCCACAAAGCACGTGCCCGGACCATAGGTCTTTTCTCTTACTGAATTAGCGGGGTGTCACAGCCCCTCATTGAACCGATATGGAGTCCCTCGTTGAAATAGTGGGATCATTGAAAGCCAATCATTGTATACCAATGGAGGCTATACCATATGGTAAAATAACTTACTCCATCTCATCCCAAAGCCATTATCACAATAATTATCAATAATTAGTTCAATGGGATTTTCCCAATATTTCCAAATTCATATTTTTAATTTTAAATTATAAGGTTCCATAAGGCAAGTTTATATCAAAACACTCCACAATATCATGATAACATTCTCAATCACAATAAACATTTGCTCATTGAAATATCTAATAAATATCAATATACTATTTTTAAATCTCATAATCATTTTATAAAATACTCACAAATAACATACCAACACACATAACAAGTGGAAAGTAATTACCTCTTACCAAAGCAAAAATTATAACCATAAACTCCTAATCCAAGAGCTCAAATACACGCCAAAAATAAATCTAAAAAAATAAATTTATTATACATTAATAACTCTTTGAGTTATTAGAAAATTAACTTACTTAAGTTAATTTTATAAATTTCAAATTTTTGAATCATTTACTCCCAAAAATTCTAATTTCACAATAAAATCCCAATTATTAATTCAAATATTTTTCTTAACTCAAATAACTCATTTAAGTTATTGATTATTATTAATTTCACTTCTTTGTATAAAATCCCCAAATTTTAAAATAGCTAAGTCATAAATCTTCACTTTAATAAAAGATCTAAACCGATTAAAACTATAATAATACTTCTCATGAGCCAAATAAATAATTTATCCCAAATTTATTTGGTTAAAAAGTCCAATATAGAATTATTTATAGATTGATTATATAGAAAATTCATTATAAAATCTTATATCGATCGAGTAACAAAAATAAACTGATTAAAATTCATTATTTATTATCTTTTACATTTTTATAATCATATGCTGATAAAACTTAAGCTTATCCAAAATTTTAATTCTAAAATATTCTTTAATCAGCACGAAATTACTATCTTAAGAACATTTTTCATAAAAGAAGTTTTGTAATTAAAAGTAATTTTAAGTATTTTATTGATCTCTAAAGCTATAAAAATTAAAACTTTACGAGCCCTCTCATCCAAAAAATATCATTTCGCCTCAATAACAAAGTAAAGGAGGGTTGGGGTATATATAATACCCTCTTGCCACACTATCGTGGTGGCGTGACCTTTTTTAATTTTTTTAATTAATTTTTTATTATATAATTAGTGGCGCTGAAAGCTCCATTGATTGATGAAAACTTTTGGTCGTGTGACCTTTTTTTCTCTTTTCTTTTATTATTTTTTAATAATTTTTCTAATATTATTTTTTTGGGTTAAGTAGCAAATCCGTCTTAGAAGTATAGACTCAAAAGCAATGCTATCCTGAAAGTTTGTCTTGTCTCATTGTTGCCTCGAAAATATTAAAACATAGCAATGTTGCTCTGTCCATTAACAATATTATTTTTAATCTTTTCTTGATTAATTTATGATGAGGTGGCTATGATATTAAGCCACGTCATCACTATCAAGTCCACATTGCTGACTCATAAATCAAAAAAGAAAATTGTCTTGTTGAAGCTTTTTTTTCCTAACGACAAAGAAAACAACCAAAAAGCACTATAAATGGGGTGGTTAGATAAGCTTGACTTATTTTATAAGCCCGATTTACATAAATCGAGATAAAAACTTCTTACATATTTACCTCGTATGCCGTAACCTACCTCGTATACTGTAAATCACGATTGAAAAACACTTTTAAAAATTACAATCGCTATTCTAAACACCCTTAAAAGTCTCTACATCAGTACCAACGATATTGAATAAATTTTTTTTTTAAAAATAACATATTTGATTGTTTTCAACCTACCTTCTACCAATCAAATATGTGGATCCTGTAAGGAAAAAAACTGTCTTTGCACAAATCATTGCTCACTGTCTTGTTAAAAGATATTTTTTTCGATGATAGAGAAAATAATCAGACAATGCTATGTCTCAAAATCATATTGGTGCTTTTGATTCCAACCTTCTATCACTTGTGGAAAGACTACTTGCCTCTCCAATCTGAATCAGGTGTTGGATTATATGATGGAGGAGAGTCATCCTGAGAGGCCCAGAACTCATTGTTCGATTTTGCAGCTAGATCAATTACTGAGATGGGGTTGGGATTAGCATGATTAAAGATCTTATTGTTTCTCTACTTTGAAACCAGCCATAGAATCCAACAAATATGAGAGATATCCCGATCCTCAAGGCCAAGTTTACTATCAGTTATTGTTAGCCACCAAGAAGTAAAATTAGAAAACTAGAGGTTATCTAATTTAAAACCAATGTTGCTGCCAAACCATACAAATCTCGTCCAGGAACATCCAAAGAAGAGGAGCTCAGTAATTTCCACATCAACCTCACAGACCGAGCAACATGGGGAGGGAGACCTCTTAAGTTGAACAGTGCCTCTTTTATGGCAAGAGCTCTGCTATGTACCCTCCAGATAAAATATTGAATTCGTGGGATAATAGGGAGCTTCCAAATAAATTTCCAATTAGTAGATGACATACTGCACGATGAGCTGGCTACATTATTTTTTAGTGTGTCACAATCCTTTACATTGAGATAGCCCAATTTCACAGTATAGTCGCCATTTGGAGCTCCAGTCCAAATTAGCTTGTCATGGGTTCTATTAGACAGGATAGTAATATTTAATATAGCAGACACAATATTGTCAGGCACAAGATCTCTGAATTAGCATCCTTTTCCTAGAAAGTAACATTGGGAACCCAGTTGTCTCCTTAAATTCTAACATCAACACCATTACCAATATCCTAGAGAAGATCTTGCTTCAAGAAATTTTTTCCATAAACTATATTTGACCAGCACCAAGATGCTTTGTAGCCTTTTTCAGCATCTATAAATTCGTCCCTTGGGAAGTATATGTTCTTTAACACTCGCGCCTTTAGTTCATGAGGGTATTTTAAGAGACACCATGCGGTTTTAGCCAGTAATGCTTTATTCATTTTCACAAAAACCCTGGACTCCATTCCCATTGGATTTTGCATTAGCGAGAGACTCCCAAGCCTTCTAAAGGGTTTTACTTCCATTACCATTTCCCTCCTACCAGAAGTTAAAGATCAAGTTATTAAGTTCCTTACATGTCTTAATAGGAAACTTAAAGCAATTCATGGGGTAGATTGGGATAACATTAATTACCGATTTTATCATCACCTCCCGAGGAACAAACGAGAGAGTGGCTTTACTCCATCCATGGATTTTCTGACTCACCCTCTCCCGAATATAAGAAAAATCCGGTGCTTTGTCTTTCCCCAACTACTAGGAATGTCCAAGTATTTTCCTGGATCCATGGTCCCATTAATACCAAGAATCTGTCCTACTCTTGACTTAACTTCAACAGGGGTAGTTTTAGGAAAAAAAACACTGGATTTATCAAGATTAGCTTTTTGGCCTGAAGCAATGCAATACATATTTAAGATGGAGGCTAGTTCCACACAATTTACTTTATTGGCATTCATAAAGAATAAGGCATTATCTGCAAATAAGATGTGCGAGAGTTCTGGGCATATATTACTTAGCTTAATACCTTTAAGTTCGCTAATCAGCATATTCTTTTTAATCATATTGCTCATCACTTCTACAACAATAATGAACAGGTAAGGAGAAAGAGGGGCTCCTTGTCTCAAACCTCTTCTAGGTATACAAGAATCAATCTTTTCTCTAGAAACACGTAAGTTTAGAGTAACAAAGGAAATACATGTCATGATAAGAGAAACCCACTCCTTGCAAAATCTGAATTTCAAAAAAGTCAGCTCCAGAAGATCCCATTCCACTCTATAATAAACTTTAGTCGTATCCATGTTTAGAGCGATTTCGTATTTTTTACCAGTTTTCTTACGCCTCATATAATGATAAACCTCATAAGCTACAATTAGAGCTAGTAAAGCAGACCAACCCACGAGTTGCAGGTTAGCCCATACCAACCCACACTTTTGCGAGCTGGCAAAATACCAACCTTAACTCGGAGTGTGTAGGTTGCGAGCCAGCTTGTGGGCCCACAATTTTTTTAAAAAAATAATTTTTTATTTTTTAATACGGCCGAAAATACGATATACATATATATGAATTATTAAATTTTCTTTCCTAACATCAATCATTTCTCTTATAAAAATTTAAAAATATAATCCAACATTCAAGAGATAAAGTTATCAAATCTGTCAAAGTTTATACACAAAAAACATAAAATCATCTTCAAACAATCCAAATATAATAATTTTGTTTAAAAATTAAAGGAAAATGCTAAGATTTTTTCTATTTAGATTGAGAGATACTAAAATGGGAGTAGACAACTTATAGGTTTTTTAAGATTAAAAAAAAGGGGGCCAACCTGCCAACCCGTAGGCCTGTGTGGCCTACATTTTTGCGGTTTGGGATTTTCCCAACCCTAACCCTGTCTCAACCCACAGGCTTGCTGGTTGAACCCGTATTACTGGCTCTAGCTACAATAATATTGTCATGAATCACCGCTCTAGTACAAAAGCACTCTAATTTTGGGAAATACAAGCATCCAATAAAGGCCTCATACGATTAGCAATAATCTTTGAAATAATTTTGTATGAGAAATTGCACAATCTTATGGGTCTAAATGGGATACATGTTACGGTTTTTAGGTCTTAGGGATCAAAATAACATTTTTGTCATTAATATCATGCAGGGACAGACTACCAGAAAAGAAATCCAGCACCTTAAAGCATATACTGTCACCTATCTCAGTCCAGGATGAATGGTAAAATTTATCTGTCAGGACCTGGGGCCTTAGAGCTTCCAAGACTAAATGCAGCTAGATGGATTTCCTCTCTCGTGACCTGAAGTAATAATTGGTCATTCATTTCAGCTGTTATTTTCTTATCAATATAATCCGGGGCAACATTCATTGATCTTTCGCCAGAAGAGTGAAATAGCATATGGAAAAACTGCTAGATATATCATCTATTTTGGTCAGCCAGCTACCAGAGTCACTCCTTAATATGAGAATGCTATTATATTGCTTGCGTTGTAGAGTAGAGAGATGGAAGAAATGAGAGTTTTTATCCCCTACCATCAACCACTCAATACTAGCCACCAATATTATTCCTCATAGTCAAATGCACTTTTAATAGAATTAGTAATCTTAGCGATCTTGCTAGCATTTTGTAAAGAAGTGGAATCTTGCGTAAAGCTTGCTAGCTAAGCTTTAAGATGCTCAATCAGCTTTCGGTTATCCAGAAATACACTTCTGCTCCACTTTATCAACATTTTTCTACAATAAGTCATTTGCATCGGAAAATTATGGAGAGAGGAATTATTTCTACAGAGCTGCAGTGCCATCCTTGTCGAACTATATTCATAAAATCATTATGAGTTGCCTAGATAGATTCGAATCTAAAGGGTTTAGCTTATTGTTGAGTCCTGAAGTAAAGGTTGACCAACAAGAGGTGATAATCAGACCCCAGTAGGTCAATATTAAAAACCTGTAAATAAGGAAAAGCCTCCCTGAGATTAATATTTCCAAAGGCTTGACCAAGACGCTTCTTGATCATATCATCCCTTTCTCTGTTATTGCACCATGTATATTTGAAGCCATTAAAACCCAGGTCCATCCATTCACAATTAGATATAATGCATTGGAAATTCAAAATTTTCTTTAATGCCTACGGGTTACCACCGCATTTTTCATCCAGTGAAAGAATGTCATTAAAGTCTCCAGGGAATAACCATGGTTAATTCATTCCTCTAGCAGTTCTTCGAATTTCTTGCCAATATAAATTCCTTTCATGTTCTTTAAGTGGGCTTTAAATAAAAGTAATGTAAGAAGGGGGTCTAAACTGGTTAGTGAAACACTTGCATGGAAAATCTCTTGCCAAAATATGCTTAAGAAAAGGGAGTCTCTGTTCAACACTATGGATCTAGGAATGCCATGCAACTGTACTATTTCCTGACAAAATAAACTAGCCACTGTTTTGCAGTATATGTGTGGGAGAGTGCAATGAAATGACTATACTTACTGAGCCTATCAACTACCACGAGTATCACATCAAGTCCTTTGGATTTTGGTAAGCCCGTGATGAAATCAAGGGATATGTCCTCCCATAGTTGTTGGGGTATGGAAAGAGAGTGTAAAAGACCAGCAGGAGCCAAAGTTTGGTATTTATTTTGTTGACATGCGTGGCAGTGTTGGATGTACTGCTTAATGTCATGCTTCATTCCTCTCCAATACAATTGTTCATTAAGTCACCTTAAAGTTTTTTAACTTGTTTGTTTTAGCTTTTACGATTGTATAAGCCCGATTTACGTAAATCGAGATAAACCTCCTCCACTTATTTACCTCGTAGACCGTAAAAGCTACCTCATAAACCTTAAATGCTACTTCGTATTCCGTAAATCATGATTCATAAGCACTTATAGAGCCCATCCAAACGTGCTAAAGAAGAAAAGACTTAATGTTTGGGATGACTAACCTGTTCTTGTAGAATAGATGACCACTCGCTAAGTGAAACTGAGAATTTGGATCTGGGTTGGCCTATAGCTCTTCGATTTTGGCTCTAGTTTCTAGATCCTCTAGTAAGGCTAGCTGTAATTATTGGAGTTCATCGGGCATGGGCATAACTGTGCTGAAGAAATCAGCTTGTTGAGGTCATCTAGAGAGGGAATCAGCTGATGTATCCTCATTTCCTAACTTGTAAATTATAGTGAAGTCTAAAGGGAGTAGTTTTACCATAAGTCTTTGCTGCGAAGTAGTCACATTCTTTTGATCTAACAATGTTTTAAGATGCGGTGATCCATCTTCACATAGACATGTTGACCCAACAGGTAATGACACCATTTTTTAAGAGCCAACACCAATGCAAGAAGTTCTCGGTCAATGGCGGACTTGTATCAGTTAGAAAACGAAAATCCTTTGATACAATAGGCTATAGGGTACCCTTTTTGCATAAGGATAGCTCCAACTCCATCTTGAGAAGCGTCACATTCCACGATGAAAGGGAATTAAAAGTTTGGTAGTTTGAGCACTGGGGTGGTAGTCAACGCTTTTTCAAAAGTTCAAAAGCTGTTTGATCATGTTCAGACAAAAGGAAGGCATCCTTCTTAGTCAAATCTGTCAATGGTCTAGCCAAAATCCTATAGTTTTTTATAAACAGTTGGTAGTATCCTGTGAGTCCCAAACTCTTTCATTGCTGATGGCGAGGGCTACTCAGAGATAGCCAAAAATTTTTAGGTACAACCTGAACACCATTATTTGACACTATATACCTTAAATAATTAATTCTTGTTTGCTCCAAGGGAATTTTTTTTTGGAATTAGCATAAAAATAATGTTGTTGTAAGATCTGAAATATGACCCGGAGGTGTTCTAAGTGGCATTGAGCTAACAGGCTATATACCAAGATGTCATCAAAGAATACCAATACGAATTTTCGTAAGTAGGGATGAAACAAATTATTTACAATTGCTTGAAAGGTAGCTGAGCGTTGGTTAATCCAAAGGGTATAACCACAAGTTCATAGTGCCACGAGTGTATTTGAAATACAGTCCTTAGAACATCTTAGGGAACACCATATTTGGTGATATCTAAAATGCAAGTCGATCTTTGAAAAGTATTGTGCTCACTGCAATTCATCTAACAGTTAATCAATGTTTGGGATCGGGTATTTATTTGGGATAGTTATTTTGTTGAGATGGCGGTGGTCTACACAAAGTCTCTAAGTACCATCCTTTTTGTTGAATAATAACACTGGACTGACAAAAGGACTAGAGGTGGGCCGAATAAAATAACGGTCTAATAAGGCAGCCACCTGAGACTCAATTTCTTCCTTTTGATAGTGAGGGTAACGATAAGGTCTCAGATTGGGAGGAGATGAACTGGCTCACGAACAACGATTGTGTGATAAAACAGAGGCATCTGTGGATAAGGAAGTGTCTTACGGTAGTCACTTAAAGGGTATTTCCCCTAGATTCATGGAAGATTTATTAATTGAGGTGAAAAAAGGGTGGTGCGAATGGAAGCCAAAAGCACAAATAGTGGTGCGTAGCTTAGACTTTGGAAAAGGGCGTGAGGTTAGGAAGAAAGTATAGATTAGTGGAGATTGCTTACCTCACGGGGGGAATAAAGAACTTGACCTGCAGATACGAATAACTCCAAGGAAAAGGGGGTAAGTCTCCAAAAGAATTAAGCCTACCCATGAAAACTGGGATTGAGATTAATGCAAATCCAGCTGTGGTTAATTCTGGATGTGCAGTGGGCTCAAAGGGTATAGGCTCTTTGTCGAAATGAGCTTGCAAGGCAAGCCCAAGAAGGAAGAATCAAGATGACCAACATGCTAGGGGCTCAACTATTAAGTCACAGGGTGGTAGAAACAGGTTTGTCATTGAACTAGTTACAGAGACTGAATCACTGGAAAAAGCAATAATCCCATATATACCAAACTCTCCAATCTCTAAAGTAGCAAGCAGATCGGGCGAGGTGAAGATTAAAAGGACCTACCAAAAATTGAATCCCCACGATGCCTCAAGATTTCCAAGATAGATAAGGAGGAGTTGCCTAACCAGTCAGCTAGAGGTACTAGAGCAAAACTCACCCCAAAAAGGAGGAATGTTCAAAGAATAAAACAGAGTTTACGAGGTAACTCTTCCTTAACACCGAAAGCTAAATGTTATCCTGTTTCTGGCAATTTTGAATCGGTCAGGTTGGGTAATGCATTTGAGGAGTCAAAAGATTTGGTTACAACTGAGGGCATGGGTGGGCGGCCTCAAACAGCCCCCAAGGCACCATGAGGATCATTTCCTGGAACTGTCAAGGCATTAGGGTGGCCTTGACAATAAAAAACCTAAAAGAGATGTGTAAGAAGAATAAACCCCATTTGGTTTTTCTTATGGAAGCCAAACAAAAAGAAAAAAAAACAATAAAAAAAATTCGCCATATGTGAAGGAGTGAACGAGTGAATGAGGCACATGTGAAGGAAATGATAGACTGTGCGTTAGCAAATATAGAGCTTAGAGAGAAATTCCCAAAAGCCCAAGTCTTTCATTTAGAACCAATCGGTTCAGATCATCATATGTTGCTGATTGATTTATGCCACTCTAATGCTCAGACTCCCTATGTATTTCGGTTTGAATTCAGCTGGCTAGACCATTTAAATTTTATACAGGTTGTGAAAAATGGATGGGAGATAGATGATCTGCCAGAAAACAACAAGGTAGAAAGTTTTATATGACGAGTAGAGAAATGTTGTCAAGCACTAGTCTGTTGGAGCAATAAAGTCTTCCCCAATTGTAATAAATTAATAAGAAGTCTCAAAAGCCAACTGGCTGAATATCTGGAGGGGAACTTTACTGAGGATAAACTCATGAGAGTAGAAGAAATCCATGATGAGATTAAGAAGACATGGGAAAGAGAAGAAAAGTACTGGTGGTAGCGGTCTAGAATAGTATGGCTGAGATCAAGGGATCGAACTTCCAAATTTTTCCACATCTCTATTGTTCAACGACGCCAGAAAAATGCTATTCTAAGACTAAAGAGGGATAACGGAGGATGGATTGATAATGAACCTGGAATAGCAAAAAGTGTTACTGATTACTTTGTGGCTTTATTCACAGCTTCAAATCCACGGGACTTCTCAGATGTGTTGAACTATATTGAAAATAAAATTTCTGAGATGGATAATGCTATGTTAATGGCTCCAATTACTGATAAAGAAGTCCAGTAAGTGGATTTTCAGTTAGGGGGAACTAAAGCACCAGGTCCAGATGGGTTTCATGGCAAGATTTATCAACGTTCATGGTTAGAAGTGGGAGATAGTGTGATTGAGATAGTAAGAGACTTTTTTAACGGACAATGTAATCTCAGCAAACTTAATGATACAAACATAGTTTTAATCCCTAAAGTTGAGAAGGCTGAAATGATCAAACTGTTCCGCCCAATAGGCCTCTGTAACTTCTCATATAAAATCATTTCCAAACTGCTTGCAAACCGGTAGAAAACTATTCTTAGCAAGTGTATTTCAGAAACACAAGGTGCCTTTGTCCCAGGACGGCTAATATAAGATAACATAATTATTGCCCATGAGGTTTTCCATTACCTCTAGAGGAAAAAAAATAGGCAATAAGTTTGAATTTTCTTTAAAGATGGATATAAGCAAGGCATATGACCGTATTGAATGGGATTTTCTTCGAGTTGTAATGCTGAGAATAGGATTCTGTGAGCGTTGGATCAATCTTGTTATGGCATGTGTGTCATCAATTCACTTAAATATTTGTTTGTTGAGCCGTACAAAAGGTTCTTTTACTCTAGGGCATGGCTTAAGGCAAGGGGATCCCTTGTCCCCATATCTATTCATTCTAGGTGCAAAGGTGCTTTCATGTATGCTTTCCAAAGAAATTAATTGCAGCAATTTAAAAGGTGTTAAACTCTCAAACTAAAGTCCAATCTTGTCACACACTTTTTTTACAGATGATGCTCTATTTTTCATGAATATGAGGGTAATTAACTGTGAAAGGCTAGCCCATCTTCTGGATAGATACTATGCAATGTTAGGACAACAAGCTGATATGTCTAAATCAGGACTAGTCTTCTCCCAAAACACCCCAAATGCAGTAAAGGAGCAAGTGAGCCAAATTCTAAAGATTCCAACCTCGGAAGATCAGGGAAAGTACTTGGGCATTCCTAGTGTATGGGGAAAATCTAAACAAGAAGCGCTTGCTTACGTAAGAGAAAAAGTAGGGAAGAAGGTTCAAGGTTGGAAGAAAAATCTTCTATCTCACGCTGGCCGAGAAGTAATGATTAAGGCTATTATGAATGCAATCTCAATTTATCCCATGTCATGTTTTAAATTCCCTATGAATATTTGTAAAGATCTAGATCGGTTGATCTCTAACTTCTGGTAGCGAAAACATCCACTAGAGATCTTGGAATTATATGAAGAACTCAAAGTCTGAAGGGGGGCCGGGTTTTAGAGACTTTGGTATCCTTAATGATTGATTATTAGCTAAAACAGCTTGGAGACTGATTCAAGAGGAGGAGACTTTATGGTGTAAGGTCTTGAAGGGCATCTATTTCATACAGAGTACCTTTATAACAGCAAAAAAGGGCCACAAGGCATCTTGGAATTAAACAAGTATCTTGGCTGGTCATGATGTTCTAAAATAACAAAGCCATTGGCTTGTCGAAAATGGAAAGGCAATCAATGTATGGAAGGATAATTGGATCCTGGGTCTGTTAGGCAACTCATTAAAATCCCATTTCAACCTTGAATCTGTTACTAATCTTTATGTTGACTCGTTGGTTATAGAAGGACAGTGGAATCTAGCCTCTCTTGCTGATATGGTACCTAATGAGATTTTAGATTCAATTTATAGCATCAAGGTGGACCACTTATCACAGCCGAACAAGCTGGTATGGACTTGTGCTAAAAATGGAGTGTATAAGGTTAAACTTGGATACAAGAATCAGATGCTGAAGGGTAGATGTGTAGACGACCGACCATGCATATCATTATCAATTCCAAAGAATTTCTGGATTAGATTATGGAATATTCAAGCTCTACCCAGAATTCTTCATTTTTTTATGGTAGTGTTGCATGAAATCTATAGCCACAAGAAGTGCCCTGTTCTTTTGACACAGCTCGATCAATGCCCTCATCCCTATATGTCTAACTAGACCAGAGACGGTAGAACATTTGCTTTTCCTCTACCCGTGGGTATGTAGTGTTTGGTTCGGGAGTGTAATGTCTATACGTATTGATAACACAACTACTACCTCCTTTGTTGAATGGTTTACAGAGCTGTTATGTAAGATAGAAGAGTTACATGAATTTGACTTTTCTCTGATTGCTTGTCTGTTATGGGTTATATGGAAGGAAAGAAATGCAGTGATTTTCCATGGAAAAGAGCCGAACCCAACTGCTGTTCTGGAACTTGTAAGAAGGACTGTTAGTGAATTCCAATTGGCTATTTCTGATTCTCCTTAAGCGATTATAAGGGATAATGGTAGTTGCTCTAAAAAAATGGCAGCCTCCACTATGTTCGTGGTTGAAGATTAACTGTGATGGCTCTTTTCAGACCAAGAATAATTTTGCAGCAATTGGATTAGTATGTCGAGATCATTATGGCATATTCCAATGGGGTTTAGTGAACAGGTTCAAGCACAATCAGCTTTTTTAACTGAAGTCTTAGCTGTCAGGAAGGCTATATACATGTGCATTGAATTGGATATTACTAGAGTCAATATTGAGACTGATAACCAGAATTTATTCCACTGCTTATCCTCTGGCAATCTCCTAACAAGTGAATGGGATAGCTTGCACTATCTGGAAGAAACTCTTGAACTAGCTAAATCACGATTGGACCTCCTCTTTTCCTTCACTCCTTGAGAAGGGAATTATGCTGCTGATCACCTAGCAGCATGCATTAAAAAGAAAGTGTACTCTTCGGGGTGGGTGGCATCACCAACACTTTCTATGTTATCGTTCATGTCGCATGATATGGCTAATGATGGAATTTCTCCTCCCAACAGTGTAAGAGCTGAAGAAGATCATAACAGGGAAGGGATTGGCTAAGATATATGACTTGGAATCAGACTAGCTTTTATTACTTGTAGTCTCTAATTTCAGTATCTATTCTGGTTTGTTTTGTTTTGTTAATCAACTAGACTGTTTCGATTTCACTTTCTCGTTTTATTACAATATATAAAATGCAATATTTCCAAGTAAAAAAAAAAGAAAAGATTGGGAGGAGACATGTCTGGTAACAGCGGAATCAATATATATATTAATATTCTTCCACCCCGAGTTATTGTCCATAAGAAATGACGGTTGTGAAATAAAGCTATATTTTTTAATTCAAGCCTTGAGCTGCTCAACGCTATCATCTGTCATACATACGTGGGATACAAATGGAAACCATTACAAGTTTCCTTCAAAGTTCACTTTCAATTCTCTGATAAAAAATAAAGTGGTGTTGTTAGAGAATTAATGGGGACACAAAGACTAATGTTAGACCTCCAAAGGTTGGCTCAAATTTCCCTCCCCTACTTTCTATGAGCATGTTTGGAATAGTGATTGGAACCTACAAAAGTGTTTTTCAATCGTCATTTATAGTATATGAGATAGCTTTTACGGTTTACAAGGTAAATATGTGGAGGAGTTTTGTCTCAATTTATATGAATCAGGCTTATACATAAACATAAGCTAAACCAAACAAGCTCTATATCATGTCAAAATCAGTCTTGGGCATCACTCTCATGCTCCTTCCCTAACCTTCGTCCCATTTTTCTTCAGTCTCCACGTTTACCCAGAAGTGGACGAACGATGGTCAGATATGGCGATGAAGCTGGCGGAGAAGCTACCACAAGGAAGGTTGGCGATGGAGTGGACATAGAGATGAGGATTCGATGGTGATGTCGGAGAGTTTGAGATGGATTCATTTTTCTCTCTGAGGTAATCTTTTTCCCCTTCCTATGTTCTATCTCCTTATTCTCTCTAGATCTCATTCTTTTCATTTATCTGTCCTGCCTCTCTATCCATCCATTCACATTCTTCATTTTCATCTCCATAATTTCTTGTATTATCTTTATTGATTTCAATAAGTTCGCAGAGTTGCTTCCGTATATTTTTAGGAGTACGACGATGAGCAAAGATGAGAGAAGGCAAGTGGAAAATTTTTTGTTCTCTATCTTCTTATTTTATTTTGATTTCCCTTTTCCTCCTTTTTTGTTTAATTGTATCATTCAGCTGGAATGAAGATGAATCTTCTCTATTTTTTTTGTTAGTTTGTGGGTGATCGAAGGAGATATCATCAGGACTATGCTTTTTTAGCATGAGAGGCAAAAGAAGGAAGGAAAATAGATAGACACAGAGAGTGCCTCATAATGCTAAAATTGGTATACTTTGCTGACTCTAAAAATGCAGGCTTTTCTTTGTGATTAATCATTAATTAATTAAGGTTCATTTGTTTATTTGTAAGAAAATAGTGAAAAGGATAGTAATAATCTAAATGGAAAATGAAAATGAAAAGTATGGTAATCTGAATGGGCAAAAACACTTTGTTAAGCACCCTTAATAATGCCCACTTCCCATCTTTCAACATCCCCAATATCTTCATTAAAAAGTGTGATAACACCTTTTCTAGCATGCATATTAGATTTTGGATGACAAACATTTAAATTTGGTGACCTTGTATATATATACATCTGTATAAATTAAAAGCTGTTTCAAATTCTCTTTCATGTATGTCTGATCTCAAATAGGATATTCATCTTTAATGTTTCTTTTAAATAAGTCTTAAGTTAAGGGTTGTATGCATCCTATTAAACTTCTAGGTTCAATAATGCTCATTGTATGGGATAATTTTATGACTAAACAACTCTTGCTTAGTTTAATCACAACACTACTTGATGGATTAATTTCTTTTTCCTTAAGGTTTTGAATAAATTATTTTTCTGGAATTTTCTTAAGTTGAGGGCTGTATGCATCCTATTATACTCAAGTTTCTACTGATAAATATTGGTTAAGTGACATGACATTTACTGGGAGACAAAAGATTAAACGTAAGATTAGGAACATTAAGAACAGAAGATAGAGAAATGGATTTAGTTGGTTTAACAATGCCTGATCCAAGTACACGGATCGGGGAACCATTGGCGACGAATATGGAAGATGGGTCATAGGGAGTATATGATAAAAATAAATTATGGTTACCTGTCATGTGGTCGGTAGCACCAGAATCAATGACCCACTTCGTGGAAGAAGTAGCAAGACCAGGGAACCAATTACCTGTAGCTAGACCCCTTGTAGATGATGGACTAAAATCAAAATGATTAGATATCTGAGCAAGATTACACTGCTGATCACGTTGCTATTTATTCTATAATTTACGATAATTTTTCTTACTATGACCAGGCTTCTTGTAATAAATACAGATAAAACTGCGAGAAAACATATTCGGAGTACTAGGGCCTTGTTTAGACCCATAATTCTTGTTGTTAATGGAACCACGCCTAGCCAAATTACTTGCATTATGATCAACAGTCGAGCGAACCAAATTATTAGCACAAAGAACCCGTGAGAACACATCTTCAAGAGATGGAAGCATTTGACTAAGAATTTGAGAACGAATATTCTCATAAGATGAGTCAAGAGCTTTAAGCAAACTGATGATATCAGACTTCTTTGATTCAGCCATGGAAAGAATTAACGTATCGCGATGAACAGTGATGAAATAGTGCTGATGAATAGCACCACAGATAACACAGTACACAACCTTGATGAACAGTGTAAAAAGCACTTATGAATAGTACCAATAAACAGTACACAACCCTGATTAACAGTATAAAATAGTACCTACTAACAGTAACCCAAACAGTACCAATGAACAGTAGCAGCTGATGCAAATGCCTTACCTAATTCTTTTCTGATGTGGAAGTTCAGATTGCAACCACAGAGCATACCCAGACAGAACCAGGTTCTGATACCATGTAAACTTAGAATAATAAAATTAATTTACAAAGAAATACTACAAGAGAGGAGAAGATACAAATGTCTAATGAGACTATTCGAAGGGGTAATTTGAAAGGGAGGAGGGGCTCTTCTTTTATAGCCCAAGGAGCCCTCCTTACATTCTCAACTCACTAATGTGGGACTTGGTTCTAACAATATCCATTCTTTACATGGGTTCCGAGAATTGTGTGCTTTATCTGGTATCTACCTGCATCTTTAAGAGGATTCAATGACCAGCTATAATATTTTGTCTTTTTCTGAAATGAAAGAACAAAAGATTATTTACATGTTGACCCACAAGTAGATTATTCAAAAAAAATTGTAGGATAGATGTCCCAGATTCCTTAAACACAGCTTTTACATTTCCTTTTGTCCAGGTAGAATGATTTTTTACACAAAAGGTCTGATGAGACATCCCTTTCGCATTAAAATGTCTTATTCCTTGTCAGCCCTTATAGTTTAGGAATAATACTTAATGCCTTTGCATATAAGGTCTAATGAGACATCCCTTTCACATTAAAATTTGTCTTATTCCTTGTCAACTCTGTCCACTTGAAGTCAATGTAGTATGTATCAGACTTTTCAATCTTTTATCGTCATGATTAAAGATGCTCTTTTCATGGTTTTGTGTATAACTGTTCCGCATGAACCTACATGTTTCTTTTTAAGCCCTTACAGGTGAAGGTCCTAAAAGGATGATATTAATCCATTCTATTGTCATTACTATGCTATCACCCTTTTGTCCTTGTAGTATAAATGCTGATAAGCTTTCTTCAATCATGCTGCCTTATTAGACACTCTTTTTCACCTTAGCAGTTACAGCTTCCTTAAAAATGAAAAAACTTAATGTAACTCATATATCATAATGAATGCCTAGCTGTAACTAAACACTTCGATTTGTGATGTCTTTGGCATGAATTCTAACCCTTTTACAAGCTAGCATATCCAATTTGTATTGCATTCTTTGACCATTATGATACATGGAACGACCACCTAAAAGAAAAAGATAGGCTGAGATGTCGCTTTCAAGCTTTAAAGTATATACAAATTGTGTAGTCATTTTGTCCTGATCATGTCATTAATTTATATAGTATATGAATTGTCTTTTATAGTCATGTATAAAGTTTATTATTATATGGTTTTGGTTATAACCTTTCTTCATCCACTTGAGTGATTCTTTTTCATGAGTTGCAGATGCAGGTTCTTAAAACATGAAATGTGGCCATGATGTTGTCATTAATCTGTTATGAACATTTTGTCCCTTTTGTTTTAAATGTTGTATATGTGTTTTATTATCTTCCCGAATCATTAGACACTCTTTTTTTACCTTAGCTTTTACAGATTCCTTAAACATGTTATAACTGAATGCTACTATCATTTGCAAGCTAAGACATACCTAATTGCTTTATAATATTGTTATCTGTGTGAATACCTAAAGGCATGCACTTTCTTAGAGAGCAATCATTTTCTCATAAGACATTGTATATTTTGAAGTTTATCTTTCTCAAATGAAATAGTTAGCCCACGGAGTTGTTTGCTTATTATCCTGTTCGAATTGTTGCCAAAATTTTGTCTGACCAAAATTACCAATTTCATTAAATCTCTCAATATATGGGAGTCAATCCAGTCTAAGAATTTAAATTCATGAATCAACAAAAATCCATTATAACCTGTTCAATAGAAATTAGTATAAAATCATCAAAACCTACTTAGTATTCTGAAATTAGAATGTTGGAATTAGATTTAGTTACAATGGACTTGGTTACTTGAGATGCTTGAAGAGAACCCTCAATTTTTGTAATATGAGGATTTAGTTACATGAAGGGCAATTGTTTTCTAATGCCAGTCTAAAGCTTTATACATGAATTAATGACATTTTATGTCAGTCGTTAATTTAGTTACTAGAAGATATTGAAGGTTATTCATTGGTTGCTTGTAGAATTTCTACATGTTTAAAACTTGGTTATTCATTGATATGCCAGTCTAAAGCTTTGGTCCTACATGTTTCATATGTTCTTATGTTTTGTTGCCTCTTTTACCTGACATTTTATGTTGAAGAGAACATGAGATGTTTGAAGAGACATTTTATGTGCAGGTCCAGCTGTTTTCAAGTACTTTCAGTGTTTACCTTAGGTGCTGCTTTGTCTTTTATTGTAGAACCCCTAATTTTAATTTCCATTTTACTTTTAGTTTCAAGGTTCCATATAAGTTTATCAATCCACTACAATCTCCTTCTATCCAACACTGTACAAAGTTGAGGGTAGATACGTCAAACCTTGGGCTAAATGAGATTTAAGTGATTTATGTTGAACCTTATTGTTATGCATATTATTGTAGAGAATTGCATGTTTTAATGACTAAATAGTACTGTATTAATTTAACAAATGCAATTCACAAGTGTTGTTTGAAATTGTTCATGGGCTCAGCCTCTTGGATTTATTGTACTGCAATATTTTTTTTATTATTTCAATTATAGCTGTACTCTGATAATTTTCTTAATTATTTCATTTAATAAATTTAATTCAAGCTGTTTATTGACTTTACTTTCAATATATGTACAATACTGTTTGTCATTTGAGGTAGTGGAACATCTGCCAAATTTCAGCTGCTGCAATAACATTTAAAATCATATAAAGGTCATAAAGTGAAAAAGATTTTTACGATTTTCCTAAGGTAAACCCATGCTGCTCTGCTTGCTAAAAGACCTTCAACTAGCTAAATAATAAAAGTGACAAATCTACCCAACAATTGGAGTTATCAAATCCATTAATTTTTAGTTCCAAAGCCTTTAAAAAGGTTTTGAAGCAAGAGAAATTTTAGATTGTTTGGGCAATGAAAAAATTATATCATTATGATTTTGTTGCATAGTAAAATATGTTTATATAAATAATTATGATAGCAAAAATTTGTAATATTATACTTGGAAGTGTAGCTTTTTCGCCTAAAGAAATTGCTCCCCGCGCCAAAGCATGGGGTAGTTCACTTCGTTTTGTGAAAATGACCACGTGGAGGTGGTAATGTGGTAGGTTCTGTAAATACCGATTTAAATTCCTGAAGTAAAGTCCATATTTAAGGTGGGATCTTCACTAGTCGCTACGGGTGGAGTCCAAACCAAACTCTGTAAACAAATGGGTATGGTGGCTTGAGCAATTAAACCATGTAATCTATATTTTCTGCCACGAACATAGAAGATCATGAACATTTTATTCCAGTTGGCCTCTACTGTGTCGAGCGAGGCTAGCCATTTTATGCCTAATACTAAGCATGTGCCACCTAGCGAAAAGGGAAAGAGATCCTGGGTAATTGTTAAGTACGCCACTTTTATTTCAAGGCTGAGACATACCTGATTACATTTAACTTCGATACCACGTCCAATCTGTACCCCTAACATCGGCACTTTCCGAACCCGGAGACATAACTCTTGAACTAGGGAGTCGACAACAAAGTTGTGCGTGGAGCTGCTATCTAAGAGTATTAAAACCTTTTTCCCTTTAAGCGTTCCCTGGAGTCTCATAGTCGATGCTGTTGTATTCCCCAGAATCTCTTGGAATGGGATTTCATCACCTTCAGAATCCTCCTCAAGATCGCCAGAAATTGGAGCCACCACCTCTCTTCTCGTTCTTCGGTAATCTTCATCAGCAAGAATGACATTGTGCAACGGTGGTCTAGGCGAAATTGCTCTCTACATCTGAAACAAAGTCCTTTTTACTGATATTTCGATGTCGAAGAAGGCATGGGTTTTGTACCTAATATTGATGCAATTGAACCCTTGCCTGTATGCAGAGAGGGCCCGTTGCTTCTGGGTTCCGGGTTCGGGTACATGGATCAGTTAATGCCCCCAGAGGTGGTGGACTTAGGCCCCGTTGATGATTTCAATTTGCCTTCGAACTCAAGAGTGACTTATGGCCTGATAGATTGTTCGGGGCTTATGGATTCTTACGTCTGCTCGTAAATCCTTGCACAACCCATTGAGAAAATCCCTAAGTAAGCAATGCTCTGGGCAAGTCTTGACCCTGGCCAATCATCGTCTGAATTCTTCCCTATACTCCAAAACTGTTCCCGTCTGGTGAATGCTACACAAGAATTCATCTGGGCTCTGGTACTCTGGAGGACCGTAGTATTCTTGCAATACCTTGACTAGCTCATCGCAATACACCACCGATCATTCGTGATTTACCCAAGAGAATAAGTCTAATGCATCCCCTTCGAGGTACATTGAAGCTACCTCCACCTTCAAATCGTCTGGCGTTTCATAGTAGGGAAAATATTTCTCCGCCTTGAGAATCCATCCTCGCGGGTCTCCTCTGCTAAACTTAGGGAACTCGAGCTTGGTATATGATATATGGTTTCGGTACCCCGAATGATGCTCATCGTCACTTTCTGGGTCCCAATGCGAATGGTATTTCGACTTGTCATCTGGAGGGAGCGAGCCTCTAATGCTGCAACCGTGTCTAGCGTGGATCCAGTTCCCTGCTCATCATTTTGGTAAACAGGAAAGTTGTTATGAACTGGATGTTCAGATCCGATTTGAGTCTAGATTTAATTTTTTTAAATTGTGATTTTTAAATAAAAAATTATTTTTTAAAAAATTATTAGTTAAAAAATTATTTTTATTTAAAATTTTTTATCCATTAAAATAATTTTTTAAAAAAATAAAAAAAATTAATTTTAAACCATCTAAATCCTATTCAGACGGCTTATATAGAAGTACCTCCACTACTCATACAAACGATGAGCATGGGAGCTGGTCTGTCTAACGTTGTGTGCCAAGCAGCTATAGTTATTAATGGATCTGTTGCGCCAACGAAAGGATTATCTTCAAATATTTGAGAACGTGTGAGGAGCGTGTAAGCACCATGTTAACCCATATGCCTCTAATACCAAATGGTATATACCTGTCAGTAAATATTTTATCAAAAGAGAAACAGAAGATAAAGGTGTTCTATTAAAGAGAGGAGGCCAGCATCTCGCCGACTCCCGATAATGGCCTAGTGTGTTATGAATATTAATTATGTGGATGTCCATTAGCTCATATCCAGGCCAACCTGCTCTTCCAGTCAATATGATATGTAAGATTAAATATCACTGTGCATCACTGTGCATTACTGTAGCAATTCACTGTGTGGCACTGTAGCATCACGATTCTACTGTTCATCACTGTAGCACACGGAGAAGGTTACTGTAGCATCACGAGAAGCACTGTAGCAGCACGGAAAAGTTACTTTAGCAAGTTACTGTAGCACTGAAAAATTTCTATAAATAGGGGTCATGGGTTATGTATTTTGTAGTACAAGTGAATGAGAATATCTTTCTAATGTATCACTCTAAAATTTCTCTCTTCTACTCTCTTATTATCAACATTTTTATAACACGTTATCAGTACGAAGCTCTGCCAAGGTATGACATTCTTATAGTTTCTTTGATAATTTATACTTTATTTTATAATATATTTATTTCATAGATCTGGGATAATCTAAGCCATCATATGGAATTAAGAAATATATCTTTACCGATTGTTGTGAACATCGGGTTCCATGGCTAGGATTGGAGATCACTATTGTTGTTATATCTTATATATATCATTTACAAGTTTATTTATATTATGATTATTATTATGGCCAGAAGCCATCTACATCCAATTTCTGAAATTATATGACCAGAAGTCATATTATTTGAATATTTATGATATGGCCAGAAGCTATATCTCTATGATCTCCTATTATATGGCCAGAAGTCATATCTATATGATTCCTTATTATATAACTAGAAGCCATATATATCATAGCCAGAAGCTATGTACAACTTTTATTTATCCTGAAGATAAATAGCCAGATGCCATATATATATTTAATTTCTCATCATGAGATTAATTAGCCTGAAGTCATGATACAAATTGGCATGAAGCCATGAGAACTAAATAGCCTGAAGCCATAAATTTTTAATTTTTGTCGTAATATTTTACTTTATGAATTATTTATTGCCTTTATGAATTTCCTGTTATTATATTGTGAATGTCCTTTTTATTACATTATTATGAACTAAGTTAAATTTTGTAATATATAAATTTATGGCTCTTGTTATTATCAAAAAGAACTATTTATCTTAAATGTCTGATCCATAATTTTTCTAGACCACCATTTGCATAAAGGCCTTAAAATTCAATATTTGGCCATGAAAGACCCACTTGTTCTTTGGAACAATTTAAAATAAATGTATGATCACCAGAAGATGGTCATCCTTTCAAAAGCTTGTATAAATGGATATATCCAATTTGCTCCTGCAGTAGCAATATTGTGAAAAAATGTTTAAGAAATATGTTAAATTAATTTCTTGTCTCCTTGTGGCTGAACAAAATAATGAGCTTTTATTGAAAAACCATGAATCTCGTCCAATAGGCTTAACTCCATTCCCAGAAGCGAATGTAGTAATAAATGAATCTAATTGTGGCCGTGGACGTGGCTATAGCCGTAAGCATGGCCATGGTCGAAAACGTGGTGGTTCAAATTCCTACCAGAAGTAGGGAAAAGATTGATAAGAACCATAAAAGAGAAAATAGTGGGCAAAATAAAAATGCTGAAAGTCTATGTTATCACTGTGGTGGCAAAGGTCATTGGTCTCGTACCTGTCGTACACCAAGACACCTAGTTGAACTTTACTAAGAATCAATAAAAAATAATGGTAAAGGATCAACAACTGAAGTAAATCATGTGGATCAGGCTGAGAATTCTGAGTATGAAAACATGGATTTTACCCATTTGAATGTTGCTGATTTCTTAGCATAATTATTTATCTATTTGAATTTTTATGTTACTTTTATCGAATGTATTTATCTTAATTATGTTTTTATATTTCTTTTAATGAAGAATGAATCTTACCGGCATCAATCCTGAAGATTTATGTCTCGTTGATAGCGCAACAACCAACACCATACTCAGAAATGATAAATATTTTTCTTCCTTGATAATGCAAAAAGCCAACGTTCAGACTATATCTGGTAGTATAAATTTGATTGAGGGCTCCGGAAGAGCTAATATTCTATTACCTGAAGGAACAAAATTATGCATTGATAATGCAATTTATTCTACCAAGTCTGGAAGAAACTTATTAAGTTTCAAAGATATCCGCAGAAATGGATATCATATAGAAACAACAACTAAAAATAATAAAGAATTCTGTTGTTACAAAAATAGTTGCTGGTAGAAAATGCATATTAGAAAAGTGTCCTGCTTTTTCTTCTGGTTTATATTATACATTTATAAACACAATTGAAACACATGTTATTGAGAACCAGAAGTTCACTAATACAGACCAGAAATCTACTAATGTAAACCAGAAGTTTACTAATGAATTTAATGTTTGGCATGACCGGTTAGGCCATCCTGGTTCAATTATGATTCGACAAATAATTGAGAATTCATGTGGACATACCCTGAAGTGTAAACAAATACCACAATCCCATGATTTCTCATGTACTGCATGTTCTAAGGGAAAATTAATTATTCGCCCCTCACCAAGCAAAGTAGAAAGTGAGTCTCTCACATTTCTAGAACGGATACAGGGAGATATTTGTGGGCCAATACACCCATCATGTGGACCATTTAGATATTATATGGTTTTAATTGATGTATCAACTAAATGGTCATATGTGTGTTTATTATCTTCTCGCAACCTGGCGTTTGCGAGATTACTTGCTCAATTGATTAGATTAAGAGCACATTACCCTGATTATCCTATCAAGAAAATACGTCTTGATAATGCTGGTGAATTTACTTCAAAAGCTTTTAATGAATATTGTATGTCCCTTGGAATTGATATTGAACATCCTGTAGCTTATGTTCATACACAGAATGGACTTGCAGAATCATTGATTAAAAGGTTGCAACTAATTGCAAGACCTTTACTTATGAAATCTAATCTCCCAATTTCTGCTTGGGGCCATGCCATTTTGCATGCATCAATGTTAATTCGCATCAGACCAACAAGTTACTTAAAGATTTCCCCCTTACAAATGGTTTTTGGTCAGGAACCTAATATTTCCCATATAAGAACTTTTGGGTGTGCGGTATATGTGCCAGTAACACCACCACAACGCACTAAAATGGGTCCTCAAAGAAGGATGAGAATATATGTTGGGTATGAATCTCCTTCAATCATAAAATATTTAGAACCATCTACAGGAGACTTATTTACTGCACGATTTGCCGATTGTCATTTTGATGAATCACTTTTCCCAACATTAGGGGGAGAGAATAAGCATCTGGGTAAGGAAATTAGCTGGAATGAATTATCATTGGCTCATTTTGATCCTCGTACAAATCAATGTGAACTGGAAGTTCAAAAGATAATTCATTTACAAAATTTAGCTAATCAAATGCCAGAAGCATTTACTGACCCTAAGAAAGTGACAAAGTCACATATCCCAGCTGCTAATGCTCCTGTTAAAATTGATGTCCCTGAAGGACAATCTACTATAAATGAATCTAAAGCACGCATGAAGCGTGGCAGACCCATCGGTTCCAAAGATAAAAATCCTCGAAAAAGAAAAGGAGCAAAGAATATAGATGGTCAAATTGAGGATAATCAAGAAAATTTAATAGCTCCAGAAGAGCTATCTCCTGAAGAGTTATTATCTCCAACAGAGATATCTCTAGAAGAGAATATTGTAGTCCCAGAAGAGACCCAGGTACCTGATATATGTGAAAATAATGAGATCTCAATAAATTATGTTATGAATAGAATCCGATGGGATCGAAATAAAGTCAACGTTGACGAAATTTTTGCTTATCATATAGCAAAAGATGTAATGAATAATATTGAGGATCATGAGCCAAAATCCATTAGCGAGTGCCAACAAAGAAAAGATTGGCTTCTATGGAAAGATGCTATTAATGCAGAATTAAAATCATTAGAAAAACGAAAAGTATTAGGACCTGTAGTCCTTACACCAGAAGATGTAAAACCAGTTGGATGCAAATGGGTTTTTGTACGAAAAAGAAATGAAAAGGGCGAAATAACAAGATATAAGGCACGTCTTGTAGCACAAGGCTTTACACAAAGACCTGGCATTGATTTTGAAGAAACGTATTCACCTGTAGTGGATGCGACTACTTTTCGTTATTTAATTAGCCTAGTAGTAAAAGAAGGGCTTGATCTACATCTAATGGATGTCGTGACTGCCTATTTATATGGGTCACTTGATAATGATATTTATATGAAAGTTACTGAAGGACTTAAGGTGCCAGAAGCATCTAATTCAAGTTTTCAAGAACAATATTCAATTAAGTTAAATAAATCCTTGTATGGCCTGAAGCAATCAGGACGCATGTGGTATAATCGTCTTAATGAATATCTGTTGAAAGAAGGATACAGAAATGATCCAATATGCCCATGTATTTTTATAAAAAGATCTAACGGTGAATTTGCTATAATTGCTGTTTATGTTGATGATATCAACATTATTGGAACTCCTGAAGAGCTTCAAAAGGCAATTCATTGTTTGAAGAAAGAATTTGAGATGAAGGATTTGGGAAGAACAAAATTATGTCTTGGATTACAGATTGAGTATCTCAAAAATGGGATCTTTATATATCAAGAAACTTATACAAAAAAGGTCCTAAAGAGATTTTATATGGATAAATCTCATTCGTTGTGCACACCAATGATTGTAAGGTCTCTAATGCCAGATAAAGATCCATTCCGACCACGAGTAATCAGCGAAGAAGGTGATGAAGAACTACTTGGTCCAGAAGTACCATATCTTAGTGCTATTGGAGCACTAATGTATCTTGCTAATCACAAACGTCCTGATATATCCTTTGCTGTTAATTTATTAGCAAGATATAATTCTTCACCAACACGAAGGCATTGGAATGGAATAAAACATATTTTTCGTTACCTCAAAGGTACTATAGACATGGGGTTATACTACTCAAATGTATCTAAGCATGAACTAGTAGGATATGCAGATGCTGGATTCTTATCTGATCCACACGAAGGTAAATCACAAACCGGCTATTTGTTCACATGTGGAGGTACAGCTATTTCATGGCGATCAATGAAACAGACTATACGGCTATTTGTTCACATGTGGAGGTACAGCTATTTCATGGCGATCAATGAAACAGACTATATCAGCCACATCATCAAACCATGCAGAAATTCTAGCAATACATGAAGCAAGTCGAGAATGTGTATGGTTGAGGTCAGTAATACATCATATACGAACAACTTGTCATTTATCTTTGGGCAAAATGGCACCAACAGTTCTATATGAAGATAATACTGCATGCATTACTCAACTTAAAGAAGGCTATATCAAGGGAGACATAACGAAGCATATTTCACCAAAATTCTTCTTTACTCGTGACCTTCAAAAGGATGGTGAAATAGATGTCCAGCAAATTTGTTCAAGTGAAAATCTAGCAGATTTATTCACAAAGTCACTTTCAGGTACAATCTTTGAAAAACTTGTTTATGACATTGGCCTTCGGAAATTTAGAGATATCAACTGATGTTGTCAAGAGGGGGAGTTGATACACGTTGTACTCTTTTTCCCTTATCTAGGTTTTGTCCCACTGGGTTTTCCTAGAAAGGTTTTTAATGAGGCAGCACTGGACAGTGTATTAATGAATGATGTACTCTTTTCTTTGGCTAGGTTTTTATCCCACTGGGTTTTTCCTAGTTAAAGTTTTTAATGAGGCACATTCATAATAGACATCCAAGGGGGAGTGTTATGAATATTAATTATGTGGATGTCCATTAGCTCATATCCAGGCCAACCTGCTCTTCCAGTCAATATGATATGTAAGATTAAATATCACTGTGCATTACTGTTCATTACTGTAGCAATTCAATGTGTGGCACTGTAGCATCACGATTCTACTGTTCATTACTGTAGCATACGGAGAAGGTACTGTAGCATCACGAGAATCACTGTAGCAGCACGGAAAAGTACTGTAGCAAGTTACTGTAGCACTGAAAAATTTCTATAAATAGGGGTCCTGGGTTATGTATTTTGTAGTACAAGTGAATGAGAATATCTTTCTAATTTATCTCTCTAAAATTTCTCTCTTCTACTCTCTTATTATCAACATTTTTATAACATAATGGAGAATCTCCACAAATTTACTCTCTCTGAATATATCATGTTTTATTCATGAGGCAGAATGCCTTGTTTATAGATGGAGAATATAGAGAATAACTCCAACGACTCCTAAATGCTAGTGGTGGATCTATCTCCTTATTTCTCGGCGACTAAATTCAAATAAAAAGAATAAAACTAACAACCAATTTTAATCCGTTGCCCCTCCTTCTTTTCTGCCACGTTTCCTACGTCTAACATAAGTTGCGAAAGAATTGTTTGGGTTGTTATCAAACAACTTGGCTTCACATTTCATAAAATAATACAGGTCATCTTTTTTTTTCCAATGCACATATATATCTTTTTTATTGAAAATAATTTTATTCAAGACGCTATATTAAATGTAGGCACTTTTTTAAAGTAAAGATTCAAATTTTATTTCATCAATTTGTAAGTCACCAACCCTTATCCTAAACTCAATTATCAACAGTAAACTATTATTAAAATATTTTATAAAGTTTTATTTTTCTCACTTTAGTTGTAAAGGTGTTCAAATCAAATTTTAACATTTTTAATTTATTTATATTTTTTCAAATGGAATAATAATATTAATTTTATAAAATATTAATTTCAAGCTATTAAAATTTACTTAATGTGGATAAGAAGGAAAAGAAGGATAAAGGAGAGGAGGGAAGGCAATTATTATAAAATCCCTTCCTTAACATTGTAAAATCCTATTATTATAATTTAATTCTCCAAAAGTCTACCATGGTAGAAAATATTACAGCTCATCTTTTAAAAATTAATCATGGTAAAAAAAGAGTTCAACTAACCATTTGAAAACTCTACCATGGTTTATAAAATTTACCATGGAAAATAAAATCTTTTTGCCTTGCTGAATAATATCTCATCAGATATTAAAATATCCTTATAAGATCAAATTGTGGATCCACAAGTTTAGAACACATCATAAGCCATACAGGCCTTCTAACATCATCAAAAGCAATTAAAAATATATAGTTAATATATCAAGTTCTCATAAATAGATCATAGTATGCAAGATGAGCCCTAATGTGGCATTATACAATAATCCAACATATATTAAAAAGATGGAAGCACTACTTTTTATAGAAGTAGCTTAAGCTTCCGGAGTCTTCCCTGATGGACCCGTATAACAACTATTACCTGGAAAAATGTTAAATCAACGGGGTGAGACAAAAGCCTTAGTAACCAGCAATTCCTCTCATCGGGCATATAAGTATATGCACATGAGGTGCCAAGTGGGACAATTATAAAAGTATAACAGTATTAAAATATCACTTGTCCATACGAATAATTTCATAATAATTCACAATATCATATTCTCATTCTTATATTTACCATATAAGTGTACAAGAGTCAATACACAATAATTTATTTTCTTTCCTCCCTTATTTCCTCTCCACCTTATTTCCTCTGACTGAACCCATGGGCTAGTACTCACCTATATAACTGGTAACTAACTTAACAAGCTCACCGATCAAGTGATATGGATCGGCCAAAATCCATAGAGCACAAGATCGGACCATGGGTTCCCCTCTAAATACATTAGTAGGGTGTCATAGCCCTACGAAATACAAATGGGCCAAAGGACTAACCAGTGTACACCTGGACGTTCACCACCTTATTTCTTCTTTTGTACAAGAATTCACCCCCTTATTTCCTCTTTGAGTAACCTCCCATTAATTCCATATCCACCATCCACTATCTTATCCATATTATGTGATTATGACATGTCATTATCATTTTATAATTATAAAAAATGATCTTTCCAATCTCATAAATAAATATCAACTCATATAATATTGCTAGTCATTTTCTTAATGAAAATAAGTCCCACAAGACTATTTCATTAACAACATATTTTCCAAAACCACATCACATATCAGCAACCAACTTTATAAATTTGCATAATTAAAATCACGCACAAACATCATACAAGCATGCACAACAAGAGAAAAGTAGTTACCTCTCGCCAAAGCTAATTATTACCACACTGCTCCTAATCAAAGAGCTCAAATAAACGCCAAAATCAATCTACCACAATCAATTTACTACCCATTAATAACTCTCTAAAATTCCTCATAATCAAAATTATAACTTATATACAAATTTTTAATAATAATATATAATATATTAAAAACAACTAAAAATAACAGTTTGGGGTTTAAATTTTAGAAATGACCGTTCAGTCCTTGAAATGTCAAAAATGTCACTTTAGTCCTCCAATTTCATAAATAACAGTTTAGTCCTCAGAATTTCATAAATGACAGTTTAATCCTCTGAATTTAATAAATGACAATTTAATCCTCTGAATTTAATAAATGTCAATTTAATCCTTCAAATTTCAAAAATACACCAATTAAGATGTCAATAATATTTCCAATAACTTAAATAAAATTTTTAACTCACATTTAATATGTTAAAAAGTCTTATATAGAATTATTTATAGACTGATTAAGTAAAAATTTATTATAAAATATTATACTAACTATATAATAAAAATAAACCGATTAAAATTAAATATTAAATATTCTCTACATTTTTATAGCCTTATATTAACAAAATTGAAATTTGTCCAAAATACTAATCTTAAAATATTCTCTAATCTATACAATATTATCCTTATTAGAAAGAGAAAAATACAAATGGAATAATTTTCATAAAAGAAATTTGCTGAAAGAAGTTATTTTATCTATCTAAATAATCTTATAAGATAAATAACTTACCTCAGAAAACTCAAGTGAGATCCTTATTCCCTTCTCGTTCTCTCTCGTTCTCTCGCTCTTCCCTTTTTTCTGACTCTTCATTTTCACAAATCGCACCTCATGTGCAGTATTTAAAAAGGAAGAGGGAATAGGGAGTGTGTAATCTACTCCCTCTTATTATATTTACTAATGGGTGGGCAGCCCATATAATATATATATATATATATATATATATATATATTATAATAATAATAATAATAATTTTTTTTAGAATATTACAATTATCTCATATAGAGAATAGAATTTACCTCAAATTTTAAATAGAGATAACCTTAGAAAAATATGATTGATATCTACTTAATGAGTTATTATTATAAGGACTTGTCATTTATTTTAGAAATTGACTTATAATAAGCATTAGAGAATAAAGTAATTGTCCAATAGCCAAAAATAGGCAAACTTGAATCCATTTAATACCATTTAAGAATGAATTAAGAGAAAATTTGGTTCAACCCTATTACATATTTGTAATAGCAATCATAATTGGCAAGGTTTTATGATTATCAAAAATTGACAATCCTCATTTATATCTCCCATATGAGTCCTCATTACCACCTATTTGTATAGTTGAAAAAGTCCAATTAACCTTTTAGTTTTATTTGTCTATGTTTCACTTGTCTCATTTCACCTATCACGTCACATCACACTACAACCATTGCCACCACTACTTCCTCTGCAAAACCAATCACTAGCTCTATAATTAATATTGATTAAATTACTATCATTGCGTCAAAATCGAACCAAATGGGTCCTAAGTTTTTTTTTTTAAAAAAAGAATGAACTGCCAAGCGCTTGGATCAACTAGCAAAGGGTTATTCCAGCTTAACTAAAAACCAATAGTCTCATATTCGAGTTATGGGTATACAGCCGCAATAAATACTTAGAGGTAGCGAGGCGCCCTCATAGTAGACCTATATACCCGCAAATCAAACTAGTTAGTTGCTAATTGTGCCCGATACTAATGGACCAATTAAAAAAAAAGAGAGAAGTATGGATTGAATTACCTTTAAGAAAAAAAAAGAATGATTACCATTTAATAATCAGCTATTCTCATTATTCTTCGAGTCAATTTATCTTCTTCCGAACCTTTCATTGGGTTCAATACCTCTCCTCAACTGGTTTAAAAATATTCATATCATGTAACCGATTTTTTTAAAATATAAGCCAATATTATGCATATGAATTTAAAAGGGAAAAAAACAAATAAATACCCTCTGAATTAAAAAAATCTCAAAAAATCTGAAAAGGACACATAAGTCACAAGGAAGGAATATGAAATTTTAAAATGTTATACTTTTATGCTCCTAATTTTTTTGGAGAATTTCTCAGTAACATATGGTATGTTATCCACAAAACAAAGATTTTCCACATAAGGAAAATGAAAACAAGAAAACATAAGAGAAGAGAATGAAGATCAGATTGATGGAAATTGGTTCTAACCGGCAACAAATTCCTACTTGGAGCAAAACAACCTCTTGGCTAAATGCAACGAACAATTCTCTTTCCTTTGCTTTCATCCTACCTAGCTTTTTTTCTGGTTCTGGGCAACCAAAAAGGGAAATACAAATAGAAACCCTACCCACGCAATACAAAGTATACACTCCTCAAGGAACAAAACAGAGTTACAAAACGAAACAATTAAAAGAAAAGATGTTGACAGGAAAAAAGAGAAATTTTTTGAAAACAATATTAAGGGACTCTGAGTTAGGAATTTCCAGTTAATCCAAAGGATTAGAAAAATTTGAAGCAGTTAAAGTATTCTGGAAGGTTGGCCACATGGAATTGAAACTCAGAACCAAAAGTGTAAGAGTACCAATGAGAAGGAACCAAATAAGTTTGAATGAGATTCCAAGAAACAAGCAGAGAGAAAAGAATCTGAGAGTAGAGGCATTCAAAAATTAGGCTGGGACTAGGATCCCCTAATCTCGGTTCCTGGTCCCGATTTTTGGCTGGGATGCATATTGTATCCCGGTCCCGATCCAGGTAATCCCGGGAAGGGACATGGAATTCCCGGGTTTTTTTAAAAAAATTAATTTAAAAAATATTATTATATTAGTTAAATTTTCTATAATCTAATGTTTAAATTGATTATTTAACACCTAACAAGGCTATAATAATCATAAAAATTGATTTAGAATTGAAGAATAACATTTTATTATTATTATTATGATCACCTTCATCATCTTCGTTATTATGTTTATACATTATATAGTTAGAATCAGTATCACAATATATATAGGTTAGCTCCAAGTAAAGATGTGATACATATTTTAGCAAATGATAACTTAATTTATAGAGTAAAAAATATAAAAACTAAAAGGATAACTTAATTTATAACTTAAAAAATTAAAAAAATAATTAAAAAAAGGGGATCGGGGGGGAACCGGAATCACAAGGGTGATCCCGATCTTGGGCCCATCAGGGACGGAAAATTCCTGAAATCAAAATATACGAGATCGGGCCGGGACAACTAGGATTGGGATATTTTGAACACCCTTATCTAAGAGAAAGAAGGAAGATCTTTAGTTCAAAACCCACGCCTTTGGAAATTTGTGCCTTCGATGAGATAGTTGGGAAATACAACTGTCGATCCTCATCTCTAAGATAAGAGAAATCCCTGCCTTGGCTCGCCACTGCCTCCTCCTCCCCTTGCTCACCGTGGCCATTGACGAGATGGTTGGTAAACACATAGCTGTTGATCATTGTCTCTATTTGTGGCCATCAACTAGTATTGAAGCTGCTTCCGTCAAGAACTTCACTACCATAAGCAGGGAATTTGGTGGTGGTGGTAGCTAGAGAGCAGAGGAGAAGGCGGTGGAAGATGGGAGAGACGAAGAGAGAGAAAGAGAGTGAGAGGAGGAGGAAGACAATTGAATAAGTAAGGAGGCTATTTAAGTCTTTTCCCTCTAACTTTGATATTTCAGACTCCTCCAATAAAGCTATGAATTAAGGTTGGCCCTTGATGGGCCAGGGTTCAAAAGAGTCAACCCTACAGGAAACCATTTTCACAATATTTAACTATTCGCCTGCACGTCTCATGCAATATAACAAATATAGTTACTAATTTATAATCAAAGGTAAAAAAAATATTGTCCACAAGTAGCTTATAGTCTCACACAAAAGCATAAGAAGACAAAATCCTAAATACTCTAAGCAACATGATTATCATGACTATCATTTTCATCTTCTTCGCTACCATCATCAATTTCAAGGAAATTTGATTATACTTCACTTTAAGTAGTAGACTCTGTTTAAGGGGTAAAAATATCAAGAATTAATAAATTACCATCATATGTAAATTTGACAATTTTAAGGTTCTTAAGGAAGAGTCAACAAGGGCACGGGCAGGAGAGGTAGGGGAATTAAAAAAAAGCTAAAAGGCCTAACGTGCCGGCCCTCAGCCTTATAAGGCTGGCCCTTTTAGGCCTGACTTCCTTTTGAGGCTCCATTTTTCAAGTTTGACATGTGATGTAAAAGGGCTTAAACAGGCCAGCCAAATGGGCACGGCCTGATTTCTGAGCTCTATCCACGAATTGACTTCTCTATCCTTTCCATTTCTTATCAGTTTTATTATAGTTTTGGAAATTCAGATGGTATTTAACTATTTTTTTCCAATTTAAAAAACATTCTCTTATGTCATTGGCGTGAATTATAAAAAACAAATTGATTTAAATTCCACATTAATTAATCTGCGAGATGCCCTTTTCATTTTACTGCCATTATAGTTCCCATTAGTACCAGTAATATGGGTCAGGCCCGGTAAAATAAACGGGCTCGGGCCTAAAAATCCGAGCTCGTTTATTATTCGGGCTAAACGAGCTCGGCCCGTTTAACCCGCTAGTTAAACGGGCCGACCCATTTAACTATTTAAAAAAAATTCTTATATTTATCAAATAAGTTAGATCTCAATGTTTTCAGTTCTTAGTGATGTTGTGTTTAAAGACTTCCTAATTTTTTTTTATTTGACACTTTTTTTCATATTATATTTATTTATTTTACTATTATTAAAATTTAAATAATGTATTTATATGTTTTTGTGACGTAAGTAGATGAAAAAAAAAAGTAAGAACAAAATTGGTTTTGTAGCACAAATGTATAAAAGAAAATGTGACATGAGTGGATGAAAAAAAAGGAGTGAAAATTTAAAAAAATAAATAAAAAAAGACACCTATCTAAACGGGCTCGGGCTAGCAAAATGCCAACCTGTTTATAAACGGGCCCAAGCCCGTTAGCCCGACGGGTTCTGACTGGCCCTTGTAAGTTATATGGATAATTCAAAACTAATTGTTATGGGGATAAAGGCATAGCAATCCACTAATGCTTCCATTATGAAAAAACCATCATTTCTAATAACAATGTTTTAGAACCTTGTTGAGAATCTTTAGAAGAAAGGCTCAAAATTTTCCACAATGATTCCTCTTTACATGGCCCTGAAAGGAGATTTAAGTGATAATTAATGATGATAATAGTCCTATCATAGGCCTTTGGTTTTCATAATCCCTCCGTTGGGTATGTCACCTATCCTTATTTGCTTCTTGTTTTTAAAACCAGAGCGTCTTCTCCTTCTTGAACCCTTCTTTCTTGAGTTTTTTCTGATGAAACCAAAAGAAATAATGAGGTT
This sequence comes from Albizia julibrissin, assembly GCA_037074505.1. Classification (NCBI taxonomy): domain Eukaryota; kingdom Viridiplantae; phylum Streptophyta; class Magnoliopsida; order Fabales; family Fabaceae; genus Albizia; species Albizia julibrissin. The sequence continues at coordinate 51,041,437 of CM073482.1, forward strand.
GAAGAAATCTCCAAGCATCCCCGAAGTCTTTAGATTATCAAAGCCTTCCTTCAACATAACCAAGTGAAGATTGCTAAAGTAATAACAGTCTCAGCAGAAGCAACAGTATGAACAGTGGGGAACATGGAACCAATGATGAACATAGCCTCAGAAGAAATGGAAGAAGCATTTAAATTGGTTTACGAAGCAAAATAAATCATTCTGGCCAGTCATTGGTTACAGTAACGTCAGAAAAAAATATGTTTTTTCCCCCAAGAGAGCAACAATTGGGTAAAGAAATATACTAAGAGAATCAGATTTCATGTTTGATGTTTACTTAAGTTTTCAAATTTGGTTCATAAAGGTTTTATATCAACTAATGTCTCAGCCTTTCATTTTATTGAAAATGAATTGAGATTCAAGCCAGGGTTTTAGCCTCCGGGTTTATGGAAAATTAGGATTCATCTATTGAAAGGTATTGAATACCTTTGGACTAGAGGTCCATGAAAATAAATAAATGGTTGAAAATTTGTCCTCTCTTTATCTTGTCTAAGTCGCTCTCTCTACTCCATTACTAGAATTCCTTAACTTATATTCCTTGTTACCCATATCCAGAAGGGCTTCATATTTAGTTAGTTACTCAGCCTCAGCTTTGTATTTCACTTCCGAGACTCAACATAAAAGCAAAGAAGTTTTAAATATATACAAGAAATGTAATGCAAACTTCATAACCTGAAGTTTTCTGATGCTCTTATAGGATCACCATCAGCAATTGCAAGAACAAGATTAGCATAAAGATACCAAGATTAAGCATCAAGAGCTCAAGTTAATGTTCAATACTCTGCCTCAGAATTGTTTATTCATGACTAGTGGACCAAACAGCTTAATATTTACAAGATATTCATAGAATAAAAGAAATTATCCAACTAAAAGAAGCCGCTCTTCAAAATCAGTTATATGGATGTGCTAATGACAACAAGGGAAAGCATGTTATTAATGACCCCTTTAGACTCTCTTTCTCTTGGGAATATATAATGGCTCCATTTTCATATGTCTGTTATGCATTCATGTCTTTTCATATCTGTTTGATGCTTATACCGTGGGGGGAAAATAATAAAAACTTGATATTGTTAAAACATGCAGATGCAAAGACGTGTTGCACAAAGTCGGGAGGCTGCTAGTAAGAGTAGTCCGCGGAAAAAGGTTGGAAGGGCCGTGCATTAAAGATAGTTATATGGGCAACAATTGGTTTTATATACCAACCTTTTATGTGGTTTTTTATATTCCCTTACAGGCCTATGTGCAGCAATCAGAATTAATCCGTTTGAAGCAAATCCAGATAGAGCAAGAGCAAAAATGTTTTCTTCTATTTTCAATGTTTGATGGAATAAAACCACAGGGTTTTGTTAACTGATAATATGGTTACTACAGACACCGTAAAGAATCCAATTTATCATGATTGGGCCAAACATGTGGAGCTTGACTAGAGTGAATTTTGAATACTTATTGACAAGTAGGGAAAGAATAATATCCATTCACCAACTTACAGAGTGTGTTGGCCTCTGTTATATACTGGTGCGTGATTACTGAGGTGATTGTTTTTTAATTTGTATTATTTCCTTCTGATTTAGATACCAGATTTTTCGTTATCTACTGTCATTTTTAAGTTCTTATCAGTTGACGCTACCATGCTTGTATCGAGGGACCTGAGATCACATGATTATGGACCTCACTTCTTATTTATGTTGGTCTTATTTGACATACGAAAGCCCCAAAAAAAACAAACAAACAAACAAACGAAATTTTCATCAGGACCGATGTAATAATATTCAAAAAAAGCTTGTAAGAAGAGAAGCATGCGTTTTATCAGAAAGGTTTTGTGCTGTTTTTGAGAGCGGAATGCGTAGATGTCTGACAAAAGGCCATTCATATACAACACTGATAATACTTGGATGGAAGTTTGCCCCAAAACCAAAAGAAAACACCCGATCTACAGCTTAAAAAAAGAAACACAAGGACTACTTTTCTTGCCCAAAAAGTACGCACAACCCCTGAATGATAATCACCTGCTCTGCTCATGGTAACGGCCATTGTCTCCTCCGGAGCGCCACCAGTCATATAGTCTGTATTGTTTGTCTCTGAGATGGATGCAAGCATGTAAGCAGCTCCTGCAGAAATGAGAATTTACATAAAAAAATCTTCACCCCCCCCCCCCAACAAAATAAAAGTGTGGCTTATAGAAGAGTGATTGACCAAATAGCTGAAGAAAACTTTCCTTTTCAAGTAGAGGGTAATGTAATGAACACACCACTCATTAGTTATATTTCCAGAAAATAGATAAATCAGAACAATAAGCAGTTGAACAGCAAATATCTATAGAATATTTCTGCTGAAATACTCCTTACAACTTAGGAATTAAGAAAAGAAAAGAAATATTATGAGAGGCACAAGAGACTATTCATTGGGAAGACGGAAGAAACATACAGAACATAGAGAACAATGCAATACTCAAAACTGTCTACTCCTCACTACCCTAGCCATTTATATACCCATATTCTCTCTCTCAGCTTCCATGATGGCTTTCCAATTCTGCTGCCGCGCCTAACAGCCTTGTCAGCGTGCGCCTAATCATGTACGACCCATTCCTCACCTGTTGACACCTGTCCAAATTGTTCTGCAACCATAATGCCCTTATCCATTTTGTCCCACTCTTCTTGTTGTCCAACCCTATTCTCATTAGCCATGTCACCATCTTCCTCTATGGTCATAACAGGTTAGTTACGCACAAAAAAGATTTACATTTCTTCCGTATCTTTATATATTGTCAATTTCGCTAATCGTCAACGCAGGTTACGGAGTAAAATAAAATTAATGTACAATCAATACAGCTAAAGCAATTGAGATTACTTAAGTTTGAGAGTGAGTACCATAGTAAGAAGGTTCAGCTATCACTGAATTTAGATCGCTGCTTTAATGTTGATTATTGTAACTACACACATCTGGAGTCATGTTCAGAGGCTCTTTTCGAAACATTCTCTCCATTTGCCCTGTAACTAAAGTCACAGGTATTAATTAATCAAGCCATCAAGGCATTTAAATGACATTGTCTGCAATCCAAATATTTAGACTTATAAAGCAATGCGAAGAAACACATGCCATGGCACATAGGAACATCCAGGGACACATGTAACCCAACAAACATCTCTTTGGTATTTTTACAACTGCCGGCATGCAAAGGATATCCCTCTTTCGATACCAATAATTGTTGGGTCTCTGATAAAGAGCCAAAAATAGAAAATCTATACTCAGAATGTAAGATATGTATTGAACATATTCCAATAAAATGGGAGAAAGACTTGAAAGCCCACAATTTGCATAAAGCAAACTTAGATGTACAATATTTGATATCTTAGTAACACAAAGTTTGATGAAGACAGAATGAAGTTACTACAATGCCTGTGTTACCTGAGTTCTCTTTGATTTCTTCATGTTGCATGGTACATGGGATCAAAAGATGCTCAGGAATCTTGTTTTCACGAGAATGTCTCTCACAGGAGAATGTACTCTTGTCTAACTCTTCAAGAAAATGACTTCTTTTGGTCAGTTCAACTTCAAACAGATCTTGAGTTGCTCCATTACCCATCATCTCTTCAAGCAAAGGATCTTTGCTATAGATACTTGTAACAACTATTTCATTGCTGCTTGTAAATTTGCCAGTCCTGTGACTGTGAACACCTGAATTGTTCAATTTTTCATACATGAACGCATCAAACATAGGAGTATCCCTGTCCTCTCTTTCTTTGTCTCCAAAGTCTTGTTCTTTCAAGTAACAAGGATCTTCATAGTTTTTGTCTTCGTTCAAAGATCGGATCCTTCTGTTACCATTACTATATTCTGAGGTTTTCTCTTCATTAATTTCTGCAATGTCTTTCACTCCAACAACCTCGTCCCGGCTTTACGTCTTCCTCGTATGTGACCCCAAGGATAATAAACATAGTATATTTAACAATTCATCGCCATCATCAAGGTCAACTGTGATTGTTTTTCTCTTCTTCTGTTTTCTCTGACTGGGAAAATCATTTTTTTCACAACCAGAATTATCAAAAACCTTAACAACAAAGTGTGATTTTCCGATGTAATTGAACACCAAAAAATGTCCAACTTCAAGCCCATGTTCCAACAAAAAACTTTCCAAAATGAAAAGCAATGATTGTAGGTATAAAGGTGACAACGAAATGAAAAGCAATTTTTTTAAAAAAATAAATATGAGTTACATAGAATGCCATTGGGATAGCACCAAGAGGATACAGCAACCAACCCAAAAGTTAAAGTACATAGTTTGGTGACTAAATCACAACGTCTAGTATATGAGGAAATAATTTTTAATAAAACATGTCAGAGAAGTTTATAGAAGAACGTTATCCCACCAGCATAAAACGAAAAATTATTTTGCACAAAATTTCAAATCAAGTGAAACTTGATGGCAGACGTTATCGTACCAAAACGCTCGAAAAATCGCTGTCAATCATGACCTTGAAGACGGAAGAAGGTACATTTGACGATATCTTCTTCTTTTTGTGAATCGAAGGATGCTTCTGGGCACAGTCTGCGCACTTTTTTCTCACCTCTGTTTATCTCCCAGCAAATATCGCAAATCACATCTGTGACGGGAAAGAACAGCAAAGAAATGAGGAAAAAAACAGAGCCGAAAAACACAGGCATTACTTTGCTAACCACAAAACCCTAGTTCTGAGTTCTGAGTTTTATAATTAATAAGCAAGTTCTGGCTGGAGAGCGAGAACGTAAGCTAGATATTTTGCTTCTACTCACCGGCCGATGACCGGAAGACGAAAACCGAGAGATAAAAGAACCTTGAAGTTAATCGACGACTTACCAGACTTCCTACGTCATTGATAACACCAGCATTGACAGAAATACACGTCGGGATTTAAAGCGCCGTGTGAGACGTCGGACGGTGCCTGATCTTTGTTGGCCTCGGAAACTGGGGGGAGCTGGATCACACTGTTGATCTCGAACAAAAGAAGCTTGTATGTGTATCATATCAATCCCGTCATTTCAGTCAAGAAGCCAACTAGATGCTAGCCTATTATATTTGTTTGGAATAGGATTCAAACCTTTAAAAATATTATTTCAATTGTTATTTATTATGAGGTCACTATGGGGAAAGAATTTTATTTTAATTTATGTAAAAAATATTTATAAATTTTTTATATTTATTTAAAATAATTATTAGAATCTTTAAAACATTTTTTTAAATATGATTTAAAAATAAATATGTGAGAAAATTTTTATTTTAATTTATATAAAAAAAACTTATTAACCAAAATTAAGTTATAAAAATGATTCTAAACAATCACTTATATTTACAGCTTACGTTTTTTCATAAGATACAGTACGGGACTCTGGATTCCTCGCCATCATTTCTTTCCGAGGGGAAGGAAGAATAGTTACATTTTCAAGACCAATAGTTCATATAAGGTAAAAAGATAGGACAAAAATTTTAAAATGGGAAAATTCTTGAAAAGAATTCTAAAACAGTGAAAAAATAAAAAAGTGATGCGAATTTGTATAATCGTATAGAAGTGCAAGTACATGAATTGAAATTTATCAAATTTATAAGAAATGATCAATTTACTCTTATTTTTTTTATTAAAAAAATAATTACCTCCAACCAGTCAACACCTGGCAATGTCTGACCATTGAGCCACCTAAGCCCTTAAATATAGATAAGGCAATATATATATATATATATATATATATATATAGATTAATTTTAGATCTTTAACTAAGTCCACAAACAAATTCAGATAAGGAATTAGTAAATTAAAATAAGAAATTTATAAGTTCAGATAAGGAATTTACAATATTTATTTTTAAGTAAAAAATTCACTTACTCTCTCGGACCATTTACAAGTTTAGATAAAGAATTCCTAAACTCATATAAGAAATTAATAAGTTTAGATGAGGAATTGATAAATTGAAATAAGGAATTGTGAAATTAAGGTAAGGAATTCACAAGTTTAGATGAACAATTCACAAGTTGAGATAAATAATTCACAACTTTCGTTTAAATAAAAAATTCACTTACGCTATCAGACCATTCACAAGTTTAGATGAATAATTGCCAAGTTCATAGAAGGAATTAGCAAGTTGAGATAATGAATTCCCAAGTTCACAATTCATTATCTAAACTTGGGAATTACTCATATGAACTTGTCAATTCTTTTTCATAAGTTGTCAATTCCTTATCTGAAATTGAAAATTGTTTATCTAAACTTGTAAATGACCTGAAAGAGTAAGTGACATTTTGACTTAAACCAAAATTGTGAATTTCTTATCTGAACTTGTAAATTCATCGTCTAAACTTGAGAATTTTTTATTTAAACTAGTGAATGGTCTGAGGAAGTAGATAAAATTTTTTTTATTTAAAACACGAAAGTTGTGAAATCCTTATATGAACTTGTGAATTTATTATCTAAATTTTTCAAATTTTTCATCTAAACTTATTGGTAGACTTGGTTAATAATTATCAAATATTACTATATATATTTCTTTTGCATTACCCCTACTAAGGGGCACGAATGCGTATGCACTTTTTATACACAAAAGTGGTGGGGTTCCCTACCACTTAGATCCAAGGAATATTTCTATAAGAGCTCTGGCTAGTGGCTTGATGCCAAAGCTTCGGCAGCTAGCGGGCAGGCCACCAGGGTACCGGCCGACTGGTGAGGGTAATTATTTTTTTAATAAAAAAATAAGTAAAAGAAAATTGGTTCTTTCCTCTGAATTTGTAAATTCCAGTTCAAGCACTAGCAACTCTGGGAGAATATGCAACATTTTTTTTGTCTTTTCATGATTTAAAGTTCTTTTTAAGGAATTTTTTGATTTAAAATTTCTCGACATTTTTAAAACAATAAGTTGTGAATAACTTATTAAATTTTGTTGTTCCCTTATCAACTCCTAATAATAAATTTAATTTAAGATTTTACAATTTTAAAGTTCTTTTCCTGTCTTTCCTACTAAATATAAACCCTAGATCACCCTGATGACATATATAAAATAGAAAAAAAAACATATAAATGATCTAGTCTAAAAAAATAACAGATAAATTATCCGCATGCAAGTAAATAGTGAGATGAGATAATTCATGCAAAAAGATATTCATATATGTGGATAAGGGATGTTCAAAATATCTCAGATCAAGGGGAGAGACATCAAACATGAGTCTATAAAAAAAATTAAGGATTAATATCATCTTTAGTCCCTCAAGTTTGCCCGCATTTTAGTTTTAATCCATCAAGTTTTAAACAATTGGTTTTGATCCCTATATAAGCAAAATGGTTTTGGTTTTTATTGAGTCATAGAAACCAATATCATAAATAAAATGAAACTTGAGATACCAAAACTAAAATAAAGGCAAACTTTATGAACTAGAGATTTTATTAACCCAAAACTTAAAGGAAAAATCAACAAAAGGTCTGTCGTATATTTTCTAATTTGCATGTATATACTTGGTTTTGAAAACATCAGTTGATGGCAAAGAAAGGGTTCCAACATGATCTTACTACTACTGTATTCCCTAATTTCTACCATATATTATGTTCTCGCTCTAAACCTGAATTTAATTACTACTTGTATTTCATAGATGGAGCCACTGAGTAAGGATGTTGATGGATGAGGTACTTGTTCTGTATTATTTGTACAACAACTTTAAAGAGGAAACACAGCTTCTTTGATCATGATTTAATTACATGTTTTTTCTTCTGTTTTAAAGAGCTTTGGTTATATTATTATTAAAAACTAAGCTCATTTATCACTCTTTTTGAGATACTCGTAGTTGGCATCAGGTTTTATGATGGAGGATTGTAAATAGGAGTGAAAGAGAATAACAATAGAGAATAGCCAGAAAAATTAAATAACACGCACGAGAATTCATCCTGTAAATACGAGGGATTACAATTAAATATGGACCTTATAATACTTAACCTAGGGGGTAAAGCTTAACTAACTTAATTTTTTGGGGTTCATAATTAAACAATAAAAAATAGGGGGTTAAATTTAAATCTTGAAATTTAGAAGATTTTATATAATTTAGCCTTTTCTCTAAGTCAAATCTGATAAGTTTTTAAACTCTTCTTAATACAAATCAAATATAATCGTAAAATACATTTTTTGAATTAAATAAATCAAATACAGTATCTAAAATTAAAAATAAATATACGTTCGTAATTTAAAGTTTATATTATTCAAGTTGGAACTTGACAACACGAAACTCAATTTAAAGTGTATCTATATATAATGTCCAAAACTTAGCCATGCAATGCGACGAAGCTCAACTTAAAAGTATCAGACGATGAGACTTGATGAGTGCTTGTAGCCAAGGGTGTAAACGATTAGAAACTCGTAGGAACTTTTGCACCAGGATGTGACTTTATTGTTTCAACTAGTTCATCACATTCTATCGTGATTAATGTAGAAGGAATTCACAAGATCCCAAAAAAAATATAAAAGCAGAAAATTGTTGTGATAAGGATACATCATACATGTGTATATAAATATCGTTCTATAAAAACAAAAACAAAAACAAATTAGAATCAAAGGGAAAATCTCAATTAAACTAGCTGAAATAACCAAAACCAAAATTAGACCTACACCCCCCCTTTCAATGTTTTTTAAATAAAAGGGGAATTCTAGTCTTTTTAACAACATTAATAAATATCTAATGATATCATATTAAGAACGTCAAGACATAAATACAGGAATAACAATTCAAAATGATAAAAGGCCTAAGAAACTAACGCTTCACATAGCAACACCAAGGATGTTGCAGGTGAGAATATTGCGTATCTCAAGTCTATTAAATACTGGAAATAACGTTAGACCTGTGCTATTGCAAGTGAATACGAAAAAACGTAGTATGTGCTCTCGAATATTCAAGAAACTCTAGGCGCCCCAACCATCGAGCGTCTTCCTGTGTCATTTCTTGATCATCCGAGTTCATGGTGACAGGGTAGCAGGGCCCAGTATTCCCAGCATCATCACAGGCCAGTAGCTCCCATCCATGAGGTCCCACATAATAAACTAGAATCATATGGAAGCCACAGGTCAGTAAGGCTGAATCCATATGTAAGAAATTGAAATGCAAAACTACAAGATCAACCATACTACTACTATTATGTAAACTGGAATAAAAACAGGGAGCTTTTACCCTACTGATTTCAAAGACCACTAAATTCAGTCACTAGTTTATAAGAATGAAGAAAGGGAAACATAAACCCGTTGCATGTGCAAGTATACATCCCATGTTTTTGATGGGGCTTTTGAATAGGGGGAATGTTAGGGAAGTTTGTATATGAAGACCAAATGAAGGGTAAGATAAAATACCCGTGGCAACTCCGTCTGCAACCCCATCTTGCAATGCTGCCCGACGAATTGCCCATCGGGCAAATGATACAGCTTCAGCAGCCATCATCTGGAAAAGAAACCTAGTAATGCAAGGAAAACGTTAACAAATTCAATGCTAGAGTAATAACTAATGGATATTTCATGAGAAAAGCTTAACTAACCTGACCCCCAATGTATCCATTGCATCGTATGCATATGATGACCCAGATCCAACAGCAAAACGATGGCCGGTCGAACATCCCACTTCATCGTCAACACAGAAAAGAACAGGACCCTGAAAAAAGATATTCCCTAATTAGAAAATCAGATTAGCAAGGTACAACCTATTTAGCACCTAGAATATGTAACTTACATGCACATCCAATCCAGCAATTAAGGTTCCAACAATTTTTGCTTCAGAGTCGCCGCCTAGGCAGGAGCACATCATAGATGTAAGAATTTCTGAAGCTAGGGACAAGGGCAGTCTTCGTTTCTTTCTTGATTTGTACAAACGGCACTATAGTAAAATCACTTACACCATTATTTTTATTTAAAAAACATTAAATGACTACAATATGTAAACTAAGTCAAATCATATAACAACATAACCGGTGCTAGGATGCAGGCAGTTAATGGCAAACTCAGAAAACAAAGGGCAAGACAGACAAATATATAAAAGTTTGATATAGGATTGCATACATTACCTGTTTCCAAAAGAGTTTGTCTATAGGTTCCCCGACCATTGTGCTAAGCATATATCGATCGATTTCCATAACTTTTGATGCTGCGCATAGGTAGCGATTAAAAAATAATAAATAATTTTCACCAATGGGTGAGATAGGAGTACTTACGTCCAGTTCGCCCGGAAGAAAAAGAAGCTAATATGACCGCCTCCCTACATACAAAACCAAGAGAGGTAGTACCCTTGTGGGGCTTCAGCTTCCCCACCTGAATAGAACAACACAAAAAACAAATAGACCTTCTTAAAAAGCCTCATGATTCAAGTTGTTGCAAAATGTGTAAATAAATCTATCTCCTTTGACTATAACCTCTACAAATCAATTGCAACCTCTTTGCAATGAAGAACTAAAAAAAAAGGGAATAGTCAGGGCATTTAGAAGCACTGGTCACAAAAAGTGGATGGGTGAAAATGGTGCATCTGAGTGTCTTGTTCTGTATTGAAATAGACGAATATTTACTGTGGACGCTCGCAAGCTCATCATCAAGAGGAAGTATGCCTTTCCCAGCACAAAGTAAATATTTACAACCACAACGTAAATTTTGGTTTTGAGTTCATCAAGAGGCAGTATGACTTTCCCAGAACAAAGTCAACATTTACTATGCCGTCCATTAACAACCCCCCCAAAAAAAATGTAAATTTTGGTCTTCAGTTCTCTCATAATCATTTATCTTTTTCTTTTCATAATCTCATTAGCACGATTTAAAAATTTGATGGTTTATATTTTATGACTACAATACAAACAAAATTTAAAAGAAATTAAATTATAAAATTTTAAGAAATATTAAACTGAAACATTTATTTTTTGTGTTCTGATGAGATTTTTAGGGGGAAAAAAGGAGGAGAACTGAGAGAAACTGGCAGGAAAAAAATTCTTATTGCTTCAGTGCAGGTGCATGCTTGCGATTCTTTCACAGTGAACTCGCATAATAAATCGTCTTTCAGAGGCATAAAGAAGAGGAAATACCAAAATGCGATAAGAACTAAAAAAAAGGAATAGTCAGGGCATTTAGAAGCACTGGTCACAAAAAGTGGATGGATGAAAATGGTGCATCTGAGTGTCTTGTTCTGTATTGAAACAGACAAGGCATAGGGACGCTCGCAAGCTCATCATCCAGAGGAAGTATGGCTTTCCCAGCACAAAGCCAATATTTACAGTGACGTCCATTAACCTAAGATTTTAGATTTGGGTTCTCATATAATCCTTTCTCCTTTTCTTTTCATAATCTCATTTTCAGATTAAAATAAAAATACATAGTTCAGATTTTATATTCTATGAAACTATTATTTTCAACATAAATAAAAAAAATTAAAATCTTAAAACCTAATTTACATAATTCATGACTGCAACACAAATAAATTTAAAAAAATTAAATTATAAAACCATGTAATAATAATTTTAGAAAATATTACACCTGAACCATTCATTTTCATTCGTTGTGCTGGGATTCTTAGAAGAAAAAGAGAAAAAGGATACGAGAGTATCCTCTTCCATAAATTTTACCCGGTATATGTCTATATATGACATCCTGTAAACCATAATTAATAGAATCTATTATCTATCCTTCGGGGATTTGCTTTACCTCCACTTTCAAAGCACTAAGGGTGAATTAACATTGGCAGGAAAAAAAAATTCTTATTACTTTAGTACAGGTGCTGCCTGCGATTCTTTCACAGCAAGCTCGCATAATAAATCGTCTTTTAGAGGCATAAAGAAGAGGAAATACCAAAATGCGTTTATAGTTAAACACGTCATGAGCTTACTCATTTTTGAGTTAATATTCAAATTTGAAGCTAATAAAGAAGCACTCACATGAGTAGAGCTAGGGGGCTCAAATGCTGGGACAGCCGAAGAGTCCCCAACAAAGCCATCGATGGGTCGAAATGGGGCAGGAGGTGGTTCGAGACCCCTGATTTCAAGGATCATGACTGAAAACTTAAACAAGAAAAGAGGAAATCGTGTTATTAATGCTATATTTACAATCCCATACCCTATGAACAAGGCGTACCGGTTAGAAAGTTGCAACGAGAGATCTGTGTGGGTAGTAGGGTTTGATCGAAGCGCACGAGAACGAGAGCGGAGGCAGGGCGATTTTGACGGCGCTGGCTTGACGGATTTTTCGGCGGGGGGCTATGGGCTTCCGGAATCGGCATTCCTCCTGTACCTTTAAAATTCGCTACCCTCCTTTGATTAAAACGAGGCCGTTTTAAGTGGGAAATAAAATCTGGACCTAAATTGTATGGACGGTGATGAGGGCAACTAATTGAAACGATGTTAGTTTTGAATATTTCTCTGAACTGTTGAGTTTATCAGTCAATCTTAGCCATCCATTTAATATATATTCTTTTCTCTTTTTCCATTCAGAATATCCAAAACCTGTCCTGGTTTTTTGGTTCAATGTCACTTTTTTCTCTCCGAAGCTGTGCGGGAAAAGTTTCTATAGGAAATCGATGGAGGAGGTGGAAAGAAGTATCAGGGCCTGTTTGGTACACTGGAATTGATTTTGATGGATATAGATATGGAAATGGATATAGATATGGAAATGGGGTTTAAAAGTATGTTTAGTATGTGCATAGAATTCAAATATTATTTTTATTTAATATTTATATTTAAAATGTAAAATTACCAAAATGCCAATTTAAGAAGGTAGGATGAGATAAAACCATTGTTATTGAACCCGGACTGGACTGGCCTGTCCAGCTTGGGAACTGGTAGGAAAACCAGTCCGATCCGTTGACCGGTCATGTTCGGGTTTTTTTATATAAAAAATTATTTTTATTTTTTTAAAAAAAATCATATCAATAAGCTTAAAATATTCAATTTCTTATTGGTTTTGCCCTGGTTTAGCTCCGGTTTGACTTCGGTCTGACCCACTAACCATTGACCTAATACCTTGACCGGTTCAATGACTTGTCCGGGTTTAATAACCTTGGATAAAACCATACAAGTTGAAGGGAAAAAATGGAATTGCAAATCTTTGCTTTTTAGGTGGAACCCAATTTGATGGAATTGGGGAGATTTGGCTTCCACATGGAATTGTAAAAATTTTCAATTCCATCATACCAAACAAACTTAGGCATGGAATTGAAATCCAATTCCAATTCCATACCCCCCAATTCCATCATACCAAACGTGCCCTTAGAAAAGAGGAACAAGAAATGTACGGATTATGAAAGATTGATGAGTAAAAAAATAATCTTTTATCAAATACTCAGATTTTTTGATATTTCTTATATGATTTTTATATTTATATTTTTTTTATAATGTAACTTGATACTCTTAAAATTTGATACTGGATATTTTTCTTTTATGTGTGTGTTTAAGAATATGAATACATATATAATCATGAATAAACGAAAAAATTAACTTCATTTTGCTAACTCTCTATTTTCTTGTGTGTGTATATTTATATATATTCCTATTGGAGATATAAATTTTTTATTAGTTTTGGTTAGTTTGCTGAATTTTTTGTGTGTGTGTAATGTTAATATATGTATATGTTGTTGATATATTTTCATTTTGATTCCTGTTAGTATGATGTGTTGTTAATATATTTCTATATTTGTATTTATATTTTCCTATGTTGTTAATATATTTTTATATTTTTGTTTTAATTTCTTGTTCATATATTTTATGTTCTTGATATATTTCTATGTTTCTATTTTTTTTTTTTTGTTGCTTTTGAGATCATAATTTTTATATTTATGCTGTGAGTTTATATTTATATTAGGTACATATTTTTTTAATTTTGCATATGGATGTAAATTTAACTCCTAGAATTGATCTTGAATTTAATAATATAAAAGAAACATGGGAATTTTGGAGGGCTTATGGCACAAGAATTGGTTTTAGTGTTTGAAAACAGAGCTTTAACAAAAGCAAAAAAGATAAGTCAAAATATTACTCTTATCTATATATTTGTTGTTAAAAAATGGGTGAAGAAACTAGATATTCGTGATATGAAAACTATGAAGTCTAGAGAAGAGACAAGAACAGATTGCAAAACAAGAATGAAAGTTAAAGAAGTAAATGGAAAGTACAAAATAAATGAAGTTTTTCTTGACCATAATCATCCTCTTCAACCTTTTGAAGCTATTCATATGTTTGCATCATTTTGAGGATTAACACCAACTCAATAATATGAATTAGAAATTGCTGAAAGGGCTGGGGTTAGTCAAAAAGCAGCATTCAATTTACAAAGCCAATATGCAGGAGGTCGAACCAATTTGGGATATACAAGAAGTGATGTGAAGAATTATCTTAATTCAAGAAAGCAAAGAACCATGAAATATGGGAAAGCTGGATGTATATTTGGGTATTTTGAGTCAATTAGTAGAAAATCCATCTTTTTTTCATGCTCACCAAATGGATTGAAAGGAGCAAATGACAAATGTATTTTGGGCTGATGCACGCATATTGGTCAACTATGCTTGCTTTGGTAAGGTAATTTCACTTGATACAACTTATTGCACAAATTGTAATCATAGACCTCTTGCAATCTTATCTAGCTTTAACCATTACAAAAGAGGGGTAATATTTGGAGTGGCATTGTTATATGATGAGACTGTTAAAATTTTCAAATGGCTCTTTGAGACTTTATGTGCGCACACAAAAGTGCAAGGCCTATGTCACGTGCATTACAAGAAGTGATGCCGAAGGTAAAGCATGCCTTGTGCACTTAGCATATTTCAAAAAATGCAATGAAACAACTTCCAAGCTCAATGGTTACTTCAACTATGGTATATATCATTGTTGGGATGAAGTCAAGTTTGAAGAAGCTTGGAAAACATTATTATCACAACAAGATATAATAAAAAACTCATGGTTGATGTCAATGTACCAAATAAAAGAGAAATGAGCAATATGCTATATGAAGAACTCAAGGACACCTGGCATGAGAAGCACACAAATTAGCGAAAGTGTCAATACATCTGTCAAAAGTTGCACCTATGCTTGGATATCAATCAATTCATCCAACAATTTGAACAAGTTCTAAAGGATAAGCACTATAACAAGTTGAGAAGTGATTTTGAGGCACTTGACAAGTTGCCAAGGTTGATATTGTAGAGTTCAAATATACTTTGTCAGCTTTTTGATGTATATACTTAACCAATTTTTAACTTGTTCCAACGACAATGTGATCTATGTGATGCTATATGTATAAAAGAGAGGAAAGAAAGAAAGATCATTACGGATGTGGAGGATAGTATCACCATGTTTGATTATGTGATCACTATGGATGGAAGCAAACGAGAGCATAGTTTGACATTTGATCCTTCAACGGAGACAATAACTTGTAGTTGTAAAAAGTTTGAACGAGTTGGCATATTATGTTGTCATGCATTAAGGGTATTAAATGAATGTGATGTTAAATTACTCCCTCAGAAATATATAGTAAAAAGGTGGACAAGAGAAGCACGATGTAGTTTGGTGTATGATATCAAGGGAAAACAGATTGAAGTTGATCCAAAACAACAAAGATTAAATCGATGTAGACAATTATGCCCCTTACTTGTTAAATTAGCTAATGATACATCAGAAAGTTCAGAGTCATTCTTACTTATGTTGGGATTTGTATACACAGCAGAAGAAATTAACCATTTAAAATTTTCGAATCCCGAACATGAATCTATCAATGACGTTTAAACCGAGTAGTCAGAATCGTACCTTTTTGTTTTTGTGTCTTATTCAATTTCTAGGAGCCAACTGCATGAACCAGCTCCCTCTATTGGTATCCACACAAATATGACCCCAACACCGGCAGTGTGCTAACGCTTCTAATGTTCCTCACTAGGGTTTTCTCTTGCGGCTCTCTAATATGTCTTCTCATGCCCTAGGGTTCTCTAACCCTATGTTTTATAACTATTGTGGGCCATATTAAATATTTAAAATTAATCTTAATTAAATTTGAAATTCGAATTAGATTAAATGAATTTTGATTTAATTAAATATGTCCAACATATTTAATCTAATCTATTTATTTAATCCGAATAAAAAGCCAATTGATTTAATTTATGATAAATTAAATCTGAGATATGATATCTCTATTAGTTTTAATTATTTAATCTATCAAATAAATTAAATATAAAACTAACACTACATAATAATATTATTATTATTTCAAATATATATATATATATATATATATATATATATATATAATCCATCCTCCCTAGATCAAACATTGTATTCATTGAATCTTAGATTCAATGAATCTGGACATTATAGCTCGTGTTAGGCTATTCTTGGGTGCGACCCTGTAGGCCCACATGAAGTTGGCAGTGGACCAATACTGTACTAGCCCACAAGTCACAAGCGGCCTCTAACAAGACATTACGACTACCCAATTCACATAAGGATTGATGATATGATGCAACCTATAATACAACCATGTCACGTCCTTTTTATCACACGATATTTTGGTCAAGGATGAAGCATGGATAGTGTCATCCTCCTGTTCCTGACCATTACTTTTTCGATTCTTGAGTAGTTTGGCAATTGAAATGGAAACTCATTTTCATCATAGTATAGCCATACATTTCTCAGATTCACTCATCAAGGGGCCCAGTAATATCTCTCTACTAATGTAAGGGACAAATCTTATCTTGATCATTCACATTCCTTTGCATGAAAACCACTAATCCCGATCGAAGCCTTTATCATCACCCAGTCAAATGTGACTTTTGACTAGGTCAAAGATTAGAGACTCTCATGTAGAAATCCACGATGATCTCAGGTCAAAGGGCATTGTGACGCGGTTATACATGAGATAAGTTTATGACTTAGTATATGCAGCTTTCTCATAGTGGGTCGATCCAGCACATTGTACTCTTACAAGTGCCTAAGACTTTAATTCGTATCTCCATACCTTATCCTCATACTAGTCTTATTTCATCTTTGCTCCCGCATGGATAACTGACCAGGGACATTTAGGACAATCTTTATGATATATTCAAGGATACAGTTATCATAGTAAATATGTAAATGATATGATAACAAAATTGGAGAAATACTTTAAATAAAAATAATGTTTAAAGTACAATGATTGGCCTCTAGGGTACAATTTCTAACAGCTTATTCATGAGGTTGTCTTGGAACTAAGTAAAAAAGTGGCTGAGCTTTATATAAAATACATAGTAGATGATGGCAAAGGTGATAATAATGGTGTGGGGAATCATGATGACAATAACAGTAGTGGGAAAGTTGTTGCCTTCAAAAAGAGATATGGTAGAAAGATAAGTAAACGAATAAAGAGTTGTCTTAAAATCGGTCATAGAAGAGGAATAACAAAAATATCTAAAAAGCCTCATCAAGCTTCACAGGTATACTTTTGATATCATTTATTTTTTTCAAAGATATTTATTGCTTATTACATATTTAATGTTTCTTTCAAAATATGTTTTAGGGACACCATAATCAACTTCAAAAATCTGAGACATCAACTGCAATACAACATAATAACATGATGTTTGATAACTTTCAATCAAGTCAAATGACTCTTACAAATTTATTGATGATATATCATATGATGTTGAATAGTATACTTCAACTAGTTTGTTTTATATATTGAGAGATTTCTTTTCTTTTATTTTTTTTGCAGGCACCACTTGATTGTGACTTCATATTGCTTGAAGCAATGGATTTTAGTCAAACATATAACGTTGGTAAGCATAAATAATAATGATAATGAAAGAAAACAATTTGGTCTCTTATATTGAAATCTGAAATTCTTTACATAGTATTGTCTCACCTTACAATAGTGGACAAATTCAACACTGTCAATATATATTCACTAACACTATAAAGGTACATTGTGTTACAAATACAGATTCAATGATCGACTTAGATCCTCCTGCATGAAGTCTCCATTCCACCTTATTTTGTCCAGCTCTTTTGTACAACTTATGACTTCCTTTGGGCTGCTTTCTATTTTTCTTAAGCAGGCTCATGTTGTACTTCCTTTGGTTTGCTCTCTATTTTGGTCAAGCAGGCTCATTTTGTATGTGAAGTCTTTATTTTGTTCTTCTAGCTTCTCATGTCTTCTCAATTATGTTGTTAGAGTTGGCTCTATTTATTGGTCAAGATTGCCTATGATTTGTATAATCTGTTATGAAACAAAGTCAGCAAGTAGTCACATAGCAAGTTTCAATCATATTTCTCTTTCTCTGATTTGTATTTCCAAATACACAGCATATTGCATATTGCATTAAACAATTGAAATATTATATAAGTCTTGTAAGAACATAAATACAATGCAAAGTGTACCATCCTCCTTAAATTACCTCAAAATCCATCATTTTGTCAAGAAATGAAATAATATTATATAAATATCATATCATATGCTCCGTCCAAATATCACATAAAAAATATAACAAGTGCTCCGTCCACAGTACATATTCCAATATGCAGCGAATTATTAAATATATGACATGATTGCCCAAAAAGGCCCTTAAGTTTGGCAATATACATTATACTCATAAAACTAAACGAGACATACAATTTGATATCAAATCAAGCCTCGTTCACTTCCCCCTTGGCACCACCGTTAGGACTTCCGCCTAAAAAATAATAAATTGACGGGATGAGTCATATAGACCCAGTAACCACTTCCATTTTAACAGGTATGCAGGGAATGATTACAAGATAGTTAAGCGGGCAATATAAATAATATAAAATATAATCTTTCAAATAAAAATTATTATTTCAAAAGAACAAATTAATATGTACTCCATCAACCATCCTTATAACCTCCTTAACCGCTGACAAAACCCATGGGCTACATCACATAACATGTTTAGTTTCTTTAACAAAACTGCACCAAGCTCACTGATAATGAGGTGTACCCCGGCCAAAGGCTACAGAGCTCATATCAGACCATGGGTTCCCTTTCCGTTGAACATGGAAAGGTGTCACCTGTCCCTTGAACTGACCCTTATCCCGGCCAAAGGAAAAGAGTGGTACTAAGGGCCCTGAAAATGCCAAAGCCATCCACTGTGCACATAGTGGCGGCTATACCACGTGGTATAAAATAACTAAATCTCCTCCAATCACACCTCATCACATTCAACATCTCAACTTCACCATCATCAATAATTTATTCTCATATATATCATAATCAATATTATACATCATCAATCATTCCAAATCATTCAAGCCCACTTAACTAAAATTTACTAAAAACATAATTCATACTATGATTTTACATTTCATATATAAAATACTATAACATATTTATAGCAATTAAAAATACCAATATATGCTTATAATCACATCAACAAGCATACAAGATAAATTGAAAAGTGGTTACCTCGAGTTCTTGACAACTAGAGAGAATTCAAGTTCAACAAGCCAAATTCACTCTACAATAAATATATAATTATAAGTTAATAAAATTAATAATACTTGCTAACTAAACTAATCCCCATAATTAACTCACTTAATTCTTTTTAGAAAAATAACAATAATTGATCTATTCCTCAATAAGTTTTTCTAATATTTCCTTAATTATTTTATTTACTAAAATCTTTAACAATAGTAATTTTTCTAATCACCTTAATTTCAAGTATCATAAAATCGTTAATATCAATATCCTAATTTAATTAAATCACTCTTCTAACTTATACGAGTATAACCTAATTATTAAATAATATTAACATCTCCACATATATTAAAAATCATATCAAACTTAATTTCTAATATCAAATTATGACCATATAAATTTTATAACACAAAATCTATAAAACTAAACCGATTAGAACTACAATAATATCTCCAATAATCCAAATAAATTATTTTATCTAGATTTAATCGGTTAAAAAAATATAATATAGAATTATTTATAAAAATTCATTATAAAATCTCATAACCACTAAATAATAAAAGTAAACCGATCAAAATTAACTATAAATGCTCATTTACATTTCTATAGTCTTATATTGACAAAACTCAATTTTTATCCAAAATCCTAATATTAAAATTTTCTCTAATCAACACAAAATTACTATCATAAGAAAGAGAAAATTATTTAGAATAATTTTCATAAAAGAAGTATCATGATTAGAAGAGAGTTTAAGTACCTTATTGATCCCCGAAGAATCGAAAATACTCCTATTAGGACCTGACCGGATGCACTTCCAGCACAACACTTCACGCAACTCTCTGCGTGAAGTGTTGAGGAGAGGGGGTATTTATAATACCCCCTCCTGAGCCCCCTCCCCTTTTTTTATTTATTATTTTTTTATTTTTTTTAATAGGGGGTTGGCACCGCCACCCCCCATTTTCTAATATGGCTGCGCTGTTAGGCGCAGCCATATATATATATATATTAAAATATAATATATATTATTATTTTATTTTATTTTTTTAAGGATGTTACACAAAGCTATAGGTTATGCTTGCACAATGGAAGATAAAAGCAATAGCATGCTAATAGAGTGTTAGAAATCAAAGTTATAATGCCAAGCTAGCATATTGTTGCAGCAATATTTTCAGCTAGCATAACAAAAAGAGAATAAAAATTATAAACAGAATGGTTCAACTAAGCAAGCATAACTAAGAACTTGCCATTGTAAAAGCCTTTAGCCAAGAGCAATTATCCTATGATTTATCATTTTTCTATGTATAGTACGTAGTAGAACTTATCTATTAGCTCAATCCTTGGACAACAATTCATGGCTGAAATATGCATGTCCAAAATATTGGCCGGGAAGCTTGTTATTGAGAATAGGCAAGTTTAAGGGGTGCATAAACTGCATATTATTAAACCTGAAACTATAAGAATAAAGAAAATTTGGGAAAACTGTAATGAAAGCCTCCACAATATTCAACCACTTTCAATAGTAAGTCCAATTACTCTTTGTAACTCAGTAGTGAGACTTATTTTCTACCAAAAGACCCTTAACCTCCAGAAAATATTTGATCTAACAATAGCAATATCTTCATTTCCCAGCCACAACATTACTGTGCACAAAAGTAAAAATGAGACAAAAGACCTTAAGAGGGATGAGACGGAGTTCATGATTTGTAAATTATGAGATTTTTATTAAATACATAAATTGATATAATGCTAATGAACTAATGTAAGAAGAAATTGGCCTTCACAAAATACCATCACATAGCCAGCCTTGCCTTTTTTTTAGGTGTAATAAAAATGATTACCCTCTTAAATAGAATCCAAGGTAAACACTTAAAATTCATAATTTAGCAACTACATTACATCTAATATTTATACTTGAAGACTCAGAAATAAGCTGTGATCAGTAGATACACATCCCAGGACAACAATAAACAAAGTTCAATGATTATAGATCCAAATCATTTTAATTTATAGTTAGAGAGACTACAATTAGAAATAGAGTCTATGACAACTCAATTCGATGATCTCAAGAATGCATTTTAGTTAGCTCCTGACTTGCTTTCAAAACTGATATGTAAAGAAAAAGAATCAGCTAAAGATTATATCCTAAAGAAAAATCTATCAGAGAATCTTAAATAAAGCAGCGTTGGTATATTGAACTCAGAAAATAAAAAATGCAAGGGATACATGAAAGCAGAGTTTCCATGGAAGAAGCCACACGAAGAGGGAGATTGAACTCATATTCTGTAACGACCCTTTCTCATAAACAACAATTATATAAACAATAATTATCCAATACAGTTATACACAAACTCGCTTACAAACATATCAGAGTTTAGTGCACAAACTCGCCCACAAACTCACTACAGATAAGTTTATTATTCTGATATCACATCACAATTAACCCATGGGTCACAAAATGATTTCCAACATACATATTCAAATAGTAAATATGGCATTTAAAAAAACATGTGGGCCCTATAATGGCAATATAGAAATTAACACAACATCAATACCAAAAGAGGCCTACAAGATTCACAACGTCTATGCCTCTGGTTGCTTCCCTTGGCCTCTATCCAGATTAGAGGTATCGCCTGAAAAATTATTTATAATGACGGGGTGAGACATAAAGTCCCAGTAACCAAAATCAATTTACAAAATATGCAGGAAAAGATTGTAAGTCAGAGAAGCAGGTTTAACTGACTAATAATAATAATAATAATCTCATAATTAAAAATTTAACATGATATAATCAATAAATAAAATCATCCCCACTCATCCATCCTACTCCTCCTTATCTCCTCTGGACTGATACAGCCTATCAGTGCTAGTATACCCGGCCAAATGTTAGCTAGTCACATCAAGAAAACTGCCCCCTCCCATGCCACTACCAATATACCGTAGCAGGAAGGTGTTCGCCCAAACACTCAGCTCCAAAATCCGGGCCAGGATTGAGAGAGCTGATGGGCACACAATTCACCATATCCCTTCCACACAACCCAACATATCCCTAATATAAAAATAATAAATTAATACAGCTTTCGAAAACAATTACAAGAATTCTAAATTCTTATACAACATTCTATTTCATACAACATATCCACCATAACAGTAACAATTTAATAATAATTTCCACTTATATATGTAAATTGGAAAATACACTGCTTCACTGAAATAAATTCATATTCAAACATAAATATAATCTTACAAAACATATACAAGTAATATAGATAAAAGTAAGGTTTATAAAATACCTTACAGTCCAAAACAAGCATATAAAATAAATTAACCCTGGTTACCTCAATTCCAAGCTAAACCTTAATTTGAATAGTAAAATCCTTGCAATTACCGTTCGTAAGAAAACTCTACATTATTAATATAAATACCAATTAATTATAAATAATAATAAAATAACTTATATAATTTAACTCTTACAACCCAATTTCCTCTACTACTATTATCCTAAATTATTCCAATTCCCTTTACAAATTCTTAGTTATAAATTATTCCTCATAACCCAAATTACTCCTTAAAAATCCTTAAATAACCTTTAATATACCTATAATTACAAAATCTCCAATACCAACTTCCTAAATAATTAAATCTCTTTTTCATAATGTATATGGATGTAATATAATTATTAAACAATTCCTCAAATATCCACATAATTAAAATCATATCAAATTCTAATTCAAATATTAAATCTTAATTTATATTTTTCACATAACTCAGATCTAACAAAAATAAACCGATTAAAACCTCAATAATACATCCAATAATCCAATTAAAATAATTTTTATCGGTAAAAACGCCCTGTAGAGATTAATTTATATCTTATTTATAAAATAAATTAATTATAAAATCACATGACCACTAAATAATAAATCTAAACCGATTAAAATTAACTATTAATTATTCTCTACATTTCTACAGTCTTATATTGACAAAACTCAAAACTTTCCTAAAATCATATCCCCAAAATATTCTGTAACTAGCATAAAATTACTATCATATGAAAGAGAAAATTATTTAGAATATTTTTTATAAAAGAAGTTTTGTAATTAAAAGAGAGTTTATGTACCTTATTGATCTCCGAAGAACCGAAAATACACTTATCAGGACATCACCCTCTCTTCTCTTTACGAAACACTTCACGCAAGTGAAGTGTTTAGCTGAGGGGGTATTTATAATACCTCCTCCCCTTCTTCTTTATGCTTTAGTGCCTGCGCCAAAGCATATAAATTTTTTTTTAATAATTGATTAGGGGGCCATCCCCCCTTATCTTCAAAGTTAGTAGGCGCTTCGGCGCCTACCAACTTTGAAATTTTTTTTAATATTATTTTTATTTTATAATATAATAATATATATAATATTATATTATTATATAATTAATATTTAATTAATATTTTTTTTAATTCCTCTTTTTTTTTAGAATGTCACATATTCTTTGCAAATTTATGGACTTCACCGAGCCGCACGAGGGAGTCATAAGATTCAGCAGTGGATGAAAGTGACGGAAAGAGGAGCACGACAACAAGACGCCAATGTTAGAAAATAGCTTCTTCCTCTTCAATCGACAACAGAGGAAATCTTCTTATTTCTCGATTGGAGGGGTAAATCAGATGCCAGACATCATTTGAGCTCTGGATTTGCTGATTTGGTTGATGGTTAGATGTCGTTTGAGTGGTCGATAGTTTGTGCAGGAGCGAGGTGCAGATTTTTAAACAAATGATTTGGATAAAAAATAAATGAAGGGCTAAGATTTTATTTCCCTTACAAAATGGCGTCGTTTTAAGTAAAGGAAGGCAACGAATATTAAGAGGTAAAGAAGGAAAGCCAGTTCCATAGGTTCCCTGTGCCACATCAAGTTTTTTTTCTTTTTGAAGTGCCACATCAAGGTTTCATTGCCAATTGGAGATATCACCACATTTAGGGCTTATTTGATTATATTGCATTACACACCTGTAATGGTAATCTTCATTGCATTATCATTGGTGGCTTATTTGGTTGGGCTTATTAATGGTAATATAGATTAAAATTATAAAACAGATTACACATTTTTTTTTATAATCTCCATTCATAGGGGACCCCTATGAAAACTTATTGCAGCCTTGTAATTATTGATGAAATGTCAATTTTAACCCTACTAATAAAATAAAAAGACAATATTTACCCTCACAAACATATCATTAAAAGGAGAGGCCGGCATCGTTCTTATTTCTCCTTAAAAGCCCTAACGTCGAGAAGGCTCGATAGCAAAAGTAACAGAATACAATCATTTGATTACTCACCAAAAATAATTAGCAAAACTTTACAATACAATCATTCGATTATGGACTGGATGACTCCAGCTCCCACTGTCTTTCCACCTTCTTTGATTGCAAACCTCATTCCTTTTTCACAGGCTACAGGAAAAATCAGCTCGATAACCATCTTTATATGGTCTCCAGGCATAACCATCTTAGATTCTTCATCCTTATCATTCATGATTTTAGAGACCTTCCTAGTAACATCAGTAGTCCTCATGTAGAATTGAGGTCGGTATCCAGTAAAAAATGGAGAATGCCTACCTCCCTCCTCCTTTCTCAGCACATACACAATAGCAGTGAACTTCAAATAAAGCTTAATGTCACCTGGTTTGGCAATAACTATTAGATATGATTAGTTTTGATGATGTGAAATATAGATATAAGATATTAAGAGCAAAAAGTTTGCTTAATATATTAATCTCTTTATATTGACTGACTACTATATTTAATGTTGTATATCTTATAGATTAGTCAAGTAAAGCAAGAAAGAGATTGGAGATACAAGCACTTGAAGGAACTCAAGCTCCTAGAAGAAATACTGAAAGGGAATTCAAGTTGGTAATGTAGCATTTTCACTGTAGCGATTAGACACTGTAGCATCTGAGGAACTGTAGCACTCGAGTTCTGGGCACTGTAGCACTCAAGTTGAAAGAGTTCTTCATGAGAGTTCTTAGCAGAAACGACTCCCGGATGATTCCCAAGCTTTGCACTCAAGTTGGATATGGATGACTCGAGTTTGGTACTGTTTAGAACTGCAAAAATTGGTCTGAACTCGAGTTTGGATCTGAGAACTCGAGTTCACAATGAAATTCAACATACTCTGTTCATCCCTGTTTTACATTCAGCATGGGCGAGCTTCAGTAATTCAATCATATCTCCTAAACCGCAACTCTGATTGAGACGAAGCCAATGTCATATGAAACTAGACTTCCAATATATCATTTTGACAATAGAAACAATAACAACAAAGCTCAGATGGATTAGAGATGAATGTTTGAATCTGAAACTGAAATCACCATCATATTCCAAAACAGCTTTTGTATTTTGGACATATCTCCTAAAATACACATCCAAATGAGTTCAAACTGATACCATATGAAAGTAGACTCAAAGATATTTCTATTGATATATAATATGTAAAATTTTGAGTTATACTCAATACGGTATGCCTTCTGGAAGTTGATAATTGAGAATACGTACGCTATCTACACTTATTGGAACACAACTTGAAGAATACATCAAGTTTGGAGCTGATTCCTTTTGCATTGGAATGTAAACAACAAGAGATCTCTAATGATCAATAATTTATCATACTTGGAGTCAAAAATGAATGGATCATGTTTTGAGTCCATTATTCACTCTCTTGCAGGCTTTGTACAGGAGGTGAAGTTAAACACATGAACTTGAGTTTAGGATGAAGCACTCGAGTTCTGGGATGAGATACACTCGAGTCCTAAGAGTTTTGGGATGAAATTTTATACCCGAGAGGTTTGAGGCACTGAAGTATATAAGGAGAACTCGAGTTTACAAACATTCACTCGAGTCGTAAAGTATGTTTGCACTCGCGTTGTAAGAGTGTGGCCATGAGAGTTTATGCCAGAGAATCTTGATGTTGTGAAACAAGTGTTGCAGTCAAGTTAGGGAATAAGTACTCCAATTCTGTATAGCATTTGCACTCGAGTCTTGCAAGTTATGTGGAAAGAGTTTGTACCCGAGAAGACTTGCGTTGAGAAAACAAGCAATGCACTCGAGTTCCAAAACACGCACTCGAGTTTGACTACAATATACACTTAAGTTCAGTTTTACACTTCTGAGAGTTTCAACCAGAGAACATTGCAGAAACTTGAAAACTCATGATGTACTCAAGTTCGTCAGATAACACTCGAGTTATAGAAGTGCACTCTGGAAGTTTATGACAGAAACCATATGGAGAACGTGAAAATACACTATATGCACTCGAGTTTGGAATCATGCACTCGAGTTCATGAGTTAGCAGAGGAAGCATAAAATCACAGGATGAATCTGAATATGGTTATACATCATTTAACTATTAAACCTACATCAATTATCATTCGTAGACATTAATTTAAAAATATTATTGTAAAATAACTCATTACAACTTATTTTAAAAAACATATCAAACATCATCCTTATAATTAATATTATATTGTATTCACATTATATTACATTGCACTGCATTGCAATTGGTAATACAATCTAACCAAACGGGCCTTAGTGCACTGCCTCAAATCTGGTTACCTCCCATGTGAGGATATACGTGCTTAGAGAGAAAAAACTCATTTGATTAGATGATTCTTTTTCCCCTACGATGATAATGGACCTCGAGATAAAATTTGTTAATTATACTAAAAAGAAAGTAAACATGTAGAACAAAAATGATAAATTATTTATTAATATATTATATTATCATAATGTTTTTTTTAATGAGTAGACGGCTGCTTATCACAAATTCATATGAAGATAACTAAAAAGAAGAAAAACAATCAAATGTAAAGATTAATTTTGGTATCCATTATGAAGAGTATGAATCTTAATTTTAATAAATCCAGGTTCCAATATAGGCCAATATTGTGATAACCCAAATAGAGAAAAAAATTAAAAGTAAAATTAAATTTGAGAAATAAATGTGGGAGTTTTTTAACAAGAAATCTATCATCATCTTTTTAGTATTCCAGCAATTTCTTAAAATAATATAATTTAAACTTTATTTAAAATATCCCTTAGTTGATTACTTAATTAGCTCATAGATGAATATCTACAAAATAACCTGAAATCCATATATTAATATAAACTAATATATACTAGAAGATATTATCATATCAAAAGTTATCTTATGAAGTTTTCTAAGAGTTTAATTTTTAATTCTAAAAGAATAATAATAATAATAATAATAATAGTAGTAGTAGTATATCCCTTAGTTGATTACTTAATTAGCTCATAGATGAATATCTACAAAATAACTTGAAATCCATATATTAATATATACTAGAAGATATTATCATATCAAAAGTTATCTTATGAAGTTTTCTAAGAGTTTAATTTTTAATTCTAAAAGAATAATAATAATAATAATAATAATAATAATAATAATAATAATAATAATAATAATAGCAGTAGTAGTAATAGTAGTAGTAGTAATATAAACTAATATATACTAGAAGATATTATCATATCAAAAGTTATCTTATGAAGTTTTCTAAGAGTTTAATTTTTAATTCTAACTAATTTTTAATTCTAACCACCACAACACCACCGCCATAACCACCATCACCACCACCAACTTCATAAGATAACTTTTGATATGATAATATCTTCTAGTATATCACCACCACCACCACCACCATAAGATAACTTTTGATATGATAATATCTTCTAGTATATCACCGCCGCCGCCGCCGCCACCAACTTCATAAGATAACTTTTGATATGATAATATCTTCTAGTTTATATTACTACTACTACTACTACTACTAACTCTTAGAAAACTTCATAAGATCTATTACTACTACTACTAACTCTTAGAAAACTTCATAAGATCTATTAGGACGCTTATCGCTTCTCGGCTATCACCTCTCTTGCCGCCATATCTTCTATGGGGGTAATTTCAGGACTACTACTACTAACTCTTAGAAAACTTCATAAGATAACTTTTGATATGATAATATCTTCTAGTATATATTAGTCTTATCGCTTCTCGGCTATCACTTCTCTTGCTGCCATAGCTTCTATGGGAGTAATTTCAGGATTCCTCATCCCTTCTTTGTACATCCTCTTTTCTTCAACTCCTTTGCCTTTTGATAGAATATCACTTTCAAAGTTCCACAATTTAAATATTCCTACATCTTATATTTTGTCCATCACTAGCCATAGTGTCGCCAACCATCATCTAGTAGCCATACACACATACATGGTAAGGCCGTTTTCCAAGGCCTTAATTTCACTTTGCATGGCTTGTACCCACCTAGGATCCTTAGAGGCTCATAGGTGTTTGATTCTATTTCCTTGTTAATGGCATATAGAAAGCATTTATATGAATAAGATAAATCATCCAAATCAATAAAACTAAGCTAGGCAGTGTCACTTTGCAAATCATTTTTCAAATTAGATTGCTCGTTATTATTATTTGAAAGCAAATATTCAAATTTATATCTCCTCCACCTACTTTTAATAACCCACCCATATCCTCCCCTCCGTTGAACCAAATATAATCTAAAACTTACTGGAAAGGGTAATTCAAAGTTTCTCTGTTGGTCTCTTTGTTCATCAAATTATCCCTTATTTCACAATCTTCCAATTGTTGGTGGTAGTTTTTAGGAGGGTTCACTTGAGGATTATGGATAACCTAAAAAGTTTGTGTGTCATGGTAATAAAGAGGTCAATTTTTCTATTATTCACTCTCTCTTGATGTTTGGCCTCTATGTCTCTAAAGGAAAATTTTTCTACTACAAAAGCAGCATGCCTAGTGAAAATAAGGGTCATAGTTTTGATATTATACAAAATGTATTTCTTTTGGGTGGTTGGGTACCCTAGAAAAACAAAAGCTTAAGCTCTTGATGAAACTTTTCATTGCAATTTAAATTCACAGCAAAGAAAAGGCACCCAATTTTCAATGTCTCTATTATTCACTCTCCCTTGATGTTTGGCCTCTATGTCTCTAAAGGAAATTTTTTTCTTCTCCAAAAGCAGCATGCCAGTGAAGATAAGGGTCATAGGATTGATATTATACAAACGATATCCTGTTGGGTGGTTGGGTACCATAGAAAAACACAAGCTTCAGCTCTTGAATGAAACTTTTCATTATAATTCAAATTCACACCAAAGGAACGGCACCCAATTTAAAGGGAGAAAGAA
The DNA here is from genome assembly GCA_037074505.1 of Albizia julibrissin. Classification (NCBI taxonomy): domain Eukaryota; kingdom Viridiplantae; phylum Streptophyta; class Magnoliopsida; order Fabales; family Fabaceae; genus Albizia; species Albizia julibrissin. The sequence goes on from CM073482.1 coordinate 51,071,097, forward strand.
ACTAAAATGAAAACTTGTATTTTTTTTTTTTGCTGGGAAAATTTATTTAAATGATGGATCCAATTTGCTTTGAAAATGTTAATGATCAACATCAATTCTTAAAGGCCAATGCTAGTTTTTTAATGTTTAGGGTGAATTTGCTTTATAAGGGAAAATTTATAGCCTAAGGTCCACAAGTGTACGAGTTGTATCAAGTAACAAAAAGTGAATAAGATATCGATCCTATGAGGATTTGGTACCAACAATGTAGTTGAACAATGACTTTATATTATTACCTAAGTTGAGTCAACACAATTAGAATTAAAGATATGAATAAAAGCTAACAAAAAAGATAAAAAAAATCTAATCTAACTAATCTAAGGATATCGGTGATTCTAAATCTTAAGCGATGACTTGGATTATTATAACCTTAATTACTTCTTAGTGTATAATTTTTTTCCCTTAATTGCATTTAAAGTTATATTTGCGAGTCTTAATTGCATTTAAAGTTATATTTGCGAGTCTTAATTGCATTTAAAGTTATAATTGTCATATGCAATTGTAAAAGTTGGGACTTATGAAACTTATAATTTCACGCACGTATGAAAAAGTTGTCAAAATGACTCATCAAGTTGTGAAAATAGGTAAAACTAGTTATTAAAATTGTTATATGCAGTTGTGAAAGTTAAGACTTATAAAACTTATAATCTTAGTCATATATGAAAAAGAAGTTGTCAAAATGACTCATCAAGTTATGAAAATAGGAAAAAACCGATTATTAAAATTGTCATATGCAATTGTGAAAGTTAGAATTTGTGAAATTTGTAATCTCACACAAACATGAAAAAGAAGTTGACAAAATGATTCATCAATTTATGAAAATAAGTAAAACCCGTTGTTAAATTACTAAGGGTAACATAGTCATTTTATATTCCCAATTAATCACAAAAAAATCCCTAATTTAAAATTTTAGATTAGGACTTTTTTATAGTTTTTTTTGGGTCCTTAGAACCTGTAGGTTATTTTCCCAAATTTTTAACCTCAATTCTCCTTCCTTTTATCCAATCAAACACATTTTTCCTCACTCTAACCCTCCCCTCATTTAACAAAACAAGGCCTTAATCACGCACAACTCCACAAAAAATACAAGAGGCCTAATTTTCCTTTGGTTTTATTCCCCCAGCGTTTGAGCGTCTATAATATGATATAAAGACTGGCCAGTTGTGTCCAAAGCCAGAGTCCCTTGCGTGGAAATTTCTCTTCTCTAAGCAATTGTGTGACACTGACATCAGACATGAACTCACATAGGGTGGAACCAGAGGCTTTACTACTTTTCATCAGTACTGATATAATAATATTCCAGAAAGCTGATGAGAAGAGAAACGTGCATTTTATCATTAAGGTTTCGTGGTGTTTTTGAGAGCGCGGCATGTGTAGAGATCTGACAAAAGGCTATTCATATACAACACTGACAATACTTTGGCACATTCATCACAAGATGGTATTTTGCCCAAAAACCAAGAGAAGATACCCCCATATCTACAGCTACCCAAAAAAAAAATCACACAAGGACTACTTTTCTTGCCCAGAAAGTGCACACATCTCCTGGTTGATAATTACTTGCTTTGCTCACGGTAAAGGATCGGTCATTGTCTCCTCCGGAGCGCCACCAGTCGCATTGTCTTTACTGTCTGTCTCTGAGATGGATGCAAGCATGTGGGCAGCTCCTGCAGAAATGAGAATTCACATAAATATAAGAATCTTCACCCCCCATAAAAGTGTGGCTCAAAGAAGAGTGATTGACAAAATAGCTAAAGAAAACCTTCCCTTTCAATTTATGTATTGAACACACCCCTCATTGGTTATATTTCCAAGAAATAGATTAATCAGAACAATAAGCAGTTGAACAGCAAATGTCTATAGAGTATTTCTGCTGAAATACTCCTTACAACCTAGGAATTAAGGAAAGAAAAGAAATACTATCAGAGGCAGAAGAGACTATTCATTGAGAAGAGGGAAGAAACATACAGAACATAGAGAACAATGCAATAATCAAAACTGTCTCCTCCTCACTATCCTATCCATCTATCTACCCACATCCTCTCTCTCAGCTTCCATGATGGCTTTCCAATTCTGCTGCTGCGCCTAACGGCCTTGGCAGCAAGCGCATTATCATGTATTATCCTTTTCTGACATGTTGACACCTGTCCAATTTGTCCTGCAACCATTACGCCCCTATCCATTTTGTTTCACTCTTCTTGTTGTCCAGCCCTATTCTCATTAGCCACATCACCCACTTCTTCTAGGGTCACAACAGTTTAGTTATGCACAAAAAATAATTCCACTTCTTCCCCATCTTCATAATACACACAAACACACATAATGTCAATTTTGCCATGCAGTTTGTAGAGTAAAGTTACATTAATGTGCAGTCAATACAGCTGTAGCAATTGAGACTGCTTAAGTTTTAAGAGTGAGTACCACAGTCGGAAGGTACAGCTTTCACTGAATTTAGATAGCTGCTTTGATCTCCAATAAGTGTCTGGAGTTGATCATTGTACATGCACACACCTGGAGTCATGTCCAGAAGCTCTTTTTGAATCATTCTCTCCATTTGCCCTGTAACTATAGTCACAAATATTAATTAATCAAGGCATTTAAATGACACTATCTGCAATCCAAATATTTAGACTTATAAAGCAATGGGAAGAAACACGTGCCATGAAACATAGGAACGTCCAGGGACACATGTAACCCAACAAACATCTCTTTGGTATTTTCACAATTGCCAGAGTGCAAAGGATATCCCTGTTTTGATATCAATAATTGCTGGGTCTCTGATAAAGAGCCAAAAATAGAAAATCGATATGCAGAATGTAAGATATGTATTGAACAAATGCCAAGAAAGGGGGGGGGGAAGCTTGACAGCCCACAATCTGCATAAAGCAAACTTAGCCGTACATTATTTGATATCTTAGTAACACAAAGCTTGAGGAAGATAGAATGAAGCTACCACAATGACTGTGTTACCTGAGTTCTCTTTGATTTCTTCATGTTGCATGGTACATGGGATCAAAAGATGCTCAGGAATCTTGTTTTCACGAGAATGTCTCTCACAGGAGAATGTACTCTTGTCTAACTCTTCAAGAAAATGACTTCTTTCGGTCAATTCAACTTCAAACCGATCTTGAGTTGCTCCATTACCCAACATCTCTTCAAGCAAAGGATCTTTGGTATAGATACTTGAAACAACTATTTCATTGCTGCTTGTAAATTTGCCAGTCCTGTGAACACCTGAATTGTTCAATATTTCACACCTGAACGCATCAAATATAAGACTATCCCTGTCCTCTCTTTCTTTGTCTACAAAGACTCGGTCTTTCAAGTAACAAGGATCTTCATAGTTTTTGTCTTCGTTCAGAGATCGGATCCTTCTGTTACTATTACTATTTTCTGAGGTTTTCTCTTCGTTAATTTCTGCTATGTGAACAAACTCGTCCTGGCTTTGCGTCTTCCCCGCGTCTGACTCCGAGGATAATAAACCTTGTCTATTTAACAATTCATCGCTATCATCAAGGTCAACTGTGATCGTTTTTCTCTTCTGCTTTCCCTGATTGGGAAAATCAGTTTTTTCACAACCAGATTTATCAAAAACCTTAGCAACAAAGTGAGATCTTCCCATGTAATGGAAAACCAAAAAATGTCCAACTTCAAGCCCATGTTCCAACGAAAAAGCTTTCCATCCCTCCTGAAAAGCATAAGACTTATCGACAATTGATATTTGTACCGTCCATTGCTTTCCACTTGAATCCTCAATAATGGCTTCTTTGTCAATCAAGGTTGACGCTGTAGGACCAAACTTAGGAGGCAGATACTGCAAGTATTTCAGAAAACAAATACATGTATGTCAGAAGTCAGAACGATATCTTCAAAAATCACAAAAGCAGAAGAAAAATCGTAATTTTAATGAAGGTTCCTAACTTCACCGTAACCGATACTTTACTTGAATGTGCTACAAAAGCAGAAAAGGCATACCAAATACAAAATGAAGTTCTTTACAATGCAATTTTAAAGTATAAACTAAAGATCAAAGCAATGATTGTGAGTACAAAGGTGACAACAACATGAAAAGCAAACTTTTTAAAAAAGAAATTCTAGTTACAGAGAATGCCATTGTGATAGCACCAAGGTCACAAAGCAACCAACGTAAAAGTTAAAGTACAAAGTTTGGTGACTTAGTCATAACGTCTAGTATATGAGGAAATAATTTTTAATAAAACATGTCAGAGAAGTTTATAGAAGAACGTTATCCACACCAGCATGAAACGAAAAATTAATTGGCACAAAATTTCAAATCAAGTGAATCTTGGTGGAAGACGTTATCGTACCAAAACGCTAGAAAAATCGCTGCCAATCATGACCTTGAAGAAGGAAGAAGGTACATTTGACGATGCCTTCTTCTTTCCGTGAACCGAAGGACGCTTCTGGGCACAGTCCACACACTTTTTTCTCATCTCTGTTTATCTCCTAGCAAATGTCGCAAACACACTTCTGTGACGGAAAAAAAAAACAGCAAAGAAATGAGGAAAAAAACAGAGCTGAAAAACACAGGCATTACTTTGTTAACCACAAAACCCTAGTTCTGAGTTCGGAGTTTTATAATAAATAAGCAAGTTCTGGCTGGAGAGCGAGAACATAAGCTAGATATTTTGCTTCTACTCACCGGCCGATGACCGGAAGACGAAAACCCAGAGACAAAAGAACCTTGAAGTTAATCAACGATTTACCAGATTTCCCAAGTCATTGATAACACCAACATTGATAGAAATCCTCGCCGGGATTTAAAGCGCCGTGTGAGACGTCGGACTGTTGATCTGGAACAAAAGAAGCTTTAATGCGTATAATATCCTGGTTTGGCTTACGGGATGATTTATATAAATTGGGAAATTTATCTCATAAATAGAAAAAATTATTTTATATTTTATAAATCATAATTAAAATATACTTATAGAGCTTTCAATCATTATTTCATCATATCATTTCAATCAAGAGGCCAATAAGATGCTAGACACTTATAGCCTACGTTTTTTTTTAAATAATTTTTATTTTGTATCTAAAAAAGGAAGTTTTTTTTTCTATTTTATTTTTATTAAATACATATTATTTATAATTAGTTATCACACACACTAAGATTTATATTCAAGAGAAAGAAAAAGAATTCACTATATGAATAAAATCAATAAAACATTGGAAAAACATATTTTTTATATTCAAGACTTATATTCATATTTTTTATACATTATCTCTCTGTTTTCATAAATAGATGTATGTATGAAAAAAAATATAACTTTTTTATACAATTATTGCTTTTATCTACTAATTCATTTTATGTAATAAAAAAATTATTTATAAATAAGACTAGAAAAAATAATGTATTGGTCGCCATCATTTCTTTATGAGGAGAAGAATAGCTCACATTTCCAAGACTAATAGTTCAAATTTTACCTATTGATATAAGGTGACAAGGTCGCGAGAATTTTAAAATTATAAAATTTTAAATTAAATATTTAAAAGAAGAATTGTATGAATAGTTTATCAAATTTCATCATTTTTTTATTAATTTCTGTTTTTAATAAGAAATCTGATTTAAATTTCTGTAATTTTAAAGGTTTTTTTCCCTCTATATATAATCCTTAGGTCACCCCATGGCATATATAAAGAGCATATTTAAGAAACGGGGGAAAATATGTTTACATAAATCGAAATAAAACTCATCTCATAAAGATATCTTATATACTATAAATCATATTGGAAAAATATTTTCTATCGTTAATCCAAACATACATAATATGACAAAAAATATATAAATGATCTCGTCCAAAAAAATAACTGATAAATTATTGCGAAAAAAAGAGATAGATAAACATGGAGATGAGACAATCCATACAAAAAGTTATTCATATGTGCAGGTGATGATATTCAAATTCAAAGTATCTCGAACCCGTTGGACGGTGAGAGACATCAAACACGAGTTATTGTAGTGTTTTTGAAAATTACGTATATTCTATAAAAGAGTTGAAGGATTAATATGATTTTTAGTTTTTTTAAGTTAACCTTTATTTTAATTCTGATCCATCAAGTTTTAAATAATTAGTTTTGATTCCTATATAAATAAAATGTTTTAGGTTTTTATTAAGTTATAAGAACCAATATCATAAATAAAATAAAATTTGAGGGACTAAAACTAAAATAAGGATAAACTTTAAAAATAAAAAATCATATTAAATCAAAAATTAAAGGAAAAATCAACAAAAAGTCTGTCATATATTTTGTAATTTACATGTATATACTTGATATTAGGAGATGTGGATTAAGTATTGAAAAATTTTGAAAACATTAGTTGGTGGCAAAAAGAAAGAGTTCCAACATGATCTTAACTACTACTTTACCATATATTATGTTCTCGCTCTAAACCTCAATTTAATTAATTGCATTCCATAGGGGGTCATGGAGGCACCGAGTAAGGATGTTGATGGATGAGGTACTTGTTCTATATTATTTGTATAACAGAGCTTCTTTGATCATGATTTAATTACATGTTTTTTCCTTTTGTTTTAAATATTGTTTTGGTTATGTTATTATTAACAACTAACAGTCTGTTTGGATTAGCGGTAGAAGCTGCTTTTCTAACGTGATTTATGGTATGTGAAGTAAGTTTGTAAGAAAAATTTTATCTCAACTTATGTAAACGTGTTTTTTCACTACTTTATCAAACAAGATCTAAGTGCTAAGTACTTATTTGAGATCACGTTTGTGATATCTAAAAATGCTTATTCATACAACTTGAAACAAAATTTTTTATATCATAAATCATAATTAAAAAACTATTTTTAAAAATTTTAATTAATATTCTAAATAAGAACTTAAACCCATCTATACCTCTTTTTGAGATGCTCAGTTGGCATCAGGTTTTGTGACGGAGGATTGCAAATAGGAGTGAGAGAGAGAATAACAGTAGAGAATAGCAAGAGAAATTAAATAACATGTACTAACATTCATCCAGAAGATACGAGGGATTACAGTTGAATATGTGCCTTATAATTCTTAACATAGCGGCTAAACCTTAACTAACTAAATTTTTTTGGGGGGAAATCCCATAAAAGACAAATTAGTTGTTCAATATGCAAAATACGTCAGATAGGTGGGAGGAATGTGGAATTTCAAAATGTTGTAAATTTACTCATTTACCCTTCTCCCTTTTGTCTCGTTCCCTCTTCCCTCTCCCCTACAATTTGCCGACCTCCTTCAAAAGCCATTTCTCCCACCATCTTCATCTCCGCCATTGCCTTCCACCATCTAGAAAACCAAACGAGATATTTCCATTGCTTAACGATGATATTTTGTGGTTTTTTAAATGAGCTGATTTATAGTGCATTATCTTTTGCTTCTTCGGCTCTTTTTGATGGTGCATATTGATGAAGAATTGGGCAAACTTTACTTTTTTTTTTTGTAAATTGGGGGAATTTGAGAAGATAGAGAATTTTTTGTTGTTTGTCTTTTGCGACTGCATTATGTGGACTTGCGGAGTTTGTGCATTATGCGGATTTGCCGTTTGATCTGTGGCCAAAGTTCAACTAAGCAACACTAATGGGAGAAGAAGAACTTTTTAAGCATTCAATTAATTAATAGTGGCAACGGAGGAGAGGGAATTCGGGGTTCTCCTTCTCCACATTGTGTTTGTCTCAAGAGCTTATTGAGCTAAGAACTTGTTTGTCGCAAGAAACTCGCAAATGCATGCTTTTCAGAAAAGAAACCTGCAGGCGAGAGCAGCATGTAGGCCTGAAGCAGAAAACGGGGAAGGACTCAAGTAAACTGTAGTATTATGCAGCTAGAGAGAGATAAACTGGAGGAATGAGATTAAAAAGCTGTCTTCATCATTGGAAGTTTAATTTTCCTCTCCGGTTAGTGAATTATTGCAGGCGATTAGAGGCAGAGAAAGAGGAAACATGTAAGCGACGAAGTGAAGAGAGGGAAGGAATCTAAGACGTACCAGCCAAGATAAGTGAAAGCAACGGGCAAAACCAAGGCTTGGAAGCCAACACCAGAATTGAGGTTGAGAAACGCGGCGTAGTGACCATTTCCGTTGCGTGACTCGATGATGGGAAGCCACGCGTCTTAAGGGTTCAGCTCCGTGAGGTGGCCCACCTCCTCCAACTAGCCCTTCATGCTTATCAACACTAGTACTGGGAAAACGGGCCAGCCCGGGCCCATCGGGCTGGCCCGTTGGGATAACGGGCTAAACGGGCCCAAGCTCGTTAAACGGGCTGGCGACATGCCAGCCCGAGCCCGTTTAGACGGGCTAACGGGCCGGCCCGTTAGCCCGTCTTTTTTATTTTTTTTAGTTTATTTTTTAAAAAAAAATTTTACTCCTTTTCTCTTTTATCCATTTATGTCACACTTATTTTCTTTTATATATTCGTGCTACAAAACCAATTTTGTTCTTACTTTCTTTTTTTTTTTATCTACTTACATCACAAAAACATGTGAATACATTTTTTTAAAATTTAATAATAGTAAAATAAATAGATATAATATGAAAAAAGTGTCAAATAAAAAAAATAGGAAGTCTTTAAACACAACATCATTAAGAATTGAAAACATTGGGATCTAACTTATTTGAAAAATATATAAAATATATATTTTTTATTTTTTTAAATGGTTAAACGGGCCGGCCCGTTTACCCAACGGGCAAGCCCGTTTAACTCTCGGGCTAAACGGGCCGAGCCCGTTTAGCCCGAATAATAAACGGGCTCGGACTTTCAAGCCCGAGCCCGTTTATTTGGCCGGGCTAACGGGCCGAGCCCGTTAGCCCGGCCCAAATTACCACTTCTAATCAACACCCTCTTAATCGGCCTCCTTACGGGGCTCAAGAACCTCGGCAATATCAGCGAAGTTGGAGTCCAGGCGTTCGACACTTTGCCTCCTTGGACGTTGGCCTCGGTGGCCTTTGCCCCAACGGCATCTGTGCCTCTGGCGTGGCCGGAATAGATATCAACTCCGATCCGTCTCGGGCCTCTCGTCCAATGCACTCTTCTCCTTTGAGTTCCCACTTCCCTGTTTTAGATCATCGTTGAAGATTTAGGAGAGAGAAACTCGAAAAGAGAGAAGATGGAGAGATAGGATAGTTAGGGTAAGTAAGGTCATTGGTCAAGATTTGCAAATTTCATCTCAATACATGGTGTCTGATCTGTCCTTTGTAAAATTAGAGTCACTAAGTTGTCTTTTTTATATTTTAAAAGTATTTATCTAGGGTTTTCCCTAATTTTTTTCTAAAAAAACTAACTTAATTATTTTTTATATTTATACGACAATACCCAAAATGACCCTTGACCTCAAGGGTCAAATACTTAACGGCAAACCCTAAGGCAAAACCAAAGAGCATATTGATTAATTATCTAGACCCAACATCTTGAATGATAAACTTGAAAAGAAAAGCCCAAATAAAAAATGTGTGTGTAAACTTGCTAGAAATAACCCATTGTAGTGATGACTCGGTCCTTCTCTCAAAAGATAAGGCCCATTACTTAATACTAATGCCCCAATACATAAAGATAGTGATCAATAATAAAAACCATATATAGTAAATAGATGGTTGGGTCCTTTAAACAGGATGCCTTATTTGAACCAAAGTGTGTGCATGAAAAAAAAAACTTTGTTGGTAGAGGCAAAATCTACTTCGGTGATATATATTTTTCGAAAGTATTAGTTTCTAGCTATCCACTGCAGAATTCCCTAACATTCTCAAAAAAACATGATCATTGCATGTGAGTGTAGCTTTCAATATTGTACTTTAGCCTGCCCGTGACAATCAAATCAAGAGGCTCTTGGTCAAAATCCATCTTAGCTTTCCATACAAGACCTTTGCTCTTCTATGATCTCTCGCTCTCACTCGGTGCTGCATTTCAAACAGGTGACACTGCGGTTGAGATTATCTCTCCACGCCAGCAGGCCTCTCGATACGCAAGCAGTGTATAACATTAAAACTCAAAATAGGGTTACAAGTTATAAAATACAACTAAAACAAAGCATAAACTGCACAATCCTATAACCCCTAATCAGACACCACCTCATTTTGACCAATACCTTACAAGACCTTCGCACTTCTTTGATACCCAACCACACACACACACACACACACACAGATATATATATATATATATATATATATATATATATATATATATATATATATATATATATAACTCTAAATGAGCAGCAATTGCCATAGAAGATAGGGCACCTTCGGATCTTCAACATGTCTATCTGATACCAAGATGGGGGAGGTGCCCCGAAGGACCGAAGGGAAGAGGGAGAAATGAGCAAGAAGGAAGTAGAGAAGCAGACAGACTGCTTAAAACATAATTAAAAACATGAATTAAATATGCAAAGGGGGATGCTTTGTAAAGAACTAGGGAGCGAATGATCTAGAGGTGGTTCTGTTAAACAATGTTTAAAACCCGACCATGACTAGTTCATTGAATCTGCCGATCCTAATTCTCCAGAGGAGGTAAGGATATGATGCAATGCAAAGAATGAATTTAAAAGATGTTTATTAAAAACATATAAAACTTACAGGTGAAAGGGAAGAAGGATAGAAGAAAAGAAGTCGGAGGAATTGGGAGAGAAGGGAGGAGAGAATGCTTAGTAAGTGTAACTAAGTCTGTCTAACAAGTGAGTTTGACTATCTTTAAATAGGCCTGACTAAGTTACTGTTTGACCTACAACTGGTGAGCAACTGTCACTGTTTGAACAGTACCGGTTATAGTGTTTTGCCGACACTACAGTGTTCAGCACTTTTACAATGTTAAAAATTTGACAAATTACAGAATTGAATCCTATAACTAATCTTTGTCTAAATTTACAACAAATTCTTCATCTTCTTCTTCTTCTTCATCTTGTTCTGAAGATGCTGAAGAGATATAATGGCTAGACGATGGTTCTTGCAAAAGTTGCAAAATAGAGTTTAATTGTTTGATCAAGTCTACTTTGGATGATGTTGACGCCAAAGTTGCTTGGATTCTTGACCTTTAGTTTAAGAATTTACTTTGCTCTGTTTTGCAAAGATACTGTAGGTTAGCTTTGAACCACCTTTCCACTGCTTTAGAGTCAATCCTACTAACTTCGAATTGAGCCCACCATCTAACAAAGGGAATTCTTTGTAAAAATGGTAGAGTAGTAGAATTCTGAATAGTTTGGGAGAATCAGTATTGCCAAGAGAAATTCCAGGTAGCCGATAGTTTTGAAAAATAGTGGAGATCGATTGGAAAAGAATCTCCATCAAAGTTAAATTTTTGTTTAAAAATCTCAAGGGCCTGTTGGACTTTTGGAGGAAGAATCTCAGGTATTGGACCGGAGAAATTCCACCAATGAACAAACCACTGAGGGAAATGGTATTCAGTTTTTGTTTTGAAATAAATAAACCAAGTATGTTTGAAAATTCTGTTTTGATCCCAGAATACATTGGATCATGCTTCCACATAATCCCAATAATTATATCCTGGAGGATCAAATTCTACCCCAAAAGATTTATGTTTATGTAAATCTTGTCCCCATTGGGTAAGAGTGAGGACATTTAAAATCTGTAAAGTAGAATGAGTTATTAAGGTATTATCCTTCTTGTCTACTTTTCTATCAATAAAGATAGACTCAAAATGTACCAGTATAAACTCATAATACTTTCTGGTTTTTCTTAAATCATGTAGTCTGAAATGCCAATCAGAAGAGAAGACGTTTAGAGTCACTTGGTTTGGAGTCGGATGAAAGAATTCCGGCTCAATTTGAAGGATACTCTTTACCTGATTTTCTTTTGGGAGGTAAGGAGTTTCCAAGTTTGTTTGTGTTTTACCAGCAGTTGTCATAGAAGAAGAGGCTGAAACTGCCATTTGTTTTTAGGAAGATCCAATCGTCAGTGCAGAAGGCACTTGCTTTAAACGATCATAATCTTGCTTGGTGATCATTTGTTTAGGGACCAGCTCTTGAAGGGCTAGAGTTTTCTCATCCTTTTTAGTAAGAGTCTGGCTTCAAGTTTGTTCTGGAAGTTTATTTTGAGCATAGGACTCCAGAATTTCCTTTCTTGTTGCTCTATTTTGTTTCTTTTTGTTTATTTCTGGAAGGATTGGATGACCCTTCCTGGGATGGACCCGCTGTTTGATTCTCCTTCTGAGAAGCTTGCAGTGTCTAGAGGATTATCTGCAGTTGTTCTGAGGAGATTGTTTGAGATTGGGCTCCGATAAGATGTTCAGCTCCCTGAGTTTGAGTGTTTTGGCTTCCTTCCGGGTTTTTTCCCAGATCTTTCTTTTTTGTGGGTTTTAGAGGCATTGGGGCTTTTCTCAATATACTACCTACCCTGAAGAAACTCACGGGTGAGAAAGTCTGGAAGAGAGTTTGTAGTGCCTTTAATAAATTTGATATCAAAATCAAAAACACTTAAGAGGGCTTGCCATCGGGCAAAAATTTGTTTTGATACAAGGTTTTTTTATTATCCTTTTGTAAAACATATTTTTCATATTTACAATCAATGCGGACTAAAAACCTTTGGTTTAAAAGATCATGTTGAAATTTTGAAATGCACAAAACAATTGCCAAAATTTCTTTTTTGATTATGGAATAATTCTGTTGGGAAATATTCTAGTGTTTTGACGTAAAAGAAATAATCTTTTCTTTTCCATCAATTCTTTGTTTAAGGATGCCACTATAACCAACGTCAGAGGCATCATTTTCTATAATTTTGAAAGCAGAAGGATCAGGAAAGCTAAGGCAAGGAAGCTCCTCAACTTGAGATTTGATATGCTTGACAATGTTTGAATGTTAATCCGTCCATGGAGGAGGATTTGCTTTAAGATGCTGGTGAAGTGGTTTAATGAAGTTGCTAAGATGAGGAATAAAATATGCAACGTAGTTTAAACATCCCAAAAATCTTTGAAGTTACGTTTTATCAATGATTGATCGTGAAATTTGTCAGCAAATTGAATTACCCTTTCAATTGGGGTTATGGATTCCTGGTATATCCAATGCCCAAGAAACCTCACCTTAGTTTGAAACAAACTAATTTTAGGTTTAGAAACTACTAAACCATTTGTTTCTGCAATCCTGATGAATTTGTAAACATGTTTAAAATGTTCTTCAATAGAATGAGAATAAATCAAGACATTATCAATATAAACAATAATGAATTGACTATTATCATTAAAGATTTTGTTCATGATTCTCTAGAATTCAGAAGGAGCATTTTTTAATCCAAACGGCATAACGTTCCACTTATACTGACCAAAAGGAACAATAAAAGCAGTCTTATACCTATCTTTTTCAGAAATTTGTATTTGTAAAAATCTAGATTTCATGTCGAATTTTGAAAAGATTTTTGTAGAATACAAACGTTTTAGTAAGTCATATTTGTTTGGGATTGGATACTTGATCCATTACAGGGCTTCGTTTAAAGGTTTGTAATTAATCACAAGTCTAGGAGGTCCTCGTTTAATTTTTGCATTTTTATTAACATAAAAAGTAGCACAAGACCATGGGCTTCAAGATTTGCGAATTAATTTTTTGTTCAGAAGATCTTGAATCTTCTTTTTAGAGGTTTCAAGAAGTTCTGGACTCATTTGAATTGGCCGAGCCTTTATTAGGATTTTCTTTTCAGAAAATTCATTTTCATAAGGCAAATCGACAACATGTTGTTTACGATTCCGAAAGGCATTTGGTAAATCCAAACAAATTGCTTGATGAATTTTTTCAAGACAAGTTTGGATTTGAGTTTGAGTTTGAGTTTGTTTTTGACACAGCTGTTCTTCTATTCGTTTAAGATAAATATGTTCCTTCAAAAAGTTTATATGTTGTTGTTTTGAAAGAAGATTTAATTATTTGATTCTGGGTAAAAGGAAATAATATTTTTTTACCCAGATGTTGTTTTGAAATCACATCCTCATCAGTCATATACGGGAATAGTAAATGAGCAAATGGCGCCCTAAGAATAAGACCTTCATTTTCAACAACAATATTTGAAACTTTATACTGAACGTTTACTCGCATTTTGTTAACGCCCTTAAACCGTTCAATTGTTTTTTCAAAGTATTTTGTAGGAATGAGACCTTCTCTAAAACAATCAGCATCAGATCCCGTGTTAAATAGAACAGTTTTTTCTAATACGAATTCATCATTGACAATGATCTTCGCATGTATATGAAATTTTTGAAACAAGACTCTAGAAATCAAGTTTAAAATGGTTCAGAAAAATCATTAACTTGATTGGTTTCTTCATTTTCTAAGACCTGGTTTGTTTTATTGGGTTAGGATTCTGAAGACGGTTCGTTTGATGCAAGTTGTATGTCCTGAATTTGGGATATAGCTTCAGCATGTATTTCTTATTGTAGTTTGATCAATCGAATTTCGGTTTTGAGATTTTGAACTTCATGTTAAAGATTTGAAAGAGTTGCTTGTTTTAGGATATGTTTAAATTTTTCAAGTGTTTGGGTGAGATCGTATTTGTTTGAAGAAGCTGGGGGTTTGGATTTGGAAGAGCTAGGTGTTTCAGTGAAAAGATCTTTGAATTTAAGGATATATTCTCCTTTATCAGAATCTGGAAGTTTTCCAATGATATCAAGAAGGAGATCTTGTTCCTTCGTAAGAACATTGATTTCTGAAGTTAAGTTTTCAAAGTCATTTTCCTAAATTTCATTCAAATCTTTAGAATAATTTGACCTTTCAGATTCAGATTCAAAAGAAGTTTCAATCAACAAATTGTTTATTTGTTCAAGAACAGATTCTTTAATATTGTTTATCTTGCTAAGTTTTCTCTTAAAATGGCAGTATTTTGAAATATGGCCTAGTTTTCCACATTTAAAACACGTAACCTTTTCTTCTTTTTGAAAATCATATTTTGGTTTGGCTTGAAATTCTTGTTTGAGTTTGTAAAGAGGTGTGTTGTATTTGTATTTTTGTTAGACATTTTTGGGCCTCTTGTGGTAGGATTTATGATGGGTTTTCTTTCGTGGTTTGGATTGTTTACAAGCAGGAAATCCAAACTGTTCACAAAATGTTCCCAATTCTTTTTTCTCAAATGCCTTTTCTTTGGCAAGTTGGTGTTGGAGTTTGTCATCTTGACAAATCTTAAGAGCAATTCTTTGGACATAAGAGACTAATTCTCCATATGTCAAATGATTATAAGGGATTTTACCATCATTAATATTTCTAAGCTTTTCCCTAACCTTATTACCAAGGGCTGTTGGTAATCCGGCTAAGGACTTTTATTTCCAAAATGGCTGGTTTGAATCTTCCCTTGTGAGAACTCGACTAAGGAATGTATCCTTATACCATTTGAAATCAGATAGTGTTCTGCATTTAAGATTTGAAAGAAGTTATGTTGATCTATCTTGCCATAGAGAATGATCACTAATGAAATGTTTAACAATTGTAAAAATAAGATGGTTTGTGAAATCAGGAATGGGTTGGCCATTATGTGTAATGGGTGTTCCATCTAATTGGGTTTTGATGGCTGAGTATATTGCAGTTTTATCTTCAGTAGAGAGATAAAAATCCCACCAACCTTTTAGTTGACCAGTAAAACCAGATACTAAAATATTAGTAATATCTTTATCAGAATAGTTATGTTGGGTTTGGTAAGCATTGCTTAACATTGTCATGTGTTGGAGAATTTGGAGGATGTTTGATTTGTTTTAGCCATCAATGTTCCATTTATAGACATTATCAGCACTAAACGATTTGCAGTTTTGGTTTATTCTTTCTTCAACTAGAATATCTGGAGGGCTGGCTCTATGGTAATAGAGGTTAGTTGGTTTCTTCCAATGTTGTTGGTTAACTTGGAATTGAGAATCCCCTGATTCAGTTTCTGAAAGTTGGGAGGTTTGAAAATCGTTTTCAAGGATGCGTATGTCTCCGGATTCTGGAGAAGACTCATCCCTGGTTTTTGAGATTTGAGACTGGGGTATTTCTGGGATGGTGAGTTATTGAAGCCTCGTTTGAGTGGATGGAGTATGTTGGGATTGTTGTGAGAGGCTAGTTTGTAACTGAGACATTTTTAGTTGAATTTGTTCCAAAGATTTGGATTTAAATTTGTTTTGCAAATCCATCTTTTGTTGAGGGGTAAATTCAAATGGTTTGAAAAGGGGTGTTTGAATTTCAGGTTTAAAATATGTTTCTGGTTTAGCTTGGAAAACAGCTTGTTTGGTTAAATGTTCACCTAATACTTGGAGATATAAATTGGTATAATTGTTTTACTCAACAATACCTTTTATATCAGCTGGATTTACTTCTTGAGAAGTATGTTTAAATCCGAAAGGGGTTGCCCAAATATGTTGATTTTTATCATCAATCCTTTTAGGAACCTGAATATTTTTTGAAGGAGGAAACTCAGAGGAAATAGTTCCTTCTTCAGAGGTTTTCCAATCTTTTCTAAGAACTTCTATAGTTTGAAAAAATGGATATTCCAGATTTTGATAATATGCATAAGCATCAAACCAATCAAAAAATGAAATATTCATTTGTATTTTTTTCAAGGAATTTATAAAATTTGTCCTGTATAGACTTTCTTACAGATCCTTTGAAATTATTTAAAAACCATTCTCTCTGAAGAGTAAATTTTTTAGAATAAAATTCCTCTTGCAAAACTTTTTTGTTTATTTGAAAATTATTTTCTAAAACATTTATTTCTCTTGGTTCCCCTAATTGTGAAAAGTCAGGAGACTCAATTGATCTCAAGTCTTCTTCCTTTTCATAATTTAGTTGAGGAACATTTGAAGAATTGTTAAACCCTGAAACAGAAATATTTGTTGGTTTGAGTTCAGGAATTATGTTTGTATAAATTACATTTGGTAATGTTTGGGACGTGGTTGGTTCTGAAGGTGGGTGTGGCATGTAAATGATGGATGGAGGTTGTGGTAATGAGGAACAAGACCTTCTTGAAGCCTCACTATAGACAGATCTACAATCTTCATATATTGAAGGCTGGGACCTATATGTTTGGGAGAAAGACATTCTAGGTCTGTCAAATGATAATTTAACAGTCCCATCATCTGTTTGAGTAATCCTACTGATTTGGGGCATTAGTTTAGGAATAAACTGTGTAGCCTTTTCCATGACCCAATCATTGGGTAGTTTTACATCTTTCCATATTATATTTTTAGGAATGGTGACATTTACATTAGAATGATTAGTCAAGAAAACTATTGTTTGACCATCATCAGGGAGGATTTGTGCATTTGTGGCATTTGAATTTAAGACCTTATATTGTACCCTATATATTAAGGTAGCAAGTATAGATCCTGGTTTCATATTTAATCCCTGAAGTTTGATTTTAAGTTTAAGAGTTTCAAGAATATGCTCTTCATCTAAGTTTAAAGTTCTATATGGGAAGCAGTTGAAGTAAACAGGTCCATCATGTAGACCCATTTCTGCAGCTGCTAGCAGAGAGTCAGCAAATGTATAATGTCTTGTATCCTGAAGACATACTAAACATGATACATTTAATCCTTTACGGATGAGGGGTTTTATGGCCATTTGAACACATCTTATATGTAAATAATTGTATTCTTTCTTATGTTTTTCAATTGATTTTTTTGAGAGAAGGAAAAAATCTTTGTTTTCTGGTTTGATAGGAATTGATTCTACAACAGTTCTGATTACATAATTAGACTTGAAGAACCCTTTCTTATCTTCAATTTGATAAAGGGCATTTGAAGAGATATTTGGCAAAGTCTAATTATCAAAATTTTGATTTATATTTTGAAAAGAAACTTCTTGTTTGAAAATCTTTCTGTTTGTGGATTTTGATTCCTCATTGTTTAGCGTAGAGTTTGATGGAGTAGAAGAAGAACTACTACTACCGCGTTTGGAAGAGGAAAAAAATGAACGAGAAAGAAAAGACATAATTTAAATCGCAAAATTTAAATAGGCAGAATGTAAAGGCAGAATTGAAAGGACTGAAAGTAAAGGTTGAAATAATAAGGCAGAATTTTAATAGCAAAAGTAAACGAAAGAAAGATTTAGATGTAAATCTCCCTTGCCTTGATATCTTCACCATCTGGATCCATAGGGGTGTAATAATTAAAAATTTATCATTTTTTATTATTCAAAATGTTTTATTAAGATATTAATAAGATTTCTCATATTTGATTCTAGCCAAGTAAAGTATATAATATATGTACCCATCATACACTACGGGTGGGGATCAATCGCCTGCCTCAACTCACGGGACTTATGGCCTTAACCATCCCCACAAGGGCTCATGCATGATAAGTAAGAACCATATACACATGGACAGAGTCTATATGCTATTAAATACAGATCTTTAAATCATATTAATTTGCTAATAAAACTTCTAAAGACATAAAAATAGATCCAGATCTAATCAAAACATTTCTACTTCACCTTCTGGCTCTGATACCAAGAATTCTTGTTGGGATATGTTTTATACATAGCCAAATATATATATATATATATATATATATATATATATATATATATATATCCTGAGTAGGCTTATCCTTTTTTAAAGTATGTATTTTTGCACATTTTACACTTAATTAGTTTCATACATTGTATTAATTACTCCATCCGATCTTTTTATAGGCAATTTTTTTCTTATTGCATAAAAAAATTAGCCATTAAGATTAGTTAAAACAATAAATATGTATAAAATGTTATGTTTCTTTCAAATATGTCAATATTTATGAAAAGAGCATAAAAGAGAGAATGAGGGATTTGGAGGGAAGTGAGGGGACGAAAAATTTTTATAAGTTGAATTTAAATAAATTGAAGAGATATGGTTATAAAATTTTGATAAAAGGAAGATGCAAAATAAAATAATAAGAGAAATTAATTAAAAAAATTTAGCCCTTTGTCTCTAATTTTTTAAAATTTAACTCAAATTTTTTCCCTCATGCCAAACAGCCCCTTAGGGGATATAAGTGTGTTTGGTTGGAAGGAGGGGAGGGGAGGTGATGTTAAAAATTTTGTCTTTTTCTACTCACCTCAACTCCTCTCTCTACCCGCCAAAATTAGGGGGTTTTAGAGGGGAGAGAAACATTATGTCACACCCTGAATGAAATACCCATGCCTATTTTTAAATATTCAAAGTTTGCCTTTCCAGTTTAAAACACCTTTTTTTCCTTTTTCCCCTTTCTTCGTCGTAGCAGCAAGCTCTCTTCTATTGCATTGTGCTAGAGCAAATAGTTCCAAGGGAACAAGCTATTCCTCCTTCTAGATGCAACAAAGTGAAACAAGTGATTTAAAATCGAGTTATGTTCCATAAAATGAATCAATAAATTCAACTAATTCAAAAAAGATGTTCAATAAACAAGATTTTCCTCAAGAAGTAAGATCGATATCCACCATAGATCATATTTCTGGTCATGTTAAATGTGGGAGCCTTTGCTTCGACAATGTTGACTTAACTAGGATGATACCGGCAGAGCAGATAAATGTTCACCGTGAAGAAGTTGAATGACGAATAACTTGCTTTATCTCACCTCAGTGATGAAGATGATGATGGTTGATCTTAATAGCTTCCTTCTTCTAACCCCATACGTGTCCTTTGGTCAATCAATAGCCCTTCCTCCATTTTGTTCATCGGATCTAATGAAGAATAAGATGACTAGTGTAGAAGTCAATTGCTATGAATTATCATTTTATTGTATTATTTTGAACAAAAAAAAAGTTTTGCTAAAAAGGTGTTTCTGAAGTTTAAACCAAATTTGAGTATTTGTTCAACATCCTTAAACTGTGTAATTGCGTGCATGTCATTGATTCTGGGTATATAGACTCCATTGCATTATAGAAAACATCACTTTGGGAAATCTATTTTGTATATGCGAACCTAATGTTTTAGTGTTTCTTGAATATGAATTACACTTGAAATTAGTTGGACAATAAATCTATACCTTTAACTGCTTATATTATGAATTGGTCATCTGAATTGTTTCTGAGTAGCTAATAAATTCTCCTATCATCTAAAAGTATCAGAATTGGTATTCTTGATTGATATATACTTGTATAATCCTCATTTGTGCATTTTGACTTGCTGTACCAGGCTAAATCTAAATAGAGCTTATTGTCATTAGTGTACATATGCTGCTAAATTAAATTCTTGATAGAATTAGACCTTGATCACTAATATGACTAGACTAAGAAATTATTTTGGTATGACTAGTACATGCTTTTAATTGTTGTCACGATTATTCTAAAAAATATATATGTGGAAATTTGTGGCTTTCTCAAGCTTTTGTGATTCTCATTTCTGTGATTCTGGGAGATCCACTTGCATATAGTTCAATGGAGAATTTATTGTTGACTTTACTCAGTCAATGCCTACCTTCCTTCATCACATTTCTCTTATGGAAATTATAAGTTGTCATTTATAAGGGGGGGAAAGAGCCTGTTGTTAGAATGATTTTGTGAAATATGTGATTGTACTCTGTTTTCAGAATGATCGAATGCATTTTAAGGATTGATAGATTTTGGAAGTTCATTTGTTGTTATAAGGTGTTCTTTGCTTAAAATTCTTGGCTGCTAGAATTTGCTGCTATTTGGCCCTCTAATTGTATGACCGAACTTTATGCAAGAAAGTTGTTGAATGCATCTCATTATTCTGATTTGATTCTCTCATTTAAAGTACCCAAAACTGAGCATTTTTGTTGGTGTGTGAATTTGAAAAACTTTATTCGGTTTTCTCTAAAATTTTTGAAGCTAAGTTATAGTTCTTGCTAAACTTTCACTTTTTGAAGCTTCTCATTATCGTACTTGTGCACCAGGCTTGATCAAAAAAAGTTATTTTGGAATTCTATTAGTATTCCTAAAAATAGAAGAGAACATTGTGCATTGCTATATGCTCATTTTAATTATAAGAGACATTTCATAGTTTAAGATCCACTGTTTGCTCTCATTTTTGATGACTTTTTTGCACTAAGTTTCACCCTTGTATAAGTAGTTATATACTAGCTAAGGATTGAAAATTGAAGTTTTTTTTATAGTAAATGGAAAACTACAAAATTCCTCAAGTGCTATCTCCCTGAGTCAAACAGCAGTCTCGACCTCTTTTCATCAGTAAGTAATAAACTCCTAATAACTTCAGGAGACAATTCGGTAATATGGATATATATCGTCATTCTCCACACTTCTCTTGCTATGGTGTCTGCAATTGTGTTATCATCTCAAGCACACTATAATAGTTGTAATTTCTATTATTGATTCAACAACATGCGAACCTCCCCAATAAGTTGAAAATTAAGGCATTCATGAGACACTGCAACTTGAATCAGATCCATGACCTCCCTACAATCACACTCAACAAAGATTCATCTGTATCCTCTATCCCATGCAAGTTTAAATTCCTACAATACGTCCCAAGCTTCAGCGGAAACCACCGTCCCTTACCCAATCTGGTACATAAACCCCCACAAGAACTCTCTATTATGATCTTGCAATATACCTCCACAAGTGTACATCACATAGTTATCATTCCTAGATCCATCAGTATTGATCTTCACCCAACCAGGTAGTGGTGGCTTCCCATAAGGACTGCTCCCCTCCTTATTTTGATTTTGGAATAGGTTCTTATTACCCCATGCTAAGCAGGTACAGGCATGGGCTAAAAAGGCCTTACTACTCTAAGTAATGTCATTAAAGTAGTGATCATTGCGAGCCAACTAGATATACTAGCATATGACAGTAAACCAAAGACGAAACTCGAATCCTTGAACAATGTTCTTTCGTCCCAAACACCATGCAAGCTAATCATTCTTATCCCTCCATGTGAAAGAATAGATCACGCCATCCCGGCTACAAGAAACCATTCCATAATTCAGAAATGACTGGGCAATCTCGTAGGACATAGAGTATTGACTCGTGTGAAGTATGTCATATTTCACAATTACCCGTGGGATGATTACCACGATGGAACCATAACAAATTTGTCATTATGTGGCCATGAAAGCATAACCACAAGAAAGTACAGGACCATTGTGGGACTTTTATGAGAATGGGAAGCCATTTTTTAAAAATCTGTATATAGAGACACATATATATACTGGGTCCTTGGTATTTTGATGTACTTATCTTGAGATTGGTGATATGAATCTGCATATTCTGGGGAGATCAGTTGAATATAACAAGATTAAACATGCTTTGTTTGATTTGGGGCCACTAAAAGCACCAAGGCCAGACGGATTCAATCCTCTATTTTATTAGAGCCAATGGGAGACGGTGGGAATGTTGGTGCTTGATTTGGTTAAAAGAGTTTTCAATAAGCTAATACTTATATATGACAAATCAATGGAACTTAAATAGTTATTATACCGAAAGTGGAACATCCAGAGACGTTTCGAGATTTTCGTCCTATAAGTCTATGCAATATTGTGTACAAGATAGTTATGAAAGTTATATCAAATAGACTCAAGGTCATTATGCCTTTAGTGATAGCCCCAAACCAATGCAGTTTTGTGAAAAGGCGTCAAAGCTCGGATAATATCATCCTAGTATAGGAGATTATCCACTCTATGAAGTCATTAAAGAGGAAAAATGGTTTTTTATGATGGAAAGATTGGAGCATCTCATTCAGAAGGCAATAGAAGATAGGGACTGGTAACCGTTTAGGCTCTCCAAACGAGGTACTCCTGTTTCTCATACATTTTTTCCTGATGATCTCATTTTGTTTGCAGAGGCAGAACTAGATCAAGCGAGGGTTGTGAAAGCCATCTTGGATGACTTATGTGATATTTTAGGCTATAAAGTGAATGCTGGACATTCAATAATTTACTTATCAATAAATGTGAATCATAAAAGGTATAAGAAAATCAGCGAGTTTTTGAACTTTATTCCAACGTCGAATCTAGATAAATATTTGGGAATGCCTATATTACGTAAATAGAGTTCAAATGCAACATATAACTTTCTCCTAAACAAGATGGATGCTCACCTGGTTAATTAGAAATCCAACATGCGATGCATACTCTTATGTCTTTTGTAATATCGGCTATGCCATCTCATGCGATGCAGACAATGCCTCTTCCTTTAGGTACTTATGATGAAATTGACAAACGATGTCATAATTTCCTTTAGGGAAGTAGCTCAGCCAGCAAAAAACCTCATCTAATTTCCTGGGATTCAATGTGTGCATGTAAGGAGGATAGTGGCCTGAGCCTTAGGAATGGTTGCTATCAAAATCAAGCATTCATGATGAATCTTGGATAGGGTATAATTAATAGATGAGATTCGCTCTAGGTCAGGTTCTTACAAGAGAAGTACAAAGCTGGCAATAATATTATTCCTAAAGTTGAGATGCGCCGATGGGAGTCTAATACGTGGAGGGGTATCTGTAACAGCTGGGAGAAGGTCACAAATAGTATAACATGGAGAGTTACGAATGGCCAAAATATTTATTTCTGGAAGGACGTGTAGGTGCCATACTTGGATAAGCTAGAAAGTCTGGTAACCCGACCATTTTCTACAGAAACTACTAAATAGAGAGTAGTTGATTGCATCACTTCCTCTGAACAGTGGGATATGAACAGGTTTGATCACCTCTTACCGGGACATGTATGTGCAGCTATCAAAAGTGTTAACATTCGTCAGCTAGATGGGCAGGATTTCCTGGCATGAAGATGGTTTTCTGATGGAAATTGCTCCCTCAACTCTGCTTACAAACACTTAATAGGTACCCCGTGGCATCATAATAGATATCGGTGGAGATTGAAAATTGGAGTTGTTGCATCACTTGTTATGCTATTTGTGCATTTTCATCTTGAAATATATAATTATCTATTATAATTGAATGCATTACCTGATTGTTTTTTTACTGCTTAGCACAAACTTCTCTCCCAGTTTTTTTTAAATGTTGAATTTGATGTGAGTTCAATCTTTAAGTTGTGTATGATCTCTATATTCCAAGACCACGAGCAAAAATATTTGTAGATCTTCAATTATATTTACATTAATAGCAGAAAATAAACCCATAAATTTTATAAATTATAGACTAAACCCTTATTGTAAGAAAGAATTCGGTCAAATGCAAAGGTAATTATTTTTTGTTACCCAATATCTCATAATACAAAAAACCGGAGCAATAAGTTTTTTTTACAAAATGGAAGCAATAAATTTGGTCATGATTATGATTCTCAATTTAAGTAGGTTTATTAAATTTGTTCCACTTTTGTTTTTTATGATGGTTGAGTTACAATTCTATTAATAATTTAACAAAAAATAATTATTAATAAAAAATTGTAAAAGAAGAAGGAAATATATAGCTAAAGAGAAAATGATATATTTGTGAGCATGTGACAAGGAAAGAGATGAGATCTACGAGTATGGGCATTGATGGAATAATTAAAATATCATGGGGTAAAATAAGTCAAAATATTTGGCTCCCCTCTAAAAAAACTCCAATTTAGAGAAAACCAAAATAAGGGGAGGGAAGAGGAAAGAGGGTCATTTTGGCTCTCATTCCCTCCAAAATTTTAAACCAAATAAGGAAAATGATTCAATTTTCCTCCGCTTCCATCCCTTCCCCTCCAACCAAACTAGCCCTTAAAGACTACAGATATCTTCCTAACCACAATAATTCCATCTAAAGCAATTCTGAATCTTCCATCAAAGGTTATTACTTCTCACTCAAAGTAGACTGAAAGAAAAAGTAGAATACTTTGAACTTAAAGACTAACATAACTTTATCGGCAAGAGGATTAAATATTTAATCAATATATATAAAATCAGAGTCTTAAGAAAACCTTAAACCCAAATGCCTAGTGTTTTGTCTTTTGGCCATACCTTAGCTGAACACAAAATTACATCTTCCTTGGTCAGTTTGGAAGAATGACTACCACCACATGATGCAAGATTCGAGGCAGTACAAATTTATGCCACACATGAGCAAATATAGATTAGTTTCGATAACTTTCTTTATAGATCAAGATGCTGAGGGGCTTAGTAATGAACTACAGAACTTCCCTTACCAGCTCGAGAATCGTGGCAACTATAATCCCAAGTTGGCATCATAATTGCTGCAGATTCTTAGGTCGGTGGAAGTTGGGTTTACATTTGCAGCGGCATTTCAAACCCTAGCATAGTCTTACCTCAATTTTTAATTTTTTTGAAAACACGTTGTGAGGGGAAACATTGTGTATGTGTGTGTTTGGATTAGCTTTTGAAGAATAACTTTTATAATTTACGAGGTAAATATGTGAGATAAATCTTATCTCAATTTATGAAAAAGGGTTTCATAAACTATAGTTTGGATATTATCCAAACACTCAAATAGAAGCGACCTATCAGGGTTTCAAGGTAGGGAGATCATTAATATTCCCTTAGGCAAAACCATGAAGCCCAAATTGAGTTATTGCAATAAAAAAAGTGTTAAGGTGAAAAAATGACAAAGGTGTTAGATTGGAAAAACTTCCGTCAGTTTTTTAGACGTAGGACCCACAGTGGTACCATATGTGTTTGTGACGTGGTAGGTGGTTTTTGGGTTAAGGTACAAAAATGACAAAAAACTATTTCTTAAGATGAAAAACTAGGTATGAACAATATTTTTAATAGCAAATATGATAAGCCCGTTAGTGAGAGATAACTTCTGTCAAGTTTTTGGGTTTGGGTAACTTAAACTTACACAATATAAAGAGGGTAACTGTGAGATTTTTTTTTTTAAACTTTTAAAGCCAGGGATTTAAAATTTACTTGAAGTATACTTTTAGTCCCTTAACTTTAAAAAATATACTTTTGATCCTCTAATTCTAAGCTAATGGAAAATGCTAGCACGACAAACTCAAATGATGACTGTGTAGCTAATAAAGCATATTTAGTTTTTAGTTTTTTTAATATAATATATTTTTATTATTATACTTAAATATATTGACAATCTCTCTAATAAAATCGATGTTCTGATTTTTAAATTATTAAACAAATATATTTAGATTATTAAACTAAATTTTTTTATACAATCAAGATTTTGTTATTCACGGGTTCATTAGATTTTTAGATTTTTTTTAATTTATACATATTTTAAATTAAGATTGATAAAATTTAATTATATAGTCATCACTTAAATTCATAAAGTCATTAATTGAGTTTATTGGGTCAACATTTTTCGTTGGCAATATTAACGGTGCTAGAATTATTCGATCAAAAGTATATTTTTTTAAAGTTAAGGGATCAAAAGTATACCTCATGTAAACTTAAAGTATTAAAAGTATACTTTAGCAAAATTTTATTTATAAATATAAACTGTTAAATTTAAGTGATAAATACATAATCGTTTCAAAGCCACATCAAACTATTACAGGTTCCACATCCAAAAATTTGATAAAAGTTATCCCTCACTAACGAGCTTGTCATATTTGCTACCAAGAATATTTGTTTTGTACCTTGAGAAATAGTTCTATGTCATTTTTACACCTTAACACAAAAAACACCTGCCACGTCACACACACACATGGCACCACTGTGGGTCCCACATAAACAAACTAATAGAAGTTTTGCCAATCTAACACCTTTGTCATTTTTGCCCTAAAAAATTATTCGCTGTCATTTTTACACCCCAAAATAGTCATTTGTATTGGGTGCACTTTGAAAAATAGTTCGTTATCATTTTTGCACCTTAACCCATAAAAAATGGCCCATCGAATTTGATGCCTCCTTTTGCCCCTTTAGTAATACTCCTCTTGTGGTTTTTATAAAAATGCAAAGTTTAAATTGACTTGGCCTTTTTTATAAGACCCCTATAAAAATTAGGGAAATTTCTAAAAAATATCTTTTAAATTTCAAAATCTCGTTGACAAAATCGTTAATGGGATTAACAAGAATGGTAATGCAATTAATAAAATATTTTATTATTAAATCACCTATTTGATATTTTGAAGTTTAAATGGTATTTTTTTAGAATTTTTCCTGAAAATTATCTCAATATTTAATACTTTTTTTTCATCTTTACCCCCTCATAAATCATTTATATAACATTAATTAAAAGGAATACTTTTTTCATTCTATCTCCTCTTTTTCTTTTATACTCTTACTATTTTACATTCTCTTTCTTACTTTTCCTCATTTGAAATCCATTTTCTCTCTCTTATTTAACTCCTCATAAATAAGGACATATTTAAAAAAATAATGTTTATTTTATACATATTTATTGCTTTTAACTAATTTTAATAGTTTTTTTAAAACCGCCTAATACGGTTACTGAACTCTTATAAAAAGGATAAGGGGAAGTAATAGACATCTAGATAAAATTTGTTAATAATGTTCATAATGAAAATAAACATATAACATAAAAATTATTAATTATTTATTAGTATATCATATCATCATAGTGATTTGTTTATCTTTTAATGAGTTTATGTCCCTTTAGAGATATGATTGAACCAATATGATTCTATATAATTTCTACAACATAAATATGATACTAACACTAATAGAATATTTTAGAGAAAAATTTTAAATTTAAAAGATAAAGTGAACTGAAATCTTATATTTTGGACAAAATCTAACTCAAGTTAACTCTTATATTGACATCATGAGTCCTATGTTACTAGTTTGTTATCTATCAATCAACACACATTAAGATGCAAGCAGCATATTGCTTTGAAACGGATATTCCAAAATTTTCTCAAAACATCAAATTTTAAATTAAGGTCGTTTGAAGCCCACATGTAGTTGCTATCTTAGAAACCAAACCTATTGGAAGTTTTTTAAAGACGCCAATCCATGGAATAATATAACCAAGGCTGTTCTCAGAATTGAATCTGGGATATCTGTTTTTTTTTTTTTTTGGCCATGGGAATCTGTTATATCAAGTATACACTATAGGCAACATCTGTTTTCATAATTGACAATTAACAAAAAAAATTTGTGAAAAAAAATCCTCAAGGAAAATCTATTTTCACAACAAATGCAAAACTTGCAAGACTATATTTGGTAGACTCATAGCTATCTTTCTCTAAGTTCATTTAGTAATTGCCATATGTTCAAAGTTCCACGTTCTCTTTAATTATCTTCCTCATGCTTAGTCATCCCTCTCCATCTCTCTATATAAAATCCTTTTAATCGAATTGCATTATTTAAGAAAATAGTTTAAATAATTTTAAAGTAGTAAATATATATATATATATATGTATATATGTATGTATGTATTTCCACACATACCCTTATTTATGAATAAGTAAAAGAGAGAATAATAAAAAAAAATGATGAAAGAGAATGTATGGTGAAAATATGATGCGGGAGAAGAAAGATAACGAGGATAGGAGAATAAAAAATGTATCAATAATTTACTCCTTCCTATCTTTTTTATAAACAGCTTTGACTCTCTTGAAGCTGATCCTTAAATAAGTAAATTTTTTCTCGTGTCTCAAAAATTTAAACTATTTTTTTCTTTTATATCAATATTAAATAAATATATTTATATTAATTATCTCCAACTACCATTGATTTTCTTTAATTTAATCATTTATTACATATTCTCTCTTATATTATATATTCATTTTATCTTATATATTTTTACTTATTCTCTCTTCTATACTCTTTTCATAAATGAGGAATTTAGAAGAAAGGGAGGAAAAGAAAAATTTTTATGAGTTAAATTTAAAGAAATTGGAGAGATAGGGTTATAAAATTTTGATAAAAGAAAAATATAATATAAAATAATAAGAGAAGTTAATTAAAAATTTTTGACCCCAAACCTCTAATTTTTTTAAATTCAACTTAAAAATACTTTCTCTCCGTTCACTTTCCTTCCCTCTCATACCAAACAGCTTCAAGTATAGTGGCGAAAGACCAGAAGTTACTGCTATTACTATAGCAGACCATATCGCTGATGAGATAGAAACAAGGCTGTCAGGAAAATCTCATAAGGGTCTTGAAATGCCATCATTGAGAAAAGCTGTGGATGGACGTAAAGGGGAAAAGAAGTCCAATAAATGCCGATAAAAGGAGGTAATATTAATATTAATGAATATCGAACTGGTGAGGTCCATTTGTTATACTTTTTGTCATATATACACGTCTGTTCTATATATAAATCTGCCATCAAATATATACTTTCAAGTTGGCCTTCAATCTGGGAAACCCATCCACATCTTTTCACCATTATTAAAAAAAAAAAATACTTGGTACTTTAAATGAGTTGCTCTAGTTGTTGTATTTAGTACTTATTTAAAATAATGATTGGAACTTTTAAAAGTAACTTTGTAATGATAATTTATAACATACGAAATAAATATATAAGAAAAATTTTATCTCAATATATATTAATAAATATTTTTAAATCCCAAACGTAATCACAAACAAACAATTACTCATATTGTTTGAGCCCTAATAAGTTTTGTACGTGTACAGTAAAAGCCCTTTAAACTTAAAGTGTGGCCAAAGCACATGTCCTCTATACTATGATGTGGAATTTAATTTAATGAGACCAATAGAAGGATTCTTTGCTTCGCTCGATAATCAGAGTGACTTGCTTGATCTGATCTCAGTCTTGGTTCCCAGCAATCAAACGATCAAAGGCTTTCAAACTGCGATTCCAATCCAAAGCAAAGCAATCTTCCTTCTCGCATCGCTCGAGTTTAAGTATCCTTCAACAAGAATGAGCCCGCCGGCCTATTCTATTGGGATAGCGGATCCGATGGGATAACAGATCCGAGGACACGTCTGAAGAATAAAACGGCAATCGAGTATGAAGAACCTTCTACGATAGGTAGGCTCTCGAACGAAGACGACGGGCCAACGACGGGAAAGGGGGTTGGAACGAATAAAAAATCTTAAGTAGACCCCCCAGCTCAGCTGATCCAGGGTCTGTCTATCGGATCACAAATATCCTTCCCTTTACAGCTTTAATCTAGCTCTTCAAGGTTGTTCTTAGGTCATCAAGTCTATTAATTTTTTCAGTTCATTGAACGGACTGTCACTAAAGAATCAAACTCATCTGACTACCTGACTTTAACAGTTAAAGTAGTCTAAAGCTAACAAGCCATTCATTACTCGACTCGACCAAAGACCCCGGATTGGATTGAACTGTGCGAAAGCCGGTGCGGAAAAGGTGGACTCAAGCGATTTCATCCCAAAAGTTTAAAACATAAGGAAAAGGAAAAGGAATGACTTTATGAACGTGTCGAACAGCTTTGAAATGTTCTGCAAAAGAGCTTTTTTAAAAGAAAAATAAAAATAAAGTGATTGTCTTGTTTCCCAAACAACTTAATATCCGCTCGCTCAGGGATCGTAACTATTGACTTATATAGTTCTTGTGTGATTTTGTTTCTCTATGCTTTTATCTAGCGTTCATTTTTACCCTTGTTTTTGCAGTAGGAAAAGGCGAAGGAATGACTTTGTTAACATGTTGAACTGCTTTGAAATATTCTGCACTTGATGGTGATGAATAAATGTGGTGTCAATTGCATTTGCTATTGATTCTTATGAGATTTGTTTCACCTTAAGCAATTGATGGAAAAATCCCTACTCCAAGTACCTGACTTCGGATTCAGATGAATTTTGGAAATCATTTGTCACGCCTTCAACCTTCATAAAGTCGATCAAAGCAAACAATGGTTATGTTCCATAAAACCAGCAAGAGTCTCAGGTGATGAAGGATAATTCTAATGACTTTGAAGATGGCAAGACTGAACCTAAGCCTTCAACAGTGAAGAGAAATAAATGGAAACCTGAGGGAAAGTGAAGAAGCTGATTGATATGCGTGGGGATCAAAATTTGCTGGTTGATGGTATATCAACAAAAGTACAGGGCAATGTAAATCTCTGTGGACTTGTTTGATACAAAAATATATGGTTTGTTTCCTCTTTCAACAAGGGATATTAAATTTAATATTACCAAGCAAATCGTGTCATGCTTGATATGATCGTCTGTATTTCTTTTGAGTTTTCACCTCTCTCTGTATTCATATATTGTAAGGTGATGATGGGGGCCCTCTGTTTCAGATAATTTGTTTTTTGTCATTTATCTTGTTGATGGTAAATAGGATTTCTTCAAAAACATTATATACTCCTATTTTATATAAGATTCTTTTAACATAGTTAGCATAGAAAGGGTTTGTTGGCCATTGTAAACATATATTTGTGAAAGCGGGAGATCAAGAATGGGAAGAGCAGGAAGAAAAGCTAGACATAACTGGAAGACATGGACATGAAATTGTCGGATAACTAGGTTTTGACAGCAATAAGAGCAAGAAATTGTAAACAATAATGTTGTTGAAGATCGCTTGTCCCCTTAGGCTTGCACTACACATAAGTCACAAACCAACGGTGAGCTTTCGAGGGGCAGAGGGGGGATTTTTGACAAAATTCTAATTAAATACCTTTAGAATTTAAATGAAAATCACTTGCTCATCAAGCATAGTAAATAATTGCTGAACATTAGTAAAGATTTGCGATTTCGATATTTTCAAGGCATTTTTTTTTTTTGAATTTTCCAATGTTCACTGTCTTTAGTGGACACACCTCTGAATTGAAAGTATGTGAAAAAAGATATAAAATTCACTTTAAATTCAATCTATAGAGAAGATGGATATTGAAAGTATGAGAAAGTAGTATGGTTTCAGCTACCTGTTTTTATGCCAGTTTACATAATAATACTACTATGGTTCGTTGCTGACTGTTATACACTGACTAATTTAGATGCACAGATTGTAGTTTTGCATTTCAAGTTGGACATATAAAATAAGCTTTACTGACCTATGACTTCCATATGATTTTAGTTTATTATGTGGGAGCAAATGTATGGAAGAGATTGTCCGATGATTATGTTTTGAAACAGTATCACGACTGCTGCCTGTCACTCCAAACATAGTGGATTAAGAAATAGCAGAGGCACCTGGAGCGTGATGGAGATTTGTATATAAACACTTGAACTATTTTTAGGCCACATAAGAGATATGAGCTTGGATTTTATATTTTTGTTGAGTAGACGCGTAGTGAAATACACCTTTGTTTAGAATCCTAGTCATAAGGGCAAATTTGTAAACGGGAAAATATTTGGGTTGTTGTAAAGTTTAGGGTAATGTTTGGAAACCCATTTAAGAAGGAAAAAAGCCCATTGACTCTTAAAAAGTTCAGTTGGCTTTGTTTATACTGTTTGGAATCCTAATTTAATTCATTGGGCTTTCCACATAAAAGCAGATTTTGCTTTAAAGCTACCAAAGGCAGCTTCTCATCAACTTTCATTGTGTTTTAAATTGCTCTCAGCTACCACTCCACATAGACCATTTACCCCCCATTTACTCTCCATCTCCTCTTCCTGAAACCATATGCCTCTCTTACTAGAGTTGATTTTTCAATAATTATTAAACTTTTTTATTTTAAAAAATTTTATTTACAATTTTTAACATCAATTATAATAATATATACATAAACAATATATATGTAGTATTTAACAAGATTTATGTCCTTTTCAGTCATTTTCCATCTAAAATGGCTTTTCAAACGCTAATCCAAACAGGTTCAAGGTTAAAAAAAAGCCACTTCTCCCACCGCTAATCTAAACACAAATCACATTTACAATCTGACTTTTTTTCAATTTGACTTCTGCAAAAGCCACATTAAAAAAAAAAGCCACTTCTCCACTGTGTTCCCAAACAGGCACTTAGTGGTTAAGTAATAAAGTGTTTGGGAAGCCACAAAATTGTAGTTCAAAGCTATTTTTTTTGTAGGTTAAGATAAAACTCTTCTCACATATCTACCTTATAAATCATAGAAATTAATTTTTAAAAGTTAATCTAAACATCCACTATAGTAACATACTTTCTTTTTGTTTTTTGACAAGCTGAGTAATAACCGGCTCCCCATATGTGATGGTAGTACGACATATATGTGTCTTTGAATTAGCTTTTAAGAATAATTTTTATAATTTATAAGATAAATATGTGAGAGAAGTTTTGTCTCGACTTCTTAAAAAAGATTTCTGAAATTGCGGTTTGGACTTTGGCCAAACACTCACTAATAAATAAGAAACGCATTTTTTCTTTACTTGAAAAAGTGCCCTTACGGCAAGATATTTTCTCTGTTTTCTTGTTTTTTTGTTCTTTTGGGGACCTCAGGAGTAAATATTCTTGCTACTTCACATATTTTCAAATTTATCGTAAAAAGTCACATAATAAATTGTACAGCTGAAGTCATTTAAATACTATATGATCTTTAATATAAAATATATTTATCTGAATTGATTAGATTAAAAAAATTAATTAAGTTAATTAATAGGATTAAAATACAAATTTGCTTTGAAAGTTTTTGTTAATGAGCAATGTTGTTTTGAAAGTTTTTTTAAGTTTACCCATAAATTTCAAAAGGTAGAAATGTCGCCCCATATTATTAAAAAAAATTAATATTGACCATTAAATTTTCAACTGAAAAAGGGCAACTTTGCTCTATTTGAGTATTTTTGGAGCAATATTGTGCCTAAAAAAAATGTCCCGGTAATATTGCTCCTTAGCGAAAAACTTTCGAGACAAATTTACATCTTAATCCTAATTAATATAATATGTATTTTCTAAGTTAGTTTTTGTTACTTGACGAAATGGATATAAAGAACTTAACCTAAGTATTTTCCTTTAAAAAATATTACTTTATTTTGTTAATATAACAATTAGATAATTAATTTGCATATATTAAAAAAATTAATTAAGCTAGTTATTTGTAATACATGTGTGATGATACCATATTTATTCATGTGCATTTGAACTACCTCTCAATGAAAACCTCCTTAATATGTGCAACTAATAAGGATATTTTGAAGAAACAATCATAAATTTGAGAGTCAAAATGAATTTATACTGTATATTGAAAACCAAAGTAAACCCTCTATCTACTTGCCATGTCTATGATTTGGAATATCATGAATTTCTGTCCGTTTGGTTTAATTCTATAAGAGAGGATTATATGTAACCTTGATGTAATAGATTAATTACATCGTTTGGTTGGGCTTATGTAATGTAATGATGGTTACATTTGTTGTCGAAAGTACTTTCAATATAGAAATTTGAATAAGAATATGTATAATTAAGATGGTATAATCTGTAAATACACAATAGTTATGTATACTATAGAAAAACTCACAAGACTGTCGAAAATGATAATGAAATTTGATAAAATCCGAGCTCAACGTACGTTGTCTCCTTAAGACAATTTGTTCCCTCTATATGGATGCCCAAGGTGCTTGAACAATTGTCTCCCAGGATAGAACGGATTACGTCTTCAGAAGGATGACACTATCAATCAGAAACTTGAACGAACACAACGAGAATGCTTTCAGAATCACACAGGATATGAGATGATTGTAGAAAGCACTATGCAGTATATGAGAGATGAGAGTTTTGAGATTGATTGATTTTTTCTTTCACTAACACGTCCTATTTATAGATGATGGAAATTGATCAGATGGACTCGACTCTTGCGGGCGAACTGGTGCTTCGTGCGAACAGACATACCAGAACAGAACGAATAGAAGCGAACGGTGACTCTTGATGGCGAACTGGTGTGTCGTACTAACAGACACACCAGAACGGATGCACTGATTCAGTCACAGCGTTTTGCTACAACCTCGCTGTTGAGAGAATCACGAAGGGGGTAAAAAATGAATTAAATAAAAGTTCAAAGATTATTCAAATAAACTAAAAAATAATTTAATTTAATACATAAAATAAGCTACAGTTATCCCAAATAAGCTAGAATATGAGATAAAATTATTCGACGTGATAAAATCCTATTCTATTACCGTAGGGAATCATATACATTATACAAATTGAAAAAATTACAATGAACTCACGTGTACATTATGTGTGTGTGGAGGTAATTTTATCTCATATTATATTATTCTCATATTCGATGTAATCCAATTAAAAATTTTTATGCATATGAATAATTTTTCTTTAATAACATATCAAATAAATTTATATAATCATCATTATATTACATTACATTACATCTCATTATATTACTTTCAATTTTGTTACCTAAACACACTAATAGTTTGTTTGGAATGACGTTTAGAACTTTCAAAAACAGCTTTTCAATCGTGATTTATGGTATACAAGATAAGTATGTGAGAAGAGTTTTGTCTCGATTTATATAAAAAATATTTATAAACTTATAAAAAACTATTTCAAATATAAATATAGTATAAGTGTTTGCAGACGTTTGGTTTAATTTATAAGAAAATGCATTTATATTTCATGAGATAAAATTTTTTAACGTGATAAAATCCCGTTCTATTACCGTAGCGAATCAGTGTGATTCATCTTTGACGTAATTCAATAAACGAGTGTATTCACAAATAGTACTAGTAGTTAGTTATGTTCACATGGTTCAATTCAACTTCAAACTCCTGTAAGAAAACGGCATCGGCATAAATTATGAACAAGTCATTGTCCTTCTCAGGCAGCGGGGAAATTGAAAAAGGGAATTCACATTTCGGCCGATTTCGGTCACTCCGTTTCTGGCGATACGCGTCTCTTCAGTTGTGCTAACCTTTACTAAAACCTCACCATTTTCGAAACCAATTTTGCAGAGTCGGGCTAAACTCTCAGCTGTCTTTTCGTGAAGAGGGAATCGGGAAATCCAATTTCCAATCGAGTTCGGGTGGTAGAAACCACCTTGGGCACCGGTTGCTCCGATCGCTGTTGGAGGCATGGCTAGGGTTCGTGACAACTGGGAGAGGCTGGTTCGAGCGACGTTGAGGAGGGAACAGCTTAGAACCGCCCGCCAAGGTCACGAGAGAACCTCAAGTGGGATAGCCGGCGCTGTTCCACCTTCACTTGCTCAGACTACGAATGTAGAGGCGATCTTGCAGGCTGCTGATGAGATTCAATCAGTGGACCCAAATATTTCCCGGATTTGTGAGTGCATTCTTTTCATGATATCAATTTCTAATCATTTTGGTTTCTGAATTTTTGCTGTTCATTTTGGTGTTCAGTGGTGGTGCAGCTGATGTTGTTTCTAATTTAAATTCTAGATAGGGAGGTCTTAATTGAATTAAGTAGTAAAAGAGTCTGTGGTGTTATATGCCTTTCCTTTTCATGTGAAATATTAATTTAATGGGCGAGGCATCCTTGTAATCCGGGGAAAGCTCAATGTTTGAACCCGTTCAACCTTATACACAGATCCAATACAGTGATTACGACTGTTGCCTTCTAGAAGTGTGCATACTCTGATACTCTTCTTTCTAATTTATTTTTTGTTTTGGGAGGTCCTGCGTATGCTCCCACTTACATGTGGTCTATGCGGTTACATGTTTGGTAGGAAAAACCAGATTCTTTAAGAAAACTTTTATAGAAGCATATAGGTGTTTGGTCGTTTATGTACGAAATTCTCAATTCTTTTCTCATTTATTTTCCCTCCTACTTCGGTTCTTTGTTTTCTCTATTGCTTTCTATCATGTGTCCATGAAATGTTTTTTGGACCCTGGGAAATTTGTAATCAACCATTTTATAAGCGTGCTTGTTCATTTCAGAAAATTGCTTCTTTCGGCATGCTAATATATTTTAACAGAGATCGTGTGGCTACCTCGCATTAGTGTTTTTTTTTTTTTAAAAAAAATGTACACTATTATACATCAATAAGACCTTATGCTTTAACTTTTAGTGTGTGAGCAAGCATATAGCATGGCCCAAAATCTTGATCCCAACAGTGCTGGTAGGGGAGTTCTCCAGTTCAAGACCGGTTTAATGTCCGTAATCAAGGTATCAACTTCGAATTCTGAGTGATACATGATGAATAATAAAGAGACTTATGGTGACATGTGGTTTTCTAACTTCTCTTTCAATTAGTTTTTATTGTTCAACAAATTTCTCCCTTACGATTTTGATTTCTTTGTATTATAAGCAAAAACTTGCTAAAAAGGATGGTGGCCGCTTTGATCGCAATCGTGATATTGAGAACCTGTGGGAGTTTTATCAACGCTACAAGAGACGTTACCGGGTGGATGACATTCAAAGAGAAGAGCAGAGGCTGCAAGAATCTGGAACTTTCAGCTCTAATCTTGGAGAGTATGTATTACTTATGAGTTGCAATATTGTTATTACTTGTGTTTATAAATACATAGCTTCTTCATCACTGAGATGGGTTGTTATCAACCCTATAATCTTGACAGGATTGATAGTAAAGAATGTAGGAAGGAGGAGAGAAATTGAGTAGAAGAGGATTGGGATAGAAGAGAGTAGAGAGAGACGAGAGAAAGAGAGATAAGAGAGACACAGAGTTGCTGAATATGCATTCATTTACTAGGCAAAGCAACAACTAGTTACAAATGAGAGAGGGATAGCTCTTAAATAGAGAGCTTAAAGAGGAGTCAGGGGTAAGTTGCATTAAGTATTAGTGAGGGGAAATTCTGTAATTATGCACTAATCCCCCTAATTAGTTAAGGAGCTCAACTAACTTTCCTATTGGCTAATGCTATTCTATTAATAGCTACGCCATTCTCAACTAATATTGCTCTCTCCCCAACTAGTCATCTAACACTTACAACCTAGGATAGTTATTAAGATAGAAATTACAAATTCATATCATGGATAAACAATGGAATTTCTTTTCTGTTATCCCCTGCCTAGAAAGGCTTGTTGCTTTATTTTCAAGTAAGTTCTTGAGTTAGTTTGTGGACATTAATTGAGGTCATTGTTTGTCAAAAGAAGTTGCCTTTGCTCTTTTCTATTGTAATTGTTAATTATTTTGTTGTTGTAGGTTGGAATTGAGATCATCGGAAATGAGAAAGGTAATTGCTACTTTGAGAGCCTTGGTGGAGGTCATGGAGGCACTGAGTAAGGATGCTGATCCTGATGGTGTTGGAGGGCTCATAATGGAGGAGGTACTTGCTCTATATTATTTTTATATTATATAATGGCCTTAAAGAGGAAAAGTAGCTTCTCTAATCATGGTCTAATTACATTTATGTTGCTATTTTTCTGTTTTAAATATTGTTTTGGTATGTTGTTATTAACAACTAAGCCCATCTATCACTGCTATAGACATAGTTGGCATCTGGTTATTAGAGTTCATAAATATTACCTACTAGTTTTTCATCAGGATCTTTGAGCATTCCATTTGAACTTGGAAAACTTTGAGGCATTCCTTGCATAAATATGATTTTGAATAATTCTTCTTAATCTTCTTTTTTGACCTAGTTGAGGAAAATCAAAAAGTCAGGCGCCACATTATCTGCAGAACTGATACCTTACAATATAATTCCCTTGGAAGCGCCGTCAGTTACCAATCCTATCAGATTTTTCCCTGAAGTAAGTTGATACCCTCAGAAATTTGTGGCGTTTTTGGTCTGTCATATCCTTTACAATTTATTAGCAGTATTATTGGTTTGTTCATTGGTTGCCGTCAATCTGGAATCCATTGTTGGTACTATGCTTGAACATTTTCGTAACTTGTGGGTGCTTATTCTTAATATCAGGTTAAAGGAGCAACAGCTGCAATTAGATATACTGAACAGTTCCCTAGACTTCCTGCTGGCTTTAACATATCCGGACAAAGGGACGCAGACATGTTTGATCTTTTAGAATTTGTCTTTGGCTTCCAGGTTTGCTGTAGTTGCGATGTTCTGTTCATTCTTGGCGTTTATCATGGATAATTTTTTGGTTGCATACTATCACTTGTTCATTCAGTTTTTGAGTGACATCACCGATTCGTTGGATTTTTGGGCTGATGCAAACACCCCCCCAAAAAAAAAGAAGGAAAAAAAAAACACACCAACCTTTAGGTTAGGGAGCAAAGAAGAAGATTATGCTAATTTGATTGAATTCTATTTCCCTTCCCTTCTCATTTTCTAGAGCAAGTTTCCAACATACTATGTGGGTCTTAAGTTCTCTACTGTTATGATTGAATAGGACTAGTTTTGAACTTTTTCTTCACGTAGGATATTCTGTAGCACACATGCTAAAAATTCTTGGCGAGTATTAAGTTATCTTAAATTTTCCTTGTGCAGAAAGACAACATAAGGAATCAGCGTGAAAATGTTGTTTTGATGGTAGCAAATGCGCAATCACGGCTTGGTGTACCTACTGATGCTGATCCAGTGAGTGCTTCTGTTAACCCTCGTTATTGTACTTTTGCTATCTATAACTTAGCTTTTGGGTTCTACGTATTGTGTGCTTCTTTATTTTTAGATGTCTTTAACTTCATAGTTCAATTATTTTAATTATTTGATTGATATGAAAGTGGGTTGTGATATATTTTTAGGAAGATGTTATCAAAAAGATGTTGAAGAATTTGTTTTGTTTGTGGTCATTCACTGAAGTTTGTCTACAACTTGCAATATTATTTATTGCTCTCAGATTGCTGTTGGCTTGTGCTTGGCAAGGAAGATGAACCAAGAAGCTTTTTTCCTTTTTCCGTTTTCTTTAACAATCTCCATTTATGTCGTTTGATTTTCTTCTTTTTTTTTTGGTGTTTCTATTTTTAAACATGTTTATTTCTTCATTCATACCAAATATATGAATTGGATCCCTGGTAGGCCCAATTTCCATTTCCATTATCATTCCCGTTTCCATTCCCATTCCCATTCCATTTGAACAAGAGAGCTGCGACTAAACAGGACCTTAGTTTCTTTTAGTAGATGAATGTTTGCCTGCACAAGATATTCACCCATCCTATAGCTCTTCCTTCAAGGCCCGCTTTAATTGGCAACATAACTTTTAGGTTTTAGTGAGCTTTTCAAGGATCCATGTTCTTTAAGCAGTTGTAGTCCTGTAAAAGGGTCCGTGGCTGCATTATAAGGTACAAAGTAAGGAGATTGTCATATTATATGATGAATGCAATGATAGACTTTCCGCATTTGTGCATGATTGCAACCCCTGACTTTCACACATTGGAACTCTATTGAATTTCTTATGGACTAGCTGATAGACCCTTATTTGGCACTGATCCTTTTCTTTTGTTTTGCTGAATTGCACAGAAAATAGATGAGAAAGCAATCAATGAAGTCTTCTTGAAGGTGCTAGATAACTATATCAAATGGTGCAGATATTTGCGAATCCGACTTGCATGGAATAGGTATCACTTAGATTATCTATTACAATAAATAACTTTTCCTTATTGTACTATGCTTTACTTGATTTTAATTATTCTCTGCAGTTTAGAAGCCATTGACAGGGACAGAAAACTGTTTTTAGTTTCCCTATACTTTCTTATATGGGGTGAAGCTGCAAATGTCCGTTTTCTTCCAGAATGCCTTTGCTACATTTTCCACAATGTAAGTCTCCTATTATGCTTTTTCAATTTTTGGTCATGATTGCGTGTAGTGTCATTATTGATCCAATGTTATATTAAGAGCATGGTATCTTGATGCTCTACATTTATAGTTTGGGGTGGATTTTTTGTCTGTTGATTTTAGTATCGTTATCTCTTTTCTTCAACATGTCTTTTTTCATAAAGAATAAAAAGAGATGAACTCTTTTTTAATGTAGCATAATATGCTAGATCTTGAAAGTTGAAATGTAATTTTGTTTGAATTGATGACTGTTTCCTGTAGCAATTTTGAATGCAAATATTGGAAAATTACTTAGTACTATGTTTATTCGTGTATTGTTGTAGCGTTGTTTTCTTCATTAATGTGATGCTCTCAGATATGTTGGTGACTAACTGCTTAATTGTTATACAAGTTAAAAGTTTTGGCAGAACTAAATGGGATTGTTTCCTTGTGTTGAAAAATTTCAGTTTAATTTTTATTTTTAGAGCACAATAGACATGCAGCTTAATAAGTGGGCCATCCCAGTTGTTGTTTGTATTTTACATAAATAAAAGTTTTGCGAACAGTCGCTATGGGTTCTTTCTAAGTAAACTGTTTTTATGTTTTGAATTCAAAAGAGAAGACAGATGGATGATGTGAATTTATTTTTTGCCTTTTCAATCTTTTTTTTTTTAATGGAAGGACAATATAAAAGCTATCATGTTCTACTAGTGTACTTGGGTTGCATCAATTTTGTTCTTTAAAATGTCTGCCTTTTAAAATGCTAAAACCTAATATGCTAGAAGATAGTTAATTTCATTTTCAAAGATGTCTTTACTGATTTAATGGTTATCTAGATGGCAAAAGAGTTGGACGCTATTTTGGATCATGGAGAAGCTAGTCCTGCTGTAAGCTGCGCTAGCAGCGGTTCTGTTTCCTTTCTTGAGCAAATCATCTGTCCTATATATGAGATAATGTTGGCGGTTAGTTGGTTCCCCCCCTTCTATAGTTAAGTTCATTTGTTTTTCTATTAGCATCTTTTGTAGAATTGTGAGAAAAAAATGAATTTCTCATTAATCTGAAGAGCATGATGCACTCTAATATACGGAGGAAAAAACTAGGAATAAATGCTAATGAAATTGTACAAATATTTGCAATAAAAGTAAGATATTCCCACATCTTTCAAATAAATTTTGCATTTAATTTCTTGGCCCTTTCTTGTGATAACCACAAACCATGCTTCAGTTATTGGGTCTCTAAGGCCGTCAAAATGAGTTAAGTTCAATGAGTTGACCTGTTTAACCTGCTAATGTTTGTGTATTGAGTTAAGGCTTGCTTGGGAAATATTTCTAAGTATGATGAAATGAACCCAACTCATTTCAACCCACAAATTAGGTGGAATGATTTGTCACTTGTGGAATGATTTGTTTGCGCATTTCAACCTCCAAATCACTTCAAACTTGTCTCTTATCAAAATTGCAGTACATAAATTATTTAACATATATTATTAAAACAAGAAAAATTTAATACTCTCTCAAAATCCATATTAATATATCATAATATTAAACACTTAATTGTAATTAAGATCTTAAAAACCCTAATATTTGCCCATCTTTCATCCCTCTCTTGATCAACATTTTTTGTGCAGCATGCCTTGTGTTCTATGTGGTTCATTGGTTTTTCTGTTCTTAGTCTACATTCTTTATTTTCTTTTTGTAAGTGATTTCACTCTCTCCATATATCCTGACCGTGTGAAATATATTTTTGTAAGACCTCTACATTTTTTAATAAAATATTTCAAATGACATTGGTATTAATAGTGATTCTGCATTTAAAGGCGGACCCCAATGCCAAGCGGCTCCCGCACAATGCGGGCTCAGGGGAAGGAGACCCTATATGTAAGCAGCCTTACCCTGGCATTATTGCCAAGAGGCTGTTTCCAGGGCTCGAACCTTGGACCTGGGGGTGGAAAGCCAGCGCATCCACCAGTTGCGCCAAGGCCCGCCTTCAATAGCGATTCTGCATTTATAAGACAAAATTTATATGTTGTTGAAGCGAAAGGCTATATATAACCTAAGATATTTGAACATTTACTTACATGCTTTTTTTGTGGTAGACTTTAGAAAATTAATTGTCAAAGGATATAAAAATTATATTTTGTATTTATCTTTTTTGGTTGGTAAGGAGGGGCTTGGCTTGTTTGACCAGCCTGATCAGTCGGGTTTTAATTTTCAAGCCACCAAATTATGTTAAGTTAAATGACTTTGTTTGTTTAACTTGCAAACCGTGAAGGTTTGGCTCGTTTAAATAATTGAACCAGTTTTGAGGTCTTTGCTCCTGTAGATATTATTAGGGATAGGTTGTTTGCCATTAGTTATCTAAAGAATTTCAAAAAGTTATGAGGCAATGGTTAAGACCAAGATTACATGGGCAGATTAAGGTAGAAACTAGAAGATTGATGTTCGTTATGGATATTTGAAGGTAAGCTTGGCTTAAGAGAAAGCTTGGTTTTGAAGAACGGGATAGTGTTTAAACTTGATGGCCGAAACATTACCCAATGGATCAAGATTTTATTGTAGATGGAATGGATTCCATGACATATTCTAGAAAGAAACAACTACGCTAATTTTAGTGCTTCCTTTCCAGAAAAGTATGTAATAGAGTAGAAGTTGAAAATATAAAGAAAATTTGGACCCCAAACATTGTATTTTATTGCATCACATTATTTTTTATTGGTACAATTATTGCATCACATTATTAGTAAGAGAACATTCTTGTTAAATAACTTGGAGCTGCTCATTGTATGAAAGAAACGATTGCCTATGACTTGTTATTGAAACTGTAATCATGAAATTTTATTATAATGCATTTGGTGCTCTTGCTTGTTTAGTTCTCTTTAGGCAAGCTTCAATAATCTTGTACACTTGCATTTGCGATCAGGAGATATGTATTCATTTAATTTTGCCTATCTTTATTCTTTATTTTACGTAGCCACAATCCATAATACAATGCAGGAATCTTCCAGAAACAATAATGGGAGAGCTGCACATTCTGCATGGAGGAATTATGATGACTTCAATGAATACTTTTGGTTAGTAGCATAGATGACAATTTTGCTAGTTCTTTTTTTCCCCCTCAATCCTAACATGGACTTCTATGCAGGTCACCTGCTTGTTTTGATTTAGGTTGGCCAATAAAGAGAGAGTCGCCATTCCTGTTAAAGCCTAAGAAGTCAAAACGGGTTTGTTTTGGTGCTTTATATTAGCTCATCCTTTACTTTCTATGGATACTACTTTTCTGGGTCCTAATTGTTCGTGCTCTCTTTTTCAATTTTCAAAATATTTCTGAAGCCATTTTGCTGTTGTTGGGTATTGCTTGTCCCTGTTTGTTTTCTTTTTCCCTCTATTAATTTCTTTTTATTTAATTGTACTCCTAAGAAGCATAGAGATGTTATTTTTCCTTGCTTTTAAAAGGTTTTGTTTTGGTTCTTTTATTCAATCTTTCATGTCAGAAAAATAGCAAAACATATGTAACTGGTCTTCTATGCTTTTAACTGAAATAGTTAAAATCATCTTGTATTCCCGATGACGTTTCTGGAGGCTATACTAGCACATACTATACTAGAGTTTGCCAAGAGCCTTTTTGGCCTAGGTTTGAGAATTGCAGTTTCATGGGATGTTAGGGATCAGTTATTT
Source organism: Albizia julibrissin (assembly GCA_037074505.1). NCBI lineage: Eukaryota > Viridiplantae > Streptophyta > Magnoliopsida > Fabales > Fabaceae > Albizia > Albizia julibrissin. Next base: position 51,114,992 of record CM073482.1, read on the forward strand.
AGTCAAAGGGCTCTCTACTTAGGAATTAGTATAAATAGAAGGAAGTATAAATGTAATGGTGTGAAGAATGAATTGATTTATCTTTTACCTTCAATTATACCTTTATTCAAAATTTTTTAAATAGTTTGGATGATGGCAATAAGTGGAATAGGGGAGTGGGGGGAAATCATGACATTCTCATTCGTGCATATGTTTGTATATTCACTTTATTTGACCACCTTTTTTTCCTGTTTATCGTTCTACATTTGGTTGGCAGACTGGTAAAAGCAGTTTTGTTGAGCATAGAACTTTTCTACACCTGTATCGAAGTTTCCATCGTCTATGGATTTTCTTGGCATTAATGTTCCAGGTTACTTTTCTCATTCGTCCATTATTACTGTTAGGGCTGAACATGGATAATGAATTTTCAACATGAATAATGTCCTCATGCTCGATGCAGGCTTTAACAATAATTGCTTTCAACCATGGACACATAAACTTGTATACTTTCAAGACAATCCTAAGCATTGGGCCATCATTTGCAATTATGAATTTCATCAAAAGTAAGCTGTTTGTGTTTTCTGCAGCTGTTGATTTTTAAATGGGATGAAATCTTGATATTACCTTTTATATGTTGGAAATAGTCTGTCTAGATGTTTTGCTTACTTTTGGAGCCTACACTACTGCAAGGGGCATGGCTGTTTCTAGACTAGTTATACAGTTCTTCTGGGGTGGCTTGAGCTCTGTGGCTGTTACTTATCTTTACCTGTAAGTTCTTATCTTTAAGATGTTCTTGTGTAAATAGGATTCTATCTCAATTTTGCATGATGCCTTACCATATACCTTGCCATTAGCTTACCATACATCTAATTTGTTTATGATATCTTACCATATATTTTAATGCAACAATTGCAGGAAGGTTTTGCAGGAGAGGAATAATCGTACTTCGGATAACACATTCTATTTTCGGATATATATCCTTGTCCTTGCTGTATATGCCGCTCTACGCCTATTCCTTGCGCTTATGCTCAAAGTTCCAGCATGTCATAAAATGTCTGAAATGTCTGATCAATCATTCTTTCAATTTTTTAAGTGGATTTATCAGGTAAAATATTTTCATTAATTAGTGGCTAGGGGTAATTTTCAAGTTAATTCTATGCCATGATATGTTGTTTTTATTTTTTCATGACATCAGGAGCGGTACTACGTTGGACGTGGCCTTTATGAGAAGATGGGTGATTATAGTAGGTCAGTTGTTACTTAGCATATGAAATATTGTCTAAATAAAAGTACCCTAATAGGACGAGATGATTAATGACTTTATTATTGATGCTTCTATTTGTTGTTGATAGAACATAATGACATCGTGTGATTTATCTAGCCGGCCCCACCTAGTGGGATAAGGCTTTGTTACTGCTGCTTCTATTTGTATTACTTTGGTTGATTGAATCAAAATGGTTTTATATGCTTGTGAACTGGCTTACCGTGTTGCTTCTGTTTTATTACTAGAACTACATGTTTGGAGAACTTCTGAAGGTCATTTGTGTCTTATATTCATTGGTTGGTGGTTATTTTTCTATTCTGTTTTTTCGCTGTTGCAGGTATGTGGTCTTCTGGTTGGTGATCTTTGCTTGCAAATTCACTTTTGCATACTTTCTCCAGGCAAGTGATTATATTTTGATTATAGTATCACAAAAATAACAAGGTTACGATAATCTAGGGATTGTTTTATTTATCATTTAACTTCAGTGCAGAAAAGAATATCTGGAGTAGTTTTACTTGCACAATTTGGTAATTCTAATCTGTTCCTCATATTGCAGATCAAACCTCTTGTCAGTCCTACCAATACCATTAGGGGTCTCACTTTTTTGAATTACTCATGGCATGATTTGATCTCAAAGAGTAAGCATATATTGGTTATGTTATGGATTAATTGCACTTTTTTGAATTACTCTTGGCCCTGGTTTGGTACAATTCTGTGTAATTGACCCTTGAGGGCAAGGATCTTTTGGGATATATAATTGAAGTAAAACCGAGATAGTTAGCTAACAAGTTTTTGGGCCTATAAATAGAGGGGATTGGGTAAGTAGTAGTTAGGTTATGAGAATGATAATGGGTTGAATGGAGTAAAGTTTCTCTCCTAATTCTCATGTTTCCCTCTGCTCTATCTTTCTCTTTCATGCTCCTTATTTCTCCCTCTGTTTCTCCCTCTCCCTCTTCTCTTTACCTATCTTTCTCTTGTCCAGATTATTTTTCTATAACAGAATGATAGAAAAATGTGAAGATGGTTTGTAATTATGAGAGTGATAAGAGGTTTATCTATGCTTAGAAAAGCAAGCTCGCCTTAAATTTGGATATAAGTTTGCAGTATGCAAAATTTAGACAACCTAGTTGTTGACATACTTTGCTTCATCAAATATGCGATTCCTAGTTTGATGTTTTGATGTAGTCTGAGCATCAATACGGAAAAGTGCTACTTTTTTTATCTGAACTTGTGTGTTTTTTTTTGGGCAGATAATAACAATTTTTTAACTATAGTTAGCTTATGGGCTCCTGTTGTGGCTGTAAGTATTGTTTCATTTGTTCAGCTTCATTTTCATGCTGTTGCGGTGTTGCCTATGGGATTGTATAGTTATTTCTTTTGGATATTGTTTCTTCTGGATTATAATCTCATGCATTTCTGTTAGTCTTTTGGTCTATTTAGAGGGTGTTTGGATTAGCTTTTTTTTTTGAAGTGATTTAATGTTGTACAATGTAAGTATGTAAGAGGAGTTTTGTCTTGGCTTATGTTAAAATGCTTTTAAGAAGTTAATCCAGGCAAGCTTTTAGTTTGTTTTTTTAAACCAAAGCACCAAGTTTTATTTTAGTTGCTAATTGTTGCATTTGCTATTTACTCTGGTAATTGGCAGTATCATGCTGTGCTAATGTTTGATTGCTTTACAGATTTATCTCATGGATATCCACATTTGGTACACAGTCTTGTCAGCAATTGTTGGTGGCGTAATGGGTGCACGGGCACGACTGGGTGAGGTATATAGGGAAAAAGCTGACCTTTTTTATATTATTACCTGTTTTCCCTTTTTCCCCCCTTATCAATATGTAGTACTTATAAATGGTACAATTATAGTTGCTTGAACGTGTAATTCAATTGCTTAAGTTATTGATGACCGCCTTTTGCAGTAGCTGTAAAACCCTGATATTGATAACAAAACTACAAAATAAAAATAAGGACATTGGTCAGCCTAAAATTATAAAAATACAAATTTTACTTCAATGTAAGGACATCCTACCAGGGCACTCCCTTGCTTGAAAAGCCCTTGATGGTGCCTTTTATATAAAGTTACCTACCGAGGGAAAGTGTATACATTGTTATTTGGAATGCATATGTGATTTGTTGTCTTCATGGTTACTTTTAATGCCCTTGTCAAATTTTGACTTATAGATACGCTCACTCGAAATGGTGCACAAACGTTTTGAGAGTTTCCCAAAAGCCTTTGTCGATCGTATGATTTCTCCACAAATGAAAGGGTTGGTTTTCTAATCTGGAGCATTTTCCTTTTGCAATATGGTTTGCTTATCATTAGATGTTTTAACTGATACATTGAGGTATTGTTTGTCGGAATCACTTCCTTACCTCCTATATATCTTTTAATTTATGATGGAATCACACATTTATTGGTGGGGAATGAATGTGATGATTGCTTTTAGTTAGGGTAAACTTAAACAGCGTTTTTTAATGGGAACCTTAAAGCATGGTACCATATGCTTTGTGCCTATGTCAATATTTTTGACATGTTGTAAGACTTGATTTTTTTTGCCAGTTGTTATATGACCTGATGGTTGACCGGAATTTATTTAATTGAAGACACCCGCCCCCAAAAAAAAAAAAAAAACACACACACACAACCACCACCACAAAAAAAAAGATAATTATTTTCCCTAATTGAAGTTGCTTTTAATGTGGCTTTTCAGGATGCCTTTCAGCAGACAAGCATCTCAGGTGAGCTTAAATATGTATTTTTTAAGATGTTATCTCGTGTTTTTATTTGTCTCTTGTTCCATGCGTCATTTAATCTTCAATTGATCAATGCAGTAATGGTTTTGTTTTGTTTTTTTTTTTTTGTTTTGGTGTTTTTTCTTTGTTTGTTTTGGATTATTGTTTATAGTAAAATGAGTTCATTTGAGGCAGTATCATTGTTACATGACCATTGGAGAGTTTTAAACATATACCTAATTAGAGCATTATAGTACAGTGTGATGATCAAATTCCCTTGCCTTAGCTCATGAAGATGGCCCTTTTTCTCAAACAAGGCAATAATGTTCTCTTTTAAAAGAATATGTTCTTTTAACAGCTTCTCGACTCTCCTTGACGTGATGATATTTTTGTAGAATATGAAGATTATATCTCATATTCTTTGACATGGTTATATTCTTCATAGCATCAATTGACGGTTGCATGATCATAACCTTGAATTGGGTTACCTAGTGCTTGGTAGGGTGACATCACTTGTGACCATGTTATAAAAAATTGGACCGAATGGCTGAGTGATCGGTTCATAAATCCAAGAGAACTAGGGAAGTATTGACCTGTGGTCAATACTTCAAGCTATGATTACTTGGCTAACCTGATGGGTCACAATGGTTTGAGAAACAACACAGGAAAGTATTGGCTCAGAGCTCAGAATACATTGATATATTACTCAGAGTACATTATGTGTGCATTTGTAAGGAAAGAAACAGAGTAGTGCGGGAAAGAAAAGAAATACTAGTGGAGTGAATTCAGGGCAATAGTGGAGACATAGTGGAGTAAGTTGAGGAGTGTTTTAAGGCACTTGCAAGTCCACCATGTTGTGTCTACACAGAAAAGTTATTTGTCTTCTAACACTCCCTCTAAAGCTGGAGAGTATATGCCAATCATTCCCAGCTTGCACTAGAATTCTTTGAACTTAGTTCTACCAAGTGGTTTTGTCATTATATCTGCAATCTGATTTTCAGATCTAATATGGAATAGACTCATGATGCCTGCTTCAATTTTTTCTTTGATAAAGTGCTTGTCTATCTCAACATGTTTTGTCCTATCATGGTAAACTGGATTCTTAACCATTTCGATGCTAGCCTTGTTGTCACACCAAACTTGTATTGGTCCCTTGTGTGGAATTCCCAATTCTTTAAGCAATCTAACGACCCAAATTCCTTCACAAACTTCATTGTTAATTGCTCTCAGATCTGCTTCCACACTACTTTTTGACACCACAGTCTGTTTCTTGCTTCTCCATGTAACCAGATTTCCCCACACATACGTGCAATATGCTGAGATGGATCTTCTAGTCTCTTGATCCCTTGCATGGTTTGCATCGGTGTAGATTTCGATATTTCTAGTATTTCCTTTTCTGAAGAATGGTAGTTCCTTTTCTGAAGAAGATTCTTCTTCTAGGATTAAATTTCAAATAGCCCAGGATTCTATACACTGTAGCCATATGTTTTTCCTGTGGTTGGTGCATGAATTGACTTACTATTCCAACCGCATAGCTAATGTCAGGGCGTGTGTGAGTTAAGTGTATGAGCTTCCCTACAAGTCTTCTGTATCATTTCCTGTAATGACTATGTCATCAACATAGACTATCAAGATGGTGACTTTGTCATTAACACATTTGATGAATAAAGTGTCATCTGTTTGTCCTTGGGTATACCCAAGTCCCTTCATTGTTTTGGTAAATCTACCCAAACCATGCCCTGACTGTTTAAGTCCATACAACGACTTTTTGAATTTGCATACAGAGTTGTTAGGAGCAGAAATTCCATCTGAAATCTCCATGTATACTTCATCCTCCAAATTTCCATTTAGAAAAGCATTTTTCACGTCTAGTTGATGCAGTGTCCAATCCAAATTAGCTACAATTGATAGTAGCACCTGGATGATATTAAGCTTGGCTCCTGGAGCAAATGTCTCCTGATAATCAATGCCATACGTCTGGGTATAGCCTTTTGCAATAAGTCTCACCTTGTATTTGTTGATACTACCATCAGGATTGAATTTTGGTTTGAAGATCCACCTACATCCGACTGGTTTCTTTCCTTCAGGAAGTGTTGTAATCTCCCACGTTTTATTGTCCTTCAGTGCCCTCAATTCCTCTGCTGTAGCTTGTTTCCATTTTGGATGAGCCATAACTTGTTGAAATGTGTCAGGAACTTTTATCTGTGCATTGTTTACAACAAAGCTTTACATTTTCGCAGACAAGTTACCATATGAGACAAAGCGCTGAATTGGATGTTGAGTACAAGTTCTTACCCCTTTTCTTAATGCAATAGGCCAACCCATTTCTTTAGGATTTAATCCTGAATTAGAGTCTTGGTCGTTCCTTTGAATGGGGGGGATAGTACTACCAGTGTTTGGTTCATCTCTTCCTTGTAGTCTGATTTCTTCCTCTTGTTGTGATCCGATATCCAACTCTGAATTGATCTCAACAATTGTTTGCAATTCCTTAGGTGTGGGTTTAGATTGAGGTGTTCTTTGTTCAGGTTCAGGTTGAGCAAACGAGTCAATTGTGGTTATAAGGTTAGGTTGTTGTGGAGGTAATGATGGTTTATGTGTCAAGTCTTTAGATTCTTCTAGGATTAGCCATTCAACGTCAATATGCTCCCCCTGAATGGGTAATTTGGGATAAAATGCTTCTTCTTCCAAGAAAACAGTATCCTGGGAGATAATAAGTTTCTTGGAAGTAGGACAGTAATATTTGTACCTTTTTTGAGTAGAGGAGTAGCCAAGAAAGATACATTTGTTTTCTCGAGCGACAAATTTGTTGCCATCATTTTTATGAACAAAGACAACACAACCAAACACCTTTGGAGGTAAATAATTGATCAATGGGCAAGTTGGAAATTGGTCAAGTAGTTTTTGGATAGGAGTGGTGTAATTGAGGACTTTGGACGACATACGGTTAATGAGATAAGTTGCAGTGAGTACAACATCACCCCAGAAGATGGTAGGCACATGTCGTTCCATCAATAAGGCTTGGGTTACTTCCAATAGGTGACGATTTTCCCTCTCAGCCACTCCATTTTGTTGCGGGGTGTAAGGACAGGAAGTTTGGTGATGAATTCCATGTTTAGCAAGGAAGTCTTTAAAGGCATTGCTCATATATTCTTTTGCATTATCACTTCGTAAAACCTTAATGGAGGTGTTGAATTGAGTTCGCTCAAAGGTATAGAAGTTTTGAAATACTTGAGCTATTTCGGATTTGTCTTTCATTAAATAAACACACATCATTCTAGTATGATCATCTATGAAAGTAACAAACCACCTAGCATTGGTGAGAGTTTTGATTCGGGCAGGACCTCAAATGTCACTATGGATTAGTGTGAATGGTGAGGAGGGTATGTAAGGCTGTTTGGGATATGAAGATCTAGTTTGCTTGGCAAATTGACAAGTTTCACAATGAAAAGGAATGAAGTTTTTATTGAACAAAGTGGGAAATACATGCTTAATATATTCAAAACTAGGATGACTTGAACGATAATACCACACATGAACATTATGATTTTGAGAATTGGAGCTAACTAGTGTCCTTCTTTCCTTCCTTGCATCAGTGATCTTCAAGTTTGATCCTTCAAGATAGTATAGTCCATCCCATTCTCTAGAAGTCTCAATTGTCCACCTCGATTTTAAATCCTGAAATAGACAACAATCACCATTGAAGGTTACTCGGCATGATCGACTTCTAGTCAATTTGCTCACAAATATAAGATTATAAGTGAGTGCCGGTACAAACAGAACATTTTTAAGTTCTAAGTCATTAGATAATATGACCGTGCCAATTCCCTCAACCCTTGTGAAAACACCATTAGCAACTTTTACTTGAAGAAGTTCATGACAAAGTTTAAGGTTGTGAAATAAGATTTTGTTACCTGTCATGTGATTTGTAGCTCCTGAATCTACAGACCATATCTTTACTAGTCACCACAGTGTTAAGGGTGATAATGGAATTACCTGATTGTACTAGATTCACACTAAGAGTAGATTTGGACTTATTCTGTTTGTCAAGTATCTGACGAAATAGTTGTACTTCTTCAAAGCTTAGTATGCATTATCTTCAACTCTTTGCTCTGCTGTAGTGAGGTTGACATCAGGAGCCAGATGTTGTTTGCTAGTTGGTGGTTTACCATGTAGCTTCCAGCATTCCTCTCTGATATGACCCTTTTACTTGCAGTGGATGCACCATTTACTATTCATCCGTTCATCTTTTGGTCCTTTCACTGCAAGAGCTGAATTTTCGATTTGGATGGAAGAACATCTTTAAGTCAATAGTTTCTTACTTTCTTCAAATTGCACATGGTTGACAACTTCACGTAAGGAGGGCAGGGGTTTTAGCCCTATGATTCGACCTCTTATCTCTTCAAAAGAATCTTTGAGCTCAAGAAGGAAGTCATATATTCTTCCTTCGTTTGTTAGTTTTCTATGTAACTGGGCATCTTTGACAGTATCCCATGGATGTATGTCGTAGAGATCTTGTTGTAACCAGATTTTCATCAAGGCATTATAATATTCTATAACTGTTAAGTTACCTTGCCTTAAATCTCGAAGTTGTCGTTTCAAGTGAAGCAATGCAGCGGTGTTCTCAAGGGAAGAATAAGTTTGTCTTGCTGCATCCCAAATTTCTTTTGCTGTTTTAGCTAGAAGATAGCTTTCACTAATATCATCTGTCATAGAATTGCACAACCAAGTCATAACTTGATTGTTTTCAGCAAACCATGTGTCAAAATTGGGATCATTTGGAGTAGGTTGAGGTGCTGCTCAATTGATATATTTTTCCTTCCGCTTCCCACGAATATACCTTAGCACAGTTTGAGACCACTAAAGATAGTTTCGCCCATTGAACCTATGGTTGATGGCCATTATTTGACTATCTGAGAGTTCTGGAGTCGTCACCGTTTTGTTGGTTGTGGTATGAGTGGTGGAAGAAGAGTCTTCGTTTTCAGAATTTGTACCTGACACAAGTGCTACTGGAATATCCCTGGTTTTGGTTGGATTTTCAGGAAAAGAGCCGAAAAGAGGAGGAAATTTAGAGGGATTCATGGTTATGGAAGAATGGTAGCTGGAGAACAGTATGGACGGTGGCGCGTGGTGTCACGCGTTGGCAGATGTGGAGGGGCGTGACCGGCTCCTTTTGACGCCATCCTTCTGGGTTCCGCCGATCAGTAGTTTCCGGTCATCCTTGTGGTGGCGGTGTAACTTCACTCGCCGTCATTCACCATGTTTCAGCTCTCACTGTCCCTCTCGCTCTCTTTCTGTCGCTCAGATTCTGGCATCAGCGACTGTCTCACTGTTGCCTCATCCTTAGTGCTTTACCTGCTTTGATACCATATTGGCTCATAGAGCTCATAATACATTGATATATTACTCAGAGTACATTATGTGTGCTTTTATAGGGAAAGAAACAGAGTAGTACGGGAAAGAAAAGAAATACTAGTGGAGTGAATTAAGGGCAATAGTGGAGAAATAGTGGAGTAGGTTGAGGAGTGTTTTAAGGCACTTGCAAGTCCACCATGTCGTGTCTACACAGAAAAGTTCTTTGTCTTCTAACAGAAAGAGAAAGCTCAGCCCTCAGTGATGAAGGAAGGAAGAAAGAAAGAAAGATGGAGAAGAAGAAATTCAGCACGCTCATTTGTTTCCCCTTCAGTAACACCAAAAATTCACAAAAAAATTGTAAGAACAGGGCAACAAGAAGCATCTGAAGTTGTTAACCACCATTTACTTCAGCTACTTGTGAGTCATGATGACTTCAAATCCCAAAGCAGTAGCCTCCAATCTAGATCACTTTGAATACTCGTGATTTATAATGTACAATTACCATCTAATGAGGGAGGCTCATGAAAAAACAAAAATGTCTTGAGAGTAGAAACATTTAAGAAATTGCTTGCAATACAATCTTCATTTATTTGCCTCAGCTTAATAACAAAAAATTTTGGTACCATTGGAATTGCGTTTTACCATCCATTCTAGTCCATGCTTGGTAACCATCTAGTAGAGCTTTCATGGACAGTATGAATGAAAGAAAACTTCTCTATATGTCATGAACAAGAGGCATGTTTTTTGATCATGATACCTGCTTATCTGTGTGCAAACTTGAGGGAGTTTTGGAAAACACGTTTTATCACCTTTTTTGCTTTAGTTTGTTACCTATTTTAGCTGTTATAGTCAACATTATCTTTTGTTATTGCTTCTTATGTTAGAGAATCTTTAACCTTTAATTACTACACTAATATCTGTTGTTTGAATTGTGGAAATTGGAACCCTTTTGGTATTTCATTACTTTCTCGTGCTTGTGCACTTGGCTTAAAGTCCATAATGATTTTGTTTTAGAATTAGTTTCCTTTTGTTTGGTTATTATATGGTATGTTGTTTTAGCATACATGGTCATTTTTGTGTAGGAATCTCAGGTTAATAACAAAGAATATGCAGCCATGTTTGCTCCATTTTGGAATGAGATAATTAAGAGCCTGCGTGAAGAAGATTTTATTAGCAACAGGTATATTAGAGTTTGCTTCTTGATAACACGTAGTGAATGCCTGGATTGGCTTCTTTGCCTATATTTAAGTTGGCTGACTCTGCTGAGTGAGTTTTGCTCAGCTGGCAGCATGTTAATATAGTTTCTTTTATTTGTCCCAGGGAATTGGACCTGCTTTCTATACCTAGCAACATGGGGAGTCTAAGATTAGTTCAATGGCCTTTGTTTCTTCTAAGTAGTAAGGTATAGCCTATCGTGCAATATGTATTACTTGGGACAAATTTTTGAACTGACCTCTGTAATATTCTGAGGGACTGTCAAATTTTTGGATGATATTGTTTTTGCAGATCCTGTTGGCAATTGATTTGGCTATAGACTGCAAAGATACCCAGGGAGATCTTTGGAACAGAATATGTAGGGATGAATATATGGCATATGCAGTTCAGGAGTGCTATTACAGTATTGAGAAAATTTTGTATTCATTAGTTGATGGTGAAGGAAGGCTTTGGTATGGTTTTCACTGCTCTATCATATTTTCTGATTTATGTGTATATTTTGTGTTAGGAGATATGGATTAAGTATTGAAAAATTTTGAATTGAATTCATTAGTTGATGGGAAAGAAAGAGTTCCAACATGATTTTAACTTTCTACTGTATTCTCTGATAATATTTCATTTATGGGTTAATCGACAGAGAATATGAGGAGAGAAGTGTGAGGCAGAGAAATTCGAGTTTTATATTAAAAAATATGAGGAAGAGAACTAGAGGGAATCTGGAACTTTTAGCAGATGACAATTACTAAATGTACTTGGGGAAAGATAGCTATGAATCTACCAAGTCATAATCTTGAATTTGTTGTGAAAATAGTTTTTCCTTGGGGATTTTTTTTTTTAAATCTTATTAATTGTCAATTCTGAGAACATATGCTACTTATAGTGTATTTCTGATAAACCAGATTCAATTGTGAGAACAGCCTTGGTTATATTATTCCATAGTTTGGCCCCTCAAAACTTTCATAGGTCTGCTTTCTGAGATAGCAACTGCATGTGGGTTTGAGAAGATCACAGTTTAAAATGTTCCGTTTTGAGAAAATTTTGGAACATCCATTTAAAAGCAATCTGCTGCCTGCATCTTATTGTTTTTTTCCTCTTCAGTTTGAATCACTTCTTTGAAGGTTGTAAACATCTCTTGCTATTTGTGTTTTCTCCCAATATTTTCTTTCACAGGGTAGAGCGGATTTTTCGTGAGATCAATAACAGCATATTGGAGGGTTCACTTGTTATCACTTTATCACTTAAGAAGCTTCCACTGGTTTTATCAAGATTTACGGCATTGACTGGACTCCTGGTATTATTCTGTGGACCATGTAGTTGATATACTGTGTATTATTATGAAGGCTTGTTTAGTCTGTCACTGATTGTCTATTCTTAGTAGAATTTCCCACTGCGCTGTTTGTTTATCTGAATCATTTAATGACTTGGAGGTATATTATGCTGTTCTCTTCTGTCATCGATAAATTCTTTTTTCAAATACAATGACATTTCTCTTTCGTTTTTACAAGGTTAAATGTCACGCTAATATGAGAAAAGCAGCTTTGGTGGAATGTCAAATCTTCGAATATACTTACTTGGAATTAAAACAGCAAAGTTTCATAATTCAATAGAATTTTCCCCCTCTTGGCATTCTGATTATCCTAGTTGATTAAATTGTTCATTTATTTTTTATGCTACTGTTATAGCATTGAGCGGCAATCTTGAATTGATGGTGTTTATTTTGATCGGACTTACTTAGAGGGCTATTTCAAATCTATTTTTATTACTTAGGCATTTTCCCTTGCATTCAAGTCTTTTGCGTGATACTGTTTTTAGACGTTAAAAGATTATAAATATTTGCCCTTTTTTTGAGGTTTGTACTGAAACAGTTTGCAGTTGGTGTTGTTTGTGGATTGTGTGTTTTGTATTTATGACAATAATGATCTGTGTTAGATTCGAAATGATCCTGGACTTGCTAAAGGTGCTGCCAAAGCTTTATTTGATCTATATGAAGTTACTCATGATCTGCTTTCATCTGATTTAAGGTACCTGGTTGAATATTTATGATTTTCAAGGCACTGTGATTTGTATATGTTTTCTAGGTTGCCATCTTCTAACATGTTGATTCCCTAGGGAACAAATTGATACATGGAACATTGTGGCCAGAGCTAGGAATGAGGGACGCCTTTTTTCTAGAATACAGTGGCCTAATGATCCAGAAATTGTAAGAGCTTTGGATATAATACCTCCTTTTTATTCCCTGTTTTTCTTTTTACATATCAGAGTAACTGAATAATTTTATTTTATTTTATTTATTTATTTTTTGGTTGTAGAAAGAGCTGGTGAAACGGGTGCACCTTCTCCTAACTGTAAAGGACTCAGCTGATAATGTTCCTAAAAATCTTGAAGCGAGAAGAAGATTAGAGTTTTTCACTAATTCCTTGTTTATGGACATGCCTCCTGCTAAGCCTGTTAGTGAAATGATGCCATTCAGGTATAATAAGCTCGATGTTTACAGCAGAGTGTTTCCCCTCTAGTTCTAGTATTCCACCATATTAACACTTTCCCTTATCTTCTGTTTGAACTTTGAAATAGTGTCTTCACACCATACTATAGTGAAACTGTACTTTATAGTACGTCTGAATTGCAAAAGGAGAATGAAGATGGTATATCTATTATTTTCTATCTGCAAAAGATATTTCCAGGTATTGTCTTCTCTTTTGAGCTTGTCTCCCCAAGAATAAACACATATTTGTTTCCAAACTTTGAAGTCTCAGTTCTTTGTAATTATGTTTGGTAGTGATTTTTATCTTCAAATATGAAACAACAATGTTATTCTCGAGTCTTGTAACTAATGATTATTTTTTAGGGTTCTTTCAACTAAAAAGCTTAATTAAGTAAAGGCTTGGAGCTAATTTTATTATACTATCTATATCTAATCCTAGGATATACATAATTAAAGAAATAACATGACATATTACAAAATGACCATATGAATATCAATTAATGGAGCCTAAGTCTGGGCCTCTCAACATATTACGAATAAACACTGCTTTTTCTTCATTGAGCATGTTATTCAGAATGGACAAGCATGTGGATAGGAAAATATATGTTGAGAACTGGAATCAGCAAAATGATAATTGAAGAAGTAAAATATTCGAATCAGCTAAAATAAAGGGTAGAACTGGAATATACATGGAAGAAAAAAATAAAGTGAAAAGTCTTGAAAATGCAAATTCTCCCCGAATAAAATAATTCTTGAAAAGTTCATGAAACTGCTAATAGTCCTCAACTTATAGGTTGCTCATGCCATTCAACAATAACCTTACAGTAATTGTTAATGAGCCAATCAGAGAATAAAGCGGTCCGTTCAATATATTTTTATCCCATATATCACGAGTGCTGTCATAAAGTGTACCAAAAGCTTCCTAAGTAGGGGATAGTTTATCTTAATACCCTATGCATAATCTTATAAAACAACAGAAACAAAATGGATAAAAGCCATAGGCACTTGACACGCATATGAAAAGATGCATATGGAAAGAAAGATAGCTCAAAACTTCCCCTCTAGTTAGGTTGTATATGTTAAACATATGCAATGTGCAGCTCAAATCTTAATAATTAATTCTGCACGCAGCCTTTGTTATGATGTTTGCCACTTGAAATTGCAATTGATTGCATATTATCTCGATAACCTGCCCCTCCCCCTTTTTTGTGATGAAAGCATGATCAATCTCCAGATGTTCAATCTTGTCGTGATAAACAAGGATTTTAGCAATGTTTATTGATGCCATTTTGTCATATATAATTGTTATTTGCCTTGTGAGAATTCTATTTTTTGAGGATTCTATTAAACTGTACACCTTTACTTATCTGACGCTCTAGTGCCCTGAACTTAGCTTCTGTGCTTCTTCTAGCAACAACTTCTTATCTTTTGGCTTTTTAAAGTCACAAGGTTGCCCTCCTAAATGCGCAATATCCCAAGGTCGCTCTTGTTAGTTGCTGAACCCGCACAATTTACATCCCTTTATACTTCCACGTTCTTGTTTATGCCCTTCTTTAAGTAAATACCTTGCCAAGTGTCATTATCTAATATTGAAGTTTTCTGTAGACTGCTTTTAAATTTTGTTTATTAGGATTTTTTTTAAATTGACTCATCAGATAAATCAGGAAGCTAATATTCAATCTAATGCGTGAGAGATATTTCTTTTTGTAAATTCAACATGTATTTCCTTTGATGCATAGTGAAGTGACTTTTTGAGCTGGTCACTCTTATGCTTAAAAACTATTTTATTTCTCTAATTATTCTGTGTCTAATTCATAACTAATGTGAATAACTGGTGACTAATTCATGGGTTGAGTCTGTGTAGGTGGCGGAGTGTGTGAGAGAGAGGGGTATCAGGAAATACAATGGGGAATGGGGTCAGAAGGAGATAAGGAAACAGTGAGTGAATGTTGGGAGAGTCTAGGCTCTCAAACAGCTTGAGTATTCATGAGTATTTATGTGTCTGTTTCTGTTTTATGCTTGTTTTCTGTGTTTCCAGCTACTTAGATTATACTCTGGCAATATTTGTAACCCCTTTTAATGTCAATATAGAGGTGGGTTCCATCACACTCCAATTGGGTGTCAATCAGTTTGGTATATATACTTTTGCTAAAACCAATAATGTTGGTTGATTTCTTTCTGGAAGCTATCCTAAAATAAGTTATTTGGAGATGGCCCAACCATCTAGGAAGGGTCTTGATTTTTGTCCCTATTAACACACAGGAAATGAATGATTATTGCAGATGAATGGAACAACTTTCTTGAAAGAATTGATCGAGATGTGTCCACTGGTGATGTGGATCTTCATGAAAGTTCCAGTGATTTTCTGGAGCTTCGTTTTTGGGCATCTTATCGTGGGCAGACTTTAGCCAGGACAGGTTATAATTGCGTACAATTCCTTTACTTGATAGCAAATTGCATTTTGTTTATATACTTTCTGGCTAGCTGTTACCATGCATATTTTTATAATCGTTAACTTCTTTTATGATGCAGTACGCGGTATGATGTATTATAGGAGGGCTTTGATGTTGCAGAGTTACATGGAGAGTAGATCAATTGGAGGTTGTTAGATTCGAATATTCCCTTTTGGATTTTGACTTTCTATTTGTTTCATTTTTTTGTTGTATAATTGGATTGCTATTTATTTCCATCTGTTGCCTCAATAGTGAATGACTACTATCAAAACAACATCACGAGTCAAGGTTTTGAGTTGTCACATGAGTCACGGGCTCAAGCAGATTTGAAGTATACGTATGTAGTATCATGCCAAATTTATGGGCAACAAAAGCAGCGGAAGGCACCTGAAGCTGCTGATATATCTCTGTTATTACAAAGGTATGAAATATGTGACTTGGTTTCTATTTTCCTGTTAAATTTCTTTTTGAAGATGGTATAACGACTACTGAACTTTCTGTGCTCATTCCTTTTAGCGAGGTCTGTTTTTTTGTTTGCCAATGTTCTTTTTCACATCCTGAAGTATTATCTTTGGGAGAGTTGGCAAATTGAGCAACGTGATATGAATTTCTTTCAAATCTTTTGATGGTTTAAAGAGTATTGCCTGAGTGAATCAAGAATGATGTACATAATACTGACCTCTGAACCTGCATTTTACTTCTATTTTGAAACGTGAGAGAAGAAACTACTTTCTGATTATCATACCACTTTCCTAGTTGTTTATACCTCCATAAACACCTCATCAGAGACCTTTTCGGTTTGCTTTTAGCTCTTTGAACATCGAATGATATCTTTCTCCTTTTCTTCATTTGCTCTCCTGTGTGTGTTGGGTGGGGGGGTTGTCTTGTGATGTTCCTTTCACAATTATTACTAGTATGAGAGCATTGGACTGAAGTGATTATTTTGTTTGCTTGAATTCCATGATGTACGTGTGCTTGAAAATATACTGGAAATATCTAATACAAGAAGGAACATAAGAGAAGAAATATATGGTTAGGGAGTGAAGATTATTGACTTGTAGATCATAAAATCCGAAGAAGGAAGTAAAATAAAATAAATAGTTTGCAATAAATGCCCAACAGCTAGAGAATGTTGGGAATAAATGAAAAGGAGGTTTCAGATAATTGGGACGAATTAATGATATGTTCATATTTGTCGGAGATTACATCAGATCTGGAGATTCTCCAGCATTAGATGCCCTCAATTAATTACAAGATTCACACCATTTACAACAGGTCTAATTGGAGATGTTGACACTGAATTTCATACCTATAAGATGCAAATTGCTGATGCAAGTTTTGTTGGGGATTAAATGTGATGTGGACTTGTTCTATCCTGATTGTCCGTTTTATTAGCCTCTTCAAAGTAATGCTTTTCATGGCTTCAGGAATGAGGCTCTCCGTGTTGCTTTCATTCATGTTGAGGAGAGTGGTGCAATTGATGGAAAGATTTCAAGGGAATTTTATTCAAAGCTTGTCAAAGCTGATATAAACGGAAAAGATCAGGTGAAGAAGTGTTTCCTTGCACAGTATCCTGCTTATTCGATGATTGATATTGATGATAACCCATGTGCGAGTGCTCAAAATATGACATTGTGTTGTTATGCATGAAATATGGTGGAGATATTCGTAATCATTCTAAAATTTAAAATTTCTTTTTTCCCCTTGGGAAGGGGAGTGACATATAGTCATTTCAGGATAGGCCAAATTTAACAATTATAATGACAATATGTCCTGTTTTGCTCTGTATCATATGCCTTTTCTATCTTCATGGATTATTCTGTTTACCAATTATATATACATGGTTTTTGTCTGCTTGTATTTTTGTTGTGATTCCATTTATAGGATAAGAAAATCAATAGTGAGGTCATGCCAATGGTGTTTGGTTTTTTGGTTCTTCATCTTGTTTTACTCAGATTCACATTTCTGATAAATTTTAGTGTTTTTCTTTCATGAGTATTGATAAATTTTCTGTTGATTGATAGATTATATGCGTGTTTGAAGTTGCCAAACTGACTTTCTACAAACCCAGTGTTGATATATGTTTGTGTGGCTGGCTCAACTGACTTTTGCAAAATGGAATATTAACAAAAAGTGCATGTCCATCAATATGGTGTTCCTGTCACCGAGTTTTAAATTTTTATGATTTTTCGTCTATACTTGGAGCTTCTGTAATGTTTTCTAATTGGCAAATTGTCTAAAATTAACTGAGAAGTTTCTTCTAAGGTTTTATATTAGATTGTGTGCAGTAAATTTCTTTAAATATAAATATAAATTATTGGTAACTCTTGAATTTTGTATCTTGGTTTAATTCCTTTGTTGACATCTTTTGATTTTATCTTATTTTTCGATGAGGATATCTTTTATTTTCGTAATATATATTTTTTATTTAGCAATCTTAGAGGGTACTTCCCTTGTGGATTTACAAAGGGATTGGCAAACACTTTCAAGATATGATTTGCTTATTTTTGTGTATTCTTTGTCCTCCTTGGTTGTATTGTTTTCTCTTTTCATCATTCCTATTGAAAAAAACACAGAGAAAGAAAAGGTGAGAATACTTTGTCTGTCAGTATTCAAGGTCATTGTGAATATGACTGCTTCTCTGGAGTTGTGCATTTTGTTTTTTGATGTTTCAGTCCTGTTTAGTCTTGACTGTTTGTGGTGTATTAGATTATTGTTCTTTAAGTTTGCTGAGATAGCCAGTCTTTTCAGCCCTTGAACTGAGTTTCATTAATGGTGCTTGTAAGCGTTTCTTCTTGTGCTTAGGAAATATATTCTATTAAACTTCCTGGGGATCCGAAGCTTGGAGAAGGAAAGCCTGAAAATCAAAACCATGCTATAATTTTCACTCGTGGTGATGCTGTCCAAACAATTGACATGAACCAGGTACAAACATAGATCACCAAAATTAGTGCAACTCTCTCTCTCTCAACTCACACACACACATTTTGCATATAAGTTTGTGGCTGGAGCCTTTACTGTAATTGTGACAAACTCAAGAAATTGATTAAGAACTTGTTGAGTTGTTTGAAATACTTCAAATTTAAACTGTGTTGAACAGACGTACATATGTGTACTCAGTACAACTGATATATTGGTAGAGCTTAAAATTTAAAACCTTTGTATATTAATGCACAAGCAAACACCTCAACCGATTCGGTTATTAAGGATTGTCTTTAATCAAGTTGAATGGCTCTTCTAATTAATATGCCTAATGTTATCGGAACACAAACCAATTGAGTTACATGCACACTGTAAAGGTTCCATTTGATATTGTCAAAGTAGATGCATTATCAGTCATATGGTACCCACAGTGTTGATGGACTTGAGTGGTCAGGGCAGTGGATGCGTTATTTGATTGACCTAAGATACTTGCTCCGACAACCTTTCCATGGTGCTTGACAGTGCTGGTCATGTCTGTCTAACAACCTACGTTTCCGTTACTTCTGTGCGGATTTTACACAAGCCTCTGATTTGTCTTCACTGCAGCCATATACCCCCTAGCTTCAACTCTAGGCCTTGGTTTGAGGTTAGTTAATTTTCTATGAAGCTTATAATATGCCTCCTTAGTGTGCCTACTTCTATAATGTATTTCCCTTGTCTTTTTCCCTTTCACGCTAGTGCTTGGCCTTCTCTAGTTATTAAGGTCAAAGATAGTGGCCTAGTAGACACTTTGAGGGACAAGGATCAATTGCTTTTGGCTGGCCTCCCATTTATTAACCAAGATGAATACCTCTTCCAAAGAGAGTAATGTCCGAGTTCTATATGAGGTAATCAATAGTCATGTGCTACAATTCTTACAAGCCATATCTTTGATAAGTGCCCATTGATGTGGGTCACATATGTCCTGCTGCCGCCAAAGCTTACGACATCACCTTAATGTTTTTGGCTAGCTAAGTCTCACACCTTGGGTCTCCCATGCTTGGCTATGTGGTCTTGTCCTTTAGATTTTTTTTTTCCCCCACCTCTTCCTCTAATCAACATAAGCACACTCTGATGCCATTGAAGATGATAATTTCCATTCAAATGATGGCCAATATCTGCAGAGGGCTTTGGGTTTTTTAAGTAAGAACGGGAGTTACACTAGTAAAGAAAGATGATGTGTCCGACAAGCTTTGTTGGGCCATGGTAATGGACTCAAGGGCAGCGCTTCCGTAGCTATCATTTGCCATCACCATCGTAAATGAGATCATTCTTCTCGGTTATAAGCTTGAGATTTCTCTAATACCATGAGCTAAATCAGAAGATGATTCTCTAATGTGTTTATTCAAAGAATAGGTACATAATGGACCTGTAGCTTTTCTGCCTAGGTTGTTAAATGGCTATGGCAAGAGAACAAAGACAGGAGGGTACAAAGAGCTGGCCGAAGGGGGGGGGGAGAGAGAGAGAGAGAGTGTTGGGTGGGGTGAGTTTCACTTGGGCTGTGAGTGTGGTGAGCTGGATGAGGGGGAGGGTGTTTGTGTGAGTGGAGAGTTTTATCAAGGGGTTCAAGAGATTTGTTCAGGAGCAGGCAGATTGTGGTTTTGTGATGGAGAGTGCCTGGTCTCTGAAACACCAGTTTTGGGGTGGAGAAAAGCAATCCTTCCTCTGTTTTTCCTCGTTTTCAGTGGGCTTTGTATGTTAGTGAGTTTTGTGTGAGTGCGCGCTCTCCTTTCACTTCAAGTAACTTGTTTCCATTGATTGTGAGGTCTCACAGAAAAGGGGAGTATTTTGAATATTGATATAATATCAGTGTGTGCTTAGATTTCTAACCTATATTTAATTACTGTTAATTTCATATTTGGTTGCCTGAATTCCATTAATGCATAATTCTCATAGGATTGGCAGCAACAATCCTGCTATTAAATACTGCATAAGGAAGAGTAAGAATGACTGATTTCAGAGAGAGAATCTGGAACAATTAATTAGAGAACCGTGATCCTGACAAGCTGGACAGAATTTGGTAATAAGATAAATAATAAAACATTAAATCCTACTAGCTCAAACCTTCCAGAATCAGTGACATGAGATCTTACCAATAGTTTCCTCATATAATAATCTGAAGGGTTTCCTCAAATGACTGCTAACCTATTTACTGGCAATTTTTGATGAGAAATCCTGATGTGACTCGAGTATTATTACTAGAATCCCATCAGGGGACTCCTGAATTCTCCTTTTACTTCATTACTTTTTAATCTCATTCTTGGTGTGTGCGTGCATGCGTGCCTTAATGAATGAATGACTAAAGAAAAGAAAATTGAAAATAGTTTGACTTGACCTCTTTTGTTGCACAGGATAATTATCTAGAAGAGACACTGAAAATGAGAAATCTTCTTGAAGAATTCCATGGCAATCATGGCTTACGGCCCCCAACTATTCTTGGAGTGAGAGAGAATGTTTTTACTGGAAGGTTTGGCATTGGCCTTCTAAAGTTTGAAAAAAAATGATGCCATTTTGCTTTTGTTACTCCAATTCCCCTCCTTACTGAATGCATGTGTGATACGTCTGCAGTGTCTCATCCTTGGCCTGGTTCATGTCAAATCAAGAAACTAGCTTTGTAACTTTGGGCCAGCGTGTTTTAGCAAATCCTCTCAAGTGAGTTGAATTTGATTTAGAGAATCTATAGTAGATGGAAATGTATGGAACTCATTGATGTGTACATTTTAACAGCATCTTCCAATGATCCCTTTCCAAGAAGATTATTCTCCCATGTTGTGATTCATCTTTGATATGATGTGGACTGTTTTCCATTTAGACCGTTGAACTATGATCTGGAGTTAGCTTGCATATTCTACATTTTATGGCATTACTGTCAAAAGCTCCCATTTTATAATCAGTCAAGTGATCATAACTTGTAGACATTGGTCAATGACTTTTGGTTGGATACAAATCTTGCAGAGTTCGAATGCACTATGGGCATCCTGATGTTTTTGACCGAATATTCCACATTACTAGAGGAGGCATTAGTAAGGCATCACGTGTAATTAATATTAGTGAAGACATATATTCTGGTGAGTAAAGAGTAAGATATTTCATTTGTCTGTAGATCTTGGTTGTTGTGACTTGTTAATCTTCTTATGCTGCAGCTTATGCAATAAATTGATATTTATTTTATGTTTATTAGATCTCTGTCACATCCCTTAGATTTGGCAATCCATTATTGGACCCACCCCTGCCATCACTGGTCCATAGCATAACTTCTTGAGTTTTATTCTTACCTATTATAAATACATATGGAGAAAAGGAATCTGTAAGGTCTTATGATTGTTATTCTTGCCTACTAAGAACTATCGGTAGAGAATAGCAAGATTGAAGTTCTTATATAACCTTGTCCCTAGGAGTGGTAATCCTTCCTTAGTATCTAAGATATATACACATTAATTGAAGCATACTGTGTGACAGGAGTCACTCATTTTAAATTGTGGGACTGATTATAAAATGTTATATAGTGCAACAATGCTATGAACATCAAGCAATTTAATTGAGGAGCTATGCTCGATTCAACGTGTATTGGTTTCAATTGAGTGGTTTTTTTTTTGGGCCGGGGGGGGGGGGGGATCCTTATGATATGCTTGCCGCCACACCTCTGTTTAGCACTAAGGGACAGCAAATCTTCTTTTTTTAACTTTGCACACGGTACCCATGTCTTTATGTAGATTCTGTATCCATGTTATCTCATTTCAATGCTTTGTAGATTTAATGCCTAGTCATTTGTTATATGATTAACTGACTGTGAGAAGCTGATAAGCCTCTCATCACATTCGCATGTGGTATAGCCATCTGCCAGAAGCATCACCCAACGTGAAAATGTTTCTGGCTTGTTTCTATAACATTTGGTTGTTAGCTATGATGCTTTGGAACATGATTCAGTCATCTGGCATATTGAGCTTAAATAATATTTATATTGCAGGTTTCAACTCCACATTGAGGCAGGGGAATGTAACACACCATGAATACATTCAGGTTGAATATAACTGGGAACAATGAATAGTTTCAGGTAGCAGGTTTGCATAATCTTCTCTCATTTACTGTTTACTGCCTCCTTCTGTAGGTTGGAAAAGGAAGGGATGTTGGATTAAACCAGATTGCTCTATTCGAAGGCAAAGTGGCAGGTGGTAATGGGGAGCAAGTGCTTAGTAGGGATATTTATAGACTCGGACAACTTTTTGATTTCTTCAGAATGCTTTCCTTCTTCTACACAACTGTTGGTTATTATGTTTGTACCATGGTATACACGCAAACCGTTTGTTTTATATTTTGTGAGAAATTTGATCTTGATTAGCAATAGTCTCATAATTTCTCCAAAAAAATTTCCTATGCAGATGACAGTCCTCACAGTGTACATATTCTTGTATGGAAGAGTATACCTGGTAAGCTGATAAAAGTTGAAGAACTATCTTTGCATCTTACACCAGTCTTCTCTGAGGGAATATATTGGCATCATTTGTTCATTGTCTATGGAGGATTATCGTTTTGATGCTGTTAATAATTGCTAATTTGTTTAAATTAATTTCTTCTATCACCAAAAAAATTCCTTGACTTGAATGAGATGTCAGTCTTGTGATTCTATAGATATTACCAAATATTTTGTTCTATATTGTCAAAAATTCTTTTAGCATGGGGAGATTATTTTGTGTGTACTTGCCATCATTTTAGAACCATTATTATGGTAACATGTGTCTTATAGTACAAATTGCTGGTTGTCAAACTTATTGTCAAGTATATGGGCTCCTTGTCTTAGGCTATTTAGTGTTCTAATTTACTGTGTAATTGGTTTGTTATTATTCTTCAAGTCTTAGATGTATTTCAATTTCTTTTCTGTTTTAAGTGTGGCACAATATCTGTTTTAATTCTGTATTTATTTGCTCTTCTGTACTCATGGAATTGAGCAATGACATGTGACAGCCTTTCATCATTATAGTATTTATTTTTTTATCCTTGTTCAGCATGGTTAGAAAGAAAATACTGTTTAATCATTACTCCTGATGTACAACAACAACAAAGCCTTATCTCACTAGGTGGGGTAAGTTGCATGGATCGTATGATACTATTGTATTTTATCAACAACCAAATCTTTGGATAGATTATTAACCCAAAGATCTCGCTCTATAACTTCATTAAGTGTTCGCTTCGACCTTCCTCTTCTTTTCAGAAGACCCCATACCGCTTGATCAATCCTTCTCATAGGCACATCCAATAGCCTTCTTTGAACATGTCCAAACTGCCTCAAACGATTTTCCACCATTTTTCCTTAATAGAAGCTACTCTTCGTGTATAAGATCATTATGAATCTTAATATTAACAAATTTTGAGGAGTGATATTATTTCTTCGGGTGATTTTACTTGTTCATGTTATATGAAAGTTGCGCACATGGTACAATTCCTTTTTACATGTCATTGGTCATACATTCTGAACCTATAGCAAGATGAAATGAAGGAGGCTATAGCAATTCATGGTGCAGGATGCTGCCTATAATATGATTCCCAACCTTTGATTTTGTGAAATTTAAAAAATTTCCAAACACCAACTCCTAGCATGCATGCTGGCCTGTTGTAATCTGCATAAATACCTATACTGGCCTTTTTCACATTGGTAACTCCATTTACTGCATGAAGGCAAAGAATATACTTATTGGGTTTTGCATGTTATAGTTAGAACTCTCTGCGAGACAACTTCATGGTCTTTGTTTGAAGGCAATTGATTGTGTAGGAATCAGTTTATCAATTGTCTCTAGTTATACCTTTACTCTGGGATTTACATGAGCATGATATTGTCCCTGAATATATAACATGCAACATGTCTCTATATCTTTTAGGCCTTCGCTGGTCTTGATGAACAAATCTCGAAGCAGGCACGAAAGCTGGGTAATACAGCACTTGATGCAGCTCTGAATGCTCAATTTTTGGTCCAGATTGGAGTTTTCACTGCAATCCCTATGATAATGGGTTTTATACTCGAATTAGGATTGCTGCAGGTTTGTTCACCTTCAAATTAATTTCTTCAACAATTATGTTTATTTTCTTATCCATTGGTTATCCTTATCTTGAAATTATTTCCAGGCTGTTTTCAGTTTCATCACCATGCAACTTCAGTTGTGTTCAGTCTTCTTCACATTCTCATTGGGAACTCGAACTCATTATTTTGGGCGTACTATACTCCATGGGGGTGCAAAAGTATGTTTTATGGACATTTCCTCTAAAAATTGAAACTATGTATGGCTATTTATTTTTGTGAAACTCACTGACAGTAATTTTTCTTTTCTTTTCTATTTTATCCAAAGTACCGAGCAACTGGTAGAGGGTTTGTTGTCCGTCACATAAAGTTTGCTGAAAATTATAGATTGTATTCTCGGAGCCACTTTGTCAAAGCGTGAGTAATGTTCATTTCTTGTTAGTAGTTTTTCTTTCTCTTGTTTGTGGTTGAAGGAATTGGGGATCTAGATTGAAGTTGTATATGATATGCAACAGGCTTGAAGTAGCATTGCTTCTAATTGTGTACATTGCATATGGGTATACAAGGGGAGGTGCTGTTTCATTTGTTCTGCTAACCTTAAGCAGTTGGTTCCTTGTCATCTCCTGGCTTTTTGCTCCATACATTTTCAATCCCTCTGGTTTTGAGTGGCAAAAGTAAGTTGCCTTGAAAACTAATTATTTCCATTGGTTTATTATGTAATATTTTCTCCATCTTGATTGATTCCTGTCTGTGCGATCAACAAAGCCTTTTTTTTTTCTTTTAAAAAAAAAGATTTTTACATCTCACAAAAATTATGCATTCAACAGGACTGTGGAAGATTTTGATGATTGGACAACTTGGCTACTTTACAGAGGAGGAGTAGGTGTTAAGGGAGAAAATAGTTGGGAGTCTTGGTGGGATGAAGAACAGGTTCTCATTTATTTTTCCACTTAATATTGTTTTATTCTGGGTCATTTATATGATGCCAGACAATGGGGGAAAAGAAAACTACGCAGATTATGATATTCTTTGAAACAGGACAGAGGGGAGGAATGATAATAATATAATTGGGTTAATACAATGTTTAATCCTTATAGTTTGCCCTCATTTTGGTGTTAGTTTCTCGAGTTTCTTTTTTGTCTAAATCGTTGGCCCCTGTAGTTAAGAAACCAGACCATTTTGACCTTTGAGGGACAAAAATCTATGATTTGAAACTATAGGGACCAAAACTAAAACGAGGCCAAACTATGGGAATCAAACATTATATTAACCCTACTTATATATTCTTTATTTCTAATAAAATTTCATAAAATTGATTGTTGTATAATTCTCTTTATCGGCGTCTATGACATACTAGAATGGCCTTTTTGTCTCCATCTTTAATGATGGCCACCATTTCTGCAGATGCATATCCACACTTTGAGGGGCCGTATATTGGAGACCATTTTGAGTTCAAGGTTTTTCATGTTTCAGTATGGTGTAGTGTATAAGCTACACCTTACTGGGAAAGATACATCACTTGCGGTAACCTTTCTTCTCTTCCTCCATGCATTAGATTTTGATTACCACTTCATGTCAGCTCTAGGAGTTTAATGTGAAGTGTAATATGAATTTCTTTTGCTACTAATTATATTATAATAATCTAAGAAGGCTTATTTAATATTTTAAACAACGCTAATGTGAAAATTCTTATTTATGGAGTCTGATGATTGATTGTTTCATAGGTTTATGGATTCTCGTGGGTCGTCTTGGTTGGCATAGTTTTGATATTTAAGGTTTGAACTAATTTCCCAATCTATTCCTTTTCTTTTCTTTGTCAAGGAGTTTAATAACTTTTTTACATGTTTTAACACTGGTTCACACCTATCTTTTGCTTTGCTTTCCCTAAAATATCTTGTCCCATTTTTATATTATTCTAATACTTTGTTCCCTTGCAGATCTTTACCTACAGCCCAAAGAAATCGACCGTAGTGATGCGATTTATACAGGGAGTAGCTGCATTAGGACTTGTTGCAGCCGTGTGCCTTGTTGTTGCCTTTACCAGTCTCTCAATAGCTGACCTATTCGCTAGCTTCCTTGCATTTATCCCTACTGGATGGGCGATACTATCTGTAAGTTCAACTCTTGCTTTGTTGCTGATACAAAATGCATTTTATATGGCATCTAGGTCCTACTCAATCTTTCTGAGTCGAACCTCCATTCGGCTAATGTCATGCAACTGCTAACAAAGTGACTAGTAATTTTAGTATTTGTATTAAGTCGTGGTGCCTTGAGGAGAAGTGTCTGCGATCACACATACCAGATCAATGAACAGTCTTTATTCTGTACATGTAACTCGAAATATACCCCCTCTAGTCTTTAATATAAGATATATTTGGGGAGTTGATCTTGGTCCTGAATATAAGACATTTTTCATATTTGCCAATCTTTTTCAAATTTGCCTCTATTGATGTTCTCTCAACAATAATTAAGGAAGAGAGAGAATAACGGAATTAAGGAAGGTGATTAGAGTGTTTTAGAAAATACATGTCATATAACTAACTTTCGTAATCTAATCAAATGCTAGGTGCATTTTGAATCCTTCTATGCCCCCTTCACTATTGATATCATTTTAGTTTAAGTCTCTTGACTGTTCATTGCTACGGCTTCTACCTCGGTGGGTCCTACCATCACTGTTTTATCTGTGTGTGTGTGTGTGTTTGTGTGTGTGTTACAGTTTACATAGTTAATTTGTTTTCTTGCAGTTGGCAATTACATGGAAGAAAATAGTTTGGAGCCTTGGCTTGTGGGAATCAGTGCGTGAATTTGCTAGAATGTATGATGCTGGGATGGGTATGATTATATTTGCACCAATAGCATTTTTGTCATGGTTCCCATTCATTTCCACCTTTCAATCTCGCCTCCTCTTTAATCAAGCATTTAGCCGTGGTTTGGAAATTTCCCTCATCCTTGCTGGAAACAAAGCTAATGTTGAGACCTAACTTTGTGTGCCCCCCAAAATTTTTGTCAAGGCCAGCAGTGTGTCTAATTGGAGTGCATATTGTTTTGTAGCGCACACTATCTAATTGCAGCTATGATTGTATATTTATTGTAGGAATTTGTATTAGTATTGGTCTTTCTTTGTATTAGTTTTGTTTGGTTTTTCATTATTATGTAGCTTTTGTACAAAATTATTAGAGTTGAGAAGAGGGTGTGAGTGCTCGTAGACTTGAGTTTGAAGAATTGAACTGATGATGGTAATTTATTTCTCTGCGCCCCACCCATCCTGTACAACCCCAACCTAATCTTGCAATCCACCGGGGAATAACTACAAACTTGAATGGGGAAAAATAAATGAAATTGATTTATTATTTTTCAAAATATCATCTCTGCATGTGAAAACCGCCTTCGGAAAATGGGTATCTTATCTAATGAAGACCCGGAAGGACCGTGTTCAATGTATCTTTTGGAAGTTTTAACAAGGTTATTGAAGTCAGAATAGCCACTGAATCAGTCTGGATAGTGCGTCAAGTGTTAGTAGGTTATGTTGGAGTTAAATTAAAGCTAATATGAGATTAAACTGATGAGGAAGTGAACTTAAATGATAATATTTTTTATGATCGAATGATAATTTAAGTGATTCTTTTTGCATTAGAAATTAGACATTTTAAATTTTTTAGTCATAATTTGTAATTTTTGAAAATATGTAGAATTAGATATGAATTTAGGAAAATGTCAAATAAATACCATTTCAATTTAAGAAACCCCAAAAAGTTTGTTAACAAATGCAAAAGACAAATAGGTTTTAAGGGATTAATATGATATTTTGAAATGTACTTTTACTAAAATGTCCCTCAATTTCTTTTAAAAAAGAAAACCTTCATTGGCATCGGAGTTCCACTGTTGTTGCCATTGAGACTCCAGTGGTTGGCACTACGTTGCCAGGGGGACTCCGGTAATCAGTTGTCAAAGTTTTGATGACAAGTTGAATATTGAGATTGATTGTTTGAGCTTCTAAAACTCTATCAAGCATCGTTGATAAGTTAAATTAAGGTAATGACAACTTTAGTATTAATAATGATAATTTTAATATAGCCATTAACAACCTTGGGAGCACAGTTTGTTAATCGTTTTACTCAAATTGTCATTACTTTTATTTAACTTGTTATTGACACCAAATAGGGGTTATTGAGCTTAAGTAGTCAATTCCATTATTTAACTTGTCAATCCCTTTACTTAACTTGCCAACCGTCAAAATCCCGTAGGTAAGGTGGTGCTGGCTGCTAGAGCTTCGTCGTTGGTGGGGTTTTTTCTTTTTCTTTTTTGAAAAAAAAAATTAAGGAGTATTTTAGTAAAAACACTACATTTCAAGATCTTAAAATAGCCCCTTGGAACTTATCTATCATTTTCATGTGTTAACAGACTTTTTTAGAGTTTTTCAAGTTCAAATGATATTTATTTAGAATTTTTTCTATGAATTTTTGAAATTAGGAAAATCTAAACAAATATTGAACCAGTTGAATCGAACCAGTTAAATTACCATTATGATGGTATTCATAGTTGAACCAACTAGTTCGGTCCAATATTAATAACATAGTTTTATCATAGCTTGTGACGTGGACGCACATGGGAGGGATCAATGAAAATTTATACATATATGTGAACTTGAGTCTCAAACATGAACCCTCCTCCGCTCGGATAGGAAGAAAAGTTAGGAGGAAAAAGAAATTAGAAAGAGAGAAAAATAAATAGAAGAGAAAAATAGGAAAGAAAGAAAATGAGTAAATATTTGATAGCTAAAATACTCTTACCCCTATATTAAAATAATCATATGTAAAATTAAAATAAATATCACAATGACAATTATTTTAATATTAACATCATCATATAGTTTAAAATGATAAATATATATTTTAAAAACAAATAATTTAACAAGAAATGTTATTTTTTAAGGTAAAAAATAAAAAGTGGATAAATTTTTAAAATTAAATATACTAAAAGAATATAAATAAATTATACATTATCTAACATTATTAGTAACTAATAAAAATAAAATATAAAAATGAATGGGTTAAAGTGTAATATGAAAAAATTAAACACATTTTTTTTAAAAAAATATACATAATTTAATAAAAAAATTTTAAAATATTATTTATTTGCTTATTAAATAATTCTTGTGTAACAAGTGTAAAGGGCAATTTCAGTAGCTTTTCTCCTCAAATCTCTCCACTTGTGGAGAGAAATTTTTGGATGAAAAATGGGGTGGATTTACACTCATTTTCCTCCCTACTTTTTCTTTCTTCCCTATTTTCTTTCCTATTCAAAGTAGGGGAAATTTCACTCTCTCCCCCATTTTCCACCCCTTTTCTTTCCTCTCCTATTTTCTCTCAACCAGCTTAAATCTAATCCAACCCATCCTATGGTCCTCTGGAGAGTGCTAAATTTAGTAATTTATATCATAATTACAGAAATTTCATGACTTGTGTTAAATTCCTATCTGATTCTTCAAAAGACATGAATTATTTATTTTTATTCAAGATTACAATTTAAATGTTTCAAGTGGTATACTGTTCAAGTATATTGCTTTTAGTTAATAACTTTTAAAATTTAGTCATAAAAAGTAATAAGTTAGTTCAGTTGATAAGAAGTTAAATTATAATTAGTAAAATCTTTGAAATTAGAGATAACTCGCCTTTATGTTTAAAAAAGGTGATCTCTAAGGTTCTTTCTCTCAAACACAAAACAGAAGGCATTTGCATTGGTTTGTTTTCTCAATCTCCACCGACTTTCCAATCCTGGATTTGAAGCCCCGCCACTACTCTTACATATGGCTTCGGTAGTTTCTTCACTCTTTCCTGCATTTGATTTTATTTATGCATTCGGAAAGAAAAAGATCGACCTGTTTTATACATGTCATGTCGTGGATCACCATGAGTTATTCATAACCGGGTTATAAATTACTCGTAATATCTTAATCTGTGCCGGTGATATAAAATTGAGTTTATGCTGCATGAAGCTATTATTTTTGAATTCTTGGAAATTACAGTTTATGTTACGAAAATTAAAAAAAATATGGGATTACAATGCATATAGACTCATTCTTCTCAAGATTAAAAATCAATTTTGACTGGAAAGAGTTTGATTGATGATTTTATAATCTTTAACTAGCATATAAACTCATTCAACTAGAATAAGTGACATGAAATAGAATGGGGAAGAAATAATTCTAAATCTTTAATCTCTTCAAGTTAGAATCAATTTTTCATTTTTCATTTTCCATTACTCAATTTTATTGTTTTCATCAAAATTCCTCATTTGACTTACTCAATTTCAAATGATTTTATTCAACTCAATTAAGAACATAGCTACAATAATTAACTCACTTTTGGAATGACACTCTTTTTATCATTGTACTATTACTTATGACTAGTGCGCTTGCGGTAAGCTAAATGGCGAACAAGTAAATCGCATTATTGTTTGGGACTGTTGCCTGAAGTCTTTTAAGTTAATTAGTGTAATTGTGTTATTAAGTATACTTGACCTTTTCTTTTTGTGTTTCTATCTTTATCTTTTGTTTTGTTTTGTTTCTAGTCTTGGGTAGTTTAGTTGATTTTGTTAGTTTTTTTTTTGTTTCGTTTTTGTTTTTGCATGTGTTTGTTAGTTTCTTTATTTTAAACTTTGTTTATGGATTATTTTTGGTGGACTAATGGGACAAGTGATAGATTTCAGCATGAAAATGATTCTCTAAATTCTTATTATGACTATTACATTTGTTGTGATTTTTGTGGTACTTGAGAGATAAATGTCCCCATGCCTCAACCTTAGATTATATGGAGAATGATTTTGCTAGGGCTCATTGATTTTCAAGATAATACTTGTAGCTTTAGATGGAATCATGAACAACCATTGTCTTGGGATCCTAACTCTCTTCCTTCATATGCATCACATCCTTATATATCACTCAATTCTCATGTAGATGAAATTACCCCCATTGATGAGGAGGAGCTTACCACAAAAGATTTGTTTTTATGCCTATTTGTTTTTACGCCTTTTAGAGGGTCAAAATGCATTCTTGATAAATTTTCAAAACGATAAAATTAACGATCATGCTCAAAATGAAGCATTTCAAATTGATGAAATGACTTCTAATCTTGACTCTTTGAAGTCAAAAGGAGTTTT
Source organism: Albizia julibrissin (assembly GCA_037074505.1). Classification (NCBI taxonomy): domain Eukaryota; kingdom Viridiplantae; phylum Streptophyta; class Magnoliopsida; order Fabales; family Fabaceae; genus Albizia; species Albizia julibrissin. Next base: position 51,146,596 of record CM073482.1, read on the forward strand.
CTATGATATACTAAAATATTCTCCTATAAAATATGAGGTCTCAAGTAAACAATTAACTATCGGGAGTGATGAAATATTACTACTAGCTTGTGATAATATTGGGGGTGATTGTGAGTTGGAAATTAATATAATAGAGAACATATGTTCAATGTTTAGAAGATGTTCTAGTTGTGGAGCTTAATCCTTATGATTTTGATGTTGAGACTAATGTTGCTGTTGAAAATTTAACTCTTACTGATAAGAGTTAAGTGGATTTTGTTAGGTGTTATAAATTCTTAAAAGCTCCTACTTTTGTTTGTATGGATATGCTTACTGTGTTTTCTTTGAATTTAATGAATGCTTGTACTCTGAAATTTCTGATGATTGATAAAGTGCATGGAATTAATGTGAATGAACACCTTTTATGTTTAAAGCATTTTTGTTTGAAAAGAAATGAAGATGAGGTAGTCATAGTGTTTGATACTTATGATTAGGTGATTTTATTGCAAAGTCTGGCTAAAGACTCTAAGCTTAGCGCTTCTTGAGAGGCAACCTAAAGCTTTTGTTTGATTTTTTATTTTGATATTATAGGATTTTTGGAGCCCATAATGATGTGTTCCATCTTGATAAGAAAGATCGTGAGCAACTGAGAGTGTAGATCAAGAACAAAAGAGGGAGTCTTTTTTCTACTTTTCTGTAATTTGTTTCATTTGTGTTGATAGTATTTATTGGGAATGAATGCTGGCTATAGTTTGAATTTGCATGTGATATATACTTGTTAATGACTTTGATTGGTTGCAATCATTCTCTTGCTTTGCCTTTGTTGACAATGAGGACACTATTGATTTTAAGTTTGGGGAAGGAAAGATTGTAAAATTTTTTGAAAATTTTGGAAGGTAACAATGAGTGCACAGAAATATACAAGCAGTTTTGATGTATAGTTTGATTGAAAAAATGGGTGAACTATATGAAATTTCACAAATTTAAGCCTTTGTTTGAAAATAGTTAAGAAAATATTTTGAATTGGTGAATCGTTTGTTTAGGATTGCATGAGTGGTCTTATGATTGGATAGTTGCTTAGTATTATGCTTGATAGAAATTTGTGATTAATATGCTTTGTTGAGTGAATTATAGTGTTAGAGTGGGTTTCTAAGAAACTCTCTCGAGCATAATCTTGCACTATTGAAGTTAGGAATGTTTTGAAGGTTTTTATTGAGGAAATTTGTGTTAAACTAGTTTATATAGCTATTTTCCAAGAGATAATTTTCAAATCTCCTTTAGAATTCTTCAAAGCTTATGGTGCATCTCATATGGTTTTGAAAAATGATTTAGGCATTTCTCTAATCACGTTTGAGCTTTTCAAGCTAACATGCATTATTATTCTTCCATTTTAAACCCAATTTTGAGCCTTTATAGAAAAACCAATATAAATGTTCTTATGAAAACCAATTTGCTTTCCTAACCCCTAGCCTGAAAGACCATGAAATACGCTACTTTGGAATAAACAAAATTTAAAAAAAATGGTAAAGAATGGTTTGATGTGTGAAGGGTCAAATTGTGAATATAGAATGTGCAAATTGTTGAGGGTTTAAAAAAAATGTATAGAAACCATACTCTCTTATGAAAAAAAAATGTTAAAAAAAGAAAGAAAAGCAAAGCAAAGAAAATTCAAAGGTTTGGTAGGAAGAAAGCAAGTTAGTTCAAGTTGGGCGAGTGCATAAGAAAGAAACAGTAAGAAAAGAAGAGAGGGGATAAATAGGAAAGTTATTTCATTTATCTCTAAGTTTTTGTATTTATCCTTTTCCCTTCCATGCAAATGCCCTCAACCCATGGGCACGTTACAAGCCTAAAAGTCCTTTTGATTTTGACATCTTATGAGGAAAATTGTAAGTAGAGAAGGATGAAGAAGAAGGTAGTGAAGTTGTAGAGTTGAAAATTTGTATATGAGTTGGAGTATTACTTGTGACTGAGATAAAATCAGGAAAAGTGTCTTTTGATTCCACATACACACTCACACTCACACTCACACTCAGAGAATTCTTGAAAGACTTGCTTAAAGATTATAAGTCATTCATCTTGTCATATTATCTTAATTTCTTGTTTTGTATGATCCTTATAGTGATGAATGAGGATATGAACATATCTGTAATTTAGATTAGCAATTGATGAATTCATGTTAAATGTATGGATTTGCTTAAGGACAAGCAAAATCTTAAGTTTGAGGGAGTGTTATTCTCTATAAATTCTTATATTTCATCATATTATTTTTATACATTTGTTGGTTTTGAACTCAAATTGTACATAAAATTTATACATATGAAGAAAAATGTGATGTGATGAAAATGATTTGGCAATTATCAAATTTTAAACTAAATGTATAGAAGTTTTGATTAAGTTGAAGAAATTAGAAAACTCATAAACTCTCTCTCTCTCTCTCTCTCTTTGTAGGAGGATGATGATAAGATGTAGAAACTTACAAGGATTATTGGAAGTGAAGAAAAAAAGAACAAAATTCAAAAGGAAGATCAAAGTAGCAACTTAGATACTCCGAGTTGCTTTTACTTCGCTACAACAATGCAAAAGTAAAAACACCTAAAAAATGAATATTTTTATGCGCGATCGTTATTGCCTCGCTACAGAAAAATATAAGCAAAAACACTTCAAAAATAGACCTTTCTGACCACTTTCGCTATTGCTTTGCTATCACCAAAAAAATAAAAGTGAAGTTACGAAACTGATGTGTGTTTTGAAAAAGTGATGAATTTAAGCCCTTTTAACTTAAGAGAGGGTGCCAAAATTGCTCAGTATGGATTTAAGAGAGGCTGTGCATGAAAGAAAACATCTTGGAAGAGAGCTTGGAGGAAGAATCTTGAAGATTTTAAAAGCTTTCTTTAGTTTTCTTCACCTTCTTCTCTATTTTTATGCTGAATCTTATTATGGACATGAGTTTTAATGTTATCTTTAGTTCCTTGCACATTATGTCTAGCTAAATTTTTCATTTAGGATTATTTTCCCCATTGTATAAATTGAAACTACTAGATTTTCTTGCTTTTGCTAGTCATTGAAAATTTATGCTGATTTTTCTTTATGCTTAATGATTATCTTGTGCTTGATCACCATATGATTAGATTAGTTCAATTGAATGATACTTGAGGGAGCTATTTTGGTTATAGAATTTGAAAAAAAAATCATGCTAGATTTAAAGTTTATGGATTAAATAGATGATTTGTTGTTAGAATAGAGGTCTATCCAACAACCTAGCATAGTCTAATGAATAATTATTTTGGAAAGATGGTTTTTATTAATTATAAACAAAAGATTGAATATTTTTTATGAAGATTAAAAATCATTCTTGACTTGAGAGAGTTTGGTTAATGATTTTAGAATCTTTAATTAGTATATAGACTCAATGAATTAGTATAAGTGATTTAATTATATAGTTTCATAAAATGCAATAGGGAATAAGTAACCCTGAACCTTTAATCTCTTGAAGTTATAATCAATTTTCCATTACTCAATTTTATTATTTTCATCAAAATTCGTTATTTGACTTACTCAATTTAAAATGATTTCATTTAACCTAATTAAGAATATGGTTACAATAATTAGCTCATTTTCATTATAGTCCTTACGACTCTCTTTTTATCACTATACTATTACTTGCAACCCTTAGACTTGTGATAAGCTAAATGACCTTAATTAATTGAAATGTGTGTTGTGCTTTGTGACCACCATTGCTTTGTCTTTCCTTTTTCCTTGACCTTAGCTTTTGTCTCTGAGCAAGCTGAAATATTACATGTTTGTTTCAATGTTTCTGCAATGAGTTGTACGTGGATTATTCATATAGTACAAGATCAAAGCCTATACTCCCTTCCGTCGTCAATGTAAGACTTAATTTATTTTTTTAAAAAAATCAAGAAAGTTAAATAAATTATTTAATCATTAGATTATATATCAATTTATAAATTAGATAATTAATTTAAGAAGAAAAAAAGATAAATATAAATACATTAAAGTAATTTATTTAACTTCCTTAATCTCTAAAAAAATTAATTGGGTCTTATATTAAGAAATGGAGGAAGTAATTTATTTAACTTCCTTAATCTCTAAAAAAATTAATTGGGTCTTATATTAAAAAATTGAGGAAGTAATTTATAATTATATGCTCATCTTTTCTTTAGATCAATATGAAATGTAAATTCTAAATGAGTGATGTGTAAAGGGATTTTGTTTTTATTCCTCAGTTTTAAAATATGAAAGCAGATTCTAGCTAAGTTATGCAACTACAAGGTTATTAAATTGGACTGGCAACTCCGGTCGAGGTAGTGGGTAAGTTTGGAGTCAACTCGAGGCCTAGTCCGATGGAGATTAAAAAATTAAAAATAATTTAAATTTTCATCATACTCTCCGAATATTAAATATCAATTCAATACTTTGAATAATCACTAACAAAATATCATATATTTATCCAACATTCTTTACAATTTCTTTGACATATTATCATTATAATATTAAACTATCGATCCACCATCCAATGACACAAGAATAAGTAATCACTAAATATTCTTTCAAGTAAAATATCAAAATAATTGTTGGTAGCAAAATATTACTACCCACAATCTTTTAATAACTAAACTTATAGTCATTAATACCAAAATTATCATTAACTTTGATCAATATTGTTGTATACAATTTATGCTCCTAAAAAACATGGTAGTTTTTTCTTCAAAGGCAACTCAACACAAGCTTCACCCCCAACCCTGAGTTGGGGACTTGTCCTGACCAGTTGCATATTTGGGTCGACCTAACCGCTCTGTTTTGAGTTTAATAACATTGTGCAATTTGCTTATGATTCTCAAATTCTATTTTGGTGAGACCTCTTTGCCATGTATACCTCATTTTCAAGGAATCAAGGGGGTTTGGCGTTCAAATCAACTATGCTAGAAGAGATCGATGGCTATTGCTCTCTAAGATCATATTATGTCATCAAGTACTAATACCGGAAAATAAATTTTGGGAATTTGTATTTACTGAATTGAAAAATAAGAATACTCTGTACAATTGTTTATATACACAATCATTGGCACATTCGTTTTGTAACAAACATGCCAGCTCATCACTATTGCTAACTAAGTTAAGCTATACATCAGTTAAACTAACTACATCAGTAACTACATCAGTTAAACTAACTAAGTCACACCATTAGTTAGCTTTGTTACCCCCTCAAAGCTGGTGAGTAAATGTTGATCATGCCAAGCCTAGAGACAAGACCATGAAATGAATGAGGATCAAGTGGCTTAGTGAAAAGATTAGCGAGCTGATTATGAGTTTGAATAGGCAATAACCAAATAAGACCAGCTTGAACTTTCTCCCTTACAAAATGACAATCCAATTCAAGATGTTTGGTTCGCTCATGAAAGGTTGGATTGGATGCTATATGTATAGCAGATTGATTGTCACAATAGAAATAAGTTAGAGAAGGATATTTAATCAGCAAATCATCAAGTAAGTAACAACCACTGAATCTCATAGGTAATACATCTCATAGCTCGATATTCTACTTCTGAGGAGGATAGGCAAATTATGGTTTGCTTCTTGGATTGCCAAGATACCAAAGAATTGCCAAAAAAAAAAAATACAATATCCAGGCAAAGACCGACATGTATCAGGACAATCAGCCCAATCATAATCACTAAAGGCCTTGAGCTGCAAAGAAGAATTGGCCGAAAAGAAGAGGCCTTTACCAAGACTACCCTTGATGTATCTAAGAACACAAAGTGCAGCTTGATAATGAAGAGTAGTAGGCTACTGAGAAAAATGACACAGTTGTTGTACGACATATGATAAATCTGGTCTTGTTGTATTTAAGTAAAGGAGTCTACCAATAAGTCTTCGATAAGGTGCAGCATCAGACAGAACAATACACCTTCATGAGATAAACGAGTAGAACGAGCCATTGGGGTTGATAATGACTTACATTAGATTATTAATAAAATTGTCATTTAGTTAATAGTTCTTATAAAAAAAATTATTTTGATATGATTTGACACTACTCTGTTTTAATGCTGCACTAGATTATCCATGAAGCTTCAATAGTTACTGTTTCTTTAAACTACATTACTATTATTACATGCGAGAAAAATCTGCTCAATGATCTTGTTCATTCCAATCTTTAAGGCACCCTAAAAATTGATATAAAGTCGCTGGTGTCATCTTTTTCCAGCCACTCCTTATATAAGAATGATGAACTATTAGAGCTCCTCATTCCCTAAACCCTAGTCTTTTAACTTTAGTTGTATAATTTCCTTTGCTTATATATAATTGATCATTTTATTTAAAAAATTACTGTCTTGTATGGAAAATCATAAAAGTCCAATATGGTCATTGCCATCTAACATATACTCTAATGAATTTAATCAAGTCAAATTTTATAACTCTAAATGAATGAAGAATCAGATTTTGAGTTTGAATATTTTACCATCACAAGTTATTATTACGTGGAAATGACTATTAACCCTTTGGCTTAACAAAAGATAATAAAAATAATTAATGAACTAATTTAAAATACTATTAGCCACCGTTTCGCAAGCTGGTTAAAAGATAAAAAGAAAAATTTGTTTACAGTATCTTTTATGTTCATATAATTATTATTACTCAGCAATTTCTATTTGTTTTGATTTCTCCCTTTTGTTTCATCCGCCAACATCGGATTCAGTTCTATTGAAGCAACTACCGTTATGAATTATGAGAACCCAGAGTTATACTCCTTCGAAAGCTAAAAGAGCAGAAACAAGAAAATCCACACTCACACCTATTAACATCAACCCTAACATATAATCCAAAACACTGATTCTGGTGAACAATATCCCACAGAAACAGAATAATCTACAGATGTTGATATTACCTGTAACAAAACACCTGTTTAACATGTATATTGCCATTCTCTGAAATGCTCGTGCCATTAAGCAGAACCCACAAAAAAGTCAAATAATTTATGTTAAGAAGAAAATTACAATTTCTGGATCAAACGTATCCTCAAGGCTAGAAGAAGGATCCTGACTTCAAATATTTAGACAATTATTGCATTATTTGCTCAATTGCCCCCTCCATTTTCAGCAACTTCAACTCTAGCAGAGTTTGAGTAGGGAGATTACTGATCAAGGGAAGGCCCTAAAGAGAGCGATTGGTTTATTGGGTGGTCAAACTTACATGCAGGTCCAAATTTGCAGATACCGTAGCGACTGTAATGCGTGCATACATTCTGGTCCTGCAATAAGAGAATCTTCAAGCTCCATATGAAAAATTAAACTGAAGGTCTTTTGTAAGAGTTTGAGTATGAACAAGAAATAGTAGGATAAAAACCTACAGGTCTCAAAGGAAGACCCTTGTCACTGAGGGTGCATGTAGCAGAAGCTAACTTTGTAAGCCGATTCCTTGGATGGTGAAATTTACAATTAGATTTGAATTTGCAATCCCCAGTTTTTAAGAAGAAACTGCATTCAGGCTCCCCAGGCCTTTCAGGAAACTCTTCAACCTGCATCTTCTTTTGATGTTGCATATAAATATTTTTCTCAATCGCTGGGTTGTTCATAATATATGCAGAATGTGGGCGCATGCTCCCCTCAGGTAGGTAGACAGGTGCCTTTATACAAAACCACAGACAAGAGAAAAAGGAGTAAACAACCACTTACAACAGTTCAATAGGAAGAATGGTATATTATTTTGGAGTAGAACAGGAATACATGGAAGCGCATAGCATAGGACTACAAGTTATATACTGAAGCTATAGTGATCATCTCAATAAGCATTGGATGTAGAAAATAAGTAAACTAAACATATAACATAATAGTTAAAGTATACCATAAGTCCCTTGCTAGATGATTATTGGTGATGATGTACCTGATACACATTCCATTCGGAACTTTGGGGAGGAACGCCTTGACCAGGTGACAACATCATTGGCATAAAAGCAGCAGTTTCATTTAATGTTCTTGTAGAAGACCAGGAGGGTGCAGATGGTTGTGAGATACCTTGTAATGATATAGACCCTGGTTGTGAGATACCTTGTAATGATATAGACCCACCATTACCGTATGTCGCAGGAAGATCGCCTCTTCCAACAACTGTAGGATCTGGATGATTAAATTTGCAGTTTGTTCCAAACTTACAAGAGCCAGTACGCATGTAATAAGGGCACTCTTTCTCCCCCTAATGCAAATAACAAACTTGTTCAAATCTCAGGGAATAAGTACTCTAAAAAATAGAAGAAAGAGGCAGATGATATCATATATACATATATTAAGCAACAGAAGCACAAACAAATTTAGTAATAAATGATAGGAAAAAAAAAACAAGATAAAGATTATGTACCAGACGAATTGGCAGACCAAGAAAATTAAGCTCTAGAACTGGAACTACTAAACACTTTCCTCTTGAATGGTTATATTTACAAGCGTTTCCAAACTTACATCCTCCTGATGATAGATAATACTGTCATAGCATCAAAGGGGAAAAACTGTTATTAGTATGATTGTCTCAAGAAAAAAGAAATAGAAATAATCAACAGATATAAGCACGCTTCCTGAAACTACAGTTTAAGATTTAGTAATTTTTGAAAAATTGATGCAGTCTTGTAAACGACTTTATTTAGTTATCCTTTCATCTATCCATCCAGCCATAGGTATACAGAAAAATTTCTACCAATGCTTGGTTTAGTTAATTGTTATTAATATTTACTATTATCAATTGAAATGAGTGTTATCATTCTTATTATTTGCACATTATCATTAGTATGCCAGCATGAGGCCTGCAATGACTAAATATGTACAGCTACTGAAAAGAGGTTCCTCAATGGCAAAGGAATCAGTGACAGAAAATATGATACACACACAGCCTTGGGTGGTAGATGATATGACAACACAACAAATTTGACATGTATGATATCAAAGGGAATTGAAAAATACTAATTACATGTTTGATTGAACCTCCTTGAGTTAACCTCACATGCTATACACATATTACACAGCTGAGGCAAATCTTGTTACACTAATTGTACATAATCAACATGATATTACAATGAGATAATGCAATATGATAATTTGTATGAAAAAAACATATTTAACAAAATCGTTTTGACAATAACCTTGCATTCTGCCTGCGCTGATTTATCTGCTGATTCTTCTATCTCTCCTGCCTTCTCTTTACCAGCCTTCAATTGAGTTAAAACATCATAAGATAGAATAAACTCTTGGCATCTAACAGAGTGCAAGGTTTGTTATTAGATGACCCAGACAATATTATTGAATGTCAATCATGAACACCCAATCCTTTTAAAGATAAATTTTTTTTCCCTCCCAAATAAATAGAGAATGCCACATTCTATAACCCAATGAAACAGGGAAAAAATTTGAACCTTGCAGAAGTAACTAATCAAAGCTATCGAGGAGAAAGAAACTTCGGTTGATATTTTTTAAATACATACATACATACATATATATTACCCAGCTGGTTCTTCAAAAATAAGAGGAAGCTACTAAAAAACAACCACGATGACCGATAAATTATCAGTCGCTTAAAACATAGTATATCCAGCAAAATCAAAATAGCCTTCTCCCCAATCCAGCAGTTCCATCAGCTGCAATGGTTTTAGAAACCACACAAAAGAAACTTTATGTTGGGAGATTTGGTCAGCACAAGTGACTTATTCAGTATAATTTCAAAATGTAATATACAAGGAGATATACTCATATGCAGACTGAAGGAAGATAGTAATACCTGATTTTTCCTCCTATTAACAGGGTGATTAAACTTGCAATTGAATCCAAATTTGCAAGTTCCAGTTTTCAGATAGAATGCACAATCTTCTGCTTCGGGCCTCAACGGATACTGGTGGTTGCTACCACCGCTTGTTTCTTGCCTTCTCTCCGCTTCATGGACAGCTTGATCATAATCTCCACCTTCCTCATCATTCTCATTCCCGCTCACATTCGCAATCCAATTATTGTCCTCATTTTCATTCCAATTATCATTATATTCACCCCACCCATCTACCACATAAGATTCCTCAGCAACGTGTTTATCACTCACTTCCTCACTACCATCAAACTTATCATCTTTGTTCACAGTCTCTCCCTCTTCATCCTTATCCTTCAAAATCAGCTTCTTCTGAAACTCCTCATGAAGTGCATCGACCTCAGCTTGCTGATTAAGATTTGAGGTTTCCGAAGCGTGATCAGAACTAGGGAAAGATGAGACCGAGCCGAAGCCCAAGTCTGGGTTCCCGTTGGAATTCGAAATTGCAGTTGATTCTGGTTCAGAAGACTCCATTCTCCCCCCACATTTCAAACCCTAATAATGGAGAAGATTATAAAAGAACAAAGGGAAGAGCAGAGAAGAAAGGGCACAAGTGAAAAGGAAAAAGCATTATAATTTGGGAAATAAGAAAACCAGAAGGGAAGTGTGAACAAAAAGGTGATGTAAGAGAAAACAAAAGGCGTTACTTTTCTGTCTTCGCGTATTTCTACAGCTTGTACGTACCTCTACGTATTTATATACGGTGTACTTGTTAGTGTATAACCGTATCGGATTCCCATGAAAATTTTCGAACTAAGCTGGAAAATTGAAATTTTTAGTATTTGACCAACGTCCTGCCCTAGCTGGAAAAGAGCTTTTGTTTCGTGGATGGTCGAGTTCCAATTTCGGAAAATACACTGCTTATATTGGTTATTTACCATATAACCCATCATCTGAAAGTTAAAATCAGATACAAATGTTTATAATCAATTAAGTAATAAATATACAATACGGTAATAATTTAATTATGGGTGCAAATTACCTTTTTCAGAAGGGACGGAGTGCAAATTACTAAAAGAATAATTTTAGAAAAGATTACTGATAATTTTCAAAATATATATTATTTATTATATAATAATTATTAATTATTAATATTTTTGGCCAATATTATTAAGGAAAAATTAGAATGAAGGACTTGGATAAAAAAAATATTTATTGATAAGGACCATAAAAATTATAATTATTTAAAAGGACCGAATGCAAAAATATAAAATTAAAAATACTAAAATGCCCTTACGAAATCTTTTGTGTTCCAACCTACATTCTCCCTCATATTCTATTTTTAAAATTAATACAAAATTTTACTAATACATATTCCATTTCTAAATTTATTGAATCAAACAAAAGTTTTCTCAATTTTTATTTTTCATAACTTGCATAGATATCTATGGAAAGAAATTACACATTCTTTAATTTTGTAAAAAACTATAATTTCTTAAAAATCAACAAAAAAGTTAATTAAAAATTAAAATTATATGATTTTAACAAAACCTAAGGTATTTTATATATATTATACCAGGAAAATTTATACTATTTATTTTCATTTTAGAAGAAAATTCATTTAATGCTAATAAAATTTTAAAAAATATAAATAATTTATTATGTCTAAATAATTAAATGATACATTGATTAAATGAATATAGAACTTGGTGAAAAAACATTAAAAGATATGAGTTTAATAATTTTTAATTAAATAATGTATTAATTACATGAATATAAAACTTGATGGAAGAAAAAAATATGATAATGATGTACAGTTTTGGTTTTTATTTTAGTTATTTTAATTATAAATACAAGAGATAATGCAGGAAGTTTTAGTTAGGGGAAATTTAGTAATTTAAAATTTATATTATGATATTTACTCCTTCTAAATAATTAAAATTTTTATAATCTTTAATAATAAATATAATTTTTTTCTAGGTCATTTATTAAATTTCCCTATTATTAACACCTTAAAATATACTGTATATACATGCACACACATTTAACATGTCCTTCACATTTTCCCCCTATATCATGGAAGTGGAACAAGTAAACCATGACACCTGTTTTTCTTTTTCTGAAAAATGACAGAAAAATACTATCAAAATATGTAAAAGATAAATAAGGATAATAAATTTCAATAATTCTAAATTGAATGATTTGAAATTTTGAAAAGTTGATAAATGTGCTAAATTACGTAAGTGCCCTTAGTTTTTATTTTTTTTAAAAAAACTCTTAAACCCCTTGCCAACCTCCCAAGCTCCTACGGCAATGAGTGTCGATTACAGGAGCTTTGGCAGCCTAATGTATTTTTTTAACTTCTCAAGTAAAAATTGTCAATATAGATATATAAATTGTTAATAGTAATATTAAAGTTGTAAACGACAGCTTAATATATTTTTCTTGAATTTTTCAGAAAAAAGTTGTCAATATAAATATCTGAGTTGCTAATAGCGATACAGAATTTAGTACCGTTATTGACAACTCAGGTATTTATTTTGACAACTTTTGCTTGAGAAATTTAAAAAAAAAATTAGACTGTCGAAGCTCCGATGAAAGTTATTAGGAAATATTCAACAAATACTTCATTTATAACTTTAATATCACTATTAATAATTCAAATATCAATAGTGACGACTTCTACTTGAGAAATGCAAAAAAAAAAAATATTAGACCGTCAGAGCTATGGTAAAAGTTATTAGAAAATATTCAATAAATACTTTATTTAAAATTTTAGTATCACTATCAACAACTCAAATATTCATATTAACAACTTTTACCTGAGAAATTTAAAAAAGAAATATTAGGGCGCCGTTTACAACTTTAATATCTCTATTAACAACCCAAGCATTTATATTGATAATTTTTACTTAAGAAATTCAAAAAAATATATATGGGCTATCACCGGAGCCAAGGGGTTAAGGGGATTTTCTTTAAAAGAAATAAAAACTAAAGGCACTTATTTAATTTCACACATTTATTAACATTTTAAAATTTTAAATTAATTAATTTAAAAATTATTGAAATTCAACACCCTTATTTGTATTTTACATATTTTGAAAGTATTTTTCCTCCCTTTCTTTAATCAATAGCCTTTTTTTTTTAAACGCCTAAATTAATTTTTATGCATAACTGATTAATGCAATACAAAGAGTTCTAGATTCCTTATGTGTGTCGTCGGGCACAAAACTAGCCAAGTTAAAACACGAATATATTTTTCTAAGAACGTGCCCCACAGCCAAGCAACAAGTATATGCCCTCAGTTGGGTTACCAAAAAAGTCCAACCTTAGGAAATACCTAGGAGTTTCCTTATTAATAATCGAGTTACTTCAAAAACCTACGGGCATCTTATTGATCGCCTGCAGCACAGGCTTTCTAGATGGAAAGCAAAGTCCCTCTCCCTTGTTGGCCACATCACGCTTGCTAAAAGTGCCCTTTGCATTATACTATACTACGAGACTACCCAATACCTGCTGCCATAAAATTAAAATTGACAGCATTGTCAGAGACTTCATATGGGGAAGTGATGAAAATCACAAGAAAGTTAGCCTACTCAAATGGGACGATATTTGCCAGCCAACCATTAATGGCAGATGTGGCATTAAAATTACGCTGGAGCAAAACAAAGCCTTTCTATCCAAGCTCGCGGCCAGGCCAGATGCCCTGTGGGTACGAATCCTACGAGGGAAGTATGCCTGGAGTAATGACAAGCCCACATTTAAAGCCAGGAACTCGTCCCACATCTCGCGAAGCATTGCTGCGGTCTGGGAGGAAACTAACCTACATATTGTTTGGCGTCCTGGGGCAGGTACTAACCTCAGTTTTTGGGAGGATAACTAGATTGATGACATTGGACTACTCAAACATCTAGCATTTGTTGATATCTCTATGGATCAAGGTAAAGGGCCCATTAGTGATTTTGTTGTAGCTGACGGTCAATGGAATTACCCCCTTTTTGAGCATTTACTTCCTTCCGGCGTGCTCTCAAAGATCAGTGCTTGTAAGCCAACCTTGCCCAGGGATGGAGAGAAAGTATGCTATTGGGGACTAACCCCAAATGGGGAGTTTACTATATTCTCTAGCTATGCAGCATCACAAGAACTTCACTGGAAACCAGGAAAACCACAAATTGAACTGGATTTGGAAATGGCCTGGTGGCCAACGTGTATGAACCTTTATGTGGCTCGCCAACAAAGGAATGCTCCTAACAAATACTGAACGAGTCCGCAGACACATGACCACTGACGCTGCATGCACAGCTTGTGGATCTAATAATGAAGATATTGATAATGTTTTGAGGAGGTGTCCTCTTGCGGTGGAGTGCTGGCGCCTCGTGACTACTAATGAAGGCAATTTCCCCCACCCCTAGACTTCCTTTGTTTTGATTGGATGCTCCACAACCTTAGTCCAATGAACAATAGCCAAGCCTGGAGGATAAAGTTTGGCCTCCTTTGTTGGAAGCTCCGGGACAATCGCAACCGAAGGATATTTCAAGACGAAACTCTAAGTACGGAATCCATAGCCCACAGTGTTAATGTACTCACTAAACACACGCTTAGAGTTAGAAACACACTCCTATTCCTTTGATGACGGGTTTGTGTAATTAAGAAGACCCAAACCTACTATGTAGTATGACGCTTGTACAGTCTTGATTTATCAATATACTCCCTTTCAAAAACATGCACAAGTGCGGCTTGAGAGTAATTTGTACTGTATCACCCCGCGAATAGTAATATTCAATCACAAAATTGTAATATGGCTAATTTCCTCCCATCACATGAAAAAAATTCTATTTAAGTCTATATGAAATACCAAAATTTAAATTTAGGTTTGCACTTTTAATAAATTTTTAATCAAGCTAAGAGTTTGGATACTGTTAAAAAACGAAAATACCTCTTTGTAGTTAAAAAAGGAAAATTGAAGAGATTTAAAAAAAGCGTCAAGGTATATTCAACTCATTGAAGTAATTTTTTAGCTACATCTAGTATCCTAAAGTATTTTATGGTGCACTCAGTACTCTGAAGTATTTTTTTAAGAGCATCTATTACCTTAAAATATTTTTTTGTTGTTGCAATTTTACACTTAAAAATTTAAATAATTTAGGGTGTTTGATACACCAAAAAATATTTCAAGATGTTTGATGCACCAAAAAAATAGTTTACAGTACTAGGTGTATCTAAAAAAATACTTCAGAGTGCTAGGTGTATCAGAAAAAATATTTCAAGGTACTTACTAAATGCACCAAAAAATACTTTAGGGCACTGGATATGCCTAAAAAAATACTGCATGGTGCTAGATGCACCTTATCTCTTAAAAAAGTTTCATGAACTTATTTATCCAAATATACTCCCTCCGATCTATAATATAGAATACTTCTAAAAGAATGATTAGGTCTAAAATATAAGTCATTTGTAAAATAGTTGATACTCATTTTTCAGTTTTGTTCTCATAATTAATGCCCATTTCCAATTTTGTCCACTCATCAAATTTTCAAACATATTTTTTAATAAGGGTATAAATAAATTTTTTTTATCAATTTATGACATATTTAATGAATTAACTGTATTTCCCAAAGGGAATATGTATACCCAGAATACCTTTGAGCAGATATCGCCTAGAAGACACTATAAATGGATTCTTGTTGCTCCTAACTAAGATATTGGCCATGACTTCAAATTTTTAAATTTTTCTAACAACAAATGGTCATGGCCACGTCTCTCATTGGATTCGTATTGCGTATGTAATTTCTATTTGGTCTAGTTTTGTCAAATCTCTATAAATTTTATTCCAGAGCTCGGTCAAGGGGAATCCTAATCATAATTCCTATATTATTTCTATATGAAAAAACTTAGTAACGATTGGTTTAGTGCTTAGCTCCCAAATAGCTAGAAGTCAAAAGGATCGGACTTCAATTTTGTGAATTACAAATTTAGGTAAAACTTAAAAAAGAAAAGAGAGAGAGAGAGGGACAGGGACAATATGGAAAGAGTAAAAAAGAAAGAAAGAAAATGAGTCTTCATTTAATTGCGATTACTTAACTTTCCCCGAGCAGAGATTCCCATATTGTTTTGTAAATCAATGATAAGTAGTCAATATAAAGTGGAAGAGGTGATTTATATGAAGTTACTTGTTACTTTATGAGATTCTAATCTCAGAAGAAAAAAAATAGAGATATGTCAAAATTGTTAGACGCTAATAACTAATTGGATTGAGCTTTACTATGAAAACCTATCAAGTGGTAACTTTAAAATTCAGAAAAACCCTGAAATTAACAATGGACAATCATAAACCAAATCCTATTTTCCAAAAACCAAAAAGAGTTCAGAAAAGGAGAATAAACTTAAAAAAGGCTAGGTGTGAAGACTCAATTGAAACTATCCTAACAAATGGAGTTCGCGACATTTCGTTCCCTTAGTAAAGATTTTGTTTTGTTAGTAAAGAGATCCTTCCATCGAAGCTCCAGAAGATCCTATGACGTTGCCACAAAGAAGATTAAAGAGTAGAAGGAAACGCCACACAATAACTTCAAAAACTATTGTTTTTCAGTAAACCAGAATATACACATACTAATGAATGAATCAGAACTACATTATGATTAGTGCTATATATGGACAATAGTTGAAAGGCTTAAAGCTGAGACCAGCAAATTCTTTTCAAGGATTTCGATGCTGACTTGATGATCCGATCCCTCCTTCACTTCCAGTTACATCTGCCCTCTTTCCAAGACTTAAACAACATCCTGTGTCTCAAACAGAAACAATACTATTTCACATTTACTTTCTCACACAAAAATTAAGATTATAAGCTATTCAGTTAGTTGGAAAAGGAAAACAATGAACCCTCACTTCTAACTGTTCGATCAAACTCCTCTTTATTATGCTTCAGCAACTCTGCCGCCTTATGATTGATAGGTCTTTCAGGATTTGGATGACGCAAGAGTTGTGGAAGAAATTGTTCAAACATATATTCAATATCTGAAAAAATGAAGAATAAAAATGCTTGACTATGAAAATCCATACACACATTCAAATCGTCAAAGGCAAATAATGCTAGAAACTTTTCATATAAAGATCCTAGAATTAGCAATTACCATATGTTTCCCTCCATGCTTCAGAAGGAACTTCCAAGCATTTACGAGCTGATCTGAGGACAAAATAATAGTCAGCCATAGTCAACCCTTGTGTAAAATAACAACATTTGTAGCTGTTATTCCATAGTTCACAACGATTATTTCATTTCCCCCTTAGGAAAAAGGGGGAAAAAAAAGAGGATAAGGCTTAACAGCAAATAGGGTGCTCACTCTGGAACATTTGGGTGAAATATCTCGTCCATGAAAAACAAAAGGGGTGGTTTGTTTGGATAGTTAAATGGAATGTGAACACGAATTCTCCAGACTCCATCTTTGTAAAGGCCTGCAAAAACAAACATGAGGTTGTGACAGAGATATTATAATTAAGCCAAATCATATTCGTATGCTCCATCTGGTTCTTAATACAAGACATGTTTGGAGATTTGATCTTGGTCCTAAATATAAGACAGTTTTCATATTTAACAATTTTTTCTTAATTTACCCTTATCGATGTTCCTTCAACAATAATCAATGAAGAGAGTGAATAAGAGAATTAAAGGAAGATGACTAGATGTTTTAGAAAATATATATCATATTAACTAATTTCCTTAATATAATCAAATTAAATAAACATGTCTTATATTAATGACCGATGGAGTATATATTATGAAGCCAAGTTACTTAGGGAGATAGAATGCGGATAGTACTATCTTCTGGACCATGAAACACCACTTCAAACAGATCGTGCTTATAGTCTATCAGCATCACTTCAATACCCTTCTTATTATTTAGGCTGTGAAAAAGGAAAATAAGTACAGTTAATTAATGAGACATGAATTACGTAACTGAATAATAATATAATATTTCCTGTTATCTCCAGCATTTGATCATTTGTCTGCATATTAATTACTACTTACAATTTACATAAGCTTTCTTGACTTCTATATGTGTGTGTGTGTTTAGTAAACATAATCTTGCATTTCTTTTCTGTGATACATTATGATTGCTAGCATATCACACAATCTTCCAACTATGAAGACTGGTAAGTAAGAATTAATAAATTTAAGATTATAAGCATGCATCTGCCAACTCACAATAAAACAATTCACTTACAATTTCTTTATATCGATATCTTTTCTTCTGCGCGAATAATACCACTCCATTCTGATTTGAGTAAATCACTTCCTTCAACCTGCAGCAAGAACGTTAAAGAAGTTTCTCGCTCAGCCAAACGTAGAAATTTGTATTCTATTTGTCTCTGTCTTCATGATTAAAGGTTCAAAAGCAAAAAAAGTCACTTCATAATCGTAATATAGGTAGCAACATTTGAAAGAAATTAAAATAGGGTTATAACCAAACCTGGATCAATCAATCTGACTGTGCGATAGTACTAACACAATGATCTTGGGAAGAAAGAAGGAGAGGAAGCTTCTTCTGAGGTTTGACGATTGCTTTTCTGAACTTTGTGATGAACGAAATGAGCGTAAGTCTCATTATAGGAGAAATATATAGGTGTGGTTGGACTGCGCCTGAATTGGATAGGGGAGGCTCAAGAATGAACAATGGTTTCTTGAATTCGGAAATATTGTTTGCGACTGCCATGAACGACCCTTTTGTGGCGCCATTTCGTGCTTCTTCGGCGTCTCATGCTCTACTTATTAAACAAAGCGGGGCACCGATTACTTAAATTGATATGTTTAAGAGAGATTAGCAATTCTTGTTTTAAAATAAAGTTGAACGAGGTATACTGTTTTACTATTCATCCGCCATTATGGGACTTTGGGAAAATATTTATACAGTGTCTATTTGGGAATATAGTGGAAAAATGATTTTTTTTAATGTGGCTTTTGTAGAAGCCAAATGAAAAAAAAGTCATATTGTTAATGTGATTTGTGTTTAGATTGACAGTAGGAGAAGTGGCTTTTTTTTTCTAAACCCAGTGAAAAAAAGTTAGAAGCTACTTCAATGAGCTTCTAAAAAAAAGTAACTTTTTTTTTAAAAGCCCAATGAAAGCTAATGTGTTCACAAATACGTCTGCAGATGTCAAATTGATTTTTACCCTCCAAATGAGATTTTCCCCCTCCCAAATGAGAACCCAAACAGGCCCATAATAAATTCATGAATTCAGTTTTAAAAAAGCGCTTCAGTTTTTCTTTCGAACTGCAAAAGGATAATATTCAGAAATTCTTAATTGAATCTATTAAAAATTTATTAAGTGTAGGCATGATTTTAGTTTTGATTATTTTAATTAGTATTTTTCCAATAATCTAATATATATCGCATCTAATTAATGTAATTTTTCTATTGCACTAATTTAATAGATTTATTATATCCATATATTATGAATGTTGGTCAAATGTTTTAATCTTCAAAATTCATCAAATTCAACGATTTATGTCACGTATAAATATAATTGGCAAAAAATAGTCTCATAAATATAAGATTTATTTGTCCGTATGCGTGCGAGTATTTTCATCTATGTTTATATGCAAAGCTACAACCCAAAAATAAATATTGTTAGACGTACAAAACACTATAAGGGCATGTTTGGTATAATCAAATTAGAGGGTGTAGAAGTGATAACGAGTCTAACAATGACCACTAGTTATTCACTTTTGGTAAACTAATATTTGAATTCAAGCCTCCTCCAATAGGAGAACATGTGGCAAAGCTAATCATTGAGCGGTACCCAAAATAAAGAAGAAAACATAAGGAACGCATCCCTTTTAATGAATGGGTGTTACAAGGGATCAAAAGCACCAGCATCTCTGAAAAGGTCTTGTTGAAGCATGCATCATGCATGATTGTTGCATGAAATTCATCATAACACAAACGTGCGGCTCGCATTTGCATGGGATGCGAGCTTGATTGAGAATCATGTTTACATATCCAAGCAATTGCTCTACTTGAAATAAACAAAAGGGTACAATGTACCCAGAGAGCAAACACAATTAGTAATATTACTACAAATGGCAATTGCAGGGATATTCTAATTCTAAGCCTATTCCTAACCCTGTCAATTGAACAATTTGGACTTGAATTCATAAACCGTGCTAAGGAGCATCTACTCCATTCGCTATTAACGACTCTTCTTTGTTGAATGGCCGGTCTTTCGCTTGTGGCGACTGAAATCAGAAACAAATCTGAATGTTTGGCCACACCCTGGCTCAGCACAAACATATGGACGAGCTCCGGTATGCACTCGAATATGCTCAGTACGGGCCCATGCCCACTTGAAGGTCATCTTGCAGCCCTTCCAAGGGCACCTCAGAGGGCGATCATCCTCGTGAACTCGACGGTGCTGCACCAGATATTTATGTGAGAAAAATTTCTTTCCGCATCCTTTTACAGGACAAATGTTTCTCTTGTGCACTGCTAGCTCCTGTTTTGAGCCAAAACTCATTGTGCACCCATCAATATCACACTCATACTCTACTTCCTCATCCTTCGTTTTGGAAACCTTCAGAGCTGTAGCATTGTTCGCCTTCTTCCTTTGGGTTACCTTTCCTTTTGGTTTTGCTTCAAACTCCTCAACTTTTGGTACTCTTTTCCTAAGGCGTGTGCTAGGTCCACCTTCTTCCTCCTCCTCTGAACACATGCTAAAATCTCTGAACTTGTCAGGTTGATTTTTCTGCACTCGGGGAGGCTGCTTCATTTTCTGAGAAGTCTTTGATTTTACTGGTAGCTGAGTGCTTCGTTTTAGAGGTCGGGATGTCTGTTGTTTCACACGGCAGGAGATAGATTGTTTCATTTGTTGATGTGCCTCTAATTTAGATTGCTGGCTTCGAAGTGTCCTTCTTCGCTGCTGAAGAGATGAATCCTCCATTTGATCATCAGAATCTATGTCTTCTTCATCCATGCTTTTAACTTGCTTCCTCTTAGGAGTTCTATGCAGCAGATGAGTATAGTTATCAGATGAGCCAGCCATAACTTTATTCTTGCGTTTATTTTGCCTGCTCTTTTGAATAGTACCACGTGGCTTCCGGAATTGATCCTCCAATTGGTCATCAGATATCACATCCTCCTCGACTAGGCATTTACCTTGTCTGCTTTTAGGAATCCTTCTATTACACTTCCCAGAACGGTCCTCTAGTTGGTCATCAGATGTAATATTGTCTCCAATGAAGTGTTTGGCTCGCCTTCCTTTAGATCGTTGCTGCCTATGTATTCGATGCTCCAGTTGGTCATCAGATACCATGATATCTTCTCCATGAAGGTATTTGGCTCGTCTGCTTTTAGGAATCCTTCTTTGCTGATTCTGAAAGTGATCCTCCATTTGGTCATCAGAAATTACATCTTTAGCAACATATTTGGCTGGCTTGCTTTTACAAGTTTTCCTCCGCTGCTTCAGAGAACTACCGCCCATGGAATCCTCTGAAACTCCATTTCTTTCTGAGTCTTCAATATGTTTATTGCTAAGCTCTCTCCTCAGTTGTGAACCAGAATCATATCCCATTGTATCATCTGAGATAACATCACTGTCAACGAATTTAGGTTCTTTGACTTTAAAATTCCTTCCCCGCTGCATGTGAGAATTATCATCCATGGAATCATCTGAAACTTCATCACTTTCGGTGTATTTGGCTTGCTTTGCTGTAGGTTTTCCATATTGCTGCACAGGAGAATAATACTCTTCTGACGCTACATCATCTCTGTCAAAATATTTGGCTTGCTTGGTTCTAGAATATGTCCTTTGCTGTGGGTTGTATTTCTCTTCAATAGAATTATCAGAAACATATTCTCTCTCAGCAAAACTGGCTTTCCCAGCTTTTCTACTCTCTACAGTCATTTTCCTTTTCTTAGCAGATTTTCTATTACTAAAATTGTCAGTGGGGGCACTTTCTGATCTCTCAATTTTCTTGTCAGGCAACGACCACCCATGTAAGATTTTCTCATCATCATCCTCAGAATCTCTTTTAGCTAAAAGGGGATGGACCTGATTGGACATCCAAACTTTGCCACACCATCTTCCAGCAACCACCTTTTTCTGTTTGCTGGTCCTTCTTCGGTAAACCTTGGGTTCTGTGGGTGAGCTTGCTGGAGCACTACGGCCAAATGCATAATATATGACAGAATTATAGGGCATCTGCTTACTGTAGAGAGGAGAGCGGCTGAGATTGGCACTATAGAAGAGATTGATTCCGAGCTTTACAGCCCAGTCCGCATTTCCGGGAATAGCTTCCTCACTATCCAGAGCCGACTGGATCCTCTCCTCATCTTCCGGGGTGGCATTTCTGTAAGAAAGATTCTTCCATATGCCATCAATATTCAGTTCCTCAGCCACATTTTTTGCTTCAGCCTCTACCTTGGGATAATCTGTAGAGAAAAAACATAAATAAATAACTAGCAAAGGAGAGGAAAACTAGTGACTATACATGATAAATCATAATTCAATGAAAAAATGACTCAAAGATATAGAGGTTAATAAGCAGCAATGAGTTGATTTAAACAATAAAAAAAAAAAAACATGAGTACGCTAAAGGTTAATCCACCAAACCCCACACCTGGATGACAAAGGAGTAATATGTGTGCCCCTCCTATTGGGTGAAGTCGCTGCTCCACTTCAGCAGCATGCTCCAGACAGAAGACATGCAATCTAGATGAATCTTCATCAGAATTTGGCAACAATGAAGCACTTCTATCATCAATGGGACATCCAGTGTTACCAAGCATTGATGTTTCGGCTTCATGAACATCTTGAGAATAATTTAAGGTGCAACTCGTATTCTTAAATGCAGTCCCTGAAGTGGTATCACAACCTTCTGGGTTTGCTTTCTGCCCATAATCACCATGAACCCTGACTGCACTTGCATTGCAATCTTGGAAAAGAGAAGGCAAGCTAGACATATTCTGAGATATACCACCTGATGGACGGTCCATAACATTAGATTCGTTATCATGAACTGCAATACCTAGGTCAAGTTGATCTTCCTCTGAATCAGATGAATTTCCATATGCTGATGCCAATAAGCCAAGGGCGGATGTTTCTTTCTGTCCTTTAGTACGTAAAGCTACCTCATGTGATTGATCTTCCACCTGTATTTGGTATCCTACAGATTGAATAGGAAGATCATAGTCTGGGGCCTTTTTGACCTTCCATCCTGTACGAAGTAACAGAAATAAGCAAGTAGATTTCCCTGCATCTTTGTCTAGGAAGATTGAAAACGAGAACTCATAAAAAGAAAACTTTCTAAAGTGAAAGCTAAGGTAATCTGAAACAAAAGCCAAATTAGTTACCTATGTAGCAAATTTATTCATTTTGTGACTCCACAAAATCTCTGCACAAGGCATTTGTGCATTTTACTACTCTCCTACTATCCCAAGTGAAAAGCTATATAGTGTGTATGTTGGCGTTCTTTTTCTTCTAATAATAATAAGATCATGGCAGGCGAACACAGTTCTATGGGTTGAACAAAAGGAAAGACTCTTGTAGAGTTTTGGGTTTAAATATATGACAAAACAATTCAATAATTTATAATTTAGAATAAATCTATATAGATCAAAATCAGCCTTCTGGAACTCAGCTAGATCAATAGCTAATTTTTGAACAATAATTCCCCATTCCACATATATACCCACATTTGGTGGTTGGGTTTTGAGCAGTGAAAGGTTCTAACCACTGAGAAAGCTAACCGAAGTGTCACCAAGTGAGCTTCAGAGAGTGTAGCCATAGGGACCTCAACTCTCCATGGGGGTCAACTGATGAAGACAAAGATGGTATGGAATACTTTAACGGCGATTTAAGTCAGTTAGTTCTCTTACCTCGATAGCTAGCTTGTTT
The DNA here is from genome assembly GCA_037074505.1 of Albizia julibrissin. NCBI lineage: Eukaryota > Viridiplantae > Streptophyta > Magnoliopsida > Fabales > Fabaceae > Albizia > Albizia julibrissin. Next base: position 51,170,260 of record CM073482.1, read on the forward strand.
CCCCATAAAGACAAAAGATCAACTGGATGATTGCAAGCTGAAGTCAGAGCTACTAGCTATTTGGTCTGCTATCGATATTTCTTAAAATGACAGGGTTTCTTTCTTTAGAAAATAAAATAGCATTGTGCCATACAGGGTACAGAATGAACCTTTAAGAAGATAGACTTTATAACATCTAAGTACTCCCTCTGCTCCTAATTAAAAGACAAAATTTCAGGTGTAGTGTTCCTATATAAGACAATTCATAAACTTATAGAGTAATTAATAAATTTTCCTAAAACGCCCCTAATAAATTAATAAAAATACTTGACCCACCTTGGAGTAAATTAAGAAAATCGTGAGTATTGAGGGTAGAAGTGGAAAGATGGAAAAACATTTAAGACATATATTAGTTAAAATCATTTTATTGGTATGTATAAGTTAGGTAATTTTGTTTTATAAGAAAGAACAGAGGGAGTATTAGCAAAAGGCCAAGAATTTAAAGTGGAATGGTTATGATCAAGATGAAACAATTATAGCATCTAGGAGAAATGTTTCGAGAAACCATATCCCAAAAACTAACTTATGAAGTTAGAAAGTCCAGGGTCTCCATAAACTCCACATCAGAATCCCATATTAACGATGTGGGATTGAAGTCCCATGCCTTACAATAAGATTTTCACATTCAACACACTCCATAGCCTTATTCTTATGTACCTGTTACATGATTCTTACTGGGACTTAGTGGAAGGCCAAAATACCAATTAATAAGCATTTGAGAGAACTATAACCAAAAAGCCAGCTCATGAGATTAGAGAGCTCAAGATCTCTTTAAACCCCCCCCCCCCAAAAAAAAAAAAAAATCGCATGCTTTGGATGTGGGACTTAGTTTTATACTTTGCATAATTAATTATTAATGGTATCCACGTCTCTCTCATTTAAACCTAGGAAGTATCCTCTAGCCTACTGCCTACTTAAAACTTGAACTAAATCGAAGATGTTGTGGACTCACGCCTACCAAACAAGAAAGATAAGGGAATCTATCACACATTGTAGCCTACAGAGCATTTGATTTCTTCTTTATGCAGGGAATTTATCAGGATGGGATAGTAATAGTTGGCCATGCAGCCTTTATAGCACGATACTGAACAAAAACTGTCTTCTAATGGGCAAATGACACGGTCCTGGAAAAAACCTAGAAAAATCTGAACATTTATTATTATCAAGATGTGAAAAAGGCCAGGACCAACAACCATGTTAGGAACAGAAGTTAAAAATAATCCTACCTGCAAAGGTGCTTTTCTCAGAAGTAGTTGCATCTCCAAGGGCATGTGTATACTTATTGATGCTTACTCCAGAACCAACAACCCAATCATTAAAGAAGCTACAATCAGCTGACATAAGGTACCTAGCAGCTGGTTCCTTAGGCTGCACAATAGCAACGCAAGCAAAGCTTAGTATACCACAAGTAACACATGAAAATAGTCTCTGGTCTGACAACCCATCCCCTTGGCTTGTCTCTCTTTCAGTGTCTCTTTGAAGTGGCACAGAACTTGAAGAGCATATGTTATCATTTACACTTAATGAGGAGACCCTGTTCCTTTCACACAAAGAAGCAAACTTCTCTTTTACAGAAAATTCTTTCACTTGTGTGGTTCTGCTGAAAACCAGGTCATCAGAAACAAAACCTTTTGAGGAATTCATTCCCTCAGAATTGCATTCTCTGAGAAAATACCCAGGGTTCACCTTCAGTTGCTGGGAACCAACACGTAATTTTGAGCAAACAGAAATATCTGAAGAGCTCCGAGGAAGAAGTACTATAGCAGATCCTTTGCCAAGATCATGAAGCAAGTCATTGTTCAGTAACACATCCTGGACAAATCGTTCTTTAATAACAGTTTCCCCTTCACTTTTCCTCTTATCTCTAAGCCGAGAACTCCGTGGTTCAGCATTGATGCCCCCAGGAATTCTGCATGAGCATATCAAATTAGCTCTCACCAAATAAAACCAAAAAGTACCAATTGCTCTTACAAAAGCATTTAATTGTAACTTCAAGCATATGCACAAGTTTATATATAGAGAGGTCAGCCCAAAACTTTCTAACTTCTTGTACGAAATATCATTTTCCAACTGTATTTGCTTCATATCGACATCAATCTTTAATAATGGCTTTGGACCATCAGAGAAAATGAAAGACATACTTCTTTCAAGATTTTGGCTTGAGAGGAAGGACAAACCTTGAACACGAAGCCAGGGCAAGATCATAAAGTAACTGAAAATGTGAAACCATGGGCGGATAATTTATTGATGCCCTCCTAATAGCGGCATCTTTAGCAACCCTCAACCATTCAGGTGTCGCAATGTTTGCTGCCTCCCCACAATTAAATCCTACACACCACATTATCCAGAGGATTAAAGCAAATTGAAATATTAAAATTAATGACAATCAAAATATCCCCACAAAATGGAGCTCATAGTCACGTTCCTTAAAGGTTAAGTGTCCCACCATGACTAAATCCAGTGTGATAAGCTCTTGGAAATGTGACAACAAATTCTCCAGCGTGTTGCACTAACCTATAAGCAATTAAGAAAAGAAAATCATGAAAAGCGCTTCATAAAAGATTAATCAGGCATCAATTCAGAGCTAACAGCATAACCATCACCAAAATGAGTAGAATAAGTAAGTAGGCTCCTTTTTGGCAAGAAACCACTAATTACAATAGAGATTTAGCATAGGAGAGGCTATACAAGATACTGAAAGGTATTAATAAAAACTATACCTGCAGCATGGAACCCCTGCACTAATAAACACTTCAGGCGACATCACTGTGGTTTTCTCCCCAAGTACAGCAAAAGTAACTGATTGAATAAAAACAAGATCCTTGTTAAGTCTAATAATAAAATGGGGATGCATCTATGAACACTGCCAAATACCATTCTCTCAAAATGTTGATACTAATTCCTCTCAGTGAGCCGAAAGGACTTGAGCAATACCTTTAATTCTACATACATTGCCAAAATGAAACAATGAATCAAAGGCGAAAGAAAGGATGAAAAGGAATAAGACTAAGAAAAGGGGAAAAAATCAAAAATCAAAACAACAAAGAAACTGAGAGTAGAGAACAGAAGTGAAAGGCCATTTTAGGTGCTTGATTGACAGGTTAATGGACAAGGGAGAAAGGCAATCTACTCAAACAAGGGAAGGCCTTCAAATTTCACAAGTGAAAGTTCTTTAATTTGAGTCCAATTATTAGACTTGCAAAGTCAGTAAATCAATATGATTAAATTAATTATTAAAATCCTTAAAAAGTTGGGGGAGAATCAACTTAAGATCTCATAAAGCAACTCATACTACTCAATTTGAGACTAGGCATCTCATATTACTTAGTCCCCATCAGTTAGTTGGTCATCCTTAGAAAGACAATGTCCTGACAATTAGGCTGTGACACATCACTTAGCTTGTAGCTTTTTCTAGATTCCTCAACCACCAGCTCTAATGCCATTGGAGGGCACCCACTCAATATGAGAAACCTCACCCAAAAGCTAACTATCAAGGTAGGAGAATCAACCCACTCAAATTCCAATAAAGCATCTCATGCTATTCTTGGATAATCATCCCCATATACTACCATTTCATCATATTACACCAAGAATTTCACTAAATTTTGACGGAACGATGTTTTTATAGGAGTTTGAATCATAAAATACTAAGATATCAGCAGTAAATCTTGCTTTTGACAATCATGACTTGATACAAAACTATCAGTTTGTGAGCGCATGATGTTAGCTATACACGATGGTGCTCATGCACAACAATCACAGAAAGAGAAAAACTTATGATCTCTGTTGAAGAGGTACAAAACTATCAGTTTGTGAGAGCATGATGTTAGCTAAACACGATGGTGCACATGCAAAACAATCACAGAAAGAGAAAAACTTATGATCTCTGTTCATGAGGTACATATATCATCAAGCACATGTCTGAAATCACATTGGATGAGGCCAGAACGTGGTTTTGACAGAAGCAACCTTTGGGTTGATTTTGCCAGACCTACCCAATAAGATTCCAAACACACCTTACATCATATCAAAGGATCTACCCAATAATGCAAGTCTTGGTTATAACAACACAAGGCATGGTAGCTTAGGGCCTGTCTCTCAAGGTTGCGAGAAAATGGACTTAGAAAAAATGACATGTTTTTTCATAATGAACTCTCCCTGTAGAGTTAGGTCTAAACAGACTTTTTTCTTGGTTAAGCCAAGCAATATAAAAGGGATTTCTAGCACTTAAAATAACTCTCATAATCTCTAATAATCTATCAGGAAATCACATAAGTCTCCAAATATCTGACATAACATCACCACCTCTATGTTTGATAAGAATCAGAGAATATTGATTAACGCCTATTAACCCTGAACACACTAGCTACTTGCAGTTAACAGGGACTTATGCCTTAAATTTTATCTTCCATATCCATCAATCTGTCTAAAATGCTGGCAAAAAGAGCAACGTCCAAATACAAGTGAGAGCAGAAAATGCATCCAAGAGCAAGATTTATTCAACCATCATTGTAGTACACATATATCGCCTATACATGCCACCAAAGTTCTTCCTCAAAAGTTCACAAGTAAATTTAAATATGTTCGCATGTGGAGATAACTAACATGGCGAATGTGAAAAATGTATAGTACTTCATATAATATGGGAGCAACACGAACATGTTCCCGAATTAAATTTTCAGTTCACATTAAACAGAACCAAGAAACAGGGATGTTTACTCTGATTTAGTGCCACCTTAAGTTACTTACCGAGAGGATTTATTTCTCCTCCATACCCATGAATTCTGACCACTTCCTCAAATGCGACAGCGGCATCCCGTGGCACGCCATACCACGTCTTGCCTGCCCCCATATGAAGGTAATTCAAGCTATGCAGGTCATGATCCTCTGCGTGCCAAGCAAACCAGCTGAACAGCATAGCTACGTACACCATTGGTGATGTAACACCTGGAATCTCCTCCTTCATAAACTTCAGCAGAGAACCATTTGCCCGTGACACCAACCTCATGTTCCATGCAGTCTCACCAAGAGTCGTTCCCTCCCCTGCCTCTCTATATTTTCTCCCATTCACGGGAACAAAAGCCGAACCAGGCATATCGTTAGCGTACTCCACGGAAAAGGGTTTGTCCACTGTCGCCTTCCAATAAAGTGTTTCTATCTCCAGAGGCGAAAGACCACCTTTCTTGGCCCATTTCTTCAGATAATTCTTCTCAAAAGCCTTGGCCTTAGCTTCAAATTCCTGAAACGTGTAGTATTCCCCACTCTGCCACACAGGACGCTGCGCTGGTCGTTGCTTCCGAGGGCAGAACCCGATCTGCTGCTGCCTTGTGGTGAATGTAGGCTGGGATTTCGAATTAGAAGAGTCAGAGGAGGCAGCTCGTGCTGCCAACGAGCGATTAAGATTCGCAATTGCTGTCTTCTTCGAAGAAGGTAGCACGGGGGGGACAATTTTGCAGATTCCATACTTGGAAGCTTCCTTCTCGATCTTAAAAATGTATGAAATCGGATCTTGAAACTCAGCCAAGCTAGGGCGGTACTCTGGGGCCAGAGGAAGAGATTTTAGCCATGAAAATACCTCTGAGTTTGGCTCTGGAGCCAGAGCTGCCGAACCCACCATTATTATTACTAGCTGAAAACTCGGTGAAGGAGATTCAGGTTTCTCATTGCAAACTCAGAGGAAAGAGAAAACCCGAGTTGTTCAGATTCCATGCTCCATCTTCCCCTTCCCTCTTTGCCTTCTGGGTTAATTTAATATCTCTCTTTTTATCTTCCTCTGTTTCTGCTGTTACAGAGGAACGAAAGAAGAAATGGTGGAAAAAAAAAATTAGAAAGAGGAGATTTTAGGGGCAGAGCAAGTGAGGAGCGAAGTAGACATGTGAGTGGGGTTTTATTCTGGGTTTGGGACTGCTTCGTAAAGATGCCATTTCTTTTCCTTTTATTTACGGAAAATGCCCCTCGATTTTTTCCTCTTTACTTTGTTATTTACTCATTTTAAAATTATCTTTTTGGCGTTTTCTATTCGAGGATAAATATGAAAGTAATTTGGCGATCCGAACAATTATTATAGCTTTTTTCTAGCAGTCATGACCTTTCTGCCGCTTGCACCATGCATAGCGCCCATGCGCCATAGCATTTATGTCTTCCTCTTCTTATCTTTTTTAATAAATCACTCTAATGTACATCTAAGTTTCAGGCCAACAAAATGTAAATCTAGGCAATTAATTTATTTATATAATTGGACTATTCATATTATAATTTACACAAAATTTGAAGTCAGCTGCGTACCATTATAATCTCATTAATAGTTAATATAAGAGTTAGCTGATTTTTTTTCTAAAAAATTATGGGAGTTAAATAAACTATTTAATCATAATATATATTGTGCATCATTAGATTATATATTAATTTATAAGTTTAACAAATTATTTTTTAAAAAAAATAAATATAAATATTTTAATATAACTTAATTAATTTTTTTAATTCGTAAAAAAAATAAACTAACTTTTATATTAAAAGTTAAAGGTAATATTTATATATTGATATTAATTCAATTAAAAAATTGGTGAAAATCACTATTTTAAAATTGTACTGGTCAAAATGATGTGAATTAAAGAATGGCCTGTGCCCTATAGGTATTTTTTAGGTATAAAATCCTGCAGGTACTTCCGAAATTTTTTGTCAATTTTTAATTAAAGTTGTTTTATATTAGACTAAAAGGTTTTTAATTTATTAAAGGAGGAAGATATTTAAATACTACTTAAATTTTAAAATTTTAAAATGATTTTATTAATTATAAAAGTAATGGGATTCAGAAAAAGAATGTAGTAATTTATAACTCAATTTTTTAAAAAATTATTAATATTTTTAAGTTTATGTAATATTTAAATGTTTTTTTTAAATTAAACTACAGGGTTTTATTTGACTCAGTGAGGATCAGGGTACGGTATTATAGAGTCAAAGACGACCAACAAATGGATGACACATCAAGACAAAGTTTTGATACGTGTAGTGATATGATTGGGAAGACCAGAATCTGACCAACGAAAGCTGCCGCAACGCAAGCATCGCATGAAATACCTGTGTGCGGACGATATTTTAATCATGCAAATGAACCCACCCGCGACAATCAACGGATAAACGGACCACAGATTAACTGTCAACATTTTCTTTTTCTTTTTTTTTTCCTTTTTTGGAATGGCATTTGAGGAAGAAAAGGAATACTTAATTTTGTTAGGATATTAACTATTAAGTACTATGTATAATAGCAGATTCTCCCTCTGACTCAAATCACTGAACAACCTTTAATCTTAATTTGAAATTTTCAAATTTATTATCTTCAAATAAAAAATAAAATTATTTCCTTTCTTTTGGTCCTTAATAGTCATTCTCAATCAGGTTTTTTCTTTTTAGAAAAAGTCAATAAAATATTATTTAAATTTCAATATTCCAAATCATTTATTTCTTAATAAAATAAGTGTTCAATTGCTATACTACTATAATTAATTAATACTATACTCTTGCATGTAACAAGGCTTATTTAAGATTTTGAAGTTTAAGTAGTATTTTCTTATATTCCCCCCTTTTAAAGTTGCATAATTCTCAATTAAATATGTATAATCATTTATACTCCATTTTTAAAAGTACTTGTATTAAAACATAAGGAAAATCTCATATAAAGAATGTTGAATTACTCAAATCTTAATTTATGTCACTAAACTTAACAAATTATATATAAGGTTATACGTCATAATTAGAGATTTAAAATATGAGTTAAATTACCTACACATCCCTTATTTATTAAAAAAAATATTGAAAATATAGCCATATTATTTGCTCTATCAATGAATTCTTGGAAAAGTAATGTGACTTTGTAAGCTAACGTATTTTCAAACATTAATTATGCTCAATATTTTTTTATGCAATATTCAGTTTTATAGGAAAGTAGGAGTATATATAATTGAAGGAGGGGAATTTTTATGTACTACAATGTTTCACAAATATTTTTTATATGGGATTTTCCCTTTTTATAAAAAAAAATAATCATGGTTTATATATTCAGAATTCAAAAGTTAAATTCGAGTCATAAAATTTTAAATATAAATATAAATATCGAAAGAAAGTGATAGATCTCCATGTGGATACGTAGATCTACCGTCACAATAAATTTCCATTTATTCTAATACATTATTTTAAATTTGGATGGATCCTGAAAGGAATAAGAAAGTTGTTCATAGACAAGTAACTAATTTCATGGATCAATGTACGACAACATGGAAGCCTAGGCTTCTCTCTCAAACATCTAGATTGACTTTAATTAGATCTATACTTTCTGGAGTCAATCTTCATTATATCTCTTGCCTTGAACACCCCCCCCCCCCAAAGAAATACATCTACAATTAAATTGATGCAAGATGTGCAAATTTCTTCTAAGAATCTACTAGTGATAGGGACAGAATTCATTTGGCAAGCAAAGGTTTTATTTATAGGCCTTTCTCAAAAAGAGGATTGGGGATTCGACTCATCTCTAAAGTGAATGCTTCACTTCTTGCAAAATAATTTTGGTGATTTATCAATGCTTAGGCTAGCTCTTTTCTTGCTTGAGACTTTAAAGACAAAAATATATAGATCTTGAAGGGGAATCATTAGTGAAGAAAACCTTATAATTCTTCTTAGTTATGAAAAGGAATTTTCCAATGTTCTTCTATAATCACAGATCATTTAGGATGAAAAGTGGGATCTGGAAATTCCATTTCTATTAATCACCCTTTGTGGTAGCTCATGCAGTCTGAGTCCTCTAGTTCTTTATCACTAAAAATTGTCTTGGATTTATTAATGCATTTTTCATATGTCCAGTGTCTGGTTAGATGGAATCATAATTTGGTAAGGGAAATTTATCCTTCTCACATTACTAGATCTATTCTTTGGATTCCTGTTTCCTTCCTCAATGATCAAGATAAGTTAATTTGTTTGTCCAATCCTTCAGGAGAATATAAGGTCTCTCTTGGTTTCAAAAATATCTCCCTCTCAACACAACAGAGGCAAAATGAGGAGTTTTGGAAATTCTTGTGGACCATCTCTTTGCCTTCAAAGGGTCTTCTTCTAATTTGGAAGATTTTGAATTATGCAATTCCTATAGTGGATATCCTTAATATGCATCATCTACCTGTTCAAGATAAATGCTTATTTGGCTGCAACCAAAAGGAATATATAGAACATCAGTTTGTGACTTGTCCATTCTTAAAGGTTGTATGGTTTAAAAGACTTTTAATTGTTTTACCTTTTACCATATTGCCAGATTTTAGATTTTGGCTAAAAAGGGTTCTTGTCAAGTTTCACAAAGATGGATTCTTAAAGGAAGTAACTCAGATCATCAAACTCATTTCTATTTTATGAATGAATAGAAACATATTGCTTCATAAAGGGAAGAAGGTTGATTCAGCTACAGTTATCAAGGAGATCAAAGGACAATGACAACCTCAATTATTCTTAGGCTCCTAATGTTTATGCTCCTTTAAACAATATTCCTACAACTCGTTGAAGCATTATTATGGGTTTTGCAAGATATGATGCTTAACGAATTTTGAGATTTTTCGTCTGTTACCAAGGGCAATCAGTGCAATGCATGTAGTGGAAGAAAGCTATCTCAACAAGTCAATTGGCAATAACAGAATAAAGAGCATCGTTGATCTAGATTGTTAAATGTTCCATTTTTAACTTGGAAGTAAAGGAGTCATTAACCTTGATTTGTTGTAGGAAGAAATGGTTTCATAAGATGGAGAATTGGAAGCAATATTCAGATATAATTCTTTATCATATAGGGAATTTATTAGAGTTTTTTCATTTTCAAAAGTTAGTTATAGCAGGAGGATATTAATATGTAACATCATTTGATATTCTAATGAAATGTGATCTTTAATAAATAAAAAGTATTCTAAAATATTTTTTAATACGATTTCACTCTTAAAGTATTTTTCCAAAAAGCAATGAGCATTCTAAACTTGGAATATTGAGTATTATTAGAAAATTATTTTAAAGTACTGAATGTCTTCACATGAAAAATTAGTTTAAAATACTAAGTGTTACTAAGAAACTTTAAAGTATTAAATGCACAAAAAAATAGTTTAAAATAATGAATTCCACTGAAAAAATACTTTAAGATTTTAAGTGGTACTTAACCAATTTTTGATCAATTAGAAAGCTTGCAGATAACTTATTTTTAACTTATGTATCACTAGCTTTCATACTAAATCATAATTATGTTAACTTGATTAAATGCCTTATATTATAGTGATATAACTTGATATGAGACTCATACATTCCATGTTACCATAAAATGCATGTAATCAAGATTTATTTGAAATTTATGGCACCTCGATGTAAAATACCTTTGGATTTTAGGTTTTACATAAAATGCATGTAACTATTTGCGCGCGCGCGCGCACACAATTATGTGACGAACCATATCTATACATCATAATTTCTGTTGGCGAAAAAATATATATATCACAATTTCTAAAATCTTCCCAAAAACAGCTAAATAAAGAACATATTGACAAGAGCACAACTATTGTTTTTCTTGGGCCGAAGACAAGAAAGGTGGCCACGACCTTTAGCTACGGAAAACGACTCCATCCTTAACTTTCAGCTATAAATAAAACCAAAGAGACAACACTATTTTTTAATTGGCTAAAAAAACCACTAATTTTAATATCACAAGAGGCACCTGGGATTAAAAAAAAAAAAACCCACAGTACATCACTGGTATCGCATTCATTAACATGAAGCTAATCCTCTTTTCTGAAGATGAAGCAAAAGCACAAATAGGACTCAAGTTTCAAATGCGTGTTATTAATTTTAAGAAAAAAGAAATTCACCTTAATCAGAGATTAACACATTTATATAGTTTTCCCATCAATGTTAGGTCCCCACAACAAAACCCACCTTAAAAAAAAAAAAATTATCTCACACCTGAAATTAAGAGCCAAGAAAATAGCCTTTGAAGGAAAAATCATAAATGCAATCAGATCATTATTAGCAGGTTTCGGCAATGTAAAGTAACTAATCCATACTCTTAATCGTTATTTTTAAGCATTTGTAGATGGCCCAACACAGAAGCATAATGAAGAATGGCATTTCATTTAACAAAATAGTCAGAGTCCAGACACAAAGGATTTAAGACAAAAAAAGTAAAACTCAATTTTTTTAAAAAAAAAAGCTAAGATTTTTCTTAGTCTTTTTTTTGGTCTAAGTTGGATCCACATTTGGGGAGCTGGGGCATGAGGAGAGCTCTAGGGTAACAGGGCAATGATCACTTCCAACAAAACCTGAAGACATGACGAGCAACATCACTGACTTACATGCATAATTCAAGCAGCTTAAAAAAAATACCCATAAAAATTTTCCCTTCCCTCCAAATCTCTCATAGGCAAAAAGAGTGATTTATTAAGGCAATATTTGGTATGAGCAAAAAAATATTTTCTAGAAAGGAAATGAGACCAGTACACTTCCCCTCGGTTTACTTCCCATTTCCTTTCTCCAACACTTTTCCACGTATCAAACATTGCATAAATGTCAATAAAAGTTAAGCAACAAGAGTAACACAAATGAGAAAATGTTGCCGCAGGTTCAACTATCATATTACTGAATGGGGAGACAATCGAGATAAAAGTTTAAGCTCCCCCTTTCTGTTGGAAAAATCATAACATAAAGACCTTTTTTAGAGTAAGGTATTATGCTGTCATGTTTTCATTGGATAGCCTAATACTCCTCTAGTGGGCAGAAAGAAGGTTTATTTCGGTCTTATTTATAAGTCACATCATCAAATTTTCTATGTGTGTGTACAATTATACCCTTAATTTATTATTATGTTAACTTGTTTTCATGGAATATATTGTATATTAAATAAGGGTAAAGATAGAAAGTTGTTTAATTTTAATGCAAAGTTAATAAGGTCTAAGGTTTTTATTCATATGTGTAAACCATGCTAGAAGTGATTTACAATGGAAGTAGAGGAGTAATAAGCAATTATAAAACTGCACCTATATTACCTTTAAACTAATGCTTAAAGAGACAGTCCAGAACAGAAAAATGATCATTCTTGGTGACCCATTTATATTAGTAAAGGATCTAGCAGTGGCATTTACCAAGGCCAGGCACTTGGATCTAGGATTTTGAACTCAGAAAATAAGCTAATGGAGGATTCAACACTCAACAATGTAATTATTTCAATTTCATATTTCAAATTTTGCAAAATAAGAAAACACAAGAGGATCATCAGTCTCATGAATAAGAAACTCACCATCTAACTCTATCCCTTTTCCACGCATTTCACATGCAACAATCCTGTCCTTCAGTTTCTCTGAAACTATGAAATAGTCTATTCTCATCCTTTTTCCACGGTACCTATTAAAGAAACAAATATCAGAATTAAAGCAGGAGATGCTACTTAAAAAAATTCTTAAATTTTCATCTCGCAGCAAATCACTTGCAGAGAAGTATTTCCGCAAAAACAAATGGAAGAAAACAATGACCAACAGACAAAAGGATCTTTTCAATTATTATGACGCATTGCTTCAGCAGTTTGACATAATATTTAATCAGGTTTAATTTTGATAACCAAATTAGAGTGTAATTTTGGACAAGGGATAGTAATCTTACCTTCCAACTGGATTTCCAGACCATGAGAAACCCTGCTCCATGTCCTTTTCTTTGTGCAGAAATCTATAGGCATCCACCAGTTTCCCCCTAAGAAATAAGAATTCTCCAAAATCTCAGCTATTATTTTTGGAAAAAAAATAAAGAATGATATTAAGCTGAATACAAAGGAATAAAAGAAGCTCTTGCCAAAGGGAAGGGGGAGATTATTATCAGCAGAAAGAAGCCACCTGTGATTCACAGTTCCATTTCTTGTATTAATTATTCAATTCTCCTTGTTATGTGTTGTCATACTCTACAGAAATAGGCTTCAAAATCTAGTTTGGAAAGCAAAGGTACGTGCAACTTCTATTCTTCATGAACTTGTACATACTACCCTTGTCCTTTTTTCCCGCCTTGTTTTTTCTTGCATTTCCTATTGTCCCTAACATAAAACTCATCTCATCTATTAGGGGGATTCATTGCGTGGTACGTGACTTGAGTCTCATGGTCAAAGATTGGGATTCTGATGTAAGGTCTATCTACAAGGATCCTTGTTAGCATCATTTCTTCACATGCCATAAGTGAAAAGGGATATGGATACCTTGGAGAGTTGTGACAGCCAACATGGCTGAGTAAGCTCCCATGAGTGGAGCACAAAAAAGGGCTACCTAGGAGGGTTGAAACTCACAAGATGATAGGCTGAGCTGTCTAGAATCGAGCCACTATGGGTATCAGCAGTGAAGGGCTAGGCATAGTTAGGATCAATTGCAAGGCATAGGACTTGAATCACACATTGGAAGTATGTTAAGAAAGTGTAGAAGAATATACCAAGAGAGAAGGGAAAATATGAGAGAAGAGAGGACTACCTCTAGTTGGTGTAATATGGCCTTGGTGTGATGCTATATGCATTCTAATGAGAAACAGCTCATTGAAATGAACTGTTTATGAACCATCTCTAGTTGCTAGATGAGACGTAGTCCCATTGCTAGAAGAAGCAACGGGACCACCTCTCATCAAGCCTTTTCAATACCTTGTTCATCTAAAACTTGTTTTGAAACATTATATCCAATTCTGTAAAGGAAAATATTGATGAAAACATTGATATACTTTTATTTAAAATAATTGGTACTAAATGAATCCCAAAGAACTTATCGTAAAGTTATAAGGTAAACAGCAGCAGACAAATGAAGGCAGGAAGTCACCCATATCAAGTTTTAAGTGTTGACAACAACATCAGGTGATGGACCCCTCCCTCCTCACACACACACAAGAGAGAGAATGGAGGAAAAGACATCTTCAATAACACTTCATTTAGCCAAAAAAAAAAAAAGCGGAAACACTCTTCGATCAAGGAAGAGCAGACATCTTTGATGAGATCACTCACTCTCGTAAGATAGTGACAAACCGCTTTCTTTCAGACAAGGTAAATCCAGGCTGCCCACAATCCTGCATAGAGGCCAGATCATCAGATGATTAACCACCATCCACAAAAGAGAGAATTATAATACACTATTTGATGCTGAAAAAATAGGGTACATTGCTTGTAAGATAAAGATTCTGCTCCTACAAAGCAATATTATAAGATAGATAAAGCTCAAATTTCAAGGAAAAAATCAAGTTTTTCCCAAAGTGTGAAATATACATACAAAAAGCATAGGTGACACAAATTGATGTCAGTCCAAAACATCAATAAATTTTTAATTCTTTAGTTTCGATCATCAAATATAACAGTAATTTTAAATTAAAAGAGATAAATCTATACGAAAGAGAGCTTTGAGGGTGAACTGCTGAGACCTCTTTATTTGGCGGAACATAGCCATTTTGTTTTGCTGCGCTAAAAAATTCTGGATGACTCACATCAATCTCTTCATGACTGCAGATAATGAATTAATGAGAGGGAAGAAGAGAAAGGAAATAAAGAAATCTTCTCTTTAAAAGTGTGATGATACGCTAAATGAAAAAGAATAACCCAGATCAAACAACTTCCATGAAAGTATAATATAGGCCTCCAAAATAAGATAGCTTCATCAAATAAGGCCAAAAAACATTCCTTTGTATGCTTCAATGAAATATATAGAATGCTCACCACCGAAAAAAATATGTTGATTTTGCGTCAGGAGGAACTAACTACATCTGAAAGAATATTAAAAGCCAAATGTTGGCATATGGACAAGTTCATAAATGCATTCAGTTCCCTCAAATTAAATTTTGAAACACTGCAAAACTGTCCCCGCTTAGATGTCCACCATGTTCATGGTATGAATGGTCAAACTAAGAAAGAAAATGCACAACCAACAGCTAAACACCTAAACTCGAACCATTGCAAACAAAATTCTACTGCTATACAAAGAGGATAGACTAATTGCTACTAGACATCCAAATCCAATATGAGAAGCTGGAAGAACAAAACATAGAGATTGCCTACCTGACATTGAGATCCCCACACCATATTAAAGGCTTATCAGAATACTGAGTGACAAATTCCAGAATCCTTTTGTCCCATTTTCTTCTCCTTTGAAATGAGTTCTCCTCCTCTTTCCATCCATTGTTTGGTGCATATGTGTTCAGTATCCAAAGAGTCTCAAATTCAGCCAAGATTACACGGCCATCTGGTTCATGCTTTGAAGCTAACCGACACACACAAGAGTATGATTCTATGAGCAGTAAGGGAAAGCACATATCCCAAATTCCACCATAAAAGTTGAAAATATATATCAGTAAATCCATCAGATCTATTTGTTTTAACATATGAAACAACTGTTTCAAATCATTTTTAAAAATCAAGTAGAATTGCTCACTCTGAATGCAAGAGACTAAAACTGTCAAAAGACAAAAGATTCTTAGTACCAAATTGCAATTGTAATATGTCCACAACAAAGTATATCCAGCATTAGATTCTTTTAAAACCACCCACAAGCACATTCTAATCATGGCATGATTCCAAACTAACAAAGTCCGTGTCTAACTTTTGAATGCTTGGCATATTTGTACATAAAAGATAGGAAAGAATAATGCCATTAAGAAAAGCTGAAGCAAATACCTTTTCTATCAAGATTGAAAAAGACACTTTTTGGCTTGAAGCACTTTTTTACAAAGAGTGCTGTCCCTGCATACTTTGACTCTGCAAGAGACCACCATACACGATAGTCTCCAAAAGGTGGACTAGAAAGCGCACGCATTAATATCTGCAATGTTTGAGAAAATTTGTGTTCTAGAACATGAGAAGGTAATGCCAAGAATACATCAATATAATATTATATTAGAATATTGCTCTACACATTCTGTAGTTTAAATGATGCTCAGGCATAGTTTTACATACATTTTTTTTGGGAAAACCAATCAATGAATATTAATGAGGAAATTTGTTTTATTGTAATTACAAATGACCAATTTATGTTCAAACTGAACCCAAAAAAAAAAAACATTTAAGATTACTATGCCCTTTGCAGGATATCATAGAGACATAATATTATGAACAAATAAATGCACAGGAGAAAACTCTGCTTAACATTCTGACTGAGGTGAATCATGATCAGAGAATCCCAAATAAAACTATTCATGTAAATAGAAGAAATAAGAGGCTCCAGTTACAACCATAGAAACACAAGTCGACTTCACTTCATCAAGTTTCAAGACTTGAATAGATGAATAGCGAACTTTTACTGTACTACTCCATCCAGTCAAATTCACTTAAGAACCAAGACATACTTTGATGCAGGACAAAGGATGGAAATGCCATTCTTCATGGTGGTGAAAATCAATTAGAAATCGAGAGAGTAGAGAACAAAACTTGAGAGAAGGAAAAATTCAACAGATTCCATTCCTATACTTAACCATTAATCAATTCTACCAAATTATTTACCTACCAAGGCTAACCTGAACGAGTTGGTGGATCAATAAGAATAACTTGTGCAGATATCAATAAAAAACTTACACTATAATTCCTAAACATAATTAGGCACAAAAAGACACATTTTATAGACATAATTTGCAGCAACGTAACCTGTTTTTCTTCCCTGGCGGAGCTTGTATCATCTTTCAGTTGTCCTGGATTTTTTGGAGCACTCTTTGAACCAGCAGCAGGCATCCTTACTTCCTAATGATAAACAGCTTTTAGAAAATTCTTATATGATAGTTAATGAGTATAGAAGCATAAATATGATGTTCAACAAACAGAGTAATATCTTGCACATTTATGACGGGTGAAGACCACTGGAAAATCAGCTGCAAGCTAGCATCTGAGGGATCCTTAACCAACATACTAAAGCAGGACCATTTTCATGCTTGAGAGTGTTTGCAGTGAAGTTTTCGACTTTCAGAAAACTCAAACGCAATTTCAATCACAATACAACAAAACAGACATATATTACATTTAAACGAAATACATTAATGCTTTTAGCACCGAACATAAGAGATCACAGACTTCTTGCTGATCCAGCACCTAAAATACTTATTTTCTTGCAAAATAACAAAGGCAATGACAATCATCATCAATTCTTTTCCGAGCTCTAGACATAACAAGGGGAAAACTTTCAATATCCCGCATATGATGAGTGATAGAGAAAGAGCCACCTGTATTGCAATGACATCCGGGTCAAAACTAGTGACTAACTTGGTGAATTCAGGCCAATTGTTCTTCACTCGAAGTAAAAGGCTATTAGCATTCCAAGTCAAGAACCTTGATGGCTCTTTCTTCTCCTCCCCAGATGTTTCTGTACTTTCAGCATCTTCTCCTGAAAGCGAAAGAGAGGACTTCTTCGACGGCCCATCCTTCTGCACTGGTTGAAAGAATCGCTTCATACTCCACTCTCCACTCTCCACTGTGACTGTGAGACAGTGCATGCGGATAGCTCCTAACTAAATAATTAAATAATTATTGACAGTGTTTGAGGCTTCCCGCTTCTGGCTTTCTTTTTTTTTTTTCCCCTTGCCATAGAAACTTCGGATTCTCATATGATAGTGGAATCCCCCAGCATTATTTATTTTCTGGTGAGATAATTAGATAATTAGAGATACTTTAGCTGTTTTTTTTTTTTTTTTTGGACTGAGTATTTTTTTTAGCTTTTTAGGTCAGGGTAAACGAAAGGATTTCCGTCGTCGACGACAAGGTTCCTGAAAACCCCCAAAATTCTCTAAACGGTGAAGAAACCTTGCCGTTTCTTAAGTTCCTGGACCCCTGGCCAGGGTCCCTGGTGTTCGCCCTATATTTTATGTAACAGGGTTTTATGAGTTATTTTGGGCCCAAAGCCCAATAAATGAAACTTTTTTTTAAAAAAATATTTCGATGCCACTGTGTTAGTATTACTATTACCATAATTGGCTAGTGTATAATTAATTAAAATTTGAGGGTTTTTTTTTCAATAATATCATTATTATAATTAAAATATAATTTTTTTTATAAAATTTGAGATGATGTGTCAGCTAATTAGGATTAAAATAATATGAGTTGGCATTTTCTGTAAAATAAAACTAATAAAATTAAGTTTATAGGACTAAAAATGCACTTTTTAAAGCAAAGGAACTAAAATGAACATTGATCCAAATATAAAGGATTAAAGTATGCTTTAGCCTACTTTTATTCAGTTTTTGTGTTTGAGATTGAACAAGAAAATCAATAATGATCTCAACAATAATATATTTGCTTGTATTGAAATCTTTTCCCAAACCATTATTTAATGCATATATTAAAGATTAATTCAGGAAAAAAATAATTTATTTGTAGAAAAAACACAGAAATAGTTCCTAATTCTTCTATTTAAAATATTTGGTGCAGATTTTATTTATTAATTATTGATTTTTATTTTGATAATTATATAATATGACATTCTAGTATTAAATCAACATTTTGTAACACAATTTTTTTAGCATGAACTTTTAGTATCACAAGATTTATATTTTGTCTCCATTTTATTATAATTTCCTGGCCAAATGTCACGCAATATAGATTAAAATTATAATATAATTATTACTGACTCGAAGTCCAAATTTCAGATGAGAATCATCTATTTTTCAAAGGATAAATAGTAATTAAATTATAATGATATTATAGTCAATAAATATTTGTTTTGTTCCATATTGAATAGTACTACTCCGGTCCTTAACATAAGACATATTTATCTAATTAAATTAAATTAAGAAAGTTAGTTGAGTTAGTTAATATAATATGTATTTTTTAAAATACCTTAATTATCTTTCTTAATTTCCTTATTCTTTTTCCTCTTTGATTATTGTTGAGGAGTATCAATAGGGGTAAATTAAGAAAAGGTTGACAAATATGACAACTATGTTTTAGTGCGCGTTTGGTTCACAGAATTGAAAGTAATGTAATGAAATCAAATAATGATTACATAATTTGTTTGGTTCATCATTATAGAAAGATGATGCATATCCATAAAAACGTTTTGTTGAATTACATCAAACATGAAAATATATAGGAATAATCTAGTAAGGGACAAAATTACGCTTTATACATATATAATAATGTACACGTTGAAAATGTTCATGATAATTTTTTCATTCCATGCAACATATACGCTGGGTTCAAAATAATTTTTAATATCTAATATTAAAAATATTATACAATATATAGGTTGTATTCATACTAATTTTTTAATATTTAATTATGAGAATATTATTTAACAAGATATTTTAATACTTTTTTAATGGTGGAATATAAATTTTTAAATTTTTGAATAGGGGAATAATTTTTAAATTTTTATATTATTAATTATTTTTTTAATATTTAATGGTAGTAATTAAAATTATTTATTATTTAACCGTATTTATGAATAAGTACTTTGGTCAATTTAAAAAATTATAATGACAATAGTGTCATTTTCACTGGATTACAGGATGTCTGTATCCTCATTCATCAGTCCTAGCAGTGTAATTCTAAATACATCAAATGATGTAATCATGATCATAAAATAAAATCTTTTTTACATTACATAAATCTAACCAAACGTTATAATCTCGCTATTACATCAGGATTACATGTAATTATCTCTCATATAACTGAACCAAACGGATTATTATATTTAAGATCAAGATCAACTCCTTAAATATGTTTAATATTAAGAACCGAAAGGATTAAAATGTAAAATTATTAACATCTCAAAAATAACTTGTTTCTAAGCCTTTTATCATACCCATTGCATCCATAAAAGTTTGTAGAGTCAAAAAAGGAGTAGCCGTCTTTTTTGCTTATTTTTGCTCTACACACACAAGCAGAGGAACACTTCTACCATGATTACATGCAAGATCTTAAGAAACAAGGAAACCTCTTTACACAGTGCATCACGAGCTTACCTCTTTAGAGGTTTGACATGAAAAGGTAAATAAAGAATAGGCATAATCGCATTGACAATAGAAATAGTGAAGGATGCAAAATGCAGGTCCGTACGTGGACAATTTTGTTAGCTCACATACTGCTTCTCAAGAAGACTTCCACAGAATGCCAAGTCAAATCTCTCCTGAGGAGGATCCCCAATGAAGTCAAACACAGCATCAGCGTTTAAGAAATCTTCATCTGCCGTGTAGCTGCACTCACAATGTAAGGAAGCTTATGGAATTCAATGTGATATAGATATTATAAGGAATGATAGGAATTTTCATGAAATGTTAAGAGCCTGGCTCAAGGCACACTCACACCCCCTTAAATAGGAGAGGTTGTGGGATCAAATCCCAAGTGGTTATGTGGTGGGCGTGTGTTTTTCTTCCCCAATGGGGAAGAGCCAAGTTTACAGGTAAAATTCTGAAAAAAAGTGTTTTCTTGAAATGCGCAATGCCTAACAAAGCAGAAATTTAAACAACTGTAAACAAAGTTGCTTGCTTCCAATATAACAATAACATAGAGGTAATTTACCCGCTCTTCGTTACTATACACTTCATCCCTGCTGCTTTGGCAGCTGCTAGGCCTATGGCACTGTCCTCCACCACAACACATCTGAGGAAAATAAATGACATTTTACATTCACATGTGAGATACTGAAATAAAAAGAAGCCAGTATAAATAAGCGAATAAGTTGTTGTGGATGCATTGCACAAGGCATGGCTCAAAAAAGTAAGGTTCAACAAGGACTATTCCCATTCCCCTTGACATCAGTTTCATTTAGTTTTTGTAGTGTCTCAGCCTTACCAGAAACTGAAGAATTGAATGAAATATCATCTGGATAATAAACTAACAAAATTAAGTTGTCACTTGTGCACTCCTATGAGATACCTTGAAGGTTCAACACCCAAAGTGCTGGCTGCTAATAGATAGATGGCCTGCCAAAAAGAACCATATGCAATTAGCTTCTGAGAATATCCCATAATGTACATCCAATAATTCATAAAAATAATGCACAGCATAACTTAAGAACATAGCAAGCGGTTGGTATACCATATAAAGTTGTATCGGATAAAGTAACTGAATAATCCAAAACTGCATTATAGAGATACGTTGTACTCATGCATGTGGCACATTGGGCTTAAGAACCCCAAGTTTCAGTTTCCATTCACTTCTAATAATTAAATGGAAGTTGGATTTTATATGTCTATATCTTATGCTACCAGGGTCTTATATCGAAGTTAAGAGGATGAAAACCCTACAGGGTCAGGCTTTTTGCGAGGAACCACATCTCCTGCAAAAATCTTGATTTTTTCTGCTCTTCCAGGACCCAGCAAGTTTGATACTATTGCAGAGACCTAAATTCAACACACAGATTAGGTCTCGAAAGAGTAGTAATCAACAAATAATTTGAAAATATGCTAATATGATATGCATATCCGATCACCAGTATCATATAATTAACTCAATAACTAATGTAGAAAATTGGAAGGTTATGAATTATTGATCTTGGCCTAAAAGTTCTTCATAACTAAATTCTATGTATGGTAGCTGAAAACAAAATCCAATAGACTCCCGAGGTTACTTAAGCAATTTCAACTCAGCCATGTAAGAAGGATTAATGGACCAGCATTCCCTTAAGTCATAGAGGACTTCTCATATAAGTGCTTTGGACCTGATTATGCATACCGCCTTCTCATTGGAAGTGCTGCAAACAGCTACATTGACTCCTTGACCCAAAGCCTGATCAATCAACCTGTATGTTTGATCAAAAGAAACACACTAAATTTTTTTTCTTGATTATAAATCGAGATAGTCTTTGTCTTATAACATAAAATATGAAAATATGATACCTAAAACAATAGTGACTGATGTCAAGAGCAATCTTAGGTTGAATTTTAGTGATCAAAATCTTAAATTCATGCAAAGAATGAGATGTATCATGTTAAGATAATGCCTAAAAAGCTGCAATATGTGGATAATTGTGTTATTGGATCAAGTTTTCAGAATAAAGATCTTAGCATAATGTGTTTTTTATTATCTTTTTAAACATCTGTTACTTCTTCATATTGTGAATTTGTTATTATGCTTTGATATTAGGAATTTATTTGAATTTACTCTGGCTTGTACCAAGAATAAAAACCATCTTCCCAAGAATAATTTTTCTCTATTTTATTTCTTCTCTTAGCCAACATGCCTCAACAACCAATATAGTGCGTGTACTTCTAGTAATGACTAATACGTCAACATAACAGTTTCTAACCAAATCAAGTATTTGCTGATTAATTTCAAATTTCCAAATTCAAAGAAATTAAAAATAAAGAAATAAGTTACTGCAGGGAACAAACTTTGCAACACCCGGACGCAGAGGCAGCAATCTTTTCTCAATAAGGGCCATGAACAGTTCTGTTTTCCTCTTATGGAGAGAAGCTATGAATTGTTTTCTTTCTTCTTCGCTGCTTGGAGCTTTAGCTGGCCAACCTGTCTGGTTAAAGTACGCTGTCATCCTACGAAGAACACCACCAACTTTTTGTTTCAGTTAAACATGTCAGGTGCTAAACTCACTAATAGCTGCAACCTATCCAGAGATAAAGGCAGATAGACGTTATCACTTTCATTGGGATAATCCAAGTGAAGAGAGAAAGAATGATTTTTTACCTTTTTATGTTTTTTTATTTAAAAAAGAAACATACCTTTCTTTTCCACCTCCAATTTTGAGCAGCTCCCCATACAAATCCACATCCCAGGTAACGCCTAGCTCCCTCTGTGTTGCCAATTGAATTAGCGCAAGTAATTCACATGATTAAGCCAGACCCAATTTCCAACTTATTGTCAAAGATGAACAGAGCATGCATCTCTTTCACCGTATTAACAAACCACAATAATTTCACATATACAATCTTCAAATCAAGAATTTAGTTATTAGGAAGAAGGCCCAGTACAACATAGAAGTCTCAGTGTGCCAACAAAGAAACTAACTTGTCCTTTTTAGTTTCCCGAATTTCTGTGATCTTACAAAATGAAACGCCCCTCAGACTTGCATTATGAAAGTAACAACGAATGAAAAATATCATACTCTAACCGCATTCAGTATAAGTTCAAGACACATAAGGGCTCTAACCATATTTCGGCTTGTGATCAATCCGTAGATACCGATAGAAAATAAATAGGCACTCAAAACAAGTACATGTTCGAGCATCATTGACCAACTCCTTATCAATTTGAAGAAGCTATTTGCTTAGCTTTACATCCGTCCCAAGGTATCATTTCTAATACATCTGTGGGGCAGGCTCGGACACATTGAGTACATCCTAGCTTAATCATTGCTCTACCAAAGAGGATCAATATGCACAAACCCATTGAAAATGTAATGTTTCTCCTCATTTTTTAGGCTCGCAGTACAATGACTGAACCATCAAAACACAGACACAAGATAAAGCAGCAACGCAAGCAGAAAGAGAAAAGCACTTAGTAAGTACCTCTTGGAAAGTTTCATTAAAAGATATCCTGTGGCCATCTTTCTCAGTGTCCACAAGCACTCCATCACAGTCGAAAAGAAGAGCAGCGGGAAGGGTAGAAGACGGAGATGCTGCGGCACAATTGACGCGACAAGGAGGATGAGATCTCAGTCCCAATGGCGTCGTCGTTATTGAGCGTGACGATTTAAGAGTAAATGCGGTAGGGTCCAAGAAAGACGATGTCAGAATATGTTCATGGTCCTGGTGTTTGAGGTTTGCGAGTGAGGATTTAGGGTGAGCTGTTCGACAGAAGAAAGACGCGGAGGAGATGAAAGTGGTGGTGGACGCCATTGGAGATCGATTGGATGGGTCTGTTAAGGCACAGAGCTCTTTTGCATATAAACGAAGGAAACTTATCCGGGGAAACGCTCATGGCATTGTGTGTTTTCTGGGCGAGCAGTGATCGGAATGGCTAGGTGGGGCCTGTGGATGAATGGTCCGAAGAACACAGACGAAGATTAGGCTGACACTTGGGAGACGCGTGGAGGCCTGAGCTGACCCTGACTTATTAATAATTGACCCAATTCTCTGTAGCCAAGTGTCTACTTGTAGTAATAATACCCTAGTAATAAGCCCTTGCTCCCTCCGGTTTGTAAATTTTTTCTCAAAAAGGTAACTTCTGTTACATTTACTAATTTGTATGTATATGACGCTTTCCCATTTCTGTTGTTTCATATTAAAATTTAGAGGTATTATGAAAAAGGAATTAATATGAGAGAAAATGTCGCCTTATATTTTAGGACCAGACCCAATCCCTCAAATAAACTTCATGTTTAGGACCAATGGAGTACATTTTAACATAAATTTGTTTATTATTTTTAAGAAATGTTTCTTATCATATGACTGCAAATTTATCATTGAGGATCCCTGAGATGATCCTTAGAAATCACAAGAAACCGCATGACGGTTAATCTCTCGATAATCCGTTCAGTAGGATATTCCCATGCATTGGTTGTGAAGCCGGAGGAGAGGAGAGGTTAATAACGAACAAATGAGATTGAGAGAGGCAAAAACGAGAGAAACACAATACACAGTACTAATATACTATCTAAAGTACTTGTTGATGCATTGTCATCCTAAAACGCTGTCAATGGAATACAGGACCAACTTTATACAACCACTAAGATACGAATCTCTGTCGATTAAGATGACTCTGGGAAAAAAAGGCAAGTAAACAAAGGAAGGAAGGAAACAGCTAACAAGGAACATCATGAGTCTGCCCTTTTCTTTTGGCTTGAACCATATCCCCAAATTATACAACTACGCGCAACCAACCTTTCCAAAAGGAGGAGAGCCAAAAGAGCAGCATGCACGAGAGAAGCATTAAAAATGACTAAAGGGGCAACCTGGGGGCAATCAGGCATCTGGGGAATCAAATGAAGGTAGAACCCAACCCTTGTTGGTTGCATACTCCACATAGAAGGCGAATTTATCACGTGCATTTGGAATGTCCAGAGCCAGATCGTCAAGACCGTCCTTGATGCGGGTGAAACCTTTGGTCATCTGATTGATAGTAATGAGACCTTCACTGAAGCACTCCTGCAGCAGATCCAGCATCCTATCATTCTTCTTCTCCATGGCCATGACCAGAGCTTTCTTCACCACCTCATGGTTGAAGAAAGGCATTCCTAGATCGCGAATACACTGGCATGCTTCACTCACCACACCCCCACTTTCATACTCCTCCAACAGCTTCATGATCTTGTCCTTGGCATCCTCCACAGCCCATCCAGTACCCCCACCCCAACATCTCAATAGCCTCTCACCAGCATGACGAGCCCCAATGAGTGATCGAGCCATTCGCACAGTTTCACTGCCACTGCATTTAGGTGGCAACCTGCTGCCAATTTCCTCTAAATTCAGAGGGGCCAACACATCATCAATCACAGCCCGAGCTAAAAACAGGGCAAGTTCATTTGAAGCGTCCAATATATCCAGTGCAGTATCTTCAGCACTTTCCAGAAGCATGACAAAACCATTAACTATATCCTCTGTGGAGAATATCTCAATATGAAGAGCAGATAGTAGTACTGATGCCATTTCCTTTTCTCTGTTTTTTCTGTCCATGGCAAGAGTAATTAGCTTCTTCAAAAATATTGGGTTAAACTCAGGTGCTCCAAGATCTTCAAGACTCCGAATGAGCTCAGGAATATCATCAGAGAGAAAATACTCATGAATTATAGTTACGGCCTCCTTTTTGTAGTTCCTCACTTTTTCATCCTCAACTGGGACATCCCCATCTTCACCAGACGGTTTCAAATATGAAGCATCAAGCCATCCTTCAGATATTGCCCTGGGTACCAATGATTGAAACAAAGTTTTGGCTGATGGAATATCAAGAGCAAGATCATCTAGGCCATCTGCCAACCGAGAAAAACCTTTCACCATTTGGCTGGAACTAATGAGCCCTTCTTCTGCTGCTTCTCTTAATAATTTCAACATTGAAGATTCTGCTGAACAGTTCTCCATGGCAACTACCAGAGCCCTCTTCACAACCTCATGATGAAAAAATGAAACCCCCAACTCCCTTATGCACCTGCAAGCTTCAACCGTATCACCACTGCCAACATATTCTTTTAGTA
This sequence comes from Albizia julibrissin, assembly GCA_037074505.1. Taxonomy (NCBI): domain Eukaryota; kingdom Viridiplantae; phylum Streptophyta; class Magnoliopsida; order Fabales; family Fabaceae; genus Albizia; species Albizia julibrissin. The sequence continues at coordinate 51,196,365 of CM073482.1, forward strand.
AATCAGAAATCTTCTTCTTTACTTCTTCAACAGTGATGTGTGTGCTACCACCCCATCGCCTCTCTACAAGCTCTGCATGATGTGGAGCTGAGAGATAACTCTTCTCTGCAGTCTGGATAGCCTGAACCCCCTTGGATGACTCAGGAAGAGCCTTTTTTGCCCTAGTAAGAAAGGCAGGAGGAAGGATATCGTCAACAACAGCCCGAGCCAGAAATAAAGCAAGGATGTCAACAGCATCCAGTATGTCCACTGCAAGATCATCAGCAGATTCAAGAAGCATAAAAAATCCATCCCTAATCTGTGCAGGACTAATCACATCAGCATACAATGCTGAAAGCAAAACAGAAGCCATTTCTTTCTCCTTATCATGCCTATCCATGGCCATAGACACAAGGCGCTTGATGAAGTATGGATAATATTCACTTGAACCAAGTTCTCTGAGATCAGAGGCAGCTAAATCCACATCACCAGTGCTGAAATATTCCTCGATGGTGGAAACAACTGCCTTCTTGAATTCATCCAAGGGGTCAGTGACAGTAGACCCCACCAGCTGATAGGGTTCCTACAAATACATAGAGTATTCAAACAAATAATGTTACATGCTCATTAATGTAACCTACTTGAAAACTAAAGAAAATAGGACCCAAGAAAAAAAAAATATCCACAGGCAACAACTAACAATTACGTGAAATTTAAGGAATTTAAGAATATATTGACTATAAAAGAAGAGACTTCATCAGTGCTGTAGCTTTACCAACAGAAATAGAAACAGCAATTACCTCACCACTATCATAATTTGGGTCTTTCCTGTCTATATGAGATTCACCATCAGTATCAAGCAATTTTCCCCAAGTGCCCTTACCACCAGCACCATCTGCATTCAAAATAAGGAAAACATCAATTTTATCTGCTGAACATTTTGAAACTCAAAATAATTTTAATATCATATACTGATAATGAATGTAAAGACTTCTTGTTAAAATCATAGCATATCCATAAGAAATAACACAAAGATAACAATTGTTGCCCCAAAATAAAAAAACAAAAAAAAATGATCGTAACTCTGAAGCACTCAGATTATTCTGGTTTGTTATGCAGATCAATTTCCTCCTAGCCAGTTAATGGAACAGCAACACACACCTGGAGATAAAAAATCACATATAATCGCATAATACAACACTTCAAGACTTGGTTGCCCCTCACAATTGAGAAGTTTCTATTGCAAGCCAAAATGAACAAGATAAGGGGAATAGGTAGGAACCAGGTTAAATCATAGAGCCTATTCTTCTCATGGCTAAAGAAAACTTATCAAAGATAATATCAACAATGAACATAAATACAGCAGTGGCCAGAAAATATTTCTGTTTATCAACTTCCTAAAGAATAGAGGCTAATTCATGGGAATCACATCATAACAATGCAACCCTTCCAATCTACAGCCATAGTCCCACAATTTTCACTAAACTAATAAGCAACTACCTACCTCAGAGTAAAAAAGAAAACCCCAAAAGCTCCATCAGACGAGTTCAAAATTAATCATACATAGCCAGTCAACTCAATCTCACTTGACTTAGGAAGATCCAAAGATTCATCTATTGGTCAAGGGCATAGCACCTCCACAACATAAAGTTCCTTCCTAGGTATACAACATCTTAAACATGAATATTGAGCTCAATCCATAAATAAGTAAGGACCTCAAGAGGCCATGAACTCACCCTTCTTCACCCGCACAAACTTTCCAGAATGTGATCGCCGCACATGCCTCACAGCAATCCCAGCAGTTTGGGCCTTACTACCAGCAGGAGCTTTTATTTGATGGTCAGCAACAAAGGATGTAGGAGATTTCGGAGATGAAGAAAAATTTTCCACATTATTGCAGGCATTTTTTAGCATTTCCCTCTGCTCATCTGTCAGAAACCCCTCGCCTGAAGCCATTCGTAGGGAGATGAATATCCAAGCCTGTACAGGTTAATCACGAATTACTCTTATTAATTTTTCAGCAACCAAAACAGCAGCGTACGAATGCAGAAGGAAAAGTGACGTTTTATTTGCTTCAGTGAATATGGAAAAGGAAAAAAAAAAAAAAAAGGAATTCTTCAAATAATCTAATTTCGAAATAAATCTAATCGCCTCAATATGATAAGATTGTAAAACTATTATCGTCCATTATTCTCCAAAAGGAAACCAGGAAAAAGAAAAGTATAGTAAACGCTAACATAAACTCTCGCACATGCACCGCCATAGTTTTCAAAAAAGTTACACGGCAAATAGTTATCTCCCAGGAAACCATGTGCAGGCAGTTTCTCAACTTCCCACCAGTAAACAAGAGTTCATGACACTAAACAGTGCCTTCATTTTACTTTCCCCAGCCAATCACCGACACCAACCAAACAGAATATCACCGCAAACTATTGAAAAAATAAAGAAAGAAGCAGAAATGAGTCGGCAGACAAGAACCTGTTAGCAGTTGAAGATTGTCAAATGCAAATCTGAATCCGATTCTTCTGTGCTTGGCCCGGATCTCGAGCCAAGACAGGAGAAGAAATTGGATTTTACAAATCGGTCCTTCCGAGGCCAACACAAATAACTCCCCTTCCCCTCAGCACAAAGAAACACACAGAGAAGAAGATCCAAGCGAGCAAGCTCCTGAAGAAACCAAGGAAAAATCAACGCACAAGATATCCGAACCAGAGGGGATCCGAATTAGAGGGTTTTAGCAATCTAATTCGCCTGCTAAGGCAGTGTTCCCAATCGGTGTAGGCGTGATAGAGAGAGTGAAGTGAGAGAGTGGGGAAGAGAGAGAAAGTAAGATGGATGAGAACGGAAAGCAAAAGGATGAGAGACGAGGGTTTATATATGGAGGCTACGGTTACGTGTGCACGTCACCATTCGGAAGGTTTTTGGGTTTGGGCCTTGTTAATTCTTACCGTGTCCACGTGGCACCTTCGCTAAAGCCAGCGTTAACTGTGTGGCCTGTCTTTAGAGGCCACGTGTCTGCGCCAACTGATTTTGCTTTTGCTTTTACAAAAACTACGCCTAAAACCCTAAAGCCGGATATGCATGAGGCGTTCCCCTTCACATTATCCTTTATTTTTATTATTTATTTCTTTTCCTATTTTTTTCGTTTCGCTTTAAATTTTCTACCACTAATAATGTATATATTTCCTATTCTTCATTTATTACAGGCTTGTGATTGAAATCAATCAATCAATATGAACATGAATTTAAATCGGAAGTATAACAATTTTAAAAGGAAAGATCAGTATGCATTATAAATATTTATTTATTATAGAAATCATGAATTTTAACATTCTTTTTAAAAATTTAGAAGACTTCGAACCTTCACTGACATTAACAATATTGAGGGAAATATACTAACGCGGATGGATTAGTTAAGCAGGTGACGTGCTTCTTGAATATTAAAAATAGTTCTAAAACTTCAAAAAATTTTCAATAAATACGTTTAGTTTATGATTATGATTTACGTTGTAACTTTAAAATGTAAATTATTTTCATTTTATTGTAGAGATTGCGGATGGGACGGTGAGATGAAGACAAGTTTACACGGATACAGGAGTTGGCAAGGGATAGAATCATACAAAAAGGTCAAATTTCTCATTATCCAAAAGAATATCGGAATATTTATATTAAAAATGTTCCTAACTTTTAATGCTATTTTTAGAAAGGCTTGATTACAGACGAATGCACCAAGTTTAAAATGTGTGAATTTGATTCCTCACTTGTGTTATGCATACTTTTAAATTCTATAGGTATTTGCATACATAGTTTTATATACATTATAAATAAGTCAGCCTCATAACTCAAAAGGCATCAATCACCAGCCTTGAGCCTTTTTTTTAAAGTGTCAAATTTAATGTTGTAAGTTCAAACACTTTGCGTAAGATATAATGAGTGAGTGAATTATTGGAAAAATATAGATATAGAGTACAGATGTCTTCTAATTGAGATGCTGAATACCTTAAATGAAAATTTTTTATTTATTCGATTAATTTTTCTCTTGAATAATTTGGACTTAAAATAATGCTAGAATATGCTCCATCTAGTCATAATATAGAAGTTCAGCGTATTCAGTTTTATTATTTTTTTCTAAGAAAATTAATATGCCATAATGATTTTTACAGAAAAATAAATAATATTGAATTCATGAGCTCTTATTACTCCCAAAATACTACTAATGTTTTTTTTTTGGTGCCAGAAAAATACTACTAATGTTAAGATTAAATCAAAGCGATGTTTATTCAAAGGGGGACACTGGCATCATACGCGAGATAATTGAGGTTATTTGTTGTGCAAGAAAAAAGAAAGGAGGGTCATTAATGACGAATTAATGCTTGCTATATGGGCAATAATGAAACCAACTCGAGTAAAATATTTAATGATTGTACGGAATAGCATCATCAAGTGCATTAATAAATCTGGCCTAATTACTCCGCCAAGTGATTAGATATAACTTATTTAAAAAAAAAAATGAATCCAATTTCGTGCGTTGGATCCCTATCTTTTGAGTTTTGATCTTATCTTCTTCCTTCCTAATCATGATGAAGCGAGCACACCTTCCATCTTATTCCATTATATATTATATTACTTCGGTTGAATGTCCATAATGAATTTATAGTTAAAAATAATAAGTATGTTAAAAATATTATTTTTTTTATATATACTCTTATTTATAAAAATAGAGAGAAAATATATAAAAAAATATGAAAGATAGTAAAATATATTTTCTCAATATTTTGTTAACTTCATTCACCTAATAAGTTATTTGTCTTTTGAATATAACTCTTAGTGTGTGTGATAATTAATTATAAATAATATAGATTTAACAAGGGTAAAATAGAAAAAAATGAGTTTACATTTTCAGACACAAAGTGAAATTTACTTATAAAAAGAACAAACCTCATGAAAGAGAAAGTTGTTTATAAATAGAATCGGAGAGAGTACATTTTTTTACCAGCAATTATATATTACTTCATCCTTCTTATTTATAAGAGCTCAATAACCGAATTATGTGATTTAAAAAAACAGTTAAAGTTAGTTAAAAATAATAAATATGTTTAAAATAAACTTTGTTTGTCAAATATACCCTTATTTATTAGGGATAATTAAGATAGAAAACTAGAGTAAACATCAAATAAACTCATTAAATGGTTAAATAATTTTTGTCAGGTTTTTTATGAAAGAAACCAACTCAATTTAAATTTTGAGCACTTACAAAGGATAAGAGGGAGTAATTCAAACATTAAAGGCTTGTATTCGGTTCCTTTTTATTAATGATTAATCATTTTAATTTAATCAAAACTTCAACTTCACGCACCTCAACCTTTGAATCTAAACTTCAACAGTTCAACTTACTTTATGTACCTCTAGTCCTTAACCTTTTAGTGTATTTACCACAAAAACTTTCACTGAAAAAAATGATTTTCCCAAGTTAAAACTGGTGGATATAAATTTTATTTGAACAAAATCGCAACAAATGACTAAATTTCTCAGTCAAACACTAATATATACACAACTTCGTTTATTGTCTCAATCATAATTTTTATTAAGCATAAACCCTATAATTTTTTTAATATAACGGCATGTCTTCTAATTTTTCCAATGAACAACTCAAAAACCTACACCGTTCGAGCAAGAGAGAGAAGCAAAACTTATAGCACGTTTGGATAGCCTCCATACGTGCTTATGAATCGTGATTTATGGAATACGGGGTAGCTTTTACGGTTTATAATGTAGCTTTTACGGTCTACGAGGTAAATATGTGGAAAAAGTTTATCTCAATTTACGTAAATCATACTTATAAAATAAACCAAGCTAAAACAAACAAACCTGTTAACCTTGTAATTCAAACCTTGTAAAAATGTTTTTCACCTCTACAGGCCCACAAACACACACACACACAGGGAGGGAGAGAGGGTCCAACTTCATTGCCCTACCCGAGTCAAATAAAAATACAATTAGTAGGCCTAGGAACTGGCAAATCCTTTCATTATGGACAATTTGTCAATATAAAACAAGTCGTAGTGGAATCTAATTCCAAGGTGCTGGTAAAGATATCAAAAGGGATTCTGTTGACAATGTCAGTTGCCGCTTAGTACAACAGGCGATCGAACATATGCTCAAGTTTCAGTGGGCTATTCTGCCAAAGAAGCTCTTCAATTCTCCTTATATGACACAGACAGTGTCTATGGGATTGCCCTCACACTTTTCTCTTATTTTTTTTTTAATCGGGTTTATACATAAACGTGATTCACGTAAATCGAGATAAACCTCCTTCATATATTTCCTTCATAGACCGTAAAACTATCTCGTAGACCGTAAAAATTACCTCGTAGGCCATAAAAGTTACCTCATATTCCGTAAATCACGGTTAAAAAACACATATGGAAGCTATTCAAACAAACTATTAATTGCTTGGTTTTTTATTTCTGGGCGTAGCCCACTTTTTTTACCCAATCAGAAAAAGAAAAAGAAACTACTACCAAAACGTTGCAGCTAACTCAAAAAAAAAAAATATATATATACCAACAAGAATGTCACTTTTTTTCTTGCTTTATCCATATCTCTTCCAACATATGACATGTAGTGAGGAAACTGTTCCTTTCAACCAACCAACATGATACTGAACATTGACAACAAGAATGTCACTTTTGACAGGGGCTGTATGAGGGCATGTCTTGTACCAAACTTAAATTCATGAAGATCCTGATATCAACGTTATACTACAGAGAAATTTAGTAGTGGGGAAAAATTGAACTTAAAATGTTCAAGGGGATTTCAAAGTTTTCCTTGTGGGCACACCGAGACCAGAACTGGGTTGTCTTGTAGGATGTTTTTTCTTGTATTTCCAGAACTCATCTTTCTTCGTCTTCTTCTTATCTTTAACCATGCCCATCTTACTGTTAATTATCCCCAATATAGCACTTTTATCCTTCCTGTTTTTCGTGGCGACTTTTACATCCAGAATCGCCCTAAGCTTCTTGTAAGAGTCAGAATCTGGGACTTGTCCACTTTTGATCATCTTCTTGTGATAATAAAATGCCCTCTTATAATCTCTAACACGAACATAGGCATATATCATCGTTGAATAGGTTACGGGATCAGGTTTTAGATTCAGAGTTGCCATCTCTTTCAACAGTTGTGGCAACTTTGAGTGTTGACCTCCTCGTGCATAAGCGTTCATCAGCATATTATATGTCATCACTGTTGGGTGTAATCCAATCTTGCCAAATTCAGATATTACATCCCTTGCTTCAACGTAGTGACCTTGTTTAGCAAATCCATCGAGAAGAGTATTGAACGTAACTCGTGTTCCTTCAATTTTGTCCCTCGTCATCAACTTCCATATTTTCATCAATGTCTGGGTATCACCGGCACGCCTAAATGCGTCCAGGAGAGCAGTGTAGGTTTCTATGGAGGGTTTGAGGCCCTCTCTTTGCATGTTCTCAAACGCCATGTAAGCCTTCTCATGCCAACCACTAACTGAATAAGCATGAATTAGTGCTGTGTAAGAATGTGAAGTGGGTTTTATACCGGCTTTCTTCATCTTCAGAAATGCATCTGCAGCCATGTCACTCATATCCTTCTGCTTCCCATATGCACTGATTAGGCAAGTATATGATTTCGCATCCAGATTCAGGCCAGCATCCTGCATTTCTACCATCAACTTCTCCACAACCTGAGGCTGCATTCTTCTGCCGTATGCATACATTAAAATGTTAAATGTAGATGCAGTGGGCTTAATCCCTTTGGCTTTCATCTCAGCAAAGAGGCCTTCAGCTTCTTCTATATAGTTGGATTTACAAAATGCATCCATAAGAGTGTTGTACACAATTGCATTTGAAGAGACTCCTTTTGTTTCCATTTCTGATTGGATGATGAGAGCTTCCTTAATCAACCCCTCATTACAAAATGACTTGATTAATGCACCCAAAACTTCTTCGCTCCATTTGACTCCTTTTCTGTTCATTTTCTCAAAAAATTGCCACGCATCTTTCGCAGAATGGCCAAGTTTTCTAATTATTGTAATCACAATAGAGCATGTCACGTGATCTGGACATACATTATCATGATCCATTGACTCATATAGCTTCCAGGCATCTTCATACCTAGGATAACGAGGCAGCCATCAGTAAAAAGTCGAGATATTAACTTTTAAAAGGATATGCTGCCCAGATCATATTTTAAAATATCAAGTTCTAAGAAAGAAAATGAATGAATAATTCAAATTATTTTTCCTAAAATTGTACACTACTTGAAGTTTGGAAACTGCACTGCGTCCTTACCCGGATGAGATTATTTGCAATATCTTAATTCTACAACAAATAACTGCTCAAAACACTTGTGGTTAGCTGTTCATAGTCTTCTTAATTACCACATCCAAATCATAAAAGCTAAGAGAGAAAAATAATCACAGATAACAGGAAAGGCTTCCAGTTCACATTCTATCTACAGATACGATGACCCACAAAAATGCATCAAAATGAAATGTGTAGACAAGTTAACTTCTAGACAAGCAGAACACGTAAAAGCTCCGAGAATTTCGTACCTTCCACTATATAATAGACCTGAAATTGCAGCATTATAAACACGAACATCTCTGAACTCCTTACTTGACGGTAAGTTTCTGAAGAGAACCATCACCTTATCACCCATCCCTGCTCTTCCTAACACAGGAAACAACACACTACATGCCCGAGGTGTAACAAGTGATGGTTCCTGCAATCTCATCCACTCGAAGAAATATAAACAATCAAATAGACGACCTTCGTCCCCAAGAAATCCCAACACCTCCAGACACTCTGTCTTGTCAACGCGTCCCTCATAACTGTTCAAAACCTCCCCCAGTGTCAGATTTTCCGGTAAATTTCTCGCAATTTGAACAATCTCCCCAACAATGCCCTCAGGCAATTCATTTTTCACCTTTACCTCTTCCCGTTCCTCAACAACTGAGTATTCGGAATCCAAATTAACTTCGGCTTCTTTAACACACTCGGCATCCGAAGCAAGATGCCATGAAACGCGACGGTTCTTCCGGAGGGTTAATTTTCCTTCTCTTTGAGGGTCTTGGCCAGAGGTTGAAGTGCGAGATTTGAAGAATCTGTAAATTGGATCATCTGGTTCCTCTGTCTGTTCTTGCTCAGCCGCCGCTTCCATGTCTTCCTCCTCATCCCTTTGTCGCTCTTCTTCTTCGAGTAAAGGAAGAAAAATGGGGCCTGACGACTGAGAAACATCTGCTGATAATGCTGAAAAACGTAGCGAGAGTGAGTTTGGGGTTTTCAAGAACGAAAATAGGAAAGGCTTTGAAAATTTGTGATGTGAATTAGAAGGGCGAACGAGGATGCGTGAAGGAAGGAGTTGGCGCTGGATTAGAGCCATGGCTCCAAAGTCCAAACAGATTATCTTCCCATTTGATTTTCGTCCTCGTAGTCGGATCTTAGGAAGTCCGTGCTCGGTTATATAAATGAAAAAAAGATACTTAAATTACTTGCCAACTTCTAAAATCCTAAAAGATCTTATAATAAATAGAAATGATAGATAGATGATTAGAAAGGAATTTGAGTTTTTAAAGGTTATATTTTTTACTAAAGTGTCCTCTTTTTTTTTCATGTTTTCTCTTCACTCTTATCTCTCTCCTCTTTCTCTCTCTTTATCGCTCACTTCTCTTTGATTCTCTAATCTCCCAACCAAATCGCCAAATCTTACTCTCATTGTCGGGGTTAAGCATGGTGACTGAGGTTATGAACTGACGTAGGAGAAGAAGCCCATTGAAGAGAAGAAGTCGGTGGTGCCCAAGAAAACTCTTCCGACAAAGAGGAAGCCTAAGATTAGAATGCTCTTCTACCCATGGCTTCGCCATAGAGGAAAGAGGAAGGCTGTGAAAGTTCGGGTCTTGTTTCTTTTGGTTCCATTTTGGCTTGTATAAGTTGATCTTGGCTTGCAATGGTTCAATTTTATAATAGCATGGATACAAAATTCTATTCTACTTTTCATTATGCTCTTTGGTTTACTTCTGTTATGTGATTTATCCTTTAATTTCCTTATGTACACTTGAATAGCTTCCAAGATAATAGTTATTTCTAAGCCAAGTCAGTGATGATTATCTTGAAAGTGGTTCAAGAAGATAATTCCTTGTACATTTCTGGTTTTGACAAGAATTGTAATGATTTTGACAAAAGAGCTTGTTGATAAAAATATGCAAGTCAGGATTTACCAACATTTATAGCATTTCACCAAAATTCATAATAGGATTGACAAGTTTAATAATGATTTTAACAAAAGAGTTTGCTGATGAAAACATACAAGTCAGGATTCACCAACCCTTGTGGCATTTCACCAAAATTCGTAATGGGATTGACAAGTTTAGTAATGGTTTTGACAAGAATTGTAATGGTTTTGATAAAAGAGTTTGCTGATGAAAACATGCAAGTCAGGATTCACCAATATTTATAGCATTTCATCAAAATTCGTAATGGGATTAACAAGTTTAATAATCGTTTTGACAAGAATTGTAATGGTTTTGACAAAAGCGTTTACTAATGAAAATATGCAAGTCAGGATTCACCAACATTTGTGTCAATCTCATTACTTATTTTGTCAATTTCATTACTCAATTGGTGTCAATCCTTTCATTTATATTGTCAGTACTTACGGATTTTGTCAAAACCATTACTAAACTTGTCAATCCCATTACGAATTTTGTCAATCATTACCGTTTACTGTTATGTATGTTGAGATCGGAAGGAGATACATGTGTGTGGATCTTCCTCAGCTTCCTGGCTTTCTCCAATATCCTCAACCAAACTCTTCCTCGAGCTGTTTAAATCTTCTCTCCTAGCTCTACCTCTCACAACCACAACACCCAACCAATTCCTTCTTGCTTCAAATGCTTCTAATTTCTGTTTTGGAGACACGTACAGAGAGAAGAGAAAGAGAGAGAGGATGTTGTGGATGGAAAGGAGAATATCATCTTCTTTAGTGAGACACATCAAGGACGCAATCTTAGTTAAAGGAGACACCATTGGAGAACTGTACTGATACAAAAGGCCCAAGCTTTCCAACGGCTAGCCGGAAATGTCAGAAAGAGGAAGAGAGGGTGAGGAGAGAGAAAGAATATGTGAGGGGCATTTTAGTAAAAACATTTAAATTTCAAAATTCCAAATTTCTCCCAATCACCTCTATGTTTTTTAAATTTCTTAACAGAACTTTTGGGGTTTTGAATATTCATATAGTATTTAAATGAAATTTTCCCTATTTAAATCGTCCAATAATCTTTTGATTTTTTTTTGCCAACATTTTGAAAATTTTAATATATTATAAGTAGCTGATCTTTTAATATACTCATTTCGATATCACTTTGACTTGTATATTAAAAAAAAAGTAGCTGATATTTATGACAATTTCCCCTATATACATCATGGTTTGGATTCTCTCATAATCTTTTGTCTTCTTTTTTTCTTAGAATCTCATCTCGGCCCTCAAATTAAAAAAATAAATGGTTCATATTTCATATTTTATAAATCTATTATTTTAAACATAAATAGATAAATTTAAACTATTAAAATCCGATCTATACAATTCATAACTACAACACAAACAAAATTTTAGAAAAATTAAATTATAAAATGCTACTCTCTCATGTCCTTTTTATAAACAATTTTTATCCTGATTGCACAAAACAAATTGACGGTTAAGATTAGTTAAAAATAATAAATGTGTCAAAAATGTCATGTATTTTTCAAATATACCTCTATTTATATATGAGAGAGAATGAGTAGAAAATATGAAAACGAATAGGTAATAAGTTATTAATGAAAGAAATTAGTGGTGAATGGGGGATAATTAATATAAAGTTATATATTTAATAGGGGTATAAAAAGAAAAAATAGTTTAAATTTTGAGACACAAAAAGAAAGTTGATTATATTAATAATCAACTCTTAGAGAGAGAAAATTTTTTATAACAAGGATCGAATGGAATATAATAATAGCTCTATAAAATATTAAATTAACCATTCATTTTTTATGTGAGGTAGGATTGTAAGAAGAAAAATTATTATAAGGCCATGTTTGGTATGAAGCATTAGGAGATAAGGACTGAGATTGTATCAGGGATTGAGTCAGAATATATCATTTGGTATGAGGGACTATAAATAACCAGAGATTGAGAGTACTACAAAAGTGGAATTGCTGCAAAGTCACCTCCCCTTATATTATGTTTTTAATCTCAGGATTATAAAATTGTAGAAACAAAAATATCATTGATTAAAATATTTTTTAAATAAAAATAACCCCTTAATTTTAACATAAAATCCATCTCCCTCACATAATCACTCTTTTCTTTTCTCTCTAATAATGTAATCACTCATTAGCATATATATAACCGTCTCATTCATATATACTTATATTCTATAAAACCTATCAACATCTTTCATGGAAGCTATGACACTAAGGGGCTGTTTGTGATAGCTTTTTTGAATCGGGCTTATCATATAAGCCCGATTCACGTAAATCGAGATAAATCTCCTCCACATATTTATCTCGTAGACCGTGAAAGCACTTCGTAAACCGTAAAAGCACCTCGTAGACCGTAAAAGCTACCTCGTAGACCGTAAAAGTTACCTCGTAGACCGTAAATTACAATTCATAAGCACTTATAAAATTTTCATAAGCTATTCCAAACAGCCTCTAATACGCCCCCGTACGACTAAGTTATCATCATGGGAATCATTACAATTCTCTTACTGACCCACGGCACTTGACAGTTGGCACAGAACTTGGGTTTCAGTTTTGATGCTGCCTACTTCTTCTATGACTGGATCTTGATTATTCAATTCTAGAAAGTTGAAAAGAAGCACTGTTTTGGAACCCGGATCGGACCAGCCGATCCGGCTCGGGAACCGGTGAATGAACCGGTTCGGTTCGGTAACGGAACCGGTTCAGTATTTTTTTTTTTTTTAAAAATCAATTTTTTTAAATTTTTCTTTAGAATTTCATATTTATAAGTCTAAAATATTCAATTTCTCACCGGTTTAGCTCCGGTTTAACTTCGATCTGACCCTTGACCCAGTACCCCGACCGGTTCAGTGACCGGTCCGGTTTTCAGAACCTTGAAAAAAAGTATGAAAGAAAAATCACCTGTCAAAGTCAAAAAAACTAGGGAGAATGCCAAAAAAATACCATTTAAACTTCAAAACCCCGTTAACAAGTTCGGTAATGGGATTAACAAGAATGGTAATGCAATTAACAAATCATTTTATTGTTAAATCACCTATTTGAGATTTTAAAATTTAAATGGCATTTTTTTGGAATTCTCCTAAAAAACTATCTGTGACGAATGTAAAATTCCAAAATCCATCTAAGATATGGACGGTGAAGGTGGAGTTTGCATCTAAACTATAGAGTATAAACTAAATTTGAGATTTAGGGTATAAATATTTGTGGCTTTTCATAATAGTGGTTATTTATTAAATAAAATTAATGAAATTATTCTCTCTAACCATTATTTCATACCAAACATATTTTTAAAGCATCAATCTTAATCTCAATCTATCAAAATTTAATACCAAACCGGGCCAAAGGCTTTCCTCTTCCATATATCCCTCTTCCATACATCCACGTTCACAATATTCGCAGCGAAATTTGTTAAGCGGTCAAGCCAGAGAATTTATACAAAAGTTACTAGCAAGATAATTTTTTTCTTCCTATTTTGAACTTTGAAGATTACTTTTTCTTAATTGAAATATATATTAAAGTAGCATTATCAATTAATTAAATTCTTCTGCTGGTCAAAAAAATTATTCTACAAAAAATAAGCTGAATTCAATATAGGATGTTATAAAAATTAGAACAATGGATTGCATACGAGTGAAAAAAGGAGATAATATTTCCAGCACAACCAATTAATAGAGATGACAACGTTTCTGTTGGCAAAGGGAGATAAAAATGACAACGTTTCTTCTTTTTCAACAATAGGTAGGCAGCTAATTTACTCAATTCCCGATCACATTTAACTATCTTTGTTTTTTGGCCAAACGCATTCAACTATCTAACATGTTCATCGTCTGTTAAAAAATAAATAGTAGAGATGAGAAATTAGGTCTCCCTCATAAATATCTGTCAAACCATGTTGGGCCTCTGGGGCAGCAGCAGATTATAAAACTTATCATGTAAGAAGAAATTCTTTCCCTTGTTATCTACGGTTTTTTTCCACCCACACCAACCCGCGTTCACTATTTTCTTCAGATCATCCGTGCCCGTGTAGTGTGGATCAAGAATTAGAAAAGCGCAGTCTCCACTTGCTTCATTGTAATCCACCCCCAAGAGTGTATAAGCTAGTACACCACCACCTGCATTTCCAATTCAAGTGCTCATAATAATAGACAGACATTTTTATTCTTTCCGTCCTTCCAAAAATTTTCTTGTAGTGGCTGGGCCAAACTTAAACCCACATAATTAACTACTCCCTTTTATCCTTAATATAAGACAAATTTACTTAATTAGATTAGATTAAGGAAGTTTGTTAAGTTAGTTAATTAATATAACATTTTTTTTAAAACACATTATCTTCCTTAATTCCCTCGTTCCCTCTCATTCTTGATTATTGTTGAGGGAGCATTAATAAGAATATTAGAAAAATACCGACAAATATAAAAAAATATGTTTTATATTTAAAACCAAGATCAACTCTGTAACAATGTCTTATATTAAGGACCGAAGGGAGTATTTTTTAAGTGATCATAACCAGAAGATGTGATTAATGATACCTCAAATCTCCCCACGTAGAAAGTAAGATAAACAATCAAACATGGATGGCAGATAAAACAGAAAGTACATCATCCACTAACCAATCATAACAGGAGTCCCTTGGGTCTCAAAATGCAACGCCAACTCTCGGCATTTTTCAGGAAGCTCAGCTCCTGATCTAACATTGATTACTTTGCAAGTAACCTGATAAAGAGAGAGTCCAGTCAGAAACATTAAGAACATATTGTTCATTTCCACCACGCATGCAGGCATCTGTTATCTAAAATAATGAAGCAAACTTTTTTCCATGCTACAGGGCAAAGCATTCCTGTATAACCACAGGATATTCTATAATACATATATTTTTTTATGATACACATCATATGTTTATGCACCCTGTTGTGCATCGAAGAGTGTACTGTGTATCTAAATTCTAGATGGATGCCATGTCCAATTGGGCCAACCACAACAACCCAACTTCATCCATATGAAGACCATAATATTGCAACACTAGTTCAAATTTTACAAGCAGTTGAAAGAGTGGCATACTTACACCCAGAAGTCGGTCTAAAACAAAGCTCAACTCAATGGCACCAATCCATTCCCTTGACCCGATAAAAGAGGGATCCTTATCACCAATCTCAACAAGTGACTGTTGTATTTCCCTGAAAAATTGTACACCAGGCTTAATGACACACGTGAATATGTATAGCTATTAGGTGTCAAGTAAATATCCAACAAGAATGAGAACTCTAGTTACTAATTTGAATTAGAATATATTCTCTTTGAATAATCAATTACACACCGAAACAAAACACAACAGAGCCTCAAGGGATAAAGAGCCAGCAACTGAAGATAAGATAAACTAGAGAAATATTGCAAGAAATTACTGCATTCTGCACTCCCCTATTCCAAAAAACGAAGTAAAGGACCATCATTAAAGGTAAATTACCTATGAGAAGGAACGTCTATGGACGTGTAATTCTGTAATCTGAACCATGAGACAATAGTCTGAAGAGAGCGATAAGCACAACCCCAACCCTTAAAAGTCAACGTTAAGTGATTAATTTTGTGACAATAGTGGGTCTTGCAATCATTGATCCAAGCAATAATATGCAATATCACCATCGGGACTATGTTAAGCCGAATATCTAAAACATCTCAGCAATGACTAATGGAGTGTTAGTGTGTGCTTTGGATAAATATCTACAGCAGATAAACATGTAATTTCAGCATGCTCATATCATTAGAAGGCAGCAGAATAGAAATTACCGAATCATTAAAACCATCCTGAAGATAATGGTGGTATTCATAGGATCCTTGTACCAGGGAAATGGATCCACCAGCAACTGCATAAACCATCACAAAAGCATGAGACAAGGAAGAATTATATTGCTCTAGCAAACTGGCAACTTACCCCCACTGCTAGGTATTCCAATATGTACATCTTTGAGCAATGTAGAACCTGATGTTGCCCCCCAAAAAATGCCAAGGTTAATACATGGATAATGGATGAGCCAGATGCAGCCATAATTATCACCACCTAGAGTGCAAAGAAGTTTTTATTTACACAATATTACCCTTCTGCAGGGACTCACTCCCACTGCTTTTCAATCTTGAAAAATCCAAGGCATTAGCAATTCTTAGAAGGGGCCGGTCATAAGGCAATCCTAGCCTTGAGTGTAAGGATCTTCTAACTTCAACTGCAGAAAGCAAAACCAGGTCAAAAAAAGAAAAAAAAAACTGCAGAAAGCAAAAAAGAATTAATAAATCAATATCATTCATTCAGATCAGAAATGGTAGCAAAAGCAAAAAATTTAAACAGACGTATTCCTCCCTGCAAACCTCCATGCACAACATAATACACTCCTCATTCAGTTATTTTCCAATCAAGACAAGTGAAAAGCATACCTTGCTTTAATTCTGTCTCCCCAAAACTAAGTTCATAGAAAACAGTAATTGGATGCAAAACCCCAGGAGGGTTAAAGTGATAAGGACGAAGCTGCAAATAATTTAATCAAAAAAATAATAATTTATGAGCCGCATGTGTATGAAGGGGAAAAACTATTATGAAACATCAAAACAAAATAAATGTCAAGAACATAACAAAGCAAAGGCTGGGGAGAAAAGAATGACCAAATAAAATAAATGTTTGAAAGACTCAATTGCTGCATGTGACAGACTGACCCATCATCCTTCATTGCTACCAATACTAGAACCACATAAATATACCTTATATTTTGGGTGCACTACAAGAAGCTCGTTTCTTTACCTAAAATATTTTCCTGATAACTGGATATCTATTAACAGGATAACTGCATTTTGACCTAAGAGATTTCTCTAACTTCTCAACAGTTAAAATTAAAAAAGTATGAAAAACAGATATTAGCTGTAGAAATTATTCACTAAAACAATGATCTTTTCTCTTTCACCTCACTAACTGAAATAGATCACAGTATCATTTCGAAGGGACAACTATAAATATTATTTTGTGAAAGTTAAAGACATGCACATCAACACCAAGGCCAATGCTTCTCATCTTTTTCTTTTTGCTATGAGATTGCATTATTATATAGGCTCTGAGAGGTTTTGTATATGACAGCATTAGTCTCATTTACACACTCATAAATCATAACCCTTAGCAAACAAAGGTGTCACGGATCTGATTCTTTTCACCAATTAGAACTGTGAAAAGCCTATGTAACAGAATAAATGAGACTGCATTGCCTCACCTGAGGATGTTGTGTCAAAAGGTTGGGCAAGATTAAGTTCATTAGTGTATTTATCTGGTCTACTAAACCAGGGATGACTAAGCTGGAAACTGCATAACTAAGTGGAAGCTCCTTTGCTGCAAAGCAGAGTATATCAAGCTTCATGTCTACTGTGAGTAGTTTGGCTTCTTCCTGGACTGAAAGCAATGATTTAACGTTCAATTAGAATGTTAAGAAACAAAGTTAAATTAAATTCAAATATTCAATGAACAAATATGTGACAGGAGTCGTGGCCCTCAATTCCTGACCTGGAAGATACTCGGCAAAAGGGGCAGCAGGAGTTGAGGACTTTTCAAAGCTATTAAAGAGAACACTAACTTGGATGGTATCTGTATTCTAAGCAGAAAAAATTCTCACAAGATGGATTACAATAATCATTTGACTACCCATTAAGCAAGTATAAAAGCAAACTAACAGGCAACAACAACATCAAGTTCCACCAGATAACATCAAGAAAGCTATTAACAGTAAGGAAAATTTGACCAAATTATCTTACCTCCACAGAAAACATTGGTGAGCATGCTTTACTTTTCATGGAAAAGTAAGAACATGACAGCGAATTTGCATCAAAGCCATCACCTCCAACAGCCAAAGGCCAGACCTTGGAGAGATCTGTTTTGAAGTCTAATTGTACACCTCGGACTATGGCTCGTGGAGGTCGATCCACAGAGGCTTTGCTTGATGTCTCTAATATGTACAATGCTTGTGGATCTCTTAACTTGGCAACAACAGCTTCAGTTGCACGAGAAAATGCTTTCTCAATATCTGTGGAACAAAATTTATCCATTATTCACTGTCTGTCCAGTGTGGTAAAATATAAGCCTAAATAATTTACTAACGTTTTCATGTTACGCAGGCACAGTTACAGAATTAGAAACGCGATTTCTTCTTCGGCTAAGAGCTTGTTTGGCATTGCTTTTATGAATAATAAGTCCGATTCACGTAAATCGAGACAAATCCCCTCCACATATTTATCTCGTAGACCGTAAAAGCACCTCGTAAGTAAACCGTAAAAACACCTCGTAGACCGTAGAAGCTACCTTATATTCCATGAATCACAATTCATAAGAACTTATAAAACTTCCATAAACTAATCCAAACAAGCTCTAAGCCATCTAAACTACTGCCAGCCTTTTTATGGCCAACTATCATTTTTATTTTCACCAATCACTATCCCTAGCAACAAACTCTCGTAGTTTCGCTCCTTCAATAGCATCGCGAACTACAACTAAAGCGCATTTTCAATAAGATCATAACTATTCTTCCATTAAAATGAAGTAGGTAATAGCATCTTAATATAGTATAACGCTCGATGATATTAAATTGCTCCATTACATGTTCCAGTGATAAAAACAAATTGGTGAAACAAGGAAACCTACCACTGGGATTGTTTACAGCGTAATACACCGGCAACTTAACTGGAAGTTCGCACCGAAGCAAACAGCCCTTCTCCCATACATACTTCTCTGGATGATCTTCGTATACAATTGACGTAACAGATTCGAGGCTTGTTTCATGTCCGCTCTTGGAGATGAAAAATCGTATGTCACTGGCATCCAAACCTGCAACAGCTCCTACCACGGGTTGATTTTCACATTGGCCTTGGCCGTAAAGAAGCTTCCTTAATCCACGAGCAGTATCTATGGATTTATAAGCATTCTTCTCCAAATCGGAGTTTCCAAAGGTCAAGGCTCCGATTATCTCAAATCCTTTTATTACCGAAGTCCGAAGTTCTTCTGCTCAGAATACGAAAATTAAGTAATTTTCTGAAAATGTTAGGGGGGAAACGAGAATAATGCATAGAAAAATAGGCAAGAAGAAAAGTTGAGTGATAACGAATTACAGAAAATAATAGAAAATAGTGACCTGATTCTTGGCGTAAATCAGGGGAAGCGGAGTCGGAAGAAGCAAGGGCGTGGATGCATCTAAGAGAGGAGACAATGGTAAGTGGCGGGAAAAACGGGGATCCGACGAGCCAGTGGATTCCGGGACCAGACTCAGCGTTGTGGAAGACGAGCTTTGGGCAGAGAATTTTAACGCTCCCCATCTATGATACGAAGATTCCGCAGATCCCTGTCTGGTCTCCGCTATCCTTTGTAAACTAAACAGCAGTAACACTCTAGGAGGATCATCGGCTCGTTTTGACGGAGGTTTCTTCCGCGGCGGTTTTTTTTTTTTTTCCCTCCGTTTTTTTCCTTTCGGAGATTTATTCCCCCCCCCCTTTTTTCTTTTTTCTTTTTAACCATGAATTACCCACCCCTTCTGATTTTTTTATGAAAGATTAAAATGCATTAATGAAAGGAGCCGTACAATAATAAAGCTTTACAAAATGAAAAAAAAGGACGACATGAATTTAAAACATGAAAAGTCCTAGGATTTATAGTAGGTACTACTTGTATACTAAAAAAAGAAAGTCTTTGCAAAAGATGAATTATATCCGGGTGGAGAACATTTGTCGCGTCCTTGATCGCCCCCTTTGGTGAAAGAAACTGTTTTTTTAAGATAGAAGGCTTCCAAACTGTCCTGAAAGAGCATGAGAAAAAGACCGAATTTTTAATCCAATATAAGCTAGCTCTAAAACATACGAGACCTCAATGAAGAGTATGATTGGAATTACTCCTCCACCGAAACTGTTGGGTTGCTTATCCTTGAAAACAAATCCAAGACCTACAATGTTGCTTCCTTCGATATTTGAATTTGTGCAAGAAAATGAACCATCCTTGGATCTTGATGAAGGAAATTACGATCTGCATCTTCCAAGACCCTAATCGATGAATTGTCATTTAAAGATCATGATGAGCAAGATGGAAAAGGCAAAGTAGCAAAGGATAATGACTACTGAATTTCTTTGATAACCTGTTGTGGAGCAGTGATGGAACCATTATGCAGAGCCAAATTCACCAAATTCAAAAGAGTCTCTTTAAGGCAAATGTTGGAAGCTTTGGAAGTCAAAGACAGGGAGTCTAATTGATAACCCTCCAAACCAGATTGTACGAGAATATGGGCAAGAGATAAACATGTGATCCAAAGTTTCAGACTCAGCACATCCAAACAAGCAATTGCACAAGATATTAGATGATGTTTGATGAGGACATCACATGAAGGAATAGCTTCATGGAGTAGTTTCCATATTAATAGCAAATTTTTTATTTGCAAGGAAATAAACCAAAAAAAATTCCAGAAGGTGGAGAAGAAATAGATCTACACAATTTGAAACCTTTCTGAAGGTTGAGCTATATGATTTTTTTTAATGATTAATTTGATGCCATTTTCTTTTTCTTTTTTTTTTGTAAGAAACTGAAATAGAAATAGTTAGATATTGGAGTTGACCCATGATTTGAAAAAAATCTATATATTGGATGTGACGAATGGCAATAATTTTTTAAAAAAAATTTAGAAATTGTTTTAAATTTTGTCCCTTCAATTTATTTTTTAAAATTTAAAAATTTGTGTAATAAATTCATAGAACATTACAAGTAGAACCCAACCTTCAACCGCCCAACTTCATACGATTATATTACTAGTTCATTAGCTGATTCTATTATTAGATAATAATCGTGAAATGGTACCTTCAAAATTTAGGCATGGTTAAATGGAATAGTGAATGCTGATTTGTTGAATGAGGATGTTGTTCAGCAAAAAATGAAATGGATACATTGACCTTTTTCTTCTGCAATGCCGCTGCATCTAATAAATCATGTGAATCTCTATTTTATTTTTATTTAAATACACTCATTATTTATTCTATAAACTATTGATATAATATATGGAAATAAAACCACCCACGGCTAATTATTTATATATATTCCTTTATATTATCCTTAATATAATATATATGTATATTTTTTATTTTGATTAGATTAAAAAAAATTAATTAAATTAATTAATATAACATTTTTTTAAAAAACATCCTAATCATCTTCTTGAATTCATTACTTCCTTCTCCTTGATTATTATTAAGAGACCATGAATAAATTTAAAAAAAAATTAATAAATATAAAAAACATATATTATATTTAAAAAAATCAACTTCTAAAATCTGTTTTATAAAGAGAACCAAAGGGAGCTGATGCATAAGAAAACTCACTAATAATTTGTAGTTGTTGTGCTTGACCAATTTTTTTTATGTTTTATAAGATGGAAATAAAAAACAAGATGGATCAGCAGGTATAGGCATTCAAAGTGCTACAGATTTGCTAAGGAAAACATTTGGAATGTGTTTGGATAGCTGGATTTCAATTTAAATTTTATATCCAAAAGTTTACATTTAGAATTCATGCATGGTAGAATTTTTTAATGTTTTGTTCTGAGCAACCGCCCACAGGGTAAAAAATCGCATGCAACAGAACCTAAATCAGCAATATCTACGCTATCATATGTTACGTTGACTTGAACAAAGCTCCATGAAAAAAGTGTCATCTGGACTTCTCACAAAATATACCATATCAACTTTACAAAATTGTGCCAAATTTATAAAACTATTCATCACTGAGAGCCTGCCACCATTAAGTGTTGCAGTAGTAGCTACTTGGCAGTGGCACAGGAAAGAAACCTCCCTGCTGAATGCGATTTATGCTGCTGAAGCCCCACATGCCATGAAGACTGCAAAAGGCCCAAATCACTTATAGTCAGATAATACTGGTCTTGGATTATAGGGCTACACTTCAAGGAAGCCATCACATTTCACAGCCCACAGCAAAGTCATTTAGTTTACTAATCATAACCAAGATTATATCATGTTTACCCCAAATCCCACAATTTCTCCACTTTCAAGAGACTTGTCTTTTAAAAGACAAGTGCTCTGCCAATATAGGCAAAGTACACTGATTTTCAGAGTAGACGAAACTTCAAAGGTTAAAATCTGATTTGGGGAAACAGGAAATCATCAATCTTCCACAGGATCATCCATTAGATAGTTACTTTGTTTCCAACATATAATTATATTAAAGTCACTCCAAAGGAGTTGTGTAATGTTAAAGCAGACCTACCTTCCTCAAGGGAGGTCTTGGGGTTCTCCAACAAAGCATATCCGAATCCAACTTCGGGCTGCAAAAAGGACCATAGACTTTCAGCTAAACAATTATGAAAAGCTAGCAAGAAGAAATGAAGCAATAGATCCATTTCAAGTAAGGGGAGAAAATTACAGGTACAAGACAACCAGATCGTATTGAACCATCAGTAACATGCCTTGTTGGAGTTTGCAGTTTCTTGACATTGCAACAACACCCACTTTATCTATGCATATGTTTTGTTAACTCTTTCAGTTTAATGCTAGGAAGTAGGAACTGTGTTAAAGTTAGGCTTATAAATAATACAGTACTATTTAAAAGAGGCTGTTTGTTTGAAAATATATTTAAGTGACGAGATTTAACATATCAATGGATCAATGGGAAACTTCGAAGTTGATTGTTCCATGGCTTCTACCAAAGATACGAAGTTCCGTTGAAATATTCATTCCATGGATGATTGAGTCAATTTATCATCCATAGTTATCATACCTTCAGCAGCAAGAAATTCTTGATCCATTTATTTACATTAGATAGGAAGATACGGTTGAGCTCAGCAGCAGCATTTTCCGACCGAAGATTTAAGAATGTTCATTTCCAAAAGAGCGTTATAAGCAAGAAATTGATGGGATGCATTGGAATAAAATATCAAATCCAGAAAATGCTGGGGAAAACAACTCATGTACAACTTCTAAAATTTGGAATTTCTAACCTACAAATAGACGCACTTCTAATACATGGTCATATCTTCATACTATGAAGTACAGTAGATGATGATAACAAAAGAAAATATAATGATAAGAAGCAAAAGAAAGCTACCTTTTCTCATTTTGGGAGGCTTTGGTACAATTGTTAGAGCTGGTGGAGAAAACACATGGTTCACTAGCATAGCTATATGTCTCAGAACAGGTATAATTTGGGATAGATAAAACAAATTCTTTCTGTTGCCGGGTGCCCTCGAAAGCCAACTGAGATAGATCTGGAGGACGTAACTTCTTTTTATGAATCCAAAAGGTTCGAGGGAAACATTTTGATTGGTAGTCAGAATCAGGGTTTGATGAGACTAGGTGCGCATAATCAAACCCCTCTTCCTTAGAGGAGTCAACCCCAGAACTTGAGGTCCTTGAAGTCTCTTGACATGAACCATTCAACAAACTCTTCCTTGAGCTCAGCAAATTTCCTTCACCATCTCTCAAAGCTGCTACAACCTCCATTCGATGATAAGACTCAGGTTTTTGCAACTGAGATCCACAATCAGATGTACAAGTTACAGTTCTGTCCCTCGTCATAGCTTTTTGTGAGGTGTGATCAGTGTAGTCTGGTTCACTTCCTTGTTCATTACCCGAGGGTGCTTTTCGATGAATTCTACGGGAACAACTAAAAAAACTGAAAGATGACCTCTTCAACTTGGTATATTTAGAATCAGAAGTAAAAGGTACATGATTGATCCTGAGCTCTATGTTACAACCTAATATGAGCTGCAGGGAACTGGCAATCATTTTCCATGACTTCTCAGCCCTACATACATAGCTGCGATGCTTGAAATCCAACTCAGCAATTGCTAGACCTAGAAAATGGAGTAGTTTTTAGTCAATAGCTTGAAGGAGTGCCATAGGTACATGTACATATCAGTTCGCAAGATATGAATAGTTAATCAAGAATATGGGAAGTATTAGAATCTGATGATGTTGAGGTGATATAATATAATTGCTAGGAGCCATCGCTCTATGTACTAAATTAATATTAAATACTTTCATACTGATAACTACAGAATAGATATTGGAAGTTCCTTCAAAAAGGAATAAAGAAGTCCCGCTCAAAACATGCAACAAGCACAAAATGCACTGACCAGAACAGGGGGAATAGATTGTACTAATATTATATGGTAAGTTTTGAATATGAATGGAAAATGATAAACAAGATGTGATAGAGTCCAGATATACCGCGATTAACAGAAAGCGAAGACAACTTCCCCTGTTTCCTAAGAAAAGTCTTCAGTCTGTTAGATTGGCATGACTCTGTGGCTTTATACCATATGGAACTTAATGTGTCATCCTGTTGTCCTAATCTAAATTTGTTATCATACTGAGCAGAGGCAAGATGCTTCCTGCTATCCCCTGTAGATGATGTACTGCAGAAATCACCATCTGCATACATTTAAAGGCAAGCTTAGAAGAGAAATTTACACCTCATAAAACTATTTTAATTCTACAAACCCATCCGCATCACACCCAATAAGGAGGGAAAAAATAATAATAATGTGATAAGCCATCAAAACAAATCAAGCCCACAACACACCTCCATTGCATGCATCTCTTAATTTGGTATCATTTGCATCAACAGAAGAATGTTCTGCAGAGCTTAACTGTAGAAGTGCCACTGTGAACCACGTTGTTTGGTTCTTGGAAATTCGTAATTGCTTCTCCGTTTCAGAAAGTATTCTCAATGCATGATTTAATTTTTGAAGGTCTGCTTCAGCTATGATGGCAAAAATGTTAAGTTAGACAATTATGCAAGCCTAGTCGGAAATAAACATCAAAACTGATAAAAACTTAATTGGCACACTTTACTAAGAAGCACTTACATTTATGACTACTAGAAAACCTCATTCTGACCCGAGAACCACCACCATCACATTTCCCCGCAAGAATGTCCATAATGAGATTTGCAAGCTGCGATATAAGTTGTAGAGGATCCACCCTTGATCTCATTAACTCTCGCGCCCTTTTAACAGTATTTGAAGTGTCGGAGGACAAAGCCAGATCCAATAATTCAAGCAATTCATCATCAGAAATGATACCAGTCTGCCAAACAACAAAGAACAAGCCTGAATACCAGGGATTTTTATTGTTTTTGGGTGATGATGTTATGTGTTAGGAATAATAGCATAATACTTACAAGCTCATAGGCCAAGGAAATTCTGATTTTTTTACCGAGCAAGCTCAGCTGATCGAGCATGATTTCTGCATCCCTAAGTGAACCACAGGATTTAGCAGCAATGAAGTCCAAAGCATCCTGTTCAAAATCAAGACCTTCTTCTAGGCAAATTTTTTCCAATCTGCTTGCAATGTCAGCATCTTTTATCTTAGGGAAGTGATACCTCTGGGCCCTGGAAACTGCACTTCGGGGAAGTTTGTCCAAGTCTGGAGTGATCATAATAAAAACCACATGATGAGAAAGGCTCTCTAGGCTATTCAAAAGACTTGCCCATGTCTCCCCGAGGATCAACTGGCACTCATCAACAATAAATATCTTAAAACATGAAGAAACTGGAGGGATGCTTGCACTCTTAACAAGGGATTTTACTTTGTCAATACGATTTAGTCTCACAGAATCAACTTCTTTAACATCTTTACTTCTACCAGAAAAGAATAAAACACACTCTCTGCACAGACCACATGGCCTTTCCTCCTCCAGGGAAAGACAATTCAGTGCAGCAGCGAAGATCCTAGATGCAGATGTCTTGCCAGTACCACGAGGACCATGGAAAAGATAGAATGAGGTTACCCTTCCCTTAAAGATGGCACCCAAAAGAGACCTCGCTACCACATTTTGTCCAACCAAATCATTAAAAGATTTTGGCCTGAATTTCATACACAAACTTCTAGGAGTTTCAAAATTTGGACTAATTTCACCACCAATGTGTCTCATGCTTTTATGTCCATAAAGAGCTGTCTCATCTGTGTGCCAGGTTATGAGGGGACGGTCTTCTATATCTGAATATACATTTGATTCTCTAAACCTTGGTGATTTTGACCAACAGCAGCTTATTCCACATCCATGGTGATTATCATCTACAATATCTACATCTTGATTCATATTAGCCGAAGAACTATAAGCTGAGAAAGCTTCACCGACTGAAAGGCACGGACTGCCTCTAAGACCCACAATATCGCCCGCAACTTCGGATGATTTCACTTGATTCTTGCATTGAAGTTTTCTAGTCAACATAGAATGATCATTTGCCCCTAACTTTGACGATCCAGAAGTTGCCTCGTTGCTAGGAGGCATAATAGATGCTATATCTAATTCCTTGCGTCTATTGTTGCTATAGCAGCTATCACCTGTCGACTTAATTCCGGAATTGCCATCCTGATACAAATTAGAGTATGCTAGTTCTTCATTCTGCTGCCCTTCAGGACAAGACTTCAGTTTAGAGTTGAAATGGCTACTGTTCAATTCAAAATCAGCAGCATCGTGCTCTTTGCGAATGCCATAACTTAAATTCTTTGACCTTAACGCACCATTATCATCAGAATCACAAGCGCGAGAAGCGTCCAAGAACCGCAGGGAAATCCCATTGCCTGAACTGTTTTCCCAGTGTAGATTATCAATCGAAGAACAGAGTTTGCTCATAGAATTTGTAGATGGATCCCTCAACGACCTGACTCTCCTCAACGCTATGAGAGTTTTCGAAATAGGAATATCAACTGAATGCCGCCTCCCATCCATCATCGTCTTAAATATTTATATCATATACAATCAACACCTAATCAAAGACAGCACAAGCGAAAAACCACAAAATGAAACACAGAACCAAACAATCATATTCCAGATAAAATCGCAACTAGGAATTTCACTCAGGTTTGCATTGTAGCTCATAATATACTTCTCTCACTCCTTTTTACAGCCATCTAAATCCATTTCTCACTGCAACCAGCAATTACCATTCAAGGTGGAAATGCACATCCGATACTGAACAAAGAAATAGGGAGCATAAGAAAATGTAGTATACCTACGATCAGAGCAAAGCGCAATACAATGACATTAATATTTCTTCTGACATCCGGAGCAATCTACACTGTTCCCATTGCACTCCAGCGTAGAACTAAAAACAAGACACAGAACCTGAGGGAAGAGAGAGAGAATGAGAGAATCTGAAGTTTAAATTATAATGATATTAAAATAAAGGAGATGAGAACAAACAATGCGAAACGACAAAAGTTGAAAAAATCCACACCTGCAAAAATAGAAAAATATCAAAACTATACTATATTCTTCGAAACTGAGGAAGAAAACAATGGAAATGAGGTAGCGTAGAAAGCGGGACAGTGCTTGAGAAACCCTAAGTTGGAAACACAGGCCTTACCTTGGTGATGGCGCCTGTTCGCATTGGGTAGTAGGAGCTTAGGGAATGAACTCCGGTAATAGATGAAGATAGAGAAGAGGAGGGAGGAGTGGCAAAGCAGTAAATTTGAGAAGCAAGTAGGGGTATTTAAGTAAAGCAAGGTTTGAAGGGTGCGTACAGAATTTAAGAGGGGGGAAGACTGAAGAATTTGTTTGTTCCGTTGTAGCAGAGGTGAGGCAAATGCCAGAAGGGGGGGCTCTTGGCCAGCGAACGTCTCAGAGAAAGGAAAGGCTGGGGTATTTTGGTAATTTAAGTGGGTACGTTTCAGTTAGTTTAGTTTAGCCTGAAGCAGTTGAGCAGTGGGTGGGCACTGGAGAAATTTTTTTTTAAAAAAAATAATTATTATTTATCTTTTATAAATATTAAAAGGAAAATGAGGGGAGCGAAAAAGGTGTGACTGTTGTACAGAGAGGAGGGAGGAGAGAGAGGAGGGAGGGTCCATACGTTTCAACAGAGGCTATGGGTCTACCTCGACGATGCATCTTGCAGTTTTCGAGGGACAGTTGGAGGCTCGTGAAAAAGCTGGTTTTGTTGTTTAATTAAAGGATTAAAAATTGATTTAATTAAAATACTGGGATTATTGGGTGTGTGCTTTTTGGATTTTGTGCAATTGTTTTTTTGTTTTGAATTTGGATGAAAAGCAAGACATCTTGAGAGGTTCGAAGTTGTAATTATTTAATAGATGCAATGATCTCGTTCCCATCCCATTGAATTTGACTGACCCATTTCTTCTACCGCAGCCACCGCAGAGACATTGCAACAAAGTTCACATTAATGTGATCAAATATCTCAGGTTTAAAGGGTACCCACCATTATTTCAATGTGGGTTCAAGACAAAACTTCTGCAGTATCCTCCTCTGGCACCATAAAATTTTCTCACGGCCAGAATTAGTCCATTACTAGTACATTAATTCCAAAAAAAAAAAGTAGGTAATACTTTAGGGATAATGGGAGGGTATCAACATTTGTATTTATATTAGTATCATGAAAGCTTTGAGTGAGAGGGTGCCATGGGCTTGTTAATTTCTGACTCATCAGCACTTTGTATTTATGTTAATGGCATGAAATGTTCAAGTGAGGACAAACTTTAGGCTTGTTTAGTATCAAGGGACGGGAGAGGGTGGGAAAAGTGAGTAAAAAAAAAAATTGGTTGGATTAAAAAAATAAAAGAAGTAAGGTTGTATATTTTTAATTAATTTCTTTATTCTTTTATTTTATATATTCTTTTTATTAAAATTTTATAATCCCATTTTTTTAATTTTTTAAATCCAACTCATAAAAAAATGTTCTCTAAATCCCCCATACCAAATAGATTTTTAATGGATCAAAAATTATATTAACCTTTTTTTTTCGCCTGAGCAAAAATTATATTAACCAAAACATTACTCCAATCAGCCTTTAATATAAGACTCAATTAAATTTTTTTGAATTGATAAAAAAAATTAAATAAATTAGTTAATCATAATATGCGTGGCATATCATTTGATTATATATCAATTTATAAAAAAAATAAATTAATATGATATAAAAACTTCATATATTAAGGGGCCAAGATAGTATTAATCACATTATGAGTTATGAGTGTTTGCTAATCACTAAAGTCATATTTTTTTAAAAAAAAATTTATAAATAGAGATAAAATTCCATAAGAATTAATGTTTAAAAATTAATCTACACACCCATGACGTTATTCAATATGAGGTGGAAAGGGTGGTCCCGAGTTGGAAGAAGATAATCCTACTAGTAGTAGAGTCAGCGGATATGACACGAGAAAAGGGGGGTAGTGACAGGGACGTAGGGGTGGTTGAATAGGATGACACAGAAGCCGTTGCCTCCGCATATTGGTACACTTCTCAGGTCTCTCTCACTATCTCTCTGACCCCCTGAAGCGGCGCCGTTTCCTTCTCATCTTTTCATGCCTCGCATGCCTCCTCCTTCTATTACTCCTCCTACAATACAACGGGACCATTTCTCTTCTTTTCTCTTAATCACCCTTCATAATCTACTCATCATTACCTTAAACCTTCACTAATCATTCTTAATTATCTCTCTAATCCTTTCTTTTATTATTATCTCTACCTACCCCTCGTCCTAGATTTCAATTACCTCCTCCTTTTTTTTATTATTATTGCTCTAGCCTTTACTTTAATTTAATTTCTTAGATTAGATTTGCCTACTATAGCCGGGCAGCTGGCCTACCCCTTCTTCTCTTCTCTGCCATTTGCGTCTTCATAATTTGCTGCTGCGCTTTGCACGTGATGTGCCTTCCTCCTGGGTCAATGGTCAATTCGCTTTTATCATTTTACTTTACCTCCCCTCTTTTTAACACCCCAAGTAGGCTGTGTTTGCCATTTCGGCTTACTACAAGTAACTGACATTTTAAACTCAAATGGCCCATTCATGCCAAAATAATCTGGTTGTTCGTATGATTTTTAGAGTTTTTAAAAGTATATATATATATATATATATATATATATAATATTCTTCTCACATATTTATTTCATTTATTATAAATCATGATTAAAAAATTATTTTAAAATTCAATCACTATTCTAAATAAATAATTTGATATGATTCCGTGGCAAATGGTTTTTTATCATCTAGAATACACGTTAAAATAAAGCAACTTTTTTTTTTTTAATTTTCATTTTGACCTGGAACTTCTTTTTTTAATTTAAACTTTCAAAATTGATTTTTCAATATTCAAATACTTTTATATCAAACTGATTTTTTTATATAAGTTTATCTAAATATAAATGACATTACAAAATATTA
Source organism: Albizia julibrissin (assembly GCA_037074505.1). Taxonomy (NCBI): domain Eukaryota; kingdom Viridiplantae; phylum Streptophyta; class Magnoliopsida; order Fabales; family Fabaceae; genus Albizia; species Albizia julibrissin. The sequence goes on from CM073482.1 coordinate 51,226,807, forward strand.
ATTTTACCTTAATTTTAGTTTCAAAACATAATTTAGATAAAAAAAAATCACTTTTACAGTTAATCCAAACAAGTCTTGCTCATCTATTTTCATATTTTCTTCCGTTACCTACGTTGATTTGTGAGAAAATTAAATTATATATATATGTGCGCGCGCGCTACATAACATACTTATCTAATTTAATTAAATGAATGAAGTTATTTAATATGACATAAATTTTTTAAATTATCCTAGTCATCTTCTTTAATTTTACATTCGATCTCCTTTTTTACTATGGTTGAAAGGGCATCAATAGAAATAAATTAAGAAAAAATTGACAAATATAAAAACTATATCTTATATTAGCACCAAAATCAACTCCTCAAGTATATTTTATATTAACCGCTGGATGGAGTATTAAATAATACATGCCACCTCCAATTTTTAATATAAGTTTTTGTTCATAGTGCAATTTTATGTATCATATATTTAAGAGCATGACAGTGGAAAAACTCATTCATACAAGTTGAGAAAAAATTATTCTTACAAGCTTACCTTATATGCCATAAATCACGTTGGAAAAGTAGTTTTTACCGTTAATCTAAATACATATTAAATATACTAATACTTTTTTATTGGCTTGTTTAAAATAAAATTATAAATTATTTAATATTATATATGCAATGTTTTTTCTATTTTGTATGACACTAACAAGTAACATTGGTTAAGCATTTAAAATTGTTCACCTTGTGTCATTCAATACGGGGCTCTCTTTTAAAAAATTTTCACCCTGCTTCCTTTAATATGGCAGACCGCAGGTGTTATTGTCGCCATCTGAAACAAAGCTCCCCCGTGGTCTTTTCTTTTTGAACAAAATATTGTTGACAAGCATGATAATAATGGCAGAAGATAAGGCAAAATGACGAATTGGTCCTTCCCAAAAGGTCAGTTTTTTTTTTTTTTTTGCCCGACCAAAATATCGTATTAACAGAAGGGCCCTGGACTAAGATATTAAAACAAGATATACTAAGATATTTAAACAAGAAAATAACTAACAAGTGAAAGTACCTAGTGATGGCGGGGTATGAGGGTACAAAATATTGGACCAATCAGACATTTTAATTCTATAAATTTTTTGTTCTAGCCAGGATCGGGATTACCATGGATGATCTGGGTCCTGGTCTTGGTCTTGATTTTTTTTATTTTTTTATCTTATAAATTAAGTTATCATTTTATTTTTATATTTTTTACTCCATAAATTAAGCTATCATTTGATAAAATGTGTATCAAATATTTAGTTGGAGTTAAACCGTATATATCATGATACTAATCCTAACTATATAATGTATAAAGATAATAACAAAGATGATGAATGTGATAATAATAATAATAATAATAATAATAAAATGTTATTCTTTAATTATAAATCAATTTGTGTGATTATTATAGCTTTATTAGACATTAAATAATCACTTTAAACACTAGATTATGAAAAAATTAATTAACATAACAAATATTTTAAATTTAATCTTTTTTAAAAAAACCGAAGAGTTCTCAGTCCCGGTCCCAAAACTGGGACCAAGATCAATATGTATCTTGGTCAAAAACTGGGACGGAAAACCGGGATTGAGGGATCCCAATTCTAATCTGGTTTTTTAACACCCCTATCCCACATCACATTTCCAGCAAATACAGTAGACAAATCCATTGATCATGATTGTAAATTTGTGATTTATTGATGTCATGTCATGTTTGGTATAGCTTAAGTTAAAAAATAAGTGATTTTTACATAAGTCGGAACAAAACTCCTCTTACATATTTATCTCATATACTGTAAAACCTACTTTGTATACCGTAAATTACGATTGAAAAATATTTTTAAAAGTTCAAATCACTATTTCAAATATCTGCCTTATCTCGTATCAAGGTAAAAAAAAAAAAAATCAGACCGGACCAACCGGCTCATCCAGTGACCGATCGATGGTCCGGTCCGGTTGATGAATTAAACAGGTCGAACCAGTCAAAACCAGTGATTCGACTGGTCCACCCAGTTTACCTTTTTTTTTAAAAATATTTTTTTATTCCTCTAACTACTATTTCACACTATTTTTGAGGGAAAAATAAAAGTTTGAAGACCAAGATGAAGAGAAAAGTAGGTAAAGAAAGAACAAATCTAAAACAAAGAAGATTTTGAGGGGATATAATAATTAAATAATTATAAGAAATGAGATATCATTACATAAATATAGGCATCATAACTAATATTAATAGATTTTAAGCATTTTTTGTCTAAAGATCTTTATTTTTATCTATAGAAATTTAATATATATATATATATATATATATATATATATATATTATCACTAATAAATTATAATATTTTAATATGATCGATCTGACCATCAATCTAACTCAAATTGAACCATTGACCTTTAAACTTATATTATGACCGATTCATTATAAGCTCCAATTTTTTATCCCTTACCTATCCCAAATCATCAGCGTAATCAACTTTAGCAAAATATATGTGCATGCACGCGCGCGAGAAAAACAACCTTGGGAATAGTGGCATCCACATCTCCCCTCAGAGGAGATGTCAAACCTCTATGCCCTATGGTGTGTGTGGGTGCGTGTCCCCTTATATGACTCATATAATAAATATATATATTTTAAAGTATCTTCTTAGTTTAATCTGGAAATATTTGACAATATTTTACTAACATTTAAATTTTTTTTTTACATAAAAACGCTTAAAGCCTAATAAACATAAAATACATCTCAAAGGGGATTAAATCCCATTGACTCGTTTTACAACAGGTTCCTCAAAGAAGAAGGACACCTATCATAGAAGGAGGATTTAGAAATACCCTCCTTAGCTAAAGCATATGCCATCATGTTTTGTTCTCTGGGTGTATGCTTAATTTACAGATCCTATTAAAGACTTGGGAAGTCTCTAAACCTTATGAATAGTAGACTACAAGTAATAAAGTGTTTCTTCTCCTGTAGGAACTCCGCCGGATTCTTTGCATCTGTTTCTGCTATTACTTTACAAAAACACATATCCCATGCCAACTACAACCCTTTAAATAAACCCCATGCTTCAGCCTCAAAAGCACTACAGTAACCTACGTAATGTGAGAAGCCCACGATTTAATCGCAACTTTTTTTTTAATGAAACTAACAGTAGTGTTGGGTTTAGAGGACAAAAAACACTTTATACCGTTGAAGAACCTATTGTGTTAAGTTAAATGACCAAATTATACTTCCACCTATTATTGTTAACTTATAGATGTTATGACTTATTTTTTTATAATTTACGAATTATGCTTTTTATATGGAATTAAGAAGGCTCATAACGCTTTTATGAAAATGGCTACTCTAATTCAATATAAAAGATTTGGATAAGTTTTTTTATCACCCTTCACATGCCGAAAGGAGCTTACATATTTAATGCATAACCTAGCTCTTTAAAATAAGGAATCCACCCCTGAAGCTTTCAACTTGTTACAGTTTTCATCCTAAAAGAATTTCTTGATGAAGTTTTCGCCTCAACGTATTTATTTTGCTGTAATTGAAACCCTAACTAACAAAAATGTTAGATGGAGTTAAAATTATCATATAAGCCTCGCAAGTATCTAAATAATTTGAAACATTATCTTAATAAAAAAATTTGACCCATTGCCAGTAGAATTAGGAATCAAGGCCGGTCCTTGACAAGTCAGACCTAAAAGATCTCACAGCCATTTTAACGGGATGGTCATCGCCACTCTTTTTTGGACTATCATCGATGATTTTGTCGTTCTCCTTTTTTCATCTATCTTCTTCAATTTCTTTAAAACGACTGACAAATGTTCATTGAGGCACATTATGCCACACTCTCTCTCTTTCTCGTAGACTGCCTCTCTTCGATGGTGTTTGATTTCTTTCAAAACCCTAGCTTGGTTCCATGATTAACTGCTCAAAGATTCGCAGAGTTCTAGATATTTGGGAAGATAGCATCGCAATTTGGATTGTTGATTGTATCAGTTGATTTGATCTTGTTTTCCTTCTTTTTATTGGTTTTTTCGCACAATTTCGTGTAGGTCTTATCTAAACTTTTGTTTGAAGTCATTCCCTTGATTTATGTCAATTTTGTGAGTTTTGGGTTTGGTGGGTTATTTTGTGTTTCTACGATGAAAAATTTTCAAATTTTGACATTCTTTCCAGTATTTATGAGAGGAGGATGAGATTTGGAGGATGAATCATGCCGATACTGCGTAATGGAGTACAGAGGAGGTATTTTATGATGAGCAATTCTGTGTATTCTAACGATGGCTATTGTGATTTTCCAATCCATTTGGTTAGGGAAAATTTGTTAGTTTTTTGTTATATCATAATATATGTTTTTTATGATTTAATTTTTATCAATGGAAAAAATGATGTGGCAAAAAAAGGCTAGTGAAGTGGCCACACAAGCAAAATCAAGTAAACTTGACGGTCAAATGCTTGGGATCTGTTACAAAGGATAAATATTATACCAATTCAAAACACAGAAATTACACCTACAAATGCTTTAGGTTGAAAATTCAAAATTGTGACAAGTTGACAACTTTAGGAGGTGGATTGTACTTTAGTCTTAAAAAAATACCTAAAAAATTTGGTAGGTGCCATTGCCTTAAGTGCCTGTTTTGCATGAGATTTGCATAGGTGGGGAAAATTATCGTGAGTTATATTTGAAAAAAATTGAAGAAATATATTTATAAAATTTTAATAAAAATAAGATGTAAGATAAAAGAATAAAAAATTTAATTAAAAACTTTTAATCTTATTTTTATAAATTTTTTAAATACAATTAAAAAAAATCACTCTCATCACCTTCCCTTATTACCTCTCATACGAAACAAACCCTAAAAGATCTCAATAGAGTGCATACCAAACAAACCCTAAAAGATCTTAATAGAGCGCGTAATTAATACTATTTCTAACGATGTTACAAAATTTTAATTTATTTGAAAACAATTTACCGTTTTGGATGTAAAATAACGTGGCTAAATAATTTTTCTTTTAAAAATAGGATATAGCATCTTGAAGTTTATTTTTTGTAGTATGCAATATTTTAAAATACACTATAAATGTCACCGACTATCTTAAAGTAATTTTTTGAGCTTTTAGTACCTTAATATATTTTTTCATTTACAAGTGACTTAAAAGTTGAAAAACTATTATAAAATTAATTTTGACAAATTAATTCATTTGTTTTATCATTGAGATTACGAGGTTTTAAATTTATATATTAGTATTTTTTATCAAAATATTATGATAACGGGTCCTTTTAAATAATTAGGATATTTCTTATTTTTACAAGTTACAACAAAAAATAAAGTGCAAATATACGCATAAAATTTTTTTAGATGTGCGCCCAACACTATATATAAATAATGGTGAAAAGTACCTATTATCATTCTAGAAGGGTTCTAAAATGTTATGGCCCATATAAAGGGTTATAAATATGGCTAATGAAGTTATTAAAACCTATTGAATAAGTTATAAATACACTAAATCACATTTTCTGAAATTTCATAGGCAGTCATTGAATTTCAAATACCTCAAGGAATTACTGTGTAGTTGTAAATATAACTCATTCTGTTAAGAATATGACTGACTCACTTGTAAAACGTAGCAGGATATGTTGTTTAAAATCATATAAATAGTAAGGACACATGGTTGCGGAACTGAAAGTGCATATTGTATAATTTGTTATAACTTGCCATAAATAGTTGTCATTGTCATAATAAGCCTTTCCTTCAAAATAACATAGAGCTGACAAAGAACATATTTACATAACAGTAAGGCTTTGGTACAAAATAACAAAACAAGTCTTATGTCTCTTTCCTCCTCTTGCCATGTTGGTTGCCAGGTACAATAAACAAAACCTTCTGCATATGTTTGTTTCTCTCGTGTCACAAGCCACCATAAGCAATATGGCTTCTTCTGATGAGCCTAATGACCAACGTTCATCTGATGTGCTTGAGATTATTTTGACACCAGTACTTATAAGTGTTTAGCTTCTTCTTGGTCTCCATCAAAATCTTTGACATCATTGTCATCATCTTCTTTAGGTGCATCTGGTAAAAAAACTTAAAAACTGTTTCTAAGTAGTAATGTTTAATTAGGTGCAAAATGGCAACGACAAATTTTTAGTATCTTAAGTACAACCTGTAGCAAGCGACATGATTCAAAATGATCATATTGAGCTCTCTCGCCTCTATTTGGATTCTGATATAAAATGGTTAAGCATCAATAACAAATAATTAATTGGAAAAAATGCAAAAATAGATGAAAAAAGTACTCCTGTTAGTACATAATGATGGGACAAAATTAACAAATCCATAAAGCTGAATCACGCATGAAGCAAGAAAAATACCCCACCGATGATAAAGCACCACGGAAACAGGAAAAAAAAAAGATTCAAAATATCCTCAAACTTATATTTTCAGCTTGTTTTATTCACTTCCCACCAAGAAAACTTAGTGGAATAAAAGGAAGCCAAAATTCCTCAAAAAAATAAAGTAAAGAAATACTTTCATTACACTAGAGTCTTATGTCTTATATCTTCCCCATCTCAATTTAATACTACCAACAAATTAAATCACCAATCAATTTAATTTATAGTATTTCACTTGACAAACCTTAGACATTCTTAGTAAATGGCAACAACAGCTCGATTATGTCTGGAATTTCGATAAAGCTTTGCCAATAATAAATTCATCTGCAAATTTCTGGCTTCTAGTGAAACATGAATGAAATGGTAACAAAATAAGAATGTATAAAAAATTATAACTCATAATGGCATAACATCTTTCTCATCATAAAATGAGCTTTACAAGTGAGCAAATATACAAAGCAAAACCATCTATAGCATTGCATGGTCATCTTGAATCCCTCCCCAAATATAATGGAAGATGGGAAGAGTACATACAAACCTTGACAAGAGCTGCCTTATTTTCATTCAGAGAATAGTGGCATGATGCAATTTTGAACTTCACCTATTCATCGATAAAAATAGGGGAAAAACAATTTGAACATGCGATACTTTTAAAGTTTTTACAAATGAACTCCAACAGAGATCAACTATAAACAAAGGGAAGTAAATTACTCCACCTCATTTTCATTGCTTGCTAATACATTGTAAGAATTTGGAGAGGAAGACCTGTTTGATGACACAGAACTCCGGATTGAAGGAGTGTTTTGTTTGGGAAGCATCTTGTAATATTGCAAAGCTTACTTGTAGTTATGCTGCTCGCCTGCTCATCATATTTAGTCTTCCTTCTCATCTTTTCCAACAAATTACTTTTACATCTATGAAGACAAGAAAACAGCTGCAGCACAAATAAATAAGGTTGCTAAGAGGGGAAAAACCAAACATCTAAGAGTACTATATAGTTCTTCCTTCTACACTATTTCGGTGCTCCAAAAGTGCTGCACCTCAGACACAAATCACAATTTTGATGACCAAACATAAATCTTGCATGACATTACTTCCCATAATAAATAGCTCATTCCAGCAGCTCTTAGGATCAGAAAAAAGAACATGTAAATCTATCATATTTTTGAACCTGCTTTAACTCCAAGATACTGGCATAGAATTGAAATTATAAAAGTTCAATGCCTCTACGCGACTTGGCTATGTAAATTTTGTCTCTTCATGATTCTCTAATAGCCAAAGAAACACAAAATAAAAACTTGAGAGGTAGACAAACAATCACACATTTGCCTCAGAAAAATAAGGCAGTCCTATCATTTACAATAAGTGGCAAATAGTCTATAACCTAATTGAACAAAATAAAATAAAGAGGACTATAACACTGATTGGCTGATTGGGATTGTCGTATTGGAGAGAACATATCCTCCTCTCAGAATACACAACACTCAATGTTCTAAAAACTTGTCGCCCTTGTCTACAAATAAACTTGACACCGAGGGATTATGGAATCTCTCTAATAGCAGTGTTGTTTATCAGGTGAAATTACAATCACTTTAATATTAAGCTCTCATGAAGCTGACCAAACATCATCATCATTTAAGTTGGCAAATGCAATTTTTCCCACAATCATCATTATCGTGTAGGCATACTTAAATTGAGGGAAACCTGTACTTCAAAATCACGAAATTCCACTAATTTCAAGCTTGTGAAAATTTCCTTATTTTACTTCCACTAAAATTTTGGCACATAAACACGAAGAATAAGTTATAACAACGACCATTATAGTGATTTCAGTAAGATAAAGAATTCAAAACAGTTAGTTTCAGTTTCAAAAGCATACCAACCAAATATGATACACTCTGGGGCAAAGGAGGAGCAACCGCGCCTGCACTTTCAGACCAATGACGGCTGCTGCACTTTTGGATGAGCAACGGCGGCTACACTTTTGGACGAGTGACGATCAAACGAGTCACTATGCTTCGAACGAACGACGGCCAAGAGCGTATGCGGGTTCACAACCAAGAAGCTAGAACCTGCTGCTTTTCCAATGTTTTCAAATTTGAGCACACTGGTTTTCATTTAAACAAGATGGGCAAGATGGTCTTTTCGCACTGTGAATTCATATCAGAAAAGTCCCTTGGGACTTTGTTGTTATAGTAATGTGTAATGAGACTTTGTTGCTATTAATTGGGTCCCTTGGGACCTGAGAGCCATTTTCCCAAATATATATATATATATATTGATAGAAGATCTGTTTTACCGTCACAGCAAAGTTTACCACCATTGTTGGATCTACAAGCGATGTACGTTTCTTGATGCCATCAGAATTATGGGCACTAAGAAAATAAAGCAAGAGCTTGCAAACAGGGAGGCTGATTTTGAAATACTGTGCAAGTCTCTTAGTTTCATCTAAACATAACCAGTATGTGGTGATTTCGGACCATGTGTTTGTGTTAGTTTTTGTCTGCATTATGAGTCATAACTAGTACTACACATAAGTGCAAATCTGAGTGTGCCTTTACTACATATTAATAATGTAAAATATTACAGAATGATTCTTTGAATAACTTCTTTTTAGCTTATATCTAAGTTTTTCAAGAAAAGAGAGAGGTCATCACACACAATCTGTGCAGCTTTTTAACTTACTCCATACAAATGCTTAAAGGTCTTACATGATGCTATCTTACTGTTTTGACCGCAGCAAGTGGACGAGAAGTTACACAAGGGGAAGAAGGGGAGGGGGGGGGGGGAGAGCATACAATGAAAAGTTAAATTCATACAAGATACATATGCAGCATGAAATGCTCCTTTTGGTTACTGCACAAAGTTGTCATCTTTATATGGAAAAAACCTGTGTGGGGCTATAGGTATGCCATTGTGATGAACAATGCCACTTTCAGATGTATGCACGAAGTTGTAATCTTTAAATGTGAAGATACATTTTCATTCTAGGTTAGTCTGTTCGGACCTGCTATTAAAAAATACTAACTCTTATTAAAAATGTATACATCAACAATTTTTTTATCCATATAAAGGAATCATATTTAAATAATGCCTTGTGCACACTTATGTTTTCATATTAAGTTCAATGGGATGTTGTTGATAGCAAGTAAAAGATTCCAGATATTGTGGCTTACGTTTGATTATTTTGTCTGTTATTTTCACAAACATTTTATAGCTAGCATGTATTAAATCACAAAGTGAGTTTTATATTAATGACCTATTTCACCCAGTTGGGAATGTATTTTTATATATGGTTAATTCATAAATCATTATAGGTTTTTTGCTCAAATATCCTCTACTTACTTAAGTGCATGTCATGTATTTAATGAAATCTCATATATAATTCAGCTAATTAAAGCATCTCAAGTCATTGAATAATATAGCAAAAAGTCCAAATTAGTGTAATTACTCCGGAGCATACGCTAGTTCTTAACTAAAGCAAAACATATGACAATCTTGAGCCCCACAATCAATTGAGAACCACTTACTTGTGATCTTTATGGTACTTAAATATCAAGGCCATATTAGAAATTAGAGTTGGGAATGGCATCCAAGAGGAGGATGGTCATCTCAAGGGTTCTTTATACTTAAATCAAAAGAGTACTACAACCCATCCATATAGAGAAAGGAAGATAGAATAGCAAAGATAATAAAACATAAGCATGTGAGTTTATTATAAAAATATAGAGCAAGCTAAGGAGACATACAAAATAAAGTAAAAATTAGACAAGAAGAAAACTTCAAATAGAGAAGCTGAAAGAAGTATGATGCCAAAAATAATATGAGAAGAAGCTCACATTGACTTCATCAAGCAACCCGTAGATAAACATTCATCCTTGACCATTGATTCTGAATAAATTGGTCGTTTAAGTTCATCCTTGCAGCCGTCATGTCTCACAAGTCACAACCACTGGTTTCATATATGAATTATGAAAATCAACAAAAGGGGTGATAAAACACTGAAAACAAATGTTTCAAAGGAATTAATCAACATCAAAGAACAGGGAGGATTGTGTCATTTTCATTTGTAAAGCATAAAATTGTAGCTATATTGGAATAATAGAACAATCAATGATCAATACTAAACTATGTGAAATAAAAAAAAAAAATTGTAAAGGCACATGCAAACTTGAAAATGAAACCGTTAGAAAGGGAAATTTAAAATCGTCATGAACTTTATCCCTCTCAATTCCTCTCAAATTACATCATGGGCGAAGAAGAGTTCTAACTATATATAAAATCCTGATGAAGGCAAAATCAAAACATGTTGAAGTTTCTTCCAAGTAATACAGTCTTTGATGCAAAAATGAAATGCATTGTCAGACCAATAAAAAACATAAAAAGATAATAAGGAAATCATAAAAAAAGTTACACACACACACACACATATATTCTTAAATCACAAAGTAAATAAAAGTCATAAGCAATGGTTCCAACTTCACACGGGCAGTGATGTGATTACATACATGACAGAAATAATCCCCTTGAGTCTTTTACTTGTTTCGCCTGTAACATACATAATAAACTGAAAATCAATAAGTAGACAAAATCAAAACAGCTATAAATAAATAAAAAACAATCATAGAAAATAACACCACTATCACTATGACAACAAACAATAGAGAAGAGCCTCCAGCATTGGACATTGGAAAATGAATCATCTATGTCTCCTGCAACGAAAGAACTACTGTCAATAATCAAAATCATCATATACTCAAACTGGAAGGTACCCACCTTTTGCTGCCAACCACATGTTATTAGAAACTTATTAAGCAACAAATACCTGGAATGTCCCATGACTTCTGGATTATTTGTATCAGTGAGCATTTCCCAGCATTGAATCATAGTGGGCATGAACTTTCTCAAAATCAACATGCACACAAATTTGCAGTCCATATTTAATTGCCCAAACTTCTACATCAATATGTGGAATAAATCCTATGTTTTACTGGAAGCCTACATCAATATGAGCCAACACATTTGTATTTGTCTATTTATTCTTTAAACAACAGATAAAAGAACTTATCTTAAACTTCTTGTCCTGGGAATGTCATTCCTCTTTCTACTACATGACCAAATAAACTAAACTCCCACAAAAGATGCAATGCATAATGGAATACCTGTTTCGCAGACTTCCATGTATAAAAAATGCTTTAAATGAATAAGTAAAAGAAAACACCAATAACATAGGAACTATATAAGGTTGCATTACAATCAAAGAAGAAAGAAAAAAGAATAAGGAACAGAGGAGCTATGACAAAGCAGGGACCGTTAATGTCTCAGATAGCCAGCAAGAGATAAACAAAGAGGTATACCAAATTTAATGCAAAGATTGGCATATGTTCTCAACTTTTTTAAGTAGTCAATTTTTCCAAATGCCACCAGTGAACTCTAGCCTTATCCATCAACACAGTATAGATAGTGACAGAAGAATATATGAACATGGTAGCCATGTCACCAAATCTGCATGAAAGGAATAATAACAATAAGACATGCATAAAAGATGCATAACATGCAAAGTTAACCCCTTGCCCTCTACTTGAGTTGCTCTGCAATCATCAAGGAAAAATTTGAGCGCACTAAAGTTTAGAAACAATATTATCATATGGAATTAACTAAAGATTATGGAATACCCTTGTTCACAATCATTGGAAACATACAAGGAATAAGATTCAGAGAATATTATGCATTTGTAACATTGGTTGCAAACATAAAATTCTTGTCCAAATTCTAATAATTAAAAATAACACATACCAAGGAATCTAAAATTCGAATAGCACCAAAATTACTTCTCCTACCAATCTAAATCTCCTTCATCTGATCCCATGACTTGAGCATGTCTATGTGTCCTCCCTATATTACATGTTATCATAGAAATGACAATTTGGCAGCCCAAAAATTGATGAGTAATGACAATTAACACGTACGTACAGAGGAGGATTGGCTTCATGGGAAACAATGAAAATTAAAGTGCAAAAGAAATAGCCGATTTCACAACTCCTATCAACTAAACTGTTCAACCCCTCCCCACATGCAAGAACACTATCAATAATCATATACTGTTGTATGAACAGTGGAAATAAAAAAAATTGAAAAATACAAATAAAAATATTTTTATTGCCCAACCTCTCTCCAAACACTTTAGAAGTTTTTTTCACAGAAAAGTTAATATCGGTATAAAATAAAAACAGTTAGACAACTTCCAAAGAAGAAGAATGTCCAACTGAAAAGAAGGAAGTTTACAACACTTATATTAACTCTTACCAGGATGATTTTTGTTTCATCGAGTTCCCGCTGGACTTTGAACAACTTGTCAACTTCTGCAAGGTCCTGAAGATTTGTAAATAGCAGGGTGAATGAGATAAATGAGTCAACAAATCTACACATGTATAGCTCTACCAAAAAATGGCTGCTTCAAGGATGGAATAACTTTCCATGATTATAACTTGACATAATAAATGTCAACGTAGAGCTCTACCAAAAAATTATAGATTCAGGGATGGAATAACTTTCCATGATTATAATTTCAATCTCACTCACTTCCTTGGAAGATGAAATTGGATTTGTCCCCTAGCTTCCTCCCAATTTTAGCTCTAGAATATTTAACTATTAACAATTTTGAACGTCAGTTAAAGCATGTAAAGTGACTACACCAAGTCATTACCTCGGCAGTGAACCAACAAATCCCTGCAATTTCATGTTCTTCATCTCGTACAACTTCTTTTCATAGTTCCAAATATGCAAAGAGCTGCACCAGAGAAAGATAAATTAGTAATTTGTAGATATTTGTGTAAAGGCTAAACTGTATGCAAGCAGTAGTAGTCCAAAGAGAAACAGATAGAAGGACAAGGCAACATGGAAAGTTGGTGCTGGTAGTTGAAATAAAATATTTGAAGGCAGAAAGATCATAATCCTTGGTTGTTTTCTCCTCCTTTTCATAGTTACCGATATATGATAGGTAAGAAGCAATGAAAACAGAAATCTATATATGTATATAAGCCGATTCATATAAATCGAGCAATCTCCTCCACATATCAACCTCATATACAGTAAAAACTACTACTTTATAGACCAAAAAGGCTACTCGTATAATCACGACCACTATTCCAAACATCCTCATATTCTAAAAACATCCTCATATTCTAAAAGTAAAATGACGATTAACCTCGAAGAGTATCCTATTATGTTGGGGAAGAGATCATTCTAAGACAGCTCTCTCTCTCCCACCTCGCAGATTTGAATAGGAGAAACAGAGCTATAGGAAAGGAATAATCGGACAGGACAAAAAAGAATGAAGGTGATGGATTGTCGATGGAGAAATGCAGACTTTCAATGTGATATTAAATGAGAAAGATTCTGAAGCATGAAGAAACAAACGACACACAATCCTAGAGGGGCGACGATACGAGTGGGGAGCTTTCTGGCAGAGGGGCGCTGAAGTGAGCAAGAGGGGTTGAGGTTCGAGAAGAGAGAAGACTGAGTAATAGTGCGATGGAAAGGAAAGTAATTGATCTGAATTTCAAATCAGAATTTAGATGGTCAAAATTGAAATCAGAGTTGAATAAGAAAGAGAGAATACCGATTCCGCAATAGATTGGGCCAATCATAGAATATTATAATAAATTATAATAAATAATGAATTTGAAAAATTACAATAGATAGTGAATTTAAAAAAGGCAGAATTATATCCATACTCTAGGAGAAAAAATAAAAAAATCGTCTCACTAATAAATTTAAAAGTGTGAATTGATAAATACGGGAGCGAAATTAATAAATTTATAGGATCAATTTTTTATTTTTTTTAGAAGACCTGAATATAATTGTCCCTTTAAAAAATGATATTAAAATTTGAAATTGAAATCTGATTTTGATTTTAAATTTCAAATAGTACACTAAATGCCACGGGTAAACATTTGATGCATAGAATTTATCATGGAGAATGAGAAATTGTAACAATACAACCAATAGTAGTTGCCTTGTTTATGATGTGTTCGTCCAATCACAATGAAGCTAGGATTATTGATAGTATATATTAATATATATGTGTTAGCTAAAATGTTTTGCAATCATATATATATGTATGTATTCAGTTAAATTATATAGATTCTTATATTAATACATTATAATTCAAAACTTTTAAAAATATTTCATTAAACATATGTTTTTCGAAAAAAATTACTCAAACTTTTTATCTAGTTGTTAATATCTTTCATATAAAAAATTGCTTAAGCATTTTTTTCCTAAATTTAGTAAAAATATTAAATAGATCATTAATAAATATTAATGTTAAAAGATGCACTATGTATTTAGTATAATGAGTGGTAAATTGTTAAAGAATATTTATTTTAATATGAATTTTAATTAAAAAGTGAGGAAAAATATGGGAAAAGAGAGAAGCATACAGAGTCATGTAAAATATATGTAATTGAATCTCACATAAATATTAGACTACTAGAATTTAATTAGGGCTGTCACAATAGTGCGCCCAAACAAAAAGAATGTTAAAAGACCCAACACATGATTGACTTCCCCCTCCCTGCTCATTTTTCTAGTATTAGGAAAATAGGTTGGCCCGTTTTGGCTCAAGTCTAAAAAGACCATTGAAAATGTTGATCTGGCTCGCGAGCTTAAGACCTGTTTAGAAATTTTATTTATTTATTTATTTTTTGCTTCTTATACGCCTGAAGACTAAAATATCTAATTTAAAATATAAATATCATCAAAACTAAATTAAAACATTAGATATTATCCAAATTTAACAAAACACGAATACTAAGACCTAAGTCTAATCCAAATAGACTTTATGAAACAGGAAAATCAAGCACCGAAGCACTTATTACGAATCCAACAAATGTCTAAGGACAAATTTCAACTTGGAGTCTGCCAACTAAAAATATAGATATAAAAAAAGAAAATCAAAGAAGAGAGCCAGAGAGGGTTGAGGCTCAAGGGAGAGGGACTAAGGTTAGGAGGTGTGAGAGTAAGATTGTGAGGTTTGAGTATGGATAGTAGAGTGTCTGACTGTCTGAGTTCTGAGGATTAGGTTTAGGTTAAGTGAAGCCAGAGCCCAATTCCTTTATTTAGTTATTTTTTAAAAAATAAATGGGCCTAAAGGGCCGGCCCTTTTAAGCCCAACTCCTTTTGGAGGCTCTAAATCATAAGCACGACACTTGACGGGCTCGAGCCTAAACAGGATGGCCTGATAGGCTTGACTCGATTTCTTGGGCCTACATTTTGCTCTACTCATGGATTGATTCACAAAATACAAACAAGTGCATACACATTATTGTTGTTCAAGTCTTAATTGATTAAAGAATTTTAAATCCTATTTTCCAAGTCTCAACCATGTATAAAATAGCTTTTAGGTTTAAAATTTTGAAGTAAAAATTCTTTAGAATATTGTAATTAAATTCTTACTATATTCAGCACCTATTTGGGATGTGAAGGATGGAGTTAGAGGAAGGTTTTATCTGAATCATTAACTTCAAAGCATGTGTTCATGCTTCTTTTAATACAAATGAATCATTAGAAGGAAGTAAGCGGAGATTGTTGCTTATGAACGGTATACAATGTTTTTTTCATTGCAAAAGAAAAAAATATATATTTGGGATAAAGTAAATAAGTTGCATGACAGATGATGAGATATCATAATTGGGTAAAACAACTGACAAATTATTTTGATAATCTGTAAGGTTGGAAGTTGGAACTTCCTTTGCAGGCCTGTTTGGAACGATGGAATGGTTTTTAAACAAATTGGACTAAAAGAAATTAAGAATGAAGTTAAGCAACTATGTTTGGTTGGAGCTAGAATCTTGATATAATCTAATTCAAGTGGATCAAAGATTTCTTATAGTTTTTGTATGGGTATGTTTGTTGATGATTATTGAGTTTGTGAGAGTGAATAATGTCGATGAGAAACATACAATTGAATCATGATTATTGCTTGGTTTTTGCCCTTTTGGAGTTCGTTCTTTCTTTTTTTGATTACAAGGAGAGGAAAACTAAATTAAAGAAAAGCTAGGGGAGGGGACTAACTAAATTAAAGAAAAGCTAGGGGAAGGGACTAAGTCCCATTTTCTCGTGTGATACTAGTGTCCTCAGAGATGAGGGACATCCATTCAACAAGGAGGAGTTCGACATACCCTCTTTGGCAAGAAAGTCTGCCACCCTGTTCTGTTCTCTGGAAATATAAGTTACCCGGATCTCCCATCCTTTCGTCATAGACATCTTGATCCGAAGGAAAAGGAGACTTTCTATCACCAGAAATTTGGCCACTCAACATGTCAACGAGTTCTTTAGCATCAGATTCTAAGATGACTTTCTTGAAGCCCATGTGCCAAACAAGGTTGAGACCTTTCAAAACAGCCCACTCCTCTGCCTCAAAAGCATTACAAGTTCCTAGATAATTAGAAAATCTTGCAATCCAATCACCTTCATGGTCCCTTATAACACCCCCACATCCATCCCTACTTTGGGACCTAGTAACAGAGCCATCAACATTCAATTTTACCTAGTCCCTCGGTGGTGGAGACCATGTTGCTTTCGAGGTGAGAGTGATATTATCCTGTGTTTGGGTATAGCTCATCCATCTATTCAGAATTACAGCAGCAGGATCTGAAGGTTTGACAAATCCATTTTCAAATGTAGCAGAGTTTCGCCAGAGCCAAAGTTTCCAAATCGACACCCCTCAAATGAGATGCCAATTAGTAAAGTTATGATGACCCATATTTCGTTTTAGATTCATACCAAACTAGTCACGTAGAGGTGCGACGGAGAATTTGGATTGAAACCGGTCACCCAGATTTTGGAGTTCTATTTTAGAACTATAAAATGGCTACAAATGTGGGATGGCACTGATAACTGTTTTTTAGAGAGGAGTCCCAGGGCAAGTTGAAGGGAATCCTTGGTTACATTAAAGAAGATGTTTTCTCCACCGAAGACTTCATTTGGGACACCAAGTGTGGATTATCAAATTCTCTACATTGTCTTCTTTAGATCCATATATGCCCCTATTTGTCATTAGAGCTAGGAGTTGTATTCTTTTTTTTTTCAGGTAAAGTATTCTTGATGCCAAGGCAGGTATTGGTTTGGGTGAAAACTTAGCGAAGCTTATTGCTTGGTAGGGCAACAAGTGGGGTTACAGGTAATTCATCTTTTTTTTTTGTCATGATAGTGGCATCTTTAAAGTTGGTAAGGGAGGGGTTAAGTGGCTTTCTCAGGAAAATTACCAATCCATTGATATCTAATTAGCTAATTCTTGCTTTGTGTGTAATGTTGTAGTCGACTTGATTTGATTGCTCACATGGCTAAGACTAAGGCCAAGGTTCTGAAATTCGAATCGGTCATTGAACTGGTTAAGGTACTGGATCAATGGTCAGTAGATCAAATTAGAGTCAAACTGGAGCTAAATTGGGGCTAAACTGGTGAGAAATTAAATATTTTAGATTTATTAATATGAAATTTTAAATAAAAATTAAAAAAAATTGAGTTTTTTAAAAAATAATAATAAAAAAAAACCATACCAGACCGGTCACCGAACCAGCCTGGTTCGTCGGTTCCAGGGCCAGACCGCGGGTTCGGGTTTCAAAACTTTGACTAAGGCAAATTGAGTGTTGTGACTAAATGGTTTCTTGCTGCATCTCTGGTGTTGCTGTGTTTGGGTTAGTTTCTTAAGCCTTTGCCGTTTTGATTGCGTCTCTTCTGAGAAGGAAATTAAGATTTTGAATTAGCTAATGAAATAAAATAAGCTTTTTTGTAATAAGGAAAAGGAATCTTCACTATGATTTTTGAACATAAGAATGATATATTTTGAGAAATTAAATTAACTAATTATATACTTAATTAAAGTATTTCAAATAACACTAATAAGTATATTTAACATCCAAATAATCGAAATACAAAATCAGTTCAAATAAAGCTTACATCACAATATTAAATCAAATCCTTAAATTTTTTTAGCAAAACAAAATAAAATGCGGAAGTCTTATGGTCATAGAAAATAAAAATGACATAACATGAGCTCTAGGAGTACAAAAGAGTCTTCCAAACTCACTCCATAAATGTCTTCCCTTGCTTCCTAATAGAACAATCACTTGAAAAATGTTAATATATAGGGATGAAATTCCATTTCTTAGTAACTACTGATCGTTTTTACAATATACAAGCAAATCACATATGATAAAAAAAAGAACTGATTACATATATATTTGCATATACCAAATCCTCTTACAAAAAAACTACAAATTTAATCATCATTATGTCAATATGTATTTTCATCACAATATGTGATATATAATTATGTAATATGCAAGATGCAACCTCCCTTATATCACCATCCATCTTATACCGCTGACTAGAGTCATAGGCTAACACTGTCCAACAGAAACACATCCATTTGATTGGATTATCCTAAGCTCACTAGTTCTTAAGATACACCTGGCAAAAAGTGTAGAGTTTAAGTCTAGACTATGACTTCCGTCCTTAAAAGAATACAACTAAACATGTTACATGTCCCACACTTCCAATGCAATCCCAGGTAAAGGAAAACATGAAAAAAAGGCCCTGACAAGTGCCATCTATTGTGTATTGAGCAAGGAACAAAAAACAGGACCGGGCAATGAACCGGTTACAGCACTGGTTCAAAGGTCAATGTTTCAACCGGGGTCGGATCGGTTGTCGAACCGGTCATATTAAAATATTACAATTTATTAGTGGCAATATATATATTAATATATTTTTAAATTTCCATAGATAAAAATAAAAATATTTAGACAAAAAATACTCAAAATCTATTAGTATTAGTTATAGTGCCTATATTTATGTAATGACATCTCCTTTCCTATAATTAATTAATTATTATATCCTCTCAAAATCTTTCTTTTTTTAGATTTATTCTTTCTTTACCTACTTTTCTCTTTATCTTGGTTTTCAAACTTTCATTTTTCCCTAAAAAATAATACAAAATAGTAGTTAAAGGAATAAAAAAAAGAAAACCGAGTGAACTGGTCGAACCACCCGGTTTTGATCGGTTCAAACTGGTTAGACCGGTTCACCGGTTTATTTCATTAACCGGACCGGATCACCGGCCGGTTCGGTCTGGTTTTTTTTTCAATGGTATGAGTGATGGCACACCACATGGTAATAGATCTTATCATACAAATTTCTCCTTACTCAAACCCCTCACATATACAACCGCCATGACAGTTATATTTAATTACCAATAAATATAATATCATTAAAAGATCAGATATAATAAATCATACTTTCATTTGTATAAAATATTATCACATATTCAAACATGCCTAAAAGGAAACAATCATCCAACAATACATTAATTATAATTAAATTATTAACTATGTGAATAAAGTAAATTATAAAGAAATTTACTTGTAACATTGCTTACTTGGGAATTTACAATACATACAGATATACATATAATTCAGTCCATTCCTTTTAAAGATAGTCATTCACAATCATATACAATTCACAAATATATGAAATAATATTTAGAGTTACATGTTACTCCCTAGAGTACAAGTCATCACCCAAGTGTTACTTCAAAACTCTCAGTGTGAATCTACAAAATTACACACATAAATATCTATCTATATCTATAGATGACTCAAAACTATTCCAAGTCCTTGAGCAACCTACTAAATATTAATATTATTTATCTAACTTTATCTCAAATCTTTATGTAACCTTCAAATTATTCATTTTAACTCAAATTCCCAAAATTCTCAATTTCTTACCAAAACTCTATTTCTCTATCTTTATTTTAATCATACAATTACTCGATTTCTTTATTTCAATCATATTTTTATCATCTAATAACTTTATTTCACTCATTAAAGTTGTTGACAATATTAATTACCTCCATTCATCCATAAATTCACAAAAGTTTACTTATTTTAAATCATTAAGAAAGAATCACATAAATAACTGCTTCTCAAAATCATCATTCCAATTTCATTTCTTCCTTCAATTAATTCTCTCTTACTTATTAGAATCATTAAACTCTAACTATCTCCTTAATTTCTTCAAAACACACAATTTCCAACACTTAAAGTTTCAACCAAAATTTCCAATTATTCACTTCTCATCATCAACTTCAAAATCAATCTATTCAGTTATCAATATAACTCCAATAAACTAAAATAGATTATAAAATTTGAATTTAAAATTTTCATAATCATAAATTATAATTTTTCCAAACAAACCCTAACCTTAATTATCTCAAATCAACCACTCAATTAAAAATCTAAATTATACAATTCTTATTCAAGTCTCACTAGCTCCATTAAATGCAAAATGATAAACTAGAAACCTCAAATTTTAAAAGCTAACAAATCTCTAAATCTTTCCTCATTAAAAGAAAAAAAAAATAAAAGAGGAGAAATTAAAAGAAATAGAAGATAGATAACTTGCCAATATGATAGAGAAACAAACCATCTCTCTCTTTCTCTCTCTCTCACACACACCCTTATGTTGCGGCATTGTTGAAGGAAGAAAAGAAGATGTTGCGAAGAAGAAATATGAAAAAAAGTGAAGGCCGTTGCTAGAAAGAAATGAGGGCTTGTGATTCATTTATTGAATGGGAATAATACCACTTATAGAATGGTTGGTTTGACGATTGAAATACTTATAAGTATTTATACACATAAGTTGAAACAACATTCCTTTCACATATTTATCTCGTATATTATAAATCATAATTGAAAAGTTACTTTTGAAGACTTCAATTGTTGTTTCAAACAAGCCATCGCTTTTTGACTTTTATGCTATATACAATAAAAATAATTACTAAGATCTTACAGTTTCAAAAGTATTTACCAATATATTATACCTAAACTTGTTTATGGTTGGAACGAGTTTGAATTTATGAAGCACTCGTTTTTTACCTGGTGAAGTTTCATTTTATCTTTTGTGAACTTATGAAGTAACCGTTCTTGGCCTGATAAAATTCCATTTTTTCTTTTGTGAACTATTATATATTGACATAAGAAGAGAGAGAAGTGAAAAAAAGGAGAAAAAGATATAGAGAGTGAAAATATAAAATGAAAATAGGGAAAATATCATTCACGTCTTAAAATCAGAAAAAAAATATAAAAAAAATCTCATTGTAGATTTCTCTTTAAAAAAAGTTCATATGGACCTCAATGATATAAATTTCAAATGCGAGCTTATTTTATTGACAAGTGTATGTGACTATACTGACAAGTCAAAAAACAGCCATTGACAAGCTGACATATGTTAACTAAAGTAGTTTTCTGTTAATAAGTGCATGTGACTATATTGACAAGTCATAGAGTGACCATAGATAAGTCTATCTATGTTAATTAAAATAGTTCCCGTTGACAAGTGTATGTCATTATATCGACAAGTCATAGAGTGATTATTAACAAACTCATCTATGGTAACTAAAACAACTTCCGTTGACAAGTGTATGTGACTATATTAACAAGTTATAGAGTGATTGTTGATAAGTCCATATACGTCAATAAGATAATTAGGGACCTTTTTTATAGATGAATCTACAATGAGACTTTTTAAATATTTTTGCTTGTCCTTGGAACCTGAGTTAGATTTTCTTATGGAGATATACATGTGGTGGGCTAGTCTCTAAAATCAACAAATCATTTGCATTCCTCAAACAATTGAACTCCATTATGATTTAACTCATTAATTCCCCATCAATTAATTAATTAAAATATCTAAAGAGAATAAAATGTTAGTATTTGTAATTCGTGAAAAAAAGCCTCCCAATTCCTCCCTTTTTTTTTACTTATTACTATTTTTGGTCTCAAATAAAAGAGCTAGGCAAAAAAAAACCTTTAATGCATTTTGAGAGGAAAAAAAGAGTTTTGGTGAGAAAATATATCACTTGTCTTGCGATCAATCTATGACCAAAATAAATTACTTAGAGAGACAAAATAGTAATAATTAATATTTTATTGGTAGGATGAACTTTTTAGAATTGGGAGATTATTTTTATGGATTACAAATACCAACATTTTATTCTCTTTAAATATTTTAATTAATTAATTAACTAATGGGAAATTAATGAGTTAAATTATAATGGAGTTTTTCTTTTCCCACAAATTATAATGGAGTTTAATTGTTTGAGGAATGCAAAAGATTTGTTGATTTTAAAGATGGCCCCCACCACCTACATATTACTTTGTACCTTTTTATAGGTCATTTGTATAAAAAAAATTTGCTTTAAATATAAGCCACTTATAGGGTTAATAAATGAGGTTTGTGTCAATTTTACCTCTATTTACTGTTAGTTGGGCACATGAGAAAGAAAGAAGAGAGATTGATATAAATACATAGAGATAAAAGGATGTGAGAGAAAATGTGCACCCTTTCATAAATAAAGATAAATACGGAAACATTTATTCATTTAATGTTTTTTTTGTTTGCGAGAATGGATATAAGTGACTTATAAAAGGGTATATAGTGGTATTTTCATTTCACATTTTCATTCTCTCTCCATCTCCTTCTCTCTTTTCTCTTTTTTTGTGCTTCTCTCTTCTTATATCAGTGGACAATAGTTCACAAAAGACAAAATAAAACTTCATTAGGCCAAGAACTATCTCTTCAGGAGTTCACAAAAAACAAAATGAAACTTCATAAGGCCAAAAATGATTTCTTCACAAATTTAAACCCATTCCAACCATTGAATGAATTTAGCTATAACATATTGTTAAATATTTCTCGAACTATAGCATATAGTAACTTTTTTTACTATATACAGCATGGTAGTCAAAAAGCCTGGCAATAGCCCAATGGTGGGGGGTCACATGACACCTATTATTTATTTTTTACTTTATTTTCAATTATACTTTATGCTATAAAAGGACATGAAGAACAGAGAGGAGGAGCCATGATAAATGAAAATAAACGCCGTAGATTTCAAGACAACATAGAAAGATGCCAGCTAATTGATTTGGGATCAGAAGGGCCTAGATATACGTGGAAAGGCCTAATAACCCAATGTTCACGCCGATTGTACAAGAGAATAGATCGTGGCCTTTGTAATGTGGCTTAGGGGAATGAATTCAATGAGGCAGTAGTCAAAGTGGGTGTAAGAATTCAGCCTGACCACTATCCCCTTATTATTTCTCTATATAGAACAAGCACATGAAGAGAGAATCACCCCTTTCTTTTTGAGGCTACCTAGTTAAAGCATCAGGAATTCAAAAATTTTATGAGCAAGAACTGGACTAACCAGGATACTACCAGGGAGGCTCTAGAAAACTTGAAGCCAAGACTTCTAGACTGGAATGAAAATGTCTTCAGTCACATCTTGAAGAAAAAGAAGGAGATTTCCAAGAGACTAATAGGGATACAAGTGGCGATGCAATAAAAAAGTAGCATATATCTTGAAAATCTAGAAAGGCAACTCAAAGAAGAGCTAGCATAAATTTTAGATAGAGAAGAGATTCTCGGGTTTCAGAAAGCCCATACGCATTGGCTAAATGATAGAGATAAGAATACCTCCTACTACCATGCCAAAACTACTATTTAAAGAAGGAACCGTGTGAACATGTTAAAAGACAATGGAGATAAGTGGTGTGAAGGGGAAAGAGAGGTTAGAGAACTTGTGAACTCCTTTAAATAACTATTTACGGAAGAAGATGAAAATATAAGCTAGAGTAATACATTCCATTTATGGCCAAACACCAACAGAGAAGAGTGGGACCAAGTTGGAGCAAATATATCTGCAAATGAAATCAAGAAAATGATATTCGGGATTGGAGGGTTAAAAGTCCCAGTTTCATATGGGTATCCTGCAATATTCTTCCAAAGAAACTGGGATGTTGTGGGAGCAAGTGTAATTAATTCTATTAAAGCTATGTGGAATAACCCAGAGGAAATCAAAGTAGTGAACAACACTCTTATAACATTGATTCCTAAAGTAGAAAGACTAGAAAAAGTTACAAAATTGAGACCAATCTCCTTGTGTAATGTAATCTATAAGGAGAAATACTTACATACTCTCAGAGTGCCATATCATCTGTGTCTTGGTCAATCAGAATGTAACACCTAAACTAATTTTAATCCCAGTTGTCATCCTTTATTTTTTACTGAAAAAGAGGGAAAAAAGCACTCCCACCAGCCCCATGCGCGCCTTCTTCAAATTCTCAATCTTGTCGCCCCTCTTCATCACCCCACCTTGTTCTTCTTCTCTCCACTTTCTTCCACCCAAAGCGTTCTTCTTCAAAATCATGAACCAGAATTCTATATTTATGGCTTTTTCACTCTATAAAAGTAGGGCTACAAAACATATAACCTCCATCTAAATAAACTATACAAATCACAATAAATTGAATTGTTTGTTTAAGTAAACAATGTAATTTATTTTGCTGATTTGGTAAAGCCAAGTTAATTGATTTTTGATTATCCACTAAATTGTTAGAAATTTATGTATCCTACAATAGATGAACCTAAGACATATTCATAGTACAACCGTCTAATGTTATATCCCTCCAAATTATGGGATCCCACACGATTTCTTCTACTACTCCTACCTTCATGGTGTATTTTATTATAGGGCCTTAGTGGTCAAGTGATCTTTTCCATTGTGTTGATAATCCTTAACTTTGTCAAAAACCTAGATAATATATAGATATTCGAATTTTTCTATTCACAATTCGCATAACTTCTTAATCTAAGCCTCATCTCCTCCGTGAAGGTTATCAATCAAGTCTCTCCTCGTCTCCATCGCTACACAACACCATTGCTCGGGTTAGGATTTTGTGATTTCAATTTTTAGATACGAAATGAGTTAGTGGTTGCTTTGTGTGTGAACTTCAGCAAAGGAACTCTATGGAGAAATTTTTAGAGGAGATCAATTGCTCGTATTATGTGTGGAACGTAATTATGTACTGTGTTCACACATCCAACACAAATATCTTGTGGAATGGAGAAAAATTGGAAGACTTCAATACCTCAAGAGGACTAAGGCAAGGGGACCCTATTTTCCTTATCTCTTTGTGCTTGGCATGGAAAAACTTACTTACATGTTTTTTGATGAAGTGAGAGAGAGAAAATAGAGAGGCATGAAAGCAGGGAATAAAGGGCCAATTATCTCTCATATGATGTTTGCAGATGAACTTGTTCTCTTTGCAGAAGCATCCAGGGACCAGATAGATAATATCATCAATTGTTTACATGATTTTGGTCTTATGTCGAGACACACAATTAGTGAGGAGAAATCCTATATTTACTTTTCCTTAAATGTCAAACAATACATTAGGGGAGAAATATGCAATAGAAGCCAATTTAAACAAGTGGTGGAACTTGATAGATATCTAAGAACGGACATCTCTTTTCATTGTGGTAGAAAGGATAAATACAAGATAATTGTGGAAAAAGTTTGCAAAAGACTAAATGGTTGGCAAACACCGAGCCTATCTCTTACTGGGCGTATCACTCAGGTGAAATTAGTGACTAGTTCAATGGCATTATATCCAATGCAACATGATAAGATTCCCAGGGGAATTATTGAGGAAATTGAACGTGTTTAAAGAAGCTTCATATGGGGAGACAAAAATGGAGTGAAAAAAAGAAATGCACTGGTGTGCCACCAATTATGTAAACCAAAGAAGGAGGGTGGCATGGAAATCAAACCCTTGGGACCGATGAATGAAGCCTGAGAGTTTATGGGTTCAAGGTTTATTGGGGAAATATGGTAGAGGAAGGAGACTCTAAGAAAAAATCTCTGCCAATGCTTGTGACTCCAAGCTTTGGAAGGAATTAGTTAAAGTTTGGGATAGAGTTAGCGAGAACCTAGAACAAAATGAGGAGAAGAAAGCCAAAATGGTTTGATATGGAAGCTCTCTGTGAATGGGGAGTTCACAATTGCTAATATGTATAGAAAGTTACTTGACACTACCACGACTAGAGACCATTTTAAATGAAAAAGAGTATGGAAATTACAATTCCTCGAGAGAGTTCATGTGTTCATCTAGATTGTAGGCTACAACCAACTCGCCACTAATATGGTTACCAGAAAACGGGACGAGTCAAACAGTCAATATGCAATTTACTAACTGTGACACCTTATCTCCAATAGCCCTATATGAGTTTAAATGAGTAGTGAAATCATTCTTGAGACCAGGATTTGAACCTGGATTACTCAACTCTTAAAAATGTTCACAAATCCCCAATCTCAACTCAAGAGTTGAACCTAAGGTTAAGAGGGTTTTTCAGAGGTAAACAAAAACTTTTCAACATTTCTACAACTTTCAATACATCATCAAAACTCATTGGCTCATAATTTTGTTATATCAGGGTATATGTAAGCGTCTTACCTTTAATTTAACTAGAGCTCCTCTCTGCTCAAATTCATGTGTTTATTTACATACATACAATGTATAGCCACATATTACAATCAAATCCCTAAATCGATTACAATAGAGTGCCTTGCTCTGTCAATCTTTCATTCTTCCTCGCAATACCCCTTTGTGCATTTCCCCGCATTCTTCACCTACCTAAATGGTTGGTTTGGGGAGAGTGGGATTCGAAGGAATCTTAGTAGTAAACAATACCGCTATGCATGTAAGATATATAATTAATGCATGACATGCTTGCCATTCATAAAATCATGCCAATAATGACATCTACATGCTCAATGTTATACATATTCATGGCCATCATATAAACATCACAGAGCTTCAATCAACAAACATGTTCAACATAATTAGGAAAAGCAGTCACATAAACACAATGCACAAACATACATATCATATACATGCAAACAAGGTAAGTTCACTACCTCTTGGACATTGTCTCCTCCTCTTGTACCTTGATCTTCCAACTATAACTTCTTCTTTGTCACTTTATAGCACTAGATAAGTAATGACATCATTAGGCCATGAAAAGTAAATTCTCAATGGGCCACATTAACCCTAAAGGCTTTCTTTCACCCTTGGAGTTTATACTAATTACATTTGTGCCATTAAATCTTAAATTCATATAAGACATAAAGCTGACATATTTTTCACTTAACTTTGAAAAATCATAACTAATTCCAAAAAATTCCAAATGAGGCAGTTCAAAGCTCTGTATAAAGATACATTAGTTTTATTTCACATAAAAATACTCAATTTCAAATGCCATAACCACAATATTCCCAGAATTTTTCCAAACACCAATTATTTCAGATGTTCTTCCAGCAGCAGGGCATAACTTTGAAAAATCACATATTTTAGCACATTTATCCAAAATTTAAATATCTATGTCTCTACTTTAATTTTGGAAAGTTTCAGAATTTTTGGACAAGGTTTGCCCTATGAAAAATTTCGCACAGCATCACTGTTTCAGATTTTTTTCCAGAAAATAGGGCATATCTTCAACAATTCATATCTCCTACTATATTTATCCAAAAATTAAAAAATACCTATCAAATTAAATATCCATGTCTCTAATTTAATCCTGGAAATTTTCAAAGTTTTTGGACAATGTTTAGACATTGAAACATCACGCTCAACACTTACTGCCATACAGGGCAGATTAAGCAATATGCACACATATACTTCATAATTTCCCAAATTCATATACAAGCATCCAAAATTCATGAATTTTTGCATATCTACACAATTTTGCCTCATAAATCCAATAGAAGCATTAAAATCATCAAATTTTTAGCCCATCACCACATCACACGCAGAACAGAAAACTGAAAATCAGAGTTCCCGGAAAGAGTTTGTCGGTTTCTTGTTTTCTTTAACTTAATCACTTTCTTTCTACTTCTAATCAAATGATTAGCTATTCAAACACTCATTAAACATGATTTAGCCATTTAAAACATTATTTTTTATAAGAATAAATAGTATCAAACTCCCCATATACTCATCCAAACAACAAACCAATCGGTTAAAAAGGAAGCTTATGCTTACCTCTACCCGTTTCCACAAACAGTTCGGAATTCTGGCAATACTCCAGCTGGTGAGATGGAACCAACCACCTCCAAACAAAAATCCAAAACCATAGAAATGAAGCTCGCAATGAGTAGAAGAAGTTTCCTGAAGGGCACTTTTAGAGAGAACGCCGATTCGACATTGTTTTAGAGCCTTGAAATTTCTCTCTCGTCTCCCTCCATTTTCGTGTAGCTATCTCTCTCTCTCTCTCTCTCTCTTCTAGTTTTTCTGCATGAAATGGCATAAGGAAGATGATGGTTTAATGGATAAATGAATCAGCCATCTCATTTGCCACATGTCACAAGCTCATTGGCCCAAAAATCAAATTTTCGCACATAATATCCAATCTGGCAGAATTTTCATTAAATTTTGAAAGTTCATATCTAATTGTGCAAATGTCCAATTGGAGTGATTTCAAAGGCTATATGACCCTCATTAAGTCTGTTTTAAAAAAAATATAACCTTTAGCTAATTGAAAGATCATTTTTTCCAGAATTTTAATCTTTGAATGATGTCTCAGAAAATAATTAATTTCGCTGGGCTTACTTCAAAAATTCATTTCTCTTTGTGTACATCTCCAAATGAATTATATGACCTATCAAATTAAAGCTTGATAAGTCTACTTTCACTTTAGAAATTTTCATAATTTTTGCAAAATCATTTACCCGTTGAAAAATGTCACACAATCACCACCGCCACACCGAAAATTTCACCGGTGGCAAAATCACTTTGTGTTCCATTTTACTATATTATGTATGACTTCCAATTGCTTTGTTTTATTATTCCGTGAGCTCTTTAGCTCACCAATATAATTCCTTTTAATGTCCAAGGATATAAAAGAATTTTGGGAAATAATACTATGTCTCACTATGACATTTATCAAATAGGGGTCTAGTGGTCCCCTTTAATCCAGGCTAAATCTTAAGCCTCTAGTCCCAAAATTTGAGATATTACACTAACTACAGCCAGAAACGCAGCTTTAAGCCTTAAGGAACTGTGTATTAACGGAAAAAATCTAGAAGACTCTTGTGCCCCAAAAAAATGAAACAAATTCTTCTCATACAATTGGTCTACTTAGTTCAAGAATAATATCAGATTCAGCAGTACATACGTTGAACAGGTAGATTGGCCAGAGATCTTTGCAGTTCGATACTGGTCCCTATAGAGATAGAGAAATGCAACCATACATGATCCTAATTTTGAGGTGCCTTTTAATGCAGTGGATAGAATTAAGAACCTGTTGAAGTATTATCACAAGAAGTGGGATGGGGATACCGTGACACTGCTCAGGAATAGAATTGAAATGGGTTGTTGGAAACTACCGATAAATGGTTGGGGCAAACTCGATACAGATGGAAGCTAGTCTGTCAACAGTGATGGAGGGTGTGGGGGGTGTAATTAGAGGTGAACAAGGAGAGTGGATCGGAGGTTTCTTACTAAAACTTAATCACTGTGTACGTGCGGAAACTGAAGTAAGAGCGATATTGGAAGGTCTGAAGATGTGATGGGATCTTGGCTTTTAGAGAGTAGAAGTGAAATTAGATGCTCTGATAGTCATTGAGGCAATTCAACAGAATGATCTTATAAGCGGATGCCACAAATCATTAGAAGAAATTAGAAGTCTGCTCTAAAAGAAATGACTAGTCTCTATTTGTCATACTTATAAAGAAATTAATTGATGTGCTAATTTGCTTACGGCTCTTAGTAAAGATTTGGTTTATTGTAGGAGAGAATGGATTACTTCTCTTACGAAGGTTGAGAATATTATGAGAGAACACAGTCAGCGACGGTGTTTCCCGCATAGAATATCTGAATTTTTTGGGTGTTTGATGAAAAATCCTTTCCTTAACACTGTAAAATCCTATTATTATAACTTAATTCTCCAAAAGTCTACCATGATAGAAATATTACAGCTTATCTTTTTAAAAAATTAACCATGGTAGAAAAAGAGTTCAACTAACTGTTTGAAAACTCTACCATGGTTTATAAAATTTACCATGGAAAATAAAACCATTTTTCCTTGCTGAATAGTATCTCATCATATATTAAAATATCCTTATCAGATCAAATTATGGATCCACAAGTTTAGAACACATCATAAGCCATACATGCCTTCTAACATCATCAGAAGCAATTAAAAATATATAGTTAATATATCAAGTTCTAAAAAATAGATCATAGTATGCAAGATGAGCCCTAATGTGGCATTATGCAATAATCCTACATATATTAAAAGATGAAAGTACTACTTTTACCATAAGTAGTTTAAGCTTTTGAAGTCTTCCCTGATGGACCCGCACGACAACTATTTCCTGAAAAATGTTAAATCAACGGGGTGAGACAAAAGCCTCAGTAACCAGCAATCCATCTCATCGGGCATACAAGTATGTGCCCGTGAGGTGCCAAGTGGGACAATTATAAAAGTATAACATTATTAAAATATCACTTGTCCATACGAATAATTTCATAATAATTCACAATATCATATTCTCATTCTCATATTTACCATATAAGTGTACAAGAGTCAATACACAATAATTTATTTTCTTTCCTCCCTTATTTCCTCTGACTGAACCCATGGGCTAGTATTCACCCATATGACTGGTAGCTAACTCAACAAGCTCACTGATCAAGTGATATGGATCGGCCAAAATCCACAGAGCACAAGATCGGACCATGGGTTCCTCCTCTAAATACATTAGTGGGGTGTTATAGCCCTACGGAATACAAATGGGCCAAAGGACTAACCAGTGTACACCTGGACGTCCACCACCTTATTTTCTCTTTTGTACAAGAATTCACCCCCTTATTTCCTCTTTGAGTAACCTCCCATTAATTCCATATTCACCATCCCCTCTCCTATCCATATTATGTGATTATGACATGTCATTATCATTTCATAATTATCAAAAAGGATCCTTCCAATCTCATAAATAAATACCAACTCATATAATATAACATTGCTAGTCATTTTCTCAATGAAAATAAGTCCCACAAGACAATTTCATTAACAACATATTTTCCAAAACCACATCATATATCAGTAACCAAATTTATAAATCTGCATAATTAAAATCACTCACAAACATCATACAAGCATGCACAACAAGAGGAAAGTGGTTACCTCTCGCCAAAGCTAATTATTACCACACTGCTCTTAATCCAAGAGTTGAAATAAACGCCAAAATCAATCTACCACAATCAATTTACTACCCATTAATAACTCTCCAAAATTCCACATAATCAAAATTATAACTTATATACAAATTTTAATAATAATATATAATATATTATAAAAACTGAAAAATAATAGTTTGGGGTTTAAATTTTAGAAATGACCGTTCAGTCCTTCAAATATCAAAAATAAAAGTTTAGTCCCCCAAATTTCATAAATAACAGTTTAGTCTTCCGATTTTCATAAATGACAATTTAGTCATCCGAATTTTATAAATGACAGTTTAGTCCTCCGATTTTCATAAATGACAATTTAGTCCTTCATATTTCAAAACTAAACCAATTAAAATTTTAGTAATACTTTAATTAATTCAAATAAAGCTTTTAACCCACATTTAATTGGTTAAAAAGTCATATATAGAATTATTTATAGACTAATTACATAGAAAATTCGTTATAAAATATGCGGCGCAAGTAGCTACCAATGTGGTCATGGGAAAGACCCTATGCCTTGCTCCCTGGGCGAGGGTTCGATTCATTGTGGAGGCGAAAGGAATTTCTTGGGAAATGGAAGATATCCTTGCTTAGGAAAAGACCTCTTCAGTGGGGTGACTCAAGTCCGCCACCGCTAGGGACCCCGAGTGTATGTAACGGCACGACGTCTCCCGTCTCCCACTCGGGGTCCCTAGCGGTGCCGGACTTGAGTCACCCCACCGAAGAAGTCTTTTCCTAAGCCAGAATATCTTCCATTCCCTAAGGAATTCCTTTTGCCTCCCCAGTGGATCGAACCCTCGCCCTGGGAGCAAGGCATAAGGTCTTTCCCATGCGGTGCAAGTAACTACTAGTATGGTCATGGGAAAGACCCTATGCCTTGTTCCCAGGGCGAGGGTTGGATCCACTGGGGAGGCGAAAAGAATTCCTTGGGGAATGGAAGATATGCTGGCTTGGGAAAAAACCTCTTCAGTGGGGCGACTCAAGTTCGGCACTACTAGGGACCCTTGGGACCCCGGTGGGAGACGGGAGACGCTGTGCCGTTACATAAAAAATATAATAATAATAATTTAATTAATTAATTTTATTATTATTTTTATTTGGATATTACATTTGACACATTTGTATTACCAAAAAGAAAAGAAAAGAAAAGAAAATAAGATTTTCATAATATTTAAATAATCGTAATACATTAATTAAAAAAAATATTCTAACTACTTTTTATTTAATCACATCAAACTCTACAAATTCTCTCCTTCTTCTAAAATATAGTTTGAAAATTTGCCTTTAAAATTAAATTCCATTTGATCAAAATTCTTCTCACACAAATTATTTTATAATAAATTCTAATTACTATGATATAATCTCATTAAACTCAAATAATATATCAATAAATATTTGTTATATTAAATTTTATATTTTTATTTTATAAAAAATAATTAAATACCTTATAAAAGTATAATCAGGCCCATCCAGATTAGGATTTTCTACTTCAATTTTCAATCATATTTTATTCTTTTCTCAATTTTATATTTCAAGATTTCACATAAAATATTTGATTTTCTTTAAATCTCAAGTTAATTATTAATAAATTACATAATGATTTTATATAATCTCATAAATAAATTTGGGAATGTTACATTCACACTTCTAGGATTTAGAAGGATTGGTCGTTTGGTGGTGAGAGTGGCTCTACGGAGAGAAGATTTGGAAATTGCCGCTATTAATGACCTTTTCATTGCCATTGACTATATGTTTGTTTGAATTAGTGGTGGAAATTATTTTTCCAATGTGATTTATGGTGTACGAAGTAAGTATGTGAGATAAGTTTTGTCTCGACTTACGTAAACGTGTTTCTTGAACGCTAACTCAAATAGACACTATATACGTTATTGTTATCTATGCTCCCTTTTTCTTTTACATTCTTCTA
This sequence comes from Albizia julibrissin, assembly GCA_037074505.1. Lineage (NCBI taxonomy): Eukaryota > Viridiplantae > Streptophyta > Magnoliopsida > Fabales > Fabaceae > Albizia > Albizia julibrissin. The sequence continues at coordinate 51,260,276 of CM073482.1, forward strand.
AATTGGTCACTCATTTTTGGTAAACTAATATATTGCACTTATAAATTGATAAATAATTTAATTTAGATAATTTATTTAATTTCCTTAATCTTTTAAAAAAATCAACTGATATTATATTTAGGAACGGAGATAGTATGGGAAAAAAGGATCCACCTGATAACAACTAAGTCAAAAAAATCGGATTTGCCTACTATCCTTTGTTTTTATCGTTTTTTTTATTTACTACTCATCTTAGTCTTTATATTAAAATTTTAACGGTTTATATTTAATATTTAATAAAAATATTAATAAAATATCAAATTATTAATAAATAAATAAATAAATTCAAAAACCACTAAATTTTAATTATGATGATTTAATATTATAATAAAAATATATAAAATAAATATTTTAATAAAATATTAAATCTAAATAATTTATATTTTAACCTAAATATTAAGATGAATAATGAAGAGAGAGAGAGTGAGTGAGAATGGTGGGCCAACAGAACGGTAGCTAATCCATAAAAAAAACCCTATCAGCGCGCTGGTAGCGTCATCCCCGTCGGTCGAAGCTACTGTCATCCCTTCGTCTTCTAATAAGCCCCTCCTCTTCTGCCTTCGTCTTCTTTCTTCCTCGTGCTCTTCGACCAAACCCTACTATCCACCCAGACCTCATTAATAACACGATTTCCTATTTTCTCGGTTAGGTTTTCAGTCATGTCTGATACACGCGTTCTCGAATCGTCTCATACTCAAATTCAACCCATCCGTAACATTGTTCGAGACTTTTCGGCTGCCCTTCCATTTGAGCTTCCTAAATTAACTGATGTGAGTGCTTGATTATTAGCTTGAAATTTGATATTAACCCAAAAAAATAAGTATGCTCATGACATGTTTTACTATTTTAACGCATTTTGGTATTTCTTCCCCTTTATCCTCTTCTTTATGCCACTAAGTCGATTTATTGTACAAGCTAGCTGTGAAAAAAATCGCAAGCATGCCCCTGCACTATAAAGTAATAAGAAGTTTTTTTTTAAAAAAAATAAATTTCTGCCAATGTTAATTTACCCCCATTGGTTCAATATCATTCATATGTGGTAACTCCAATGAAAGTGAAACTAAAATCCTCGAAAGATATATTATGTTTTACAGGAAGTCAATATCTATACATAAAACTATTCCGTTTTTTAGTTTTTCATTACAAAGAGGTTACAATTGATTTGTAGAGGTTATAATCAAAGGAAATATATTTTATTTATACATTCTGCAACGACTTGAATCATCGGACTTTTTATGAAGGTCTATTTGTTTTGTGTTGTTTGATGGCTTCCAGAAAGAAGCTATTCAGATAGTGAAGCCCGACAAGGACACTACCTATTTTGGTTTTATATTTAAGGAGGGAATCATGTTAGCTTCTTATTCTCACATGACCGCAGGAACCTCTTTGGGTGAGTACTCCTATCTCATCTATTGGTGAAAATTATTTATTATTTTTTAACTGCTACCTATGTGCAGCATCGACAATTATGGAAATTAATCCATATATGCTTTGCACAAAGGTCGGGGAACCTGTAGGCACACTCTTTTGGACCCAGGTAATGTATGCAATCCTCTTTCAAACTTTTATATATTTGTCTGTCTTGCCCTTTGTGTACCCAGTCTGCCACTTAAGTGCCTGCATCCTAGCATCCCAAAGAATGCTGTTCCTTGGCTATATAGGATTGGAGTACTAGAATGGATCAGATTATAATCTGATCTTATCGCACAATAACATTCAAATTTTAAATAATAACAAATTCTGTTTTGGATATTAATCCTAGCCCTAATTTGGTTTAGTAGCCCTAACTAAAGAGAATTAGGGTTACTAAACCTAATGGGCCTATAAGTGGTAGTTGGCCTGTCTCCAACACTCCCCTCAAGCCGTGGAATAGATATTTACCATTGCCAGCTTGTGTCAGAGACTGGGTCATAACATCTGCAATCTGTTTTCCGGATGGGATGTATGATAAATCAACTATTTTTGCTTCCAAATTTTCTCTAATGAAGTATCAATCAATCTCTACATGCTTCATTTTGTCAGGATGAATAGGATTATTTGCAATCCTGATAGCTGACGTGTTATCATACCACACCTTGATTGGTTCACTTGTTTTTCCCTTGATTGCTTCTAAGAGTCGAACAATCCACATTCCTTGACATATGCCCAGTGGTAAAGCACGGTATTCAGATTCTGCAGAGCTTTGTGAAACGACTGCTTTTTACTTCTCTAGGTTACTTGATTGCCCCATACATAGGTGCATAACTAGTAGAGCGTTTATCAATCTTGGAGCCACCACAATCAGCATATGTGAATACTTTAGTACTTCGAACTGTGTGTTTTGCCAAAAAAATAAAAAAATAAAAACTCTGACCTAGAGTCTTTTTAAGATATCTAAGTATTCGGTAAATAGCTGTCATGTGCTCTTTTGTGGGCTGCTTGAAAATTGACTCACAACGCTAACGAGAAAACATATATTATTTCTTGTGTGGGACAGATAAATCAACTTTCCCGCTAACTTTTGGTACCTCTCTTTATTCAGTAGAGTACCATCAACTCTAATAGTTAGTTTATGACTCAACTCCATTGGAAATATCGACTTTTGGAAATATCCAAGTTTCGGGAAAAGTATATATTCAGTTCATTCCAGTGTCACTTCATCAATATATGTCTTCAGTAGTGCTAGCTACTTCGTTATGGTTCATGTTTACTGTCCACATCATCAATAGGTCATTCTCATTTGTTAAAAAAAAAAAGCGGACCCCAGTGCCAAGCGGCTCCCGCACAATGTGGGCTCAAGGAAAAGAGACCGTACGCAGCCTTACCCTGACATATTGCCAAGATGCTGTTTTCAGGGTTCGAACCTTGGACCTGGGGGCGAAAAGCCAGTACACCCATTAGTTGCGTCAAGGCCCGCCTTCATTTTCATTTGTTAATTTGGTTCAATTTTTATTTCCTTGTAAGAAATTCCACATATTAAATGGTCACAAATGGTGTTTAGTTTACTATTTGAAAATTGAAATAGCTCAAATTTAGATTCAAATTTCAATCAATATATATCTTCAATTCTTGTTTATTTGTAATAAATTCCACGCATTAAATGGTTACTCCTGAGTGTTTAGTTTACTGTTTGAAATTTGAAATCAATATATATGTTGTACTGGGTGCTCCGTGATTGGTCCATTTGTTCTATGCACGTCATCAATCAGTGCATTACAATTGGACCGTCTTTTCCATGCAGTTAATCCTTTTTCCTGCTTGCTTCTGTACTTAATTTGAATTTTGTTTCATTTCAATCCATTTGCTGAAACTGTTCCCACTAATTGCGGTTATCATTAATTGCAACTGTGCGTCAGCTTTCAAGTCCCAACACTCTTTCTTCTTAGAATTCGAATTTTAAATTTACATTAGAATTTGGAACCTGACTCGAGCATTTATCACTTCATATATACCACCGTTTTTTTTAGCACGCCTGTCAACTTTAATGACCAATGTTAATTTATTCCGTTCTAATCCCTTGCTCTGACATGGTCAATTGTGTGGGACTATCTTTAAGATAAGAATTATGTATGGATTAAAAAAATCTAACATCCCCTTGAAGTTATTCATATCATGTGTGAGCACAGTTCCCGTGCATCGCATAGGGGTGAAGGTCTTGTTAGTTACAAATTATATGATTTGACCTCATTTACGTTATAGTCATTTAGTGTTTTTTAAATAAAATAATGATGCAAGTAATTTTATTTCAGTGCATGGAGTATGAATCACAAAATAAACGAAGAATGTCAGCCCAACTAGCTTCAGAACACCTTGAAATTATTTTATCCTCCTGCAGTGATGCTACATCGGCCTTGATCGCTAGCTGGGAACCGCAGATGGTGAATTACATGTTCTAGGTACTAAATAGGTTTTGCCTTGCTAATTGGATTTTCTGACCAGGGAATGTCATTTTTGCAGGGTCCTCTTCTTTACTTAGTCGACAATTGTGATGAGGGATGTCTGAGCGGTTTCCTTTTCTGGATTAGATGCGAGTTATATTCCATTTATAATGCATGTGACATCTGGTTAGTTAAGCTTTTCTCCTGAACCATCCATCAGTTATAGTAGTGTTGAATTTGTTAACCCTTGCATTACTAGGAATCGCTACAACATGTCAACTTGTGAGGCTGCATCATTTGCCCGATGGGTGATACATCTTGCCGCATTTGAAGATGGGGCCAGAGACGGACTTGCCAGCGGTATTTATCTTATTCTTCCTTTGATTTACCTTTATTGATATAGACTTTCCTAACATTCCCCCTAATCAAAAGCCGGGGCGAAAAATGGGATTTATACATGCACATCCGTCCGGATCATGTTACCCTTCTTCATTCTTATAAATAAGTGACTGAAATTAGTGATCCTTAAAATAAATAGGGTTCAAGCTACCCTACCTGTTTTTATTCCATTTTATATAATAATATTAGTATGGTTCATCTTGCTTTTCAAGTTGACATATGAAATCTACCTTACTAGCCTATGGCTTCCATATGATTTTAGTTTATTACGTGGGACCTAATGGATGGAAGAAAATGTTCGGTGATGATGTTGTGAAACGTTACGTCTGCTACCCTGTCACGAACACAGCGGATCAAAAAATGGCAGAGGAGGAAATGGTAGATCAAGAAATGCCAGCGAGGTACTTAGAGTTACAGAGCAGTTTTGCAGAATCTTAAATACTTATGCCACATTTGATACCATGGAAGTGAGAAGTGGGAGTGGAACCTAATATTTATGTGTTTGGTATTGATGAAGAGACTTTTCTAAAGAAATGACTTCCATAAAAAATGATGGTAGGGACTTCTATTAACCCTGGAACTGGAATTTATTGACTATTATACTCTCCTATATTTTATCAAATTCCCAATTTTGCCCCACTTCTGCTGCCTTTTTTTCTTTTTCAACCTTCACCTTCGACGGCGGAGGTAAAGGTGTCAGAGGACGATGAAGGCTGATGGCTTTTTAGAGAAGGGTATGTTAGTCATTTCATATTTAAAATTAATATATTAATTAAAATTTATATCACACTTCCATGATTATACCAAACATATTTTTAATCTCATTTCCACTTCCAATTCAACTTCCATTTTTATTAAAATCTTTTCCGTTGTACCAAACAAGGCATTAGGGTGTTAGGATTTATGATAGTTAAAGTGGTTTTTTTTTTCAATCTGATTTTTGTAAGTGTGAGGTAGAGTAAAAGTCAAATAGTGTGATGTAATTTATGTTTGAATTGATGATATCATAAGTGATTTTTTTTAAATTAAAACATTTTTTTTTGGACTGAGAAACTAAAATATGTTTGGATGACTTATGTTTTAATTGCTTCTGTCAAAGTTGTCCAAATTATCTATACGTTTCGGATAGATTTTCTTAACAAAAAAATTGAAATCGAAGTAATTAAACACGCTACGTGAATTGAGTTGAAATTATATTGCAAATTCAGCCGACAAGCTTTCTCATTCTGGTCATAAACTTGGTACTTCCACGTATATTTGAATATTTTTCTTGCTGATCATTAAGTAACTTGATCTAAAGATCTTAAATTCAGCTGATTTGACCTTTGTGGGCAATTGGAACAATGACCTTATTGGGCTGGAGATCCTAAATTTAATAATTCTTTTACAGAAATGTTCTTTTTACGAAAAAAGGGTTAAATGAAAAAAATACATTAAAAATGTATTCTAATCAAATACGAGAATACTAAGATATGATTGTATAGTGTCTAATAGTAAATACAATTTGTGCATGAAGAAGTTCAGTGGAATTTGATTGTAAGGAATAAAGATATCAAAATTGCTCATGTTCTTCACTTCTTTGAGAAGGAAATAAGTATGAGACTCGCTTGGCTTGTAGATCAAAGCTCGGACTTATCATATATTACTAACTCCGATTCTAAACATAAGAGTAAATTTTGGCATTAAATATAAGGTTTTTATTTTTTTTCATTTTATCTCTATATTCATGATTTTTCTCTTATAATATACATAAGTATTTTAAAAATATTATGAAACATATGTTATAATTAAGTAATTTCTTTAATCCTAAGGTAGTACGTTTATATGTCCTAGAATATGATTCACAATTTTATATTTTCTTTAGTCTAGCCGTAAAATTAGATGAAATTATGTAATATTTATTTCCGTTGTAGATTTCAATAATTTTATTTGCTTCTTGACCCTTAAATCACAACCAAATACATTTTTTAATATCTTCAATGAAATAAGTTATGACCTATAAGCATAACTTAGTATAAAATTAATGTTTTGTATCAAATTTTGTTAAAAAAACACAAGAGGTTCTTAAGATTTATCCTTTGTGCTTTCCTATCAAAAGCAGTACACATCGGAAATCAACCATATGTATTTTATATTTTTAAATTTTGAATAAATCAAAACATAAGATAGAAAAAAATGTAATTTCCGCAAGATAGATATTTTTTCTAAAATTTATTTTTTAAAGTTAACATCTAGTTTCATTCAAAATAGAATAAAGAGTTAGATGGCTATTTTGCTTTGAAAGTTTTTTCGGGCCCAATTTTACCTTAAGGGTCTGTTTGGTTGGAGGGGAAGGGAGGGGATAAAAATGAGCCCCTCCCCTTGTTTGATATGAAAAGTTGGAGGGGAGGGAAGCCACATGAGGGGTTTCAAATCCCTCCCCTCCCCTCCCCTCCATTTTGTTCCCTCCAAATTGGTGGGATTTGGAGGGAACAAAATATTTAACTATTTTTTCCCTAAGATTTTTTCATACTTCAAGTGATACACTTGAGCAAAAAATAAAAACGCGCACCCACAAAGTTCTGACCTTGTCTCTCACAGCTTCATGATGCTTCTTTTGCATAAAATTATAATCTCATTCTTTTTACCAATAATTATTTTAGTAATTCTAACAGTGTGAATTAAAATAAATTTGTACCCGCTTGGTAAAACAAATTTGAATTTTGATAATTTATTTGATTTATATTGAGGTGTAAACTAATTTAAATAAATTTCATTTTAAAAAATTAATTTAAATTATTTATATAAGCATAAAAAATGCAAGCTAACATATAAGGGTAAAATGATAAATTAGTTATTATCTCCCCTCCACTCCCTCCAATCAAACCAAACAAGGTGACCCCCCTCCATTCCCTCCCTTCCCATCCTCTCCCTTTAAACCAAACAGGCCCTAAAAGTGTCAAATCTAGAGTAATTTTGACTTGGCAGTTATTCCAATTAAATTGAACCGCTAGTTGATCAAATATATATGTTGAGTTGGCAGTCTACGTATCGTCTAAGTTATTTTTGTTAAAATGTAGATTTTTCCTAAAAGTTTTCATCAGAGCTATTTTTCTCACCTCATTTTCATCCTAAATTTGCTTATTTTCCCGGTTCTTCTTGAAGTGAAATTTGGTTACAAGGCCGAAAATGTTTTCTACCTAAAAGGTAACTGGGCATTATTAGTTAAAAAGTTTTATCTATTGTTGTTACTCGGTAAAAGAAATTCTTATTTATTCTTATCCCATATTTTCATATTGTAGTGCCTATATATATGCTGTTCTGTTTTGGTTTTTGACTAAAAGAAAAGAAAAAAAGCGAAAGTCATAGGAAAGAGAACAAGGAAACTGTTGAAAAGTAATAGTATTCTTACTGATTGGTACACCCTACGTTTATTCTTTTCTTTTAGTCGAAAACTAAAACAGAAGAGCATATATAGGCACTGTAATATGATTTACTTCTGTAAATTAATAATGAGAAATTAATTTACAAGTTAAATACTACAAGAGAGGAGAAGATACAAATGTCTAATGAGACTATTTGAATGGGTGATTTGGAAGGGAGGAGGGGCTCTCCTTTTATTACCCAAGGAGCCCTCCTTACATTCTCAATCTATCAATGTGGGACTTTGGTTCTAACACTCCCCCTCAAGTTGGAGCATATATATTGATCATGCCCAACTTGTTACAAAGATACTCAACTCGTGTCCCATTTAACGCTTTTGTCAAAAGATCTGCCAACTGATCGTCTGATCGCATATGTCCTGTAGATACAACATTCTCTTTGATTTTGTCACGAATAAAGTGACAGTCGATTTCAATATGTTTTGTACGCTCATGGAACACAGAGTTCGATGCTATATGAAGTGCCGCTTTATTGTCACACCATAACTTTACAGGCAATGTCGTGGTGACGCCAACTTCCTTCATGAGTTGAAATACCCATACAGTCTCTTGTACTGATTGTGACATGGCTCTATATTCTGCTTCTGTACTTGATTTTGACACAATACCTTGCTTCTTACTTCTCCAAGATATCAAGTTTCCGCCAACAAACACACAGTAACCTGTAGTTGACCGTCTTGTGGCTTTAGATCCTGCAAAATCCGCATCACAAAAACACTCGACCTTAGTATGCCCATAATCTGTATAGAGAAAGCCACGACCTGGAGAACTTTTCAAATAATGTAAGATATGCTCTAAGGCTTCCCATTGTGCCACTGTTGGGGATGCCATGAATTGACTAAGTACACTGACCGAGAATGTTATATCAGGACGAGTTACTGTCAGATAGTTCATTTTTCCAACAAGTCTTCTATATCTCTCAGGAAATGCAAACGGCTTCAGCTTCTCTGGATCAATCTTCTTCTTTAAGTCATCAGGAAGCTCATCAAACATGCTATCATTAAGATCTAGGAACGGATTCAATATCATGGGAACGCTGCTTGGTGCAGCTCCAAGCTTTCCAGTCTCCTTTAAGAGATCGATAACATATTTCCGCTGAGTCAAAAGGATGCCCTTCTTGCTTCTCAAAACCTCAATACCAAGAAAGTACTTTAATGATCCTAAGTCTTTTGTTTGAAAGTGGGAGTTAAGAAAGACTTTAAGTTCTGAGATTCCAGAGGTGTTACTCCCAGTAATCACAATATCATCAACATACACTACTAAAAGAATCATGCCTGCATTGGATTTCTGATAGAACACAGAATGATCACTCTTACTTTGGCTCAATCCAAACTTCTGAACCACATTACAAAATTTATCAAACCAGGCACACGGACTCTGTTTTAGACCGTATAACGATTTTCTAAGATAACATACTTTTCCATACTCCCCCTGAGCAACAAAACCAGGAGGTTGCTCCATATAAACTTCCTCAAGAAGGTCACCATTCAAAAATGCATTCTTAACATCCAATTGATGCAAATCCCAATGATAGGTAGCAGCTAGAGATACAAGAAGACGAACGGAAGTGAGCTTAGCAACAGGGGAGAAAGTCTCGGAATAATCTATTTCATAGGTTTGAGCATAACCTTTTGCAACAAGCCGAGCTTTCAGTCGTTCTAAGGAACCATCAGCCTTAGTCTTAACTGCAAACACCCATTTACATCCAATGGCCTTCTTCCCAGAAGGTAGATCAACAAGAGTCCAAGTACCAGCCTTGTCAAGGGCCATTATTTCTTCTTCCATTGCAGCACGCCAACCAGGGTGGGCTAAAGCTTGGTGAAGGGTGGTAGGGGTAGAGATAGACTCAAGGGTGGCCACAAGGGAAGTGGAAGCAGGGGACAAATGCTGGTAGGACACAAAGGAAGAGATAGGATAGATACATTCAGCATATCTTTTGGGAGGACAATGAGGACGGGTACCTTTCCGGAGGGCAATAGGTAGGTTAGCAGATGGATCAGCAGCAGAATCAGTGTCAATTAGATCAGGGACAGGAGTGTCAGGATTTGGGGTGTTAAGATCTGGGGAAGCAAGAGCAGGGACTAGGGAGACATGAACAGAATCCATTGGCAAATCAGTCATTGGTGAGGGCAGGGCATTGGTAACATCAGGACCATCGATGATATCAGGTTCTGGAACAGCAACTTGTACTGGTGAGACAGGGACATTATAAATCAAGACATCATCAAGCTTATCAACAACAGGAGGAGACTCAGATAATACCGAAGACTTGAAGAAAAGAGACGACTCATGAAAAGTCATATCAGTAGACACAAGATAACGACGAAGATCAGGAGAGTAACACCGATAACCCTTTTGAATTCGAGAATAACCAAGAAAGACATACTTTAAGGACTTGGGATCGAGTTTACTGACATTTGGATGGATATCACGAACAAAGCAAACACACCTAAAAATTTTTGGATCAATAGGAAACAGCTTAGTGGTGGTGGGAAACAGAACAGAATATGGAGCATCCCCACTAAGGACAACCGAAGGCATACGATTAATAATGAAACATGCAGTAGACACAGCATCAGCCCAAAAAGATTTAGGGACATAAGAGTGAAACATGAGAGCTCGAGCAGTTTCTAAGAGATGACGATTTTTTCTTTCTGCAACACCATTTTGAGCAGGTGTATCAACACAAGAGGATTGGTGAAGAATGCCATGACTGTGCATATAATCAGTGAATGGGGCAGAAAAATATTCTTTCGCATTATCACTCCGAAGAATTTTCACAGGAGTATTAAACTGAGTTTGAATTTCAGCACAGAAATTGCGAAAATGAGTAAACAATTCAGAACGATGTTTCATTAAGTAAAGCCAAGTGGTGCGGGAAAAATCATCAACAAAAGTGACAAAATATCGAAAACCAGTTTGAGACAAAACTGAACAAGGACCCCAAACATCAGAATGAATTAACTCAAATGGGGACGCAGCTCGTTTATGGATGCGAGGTGCCAAATGAACACGATGGTGTTTGGCAAACTGACACGACTCACAATCTAAAGAAGATACAAAAGAAAACTGAGGATATAACCTTTTTAAGGAGGAAAGTGGCATATGACCTAGACGACAATGGACAGCAAAGGGAGACGACCCACCAGAACAAGCAACAGAATGCGGAACCTGATCATCAAGGATGTAATGTCCACAAGATTCATACCCCCTACCAATAATCTGCTTTGTCGAAAGATCCTGAATTAAAAAGTGGTCAGGAAATAGAGTGATAGAGCAATTCAAATGACGAGTCAATTTACTGGGAGACAAAAGATTAAATGTAAGATCAGGAACATTAAGAACAGAAGATAGCGAAATGGATTTAGTTGGTTTAACAGTACCTGATCCAAGTACACGGATCGGGGAACCATTGGCGACGCATATGGAAGATGGGTTGGCATATGGAGTATATGATGAAAATAAATGATGGTTACCTGTCATGTGGTCGGTAGCATCAGAATCAATGACCCACTTCGTGGAAGAAGTAGTAAGACCAGAGAACCAATTACCAGTAGCTAGACCCCTTGTAGATAATGGACTTGAATCAGAATGATCAGATATCTGAGAAACATCACGTTGCTGATCACGTTGCTCTTTATTCTGTAATTTACGACAATTTTTCTTACTATGACCAGGCTCCTTGCAATAATTGCAGATAAAAGTGCTAGAAGACATATTTGGAGTACTAGGGCCTTGTTTAGACCTATAATTCTTGTTGTTAAATGAACCATGCCTAGCAAAAGCACTTGCATTGTGATCAACATTCGGGTGAACCAAATTATTAGTACAAAGAACCTTTGAGAACACATCTTCAAGAGATGGAAGCTCTTGACTAGACAAAATTTGAGAGCGAACATTCTCATAAGAGGAATCAAGAGCTTCAAGAAAACTGATGATATCAGAGTTCTTCGATTCAGCCATAGAAAATTAACCAATAAGTAAAGAGAAAAAATATTCCAATGAAATCCCAAAGTATCACAAATTCCAAAATTCCACAGAGCAAACGAGGACCTCTAGATCCTTTAACCAAATGTAACTGCAACCACTATGGGTAAACACCCTCAAACAGAAGCAAAACCCAAGAAACAGAGCAGAAATCACTAACCGAACCATAATGAACAGTGCTGGGATGAACAGTGCTAACAACAGTACCCTCACTGGAATCTGGAAATTTTCTGCCGGATGAATAGTACCAAAAAAACAGCGCCGATGAACAGTGCCTATGAATAGTCTCCAAACAGTACCAAAAATGAACAGTATCTGATGAACAGCTGCTAATGCAAATGCCTAAAATAATTCTTTTCTGATGTGGAAGTTCAGACTATGCTGCAACCACAGAGCATACTCAGACAGAACTAGGCTCTGATACCATGTAAACTAATAATGAGAAATTAATTTACAAGTTAAATACTACAAGAGAGGAGAAGATACAAATGTCTAATGAGACTATTTGAAGGGGTGATTTGGAAGGGAGGAGGGGCTCTCCTTTTATAGCCCAAGGATCCCTCCTTACATTCTCAATCTATCAATGTGGGACTTTGGTTCTAACAACTTCTTAATGTTCGTCCTTATCCATCCTGCATTTATTAGATTCTTATCCCATATTTTCTTATTCTCCAAGCAAGGCTATGCATATTGTAAATCCTACTTAGCAATTAAGTTTATCTATTTCACTTATTGATGGTTTATCCTTTGTTTTAACTTCCCTTCCAACCCTTATAGATGTTGTTCAATATTTTCTTTATTATTATATAAATATATATTATGTCATTACCGCAAATTTAATTACTCTCATCGTTTTGTCCCCATCAGGATTTTTATGTTGTCAACTTATTTTATAATTTATTCATATACCAAACTTTAAATAGATGCAGCAGTGTATACTTATATAAGTGTGTGTACACACACTAATATATATATATATATATATATATATATATATATATATATATATATATATATATATATATATATATATATATATATTCCAATTATCCCACACAAACACATTCTTTTTATTACTCACAATAACTAGTTTAATCTAATAATTTTATATTTTCATATATTAATTAAATTATTATTACTTTTATTGTGAATAATATTTTACATATGCATATTTTCATAATGTTACATTAAGTAGAAATTATGATGTAATGTGACCATTCTATTGTAATAAATTATTGATGCATATATTAATGAAGTATTTCTCTTACGTCATGGCTTCTATCAGTACCTCTAAAGTTTTTTTTATAATTAGAAACTGATTATATCTTGGACTAATAATGAGAAAATATTAAATATTTATCTCTAAATTAAATAAAGTCAAGGGTTTACATTTTTTATATAAGAGTAAAATGATTTTAAAGTATTTGTTTTGTTAAGACTTTACGAGGCCTTCTCCCTTATATATGGATGAAATAGGTAGTGGATATCGGAGAAATAGAATATTATAGGATTGATGACTCTAATATTAATTATTACGTTATGCAGAAAATGGCACAAGGAAGACAAAGTCAATCTAGTAGTAGCCAATACCATGTAGGCAATGATATATTAAGGGCTATTGAGCAAATGGCCACAGCTTTGTGTGAGCAAACTGAAGCTACAATTAGGGTTATAAAAGAACATACTACAGCTACTGCACGCATAGTAAGTGTTATAAAAGAACAGGCTACAGCTACCTGTCACGGACTCAGAACTCCCTTCCTTATACCGTGCCGACCTTAGCTGGATCTCCCCTCTTGATCTTGGCTAAGTCAGCCGAACCCTCAAGTGTAGGCAAAGAACTCAAAGACTACAAGAGAACTTCTAGAGAGAGAAAGAGGATTTTAGAGAGAGCAGCTCTTGAATGACAAATGCTTGAGTTGTTTTTGATGATTTACAAGGGAGGAGGGTACCCTTATTTATAGCCTAACGCCTCCTCAATAAACGATCGAGATCGAATACATCCAACAGTCAAGAATGGTTCTCCAGAATCTTCTCTCATAATATCTAGATATTTACATCTTTGCTTATGTCATCGCTTACATTATCGTGCTTCTAGAATTATCTACATAATTCTACCAATATGTACACAAACCTTTACTTATGTAGAGTGTCTTGCACATTGAATATCCAGCGTTCCTTGTAATGCATGACACTCTCCCCCACCTAACCCGGTGACATCCTCGTCTCCGACTCTTCTCTATAGCGATGTAGGTGGTCTTCAAATTGCCAAAGATCCTTTTGAGTTTCCCATGTGGCGTCGTTCTCTGGCAATCCCTTCCATTTGATCAAGTATTGGGTACTTGGTGGTACCTCTCGTCTTCGCACTACTCGATCAGCTAGCACTTCTTCTACCTCTCGATCAAAGGACTTCGTCATGGTGGAAGGTGCTCTTGTCGAGATGGTTCAAACTGGATCATCCATGTCTTCATGAAACGGCTTTAACATGCTAACATAGAAGACATGATGAATCTTCAGGTTTGGGGGTAGGTCCAGCTTTTAAGAAACTCTTCCTACCCTTCCCACGATCTTGTATGGGCCTTCATACTTGCGAATGAGGCCCTTGTGTACCTTGCAGAACACTTTAAATTGTTGAGGAAGAAGCTTCACCATAACCATGCTCCTACTTAGTATTCCGATGGTCGCCTCTTCCTATCTGCAAACTTTTTCATTTTCTTGGCTGCCTTGACAAAAAAGGATTTGGTCACTTCAGCTTGTTCTTGCCAAGATTTAGCCATGTGGTAAGCTCTTGAACTTTTACCCTTATACAGAGTAGCAAGGGCATGAGGAGTTATGGGTTGTTGTCCCATCACCACTTCAAAGGGACTTTTCCCCGTGGCCTCACTCTTTTGTAAGTTGTAAGAGAATTGAGTCATATTAAGGAGCTTAGCCCAATCCTTCTGGTTGGCAGTAACAAAGTGTCATAGATAGCATTCCAACAAAGCATTTATCCTTTTTGTCTGCCCATCAGTTTGTGGGTGAAAGCTTGTAGAGAAGTATAGCTCCATGCCCATGAGCTTGAATAACTCAGTCTACAGCTTCCCAGTAAAACGGGGGTCCCTATCACTAATAATTGTCTTTGGTAACCCCCAGTATTTTACCACATTCTTGAAAAACAACCTGGCCGCTTCTTCCGCAGTGCAATCCGTTGGGGTAGGTATAAATGTTGTATATTTTGAAAATTGATCTACCACTACCATGATAGATCCATGCCCCTCAGATTTTGGTAGAGTTGAGATGAAATCCATGGAAACACTCTCCTATGGTTGTCCTGGTATAGGTAGAGGCTCCAACAATCCTCCAGGTTATGGATTCACTACTGTCTTATTGGCATACAAGACAAGTCTTCACATAAAGCTCCATTTTGTCTCTCATTTGTGGCCAGTAGTAGGCTGCTTCCAATAAGGCAAGTGTGCGCCTTTGTCTTGGATAACCAGCCCACTTTGAGTCATGACACTCCTTAATGAGCTCTTTTCGTAGGTTCTCCCATTTTGGACAAAAACTCGTCTCCCAATGGTATAGAGAAGGCCGTCTTCTAACAAAAACCTCTTGGTTTTCCCCTCCTTGGCCATCTCTATCAGCTGTCGTGCTATGGGATTATGGCCCATACCCTTAATGATTATTGTTTTCAAGTCGGCCTTGGCTTGACTTATTGCGGCCAACTCCGCTTTTCAGCTTAATGCATTCGCCACTACATTAGCCGTGCCAGGTTAGTACTCCATCACATAGTCAAACTCGGCTAGAAAGTCTTGCCAACGAGCTTGTTTTGGTGTCAGCTTCTTCTTAGACTAGAAGTAGCTGGTAGCCACATTGTCGGTCTTGATCACGAACCTTGATCCTAACAAATAATGCCTCCAAGTGCGTAAGAAATGCACTACAGTTGTCATCTCCTTCTCCTGAACCGTATAATGTCGCTTAGCCTCATTCAGCTTATAGCTCTTAAATGCGATTGGATGCCTCTCTTGCATTAATACCCCTCCTATAGCAAAGTCCGAAGCATTCGTGTGAACTTCGAAGGTCTTGGAAAAATCTAGGAGAGCCAATACGAGTTCCTCTATTACCGCAGCCTTCAAAGGTATCATGGAACTCCTTCGTCTACTCCCATGACTTGTTTTTCTTTAATAAGTCTGTCAAAGGGGTAGAGCAGCCCTTGATAAACAGCCGATAGTAGTTCACCAACCCAAAGAAAGATCGCAACTCAGACACTCATGTAGGTGGTTCCTAATCCTTGATAGCACGAACCTTCTTTTCATCCATCATCAGGGTCCCATAGCGAATTATGTGCCTAAGGAAGTGCACCTTCTCCTTGGCAAAAGAACAATACTCCTTTTTGACATATAGTTCATTCTTGCGCAGGATATTGAACACGGTCTGTAAGTGTTCTACATGGGCTTCCAAGGTGTCACACTATAAATAACTATATCATCTAAGTAGATCACTATAAACCGATCTAGAAAAGGGTGAAAGATCTGATTCATTAAGGTGCAAAATGTTCCCGGTGTATTGGTTAGGCCAAAGGGCATAACCAACCACTGAAAAGACCTATACCTCGTCACACAGGCAGTCTTAGGCTCATCTCTTGTGGTGATGCGAATCTGATGGTATCCTGACCTCAAGTCTAGCTTGGAAAATTACTTTGCCTTGCCAAGCCAATTGAACAAATCTGCTATCAAAGGAATATGATACTTATTCTTAATAGTTACCTTATTAAGGGCCCGGTAGTCGATGCAGAGTCACAATGACGTATCTTGATTGCGTTGGAACAAAACTAGTGCCCCATAAGGTGCCTTCGAGGGTCGTATGTGCCCAGCATCCAGCAACTCTTTCAGTTGTTTCCTGAGTTCCTCCAACTCAGGTAGCGCCATACGATAGGATTCCATGGAAGGCGGGCGTGCTCCTGGCTCCAACTCAATTTTATGATCCACCTCTCGCCAAGGTGGTAACCTCTTAGGGAGCTCTGGTGGAATGATATCATCGTTCTCCTTCAGAACATCTTGGATGGTAAGGGGAAGATCCTGACTATCCTCTTTGTCAAGGTCCACCTCCTTCAAAGCTGCAAGGTAGGTGACTTCCCCTCTTCTAAACCCCTTCTCTACTTGCATCGCTGATAAGTGAGTAACCCGATCATTATTTGTAGCAGGAACCGTGCAAGCAATTCCATTTTCCAGGATACACATAGAGTCATAACATGGCATGAGGAATGCTTTTGCCTTGCGTAAAAAGTCCATACCAAATACCACATCAAATCATCCATAGGGCCTACTGATAGATCCCTTCCACGTGCCAAGGCATAGCTTTACTCCATTGGCTACGCCTTTGTGGGGTTCCGCATGAGCATTAACAGTCTTCATCATTCCTCCCCATGGATGAGTAATCGAGACGTCGATCCGCTGAGCCTCTTCTGGAGTGATGAAGTTGTGGGTTGCCCCGTTGTCCACCATCACCTTTACTGGCATCCCATTCAATGTCGCCTCGACATACATAAGTTATTTGCTTATTGGCGCAAGTTCCACAGGTTTTTCCTTTAAAGCATTCAGAACTCTGAGCGATCCCATTTGCGAGCTAGGCCTTTCCTTGCTAGATCCATCTTTTCCTTCCATGATGGCTAACAATGTACAGAGCTTGGGACAATCCATCATGCGATGCGGCCCTTTGCACACGTAACAACTTATCACACAATTTTTATTCTTCTTCTCCTCATATTGGTTCCTATGGAAGGATTTGCTGGCTCTTCCCTGGGCGGTCCCTTTGCCTTTGTCTCCCCCACCTTTCCCTTGATTAGATTTAGAAGACTTAGGTTTGGAAGACTCACCTTTCTCTCCTTTTTAGTACTCCGTAAGACTCTCGGCAATGACAATAGCTTCATCCATGTTTGTCACACCACGCCGTTAAAGTTCGTGTTTAGCCCAATTTTGAAGACCATCTACGAAGTAGAACAAGGTTTCCTCATTGGAGAGATTAGGAATTTGCAATATGAGAGTGGTGAAGTCCTTGACATAATGGGTAATCTTGGTCTTGTGCTTAAGTTCTCTCAACTTCTTTCGAGCCTTGTAGACCACATTCTCGGGATAGAATTGTTTTTTCAACTCCAGTTTGAAATCTTCCCATGTTGTGATGGTGCAAAGGCCCCTTTCCATGTTAGCATGCTTCCTACGCCACCATAACATAGCATAGTTAGTAAGGAATAAGGAAGCAGTGCGTACCTTGACGGAGTCATCTCCCAAGTTCAAGCTCCCGGCATATCGCTCTATCTGCTATAAGAAGTTCTCAACCTCCTTGGCATCACAAACACCTTTAAAGTCTTTCGGGTTAGGGAGGTCCAACCTTACCTCTATTATCCCACCGACATTGTCTGCAGATGAAGTCTTAGCTTGCCTCTTCAAAGAAGTCTTAAGAGAGTTAAGATGCCCTTGCATGGCGGTAATAACATCCATCACCGTTGCCTTGAGTCGTCTTATAGAATCAGCTTGTTCCTCCTCGACATTGTCGTGCGAATCAAGGTCCGACCTCAAATTATCGAGTTGGTCTAAGGTGTGGGTTTCAAGTGTCTCAAAGTCACTCTCCACCTTGTCCACCTTAGTGACCACCCCTTGTAAGGCTTCCTCCACAGCTGCAACCTTTACAGTCAAGGACGTAATGTCCTCATCCTAGCGGGACATACTCATGCCTCAAGTTTTCTTTGATTGATGAGGAGGTTGGGTCTCCCTACCCCTCTCTTCTCCAGAAACAACAATGTCTTCAGTTGTGCCCGACATTCTTGCCTACAAGTATGATCTCGAACCAACAGCTCCCTCGAATCAAGTATCTGATACCACGTTGTCACAAACTGGGAACTCCATTCCTTGTACCATGTCGGCCTTAGCTGGATCTCCCCTCTTGATCTTGGCTAAGTCAGCCGAACCCTCAAGAGTAGGCAAAGAACTCAAAGACTACAAGAGAACTTCTAAAGAGAGAAAGAGGATTTTAGAGAGAGAAGCTCTTGAATGACAAATTCTTGAGTTGCTTTCGATGATTTACAAGGGAGGAGGGTACCCCTATTTATAGCCTAACACCTTTTCAATGAACGGTCGAGATCGAATATATCCAACGGTCGAGAATGGTTCTCCAGAACCTTCTCCCATAATATTTAGATATTTATATCTTTGCTTATGTCATCGCTTACATCATCGTGTTTCTAGAATTATCTACATAATTCTACCAATATGTACACAAACCTTTACTTATGTAAAGTGTCTTGCACACTGAATATCCAGCGTTCCTTGCAGTGCGTGACATACCGTACGCATAGTACACTTACTTGAAGGACTTGAATATGAGCACCAGAATTATGATGAGAATCATGAGATAGAATCAAAGGAGCAAATACCATGAGAGAAATTAAAACATTCCAAACACAACTTTAAGTGGGAAATCTGATTTGATTGAATCTTTACGTGTTTAGGGGTTAAATACAAAAAAAAATTTATTCAAGAGTTGTAGTATAATGTAACACTTGGGTTATCTCACATGAGGAGTCTTTATTTGACTTCCCTAAGTAAAACTAAGTGCTATAAACATGGGTAGAAAATGGGTTTTAAAATTTGTTTTCTCTAATTTAAAATTTATGAAAGTAAAATTAATTCTAATCTTTTTAGTATTTTTGAAAAAAAAGGAAATGATTTAGCTTAAAAAGGGCGGTATAATAAAATGAGTATTATATGAATAGTAAATGCTCTTGTAAATGGAGCAATGGCTATAATAGTTCAATTAGATGTAGGAGTAAATTTTCACCAAATCTGAATGAAAAACCCCAAACAAACACTTGAGTCTACTATTCTTAATTAGTGATTACTCCAACTAACATAGCAAGCAATCACCTCTTAATATACTATTCAAGTACACTTAAAGTGTGATTAGAATTAGAATAATACAGCTTGCTTTCCTCTTGATATAAATGCGATAATAAGACACTTAATTGATCCAATTCAATCATACTTCCTAACAATAACGATAACTGGTAATATGAGGTGGGCTCACGAGCCCGTTAGCCCAGTAAAATAAACGGGCTCGGGCTGAGAAATCCGAGCCCGTTTAATAATTTTTTTTAAAAAAATTCTTATGCTTTTCAGATAATCAGATCTCAATGTTATCAATTCTCAGTTATGTTGTGTTTAACTAATTCCTCATTTTTTTATTTGACACTTTTTTAATATCATATTTATTTATTTTACTATTATTAAATTTAAAAAATATGTATTTATATATTTTTGTGATTTGAGTAGATGAAAAAAGAAAAAAAAAGTAAGAATGAAATTTGTTTTCTAATACAAATATATAAAAGAAAATAAGTGTGATATGAGTGGATGAAAAAGAGAGGGAGTAAAAATTTAAAAAATAATTAATTTTTTTTAAAAAAGACTGCTAGCCCACCTAAACGGGAATGCCAGCTCATTTGTATTCAGACTAACGGGCTTGGACCAGGCCTTCAGACTCAGGATGGCCCAACACATAGAAAGGATAATATCATTGAGTCAATAGAGATAATATATATATATATATATATATATATATATATATATATATATATTCAACAAGCCAAAGAAATCCAATCCAGTCACATAGATACAACCCGCAAAATTATCCAATTAGGTAAACCAAGTCTCCCCAATACAATAAAGAACAACATTCCTAAAAACTAGGAAATCCAAATACTAATAGAGAAAATAGATTGAATAAAATAAACTCCCCTTAAGCTCTGAACTCAAGCTACCATCCATCTGTTGAAAGTGGGAAAGTCCCACATCGACAATATGAAGAGGGAGGGGGCAGGGAATTTAGTATAAATAGGAGGCCCCCCTCCCTCCTTCAACTCATCCCTCAACTTGCCTTCTTCCTTCTATAAGGCATTTTGTATTTCCTTCTCTCTTATAGTATTTCACTTATAAATTGTTTAGAGTGAAATTAGATTCTGGTATTTTCCTTATTGTTGTCTTATTTATTATTTATTAGCTGCTATTAGATATAGTAGTTGTGATTTATATATTATTAAATTACTTCTAGAAACTTTTCTTTCTAGTATTGTGATTTTCTAGTATAATCAGTTACGCTCTATATATCCCGCTTCCGCAACAATTGGTATCAAAGCCAAGGTTCTGTCAGAGTATGCTCTGTGGTTGCAGTATAATCTGAACTTCCACATCAGAAAAGAATTACCTTGAGGTTTTGCATTTGCAGCTATTAAAAAATATTTGGAGCAGAAATGGCGGACAAAAAGGTTGAAGAATCCACATCAAGTGTCAACAATTCGTCGTCGGCATCTTCGCTTCTGACGAGAATTATGCCCAATGCGAAGTTTGCAGTTGAAATTTTTGACGGATCGGGACATTTTGGGATATGGCAGAGCGAGGTTCTTGATGTCCTTTTTACACAACAATTAGATTTTGCTCTTGAAGAAAGGAAACCAGATAAAATGGAGGAGGAAGATTGGAGGATCATCAATCGTGTTGCTTGTGGTACTATTCGATCATTTCTTTCTAGAGAACAGAAGTATCCATACACAAAGGAAACTTCTGCTTGTAGATTATGGAAGGCATTAGAGGATAAATTCCTGAAGAAAAGCAGTCAAAATAAGCTTCACATGAAGAAAAGATTGTTTCGCTTCACTTATGTTCCTGGTACCACAATGAATGATCATATCACCAGCTTCAACAAGTTGGTAACAGATTTACAGAATTTGGACGTGACTTTTGAAGATGAAGATCTGGCCTTGATGTTGTTGGGATCACTTCCTAATGAGTACGAGCACCTGGAGACTACTCTACTTCACGGCAAAGAGGAAGTATCTCTCAGAGATGTTTGTTCTGCGCTATACAGCTATGAACAAAGAAAGAGGGATAAACAAAGAGGCGGAGAAGCAGAAGCACTAGTCACAAGAGGGCGTGCTGAAAATCAATCGAGATCAAGGAAAGGGAGATCCAAATCGAGGTCCAGACCTAGTAAGGATGAATGTGCCTTTTGTCGAGAAAAGGGCCACTGGAAGAAGGATTGTCCAAAGTTGAAGAACAAAGCCAAACAGAACAATGGGAAGGCTGCTATGGATTCAAATGTAGCTGATTGTGATGATGAAAATTCAGATTTTTCATTATCTACAACGACATCGTTAAAAGCGTCAGGCGTATGGTTGTTGGATTCAGCTTGCAGTCATCATATGTGTCCTAACCGAGACTGGTTCACTAATTTCCAAGAAAGAGGATGTGGAGTTGTCCACACAGCAGATAACACTTCACTTACCGCATATGGCATTGGTTCAGTTCGATTGAGGAACCATGACGGATTGATCAGAACATTGACAGATGTTCGATATGTACCAGATTTGAAGAAAAATCTCATTTCTGTGGGAACTCTAGATTCAAAGGGGTTCAAGATTACTGCAGAAAGTGGAGTGATGAAGATACTTTCTGGTGCACTGGTGGTAATGAAGGGTATCCGGAAGAGCAATAATACGTATCACTATCAAGGTAGTACGGTTATTGGAATAGCAGCAGTGACATCCAGTGATGAGAAGGAGGTAGAAGCAACAAGGTTGTGGCATATGCGCTTAGGACATGCTGGAGGAAAATCCTTAAAAACTCTTTCAGATCAAGGGTTGTTAAAAGGATTAAAGCATTGCAGTTTGGAGTTTTGTGAGCATTGTGTGAAAGGGAAGCATACAAGGGTTAAGTTCGGAACAACTATCCATAATACAAAAGGTATTTTGGATTATGTTCACTCTGATGTTTGGGGTCCTTCCAAAACACCATCATTGGGAGGAAAACATTATTTTGTAACCTTTGTTGATGATTTTTCCTGAAGAGTTTGGGTGTATACGATGAAGACTAAGGATGAAGTATTGGGAATTTTTCTCAAATGGAAGGCGATAATAGAAACACAAACAGGCAGGAGGATCAAATGTCTTCGTACAGATAATGGAGGAGAATACATGAATGATCCTTTCCAGAAGATTTGTGAGGATGATGGCATCGTCAGACACTTCACTGTCAGAAATACACCACAACAGAATGGAGTGGCAGAATGCATGAACCGGACTTTGCTGGAGAAGGTTCGGTGTATGTTGTCCAATGCTGGCTTGGGCAAAGAATTTTGGGCTGAGGTAATTACATATGCGAGCCACCTCATTAATCGTCTACCATCTACTGCTATTGGTGGTAAAACACCGTTGGAACAATGGTATGGTAAACCTGCTACAGATTATGATTCTTTGCATATATTTGGCTCAATTGCATACTATCATGTGAAAGAATCAAAATTGGATCCAAGAGCAAAGAAAGCTATTTTCTTGGGGATCACTTCTGGAGTCAAAGGATATCGTTTATGGTGTCCAGAAACAAAGAAGATTGTATTCAGTAGGGATGTTACTTTTGATGAATCTGCCATGGTGAGAAAGGTAGCAGCTGAAGATACCCAGCAAGGTGATAGTGTTCCAAAGCAGGTGGAGTTTGAAGGAAAGATGATTTTTCCAGTACAAGGAGCAGACGAAGAAACAAGACAAGACTTTCCTGAGGTAGAAGAAGAGCCAGTTAATAGAGAGGTTTTGACTCATGGACCTCAACAGCAACGTGAATCAATAGCAACCAGCAAGCCAAAACGAACAATAAGAAAGCCTACTCGGTTTGAAGACATGGTGGCTTGTGCAACCTCAATTGCAGCTGATGACATTCCTTCAACTTATAAATGGGCTATCCAAAGCTCAGAAAAGGAAAAGTGGAAGAATGCCATGAATGAAGAAATGCAGTCCCTTCATCAGAATGGTACGTGGAAATTGGCCAAACTCCCCAAGGGTAAGAAGGCAATTGGTTGCAAATGGGTATATGCAAAGAAAGAAGGATTTCCTAACCAAGGTTATGTGCGCCATAAAGCAAGATTGGTAGCTAAAGGCTATGCTCAGAAGGAGGGAATTGATTACAATGAGGTATTTTCTCCGGTTGTGAAACATTCCTCTATTAGAATTTTGTTGGCTTTGGTAGCACAGTTAGATTTGGAACTAGTTCAGATGGATGTAAAAACTGCATTTTTAAATGGAGACTTGAAGGAGGAAATCTACATGACTCAGCCGGAAGGATTCAGAGTTGCTGGAAAGGAGAATATGGTGTGTAAACTTGAAAAATCGTTATACGGATTGAAACAATCTTCGAGGCAATGGTATAAACGATTTGACAAGTTTATGTTGCGACATAAGTACAGAAGAAGTAGATACGATCATTGTGTCTATTTGCGGAAGCTTGAAGATGGATCCTTTATATATCTCCTTTTATATGTTGATGATATGTTGATAGCTTCAAAAAATCAGGCAGAAATTGAGAAGCTGAATGTTCAATTAAAAGGGGAATTTGAGATGAAGGATTTAGGCGAGGCAAGGAAAATTCTCGGCATGGAGATAACAAGAGATAGAGAATCAAAGAAACTCTTTTTATCTCAAAAGGAGTATTTGAAGAGGGTGCTAAATCGTTTTGGTATGAATGAGAAAACGAAATCGGTTAGCACTCCACTTGCCCCTCATTTTAAGCTCAGTGCTGATATGTCGCCAAAGGATGAAGATGAACGAGAGTATATGTCAAGAGTACCATATGCAAATGCCGTTGGTAGCTTGATGTATGCAATGGTTTGTACAAGACCTGATATTTCACAAGCTGTTGGAGTTGTGAGTAGGTATATGCATGATCCAGGGAAGGAGCATTGGCAAGCTGTGAAATGGATTCTACGGTATATCTGTAATACTGTAGATGTTGGATTGGTTTTTGAGCAGGAAGGTGATCGATCTTTAGTTGGGTATTGTGACTCAGATTTTGCGGGTGATTTGGACAAACGAAGATCAACTACTGGTTATGTGTTTACTTTTGCAAGAGCGCCAGTTAGTTGGAAGTCAACTTTGCAGTCAACAGTTGCTTTGTCTACCACAGAGGCAGAGTACATGGCGATTACAGAGGCTGTGAATGAGGCAATTTGGCTTCAAGGATTGCTTGGAGAACTTGGTATTGGTCAAGAAAGCATCGTAGTTTATTGTGACAGTCAAAGTGCTATTCAATTAGCAAAGAACCAAGTTTACCATGCAAGGACGAAGCACATTGATGTTCGATATCACTTTATACGAGAAATTTTGGAAGAAGGTGGAGTCATGATACAAAAGATACGGACAACTGAGAATCCTGCTGATATGCTGACAAAGGTTGTGACTTCTGTCAAATTTCAACATTGTTTGGATTTGATCAACATTGTTGAACATTGATTGTTGAATTGTAAGCATAAATTTGTAATTAGAAGAAATTAGGAATGTGGTGGAGATTTGTTGAAAGTGGGAAAGTCCCACATCGACAATATGAAGAGGGAGGGGGCAGGGAATTTAGTATAAATAGGAGGCCCCCCTCCCTCCTTCAACTCATCCCTCAACTTGCCTTCTTCCTTCTATAAGGCATTTTGTATTTCCTTCTCTCTTATAGTATTTCACTTATAAATTGTTTAGAGTGAAATTAGATTCTGGTATTTTCCTTATTGTTGTCTTATTTATTATTTATTAGCTGCTATTAGATATAGTAGTTGTGATTTATTATAATATTAAATTACTTCTAGAAACTTTTCTTTCTAGTATTGTGATTTTCTAGTATAATCAGTTACGCTCTATATATCCCGCTTCCGCAACACCATCTTCAAGAAGCAAAATGAGTTAGCCACGCAGTAATTCAATTGCAGTGCAACAGCAAATTCAGAAACCATGGCAGCCATGAATGGAAGGGAAATATGATGAGAGGATGAAACTAAGGAAGGGTCTGGAAGGACATGGTAACCGATTTTGGGGAAGAGAAAGGAGAAAAGAAGAACTCGCCGGAATCTGGGTAGACAGCTCGCCGGAAACTGGGAATATGTCACAGAAATTCTCAAACACTTCACCAGAGGTTGCAGAACCATACAGAACTCACCACTAAGGCTGGAAATCGATGGGAAGACGGCTGATGGTGTGATACAGTGAGAAATATAGAGATGGTGTGGTGAGTGAGAAGAGCGAGAGAGTTTGACGCTGGAAGAGAGAGAAAGTCACGGAGATGACGGTGCTGTGGAGACGAGATCAACGACGGTGACGGAGTACACAGGGAAGAGAAGTAGTCGGTCTGCAATGGAGCTCCTCTGAGCTCAGAACTCAGTCATGGCACTCCCTGGTTCTCCTTGTTCTGATCTGCTGCGGTCTTTTCTCTTAAAATCTCAGCTCGAGTCTACGGCGGTGGTAAGCTACAGAGACGGTGGTGACGATGGAAGAAGGTTCAGTTCTCTCTTAGCGCTCTCTCATGTCGACCCCCTAAATCTCCGCCTCCTATTCTCTTTTCTCTATTTTTTCCCCCTTTCTTCAGCCCTCCGAATAGCAAGTCTCAGCCAGAAGGCCAAAGTGACCTACTTCCCTGGTTTTTGACCAAGGATCTAAAGGACAATGTTCAAAACTTTCTGGGGACTTAAGTGAAAATATTTGAAACCTTTTGGGTCAAAAACAATTTTCTTAACATATGGGATCTTTCTGTGATTTTTCCTATGCAATTTTCTCCAAAATTTTGTAATTTTCAAAAATTATAAAGCCTTTCTGTAATTTTTCTTAGTCCTCAAAATATTGATATTGAACCTCCAAAATCTCCAATTTTCTTCTAAAAACCTTTGCCATGCAAGATTAAGCAAAAGATAGCTTTAAAAGTTTAAGAAATCATTTGTATAAATAATTAAACAATTATGATCATTTTGCCTTTATTTACAATTAATTCAATACAAATTTTCCTAATTAAAATTAGTGTTTAATCATATAATAATATCTAAAGAAATACATTGAAAATCCCAATTTAATTATAAAAAATATATAAAAATATGGTTCAATCAATTCCCCCACACTTAGACCTTTATACTAATGAACAAAGGCAATTAAGTACAATTTTTTAAATTCAAATCATTGATACATTTGAAAGATGAGTAATTTTATAATTAGAAAGCAATGGCTCAATTAATCAAATTCCTTAAGTCAACATTAGTCATAGTTAAGCAATGCAGAGAAATTAGCTAATTATACAATTCAAAACATTAGAATGAACCACAAGAGACTCTCAATGTATTAGTGTTTCACTCATCTCACCTTGATAATTTCACTTTAGCTCACTTAATTAAACCTTATCATTGGCTTGTAACAACTCTAACATCTTCACTACTAATAACAATTAACATAATGAATCAAGAGGACTTGATTCAGCTTTTGAGAATAGCTTCTGAAGAAAAAGTGATTTTTTTAATAGATTATGAGAAGCAAAGATTATGGAAATAAAAGTGATTTTGATAAAATGAGAGTGTTTGGGTATTGGGTTGAAAATCACTTTTTTTATTGGTCAAAATACTAAAAGGATATTAGCTTTTATGATAATTACATACAAATGATAAGATTATACTTTATGTATTATTTAAGAGTTAAGGTGAAAATTTAACAACCAAGTTTTTCCTAAGGAGTGTCTTATACAAATATAAGAGAAGAAAACTCTTAATGCGTTAGGTCAAACCCATGATTTAACATTAAATTTCATAATAAATACCAAAAATGAAATAAAAAAATATATATGTGTTATTAATTAACTTAACTAATTTTTTAATATAATCAAATTAGATAAAACAATCATATATTAAAGATAGGAGGGAGCATTAAAATTTTAAAATTCTATGAAAAACAAAAGGACGAATGAGAGAGAGAATTTTGAAATTAAAAAAAGGGTAAAGGTGTAATTATGGCCTTGAACTATTTTCAGAGGTGTAATTTTGGCCTTGAACTATTTTTGGGTGCAATTTTGACCCTGAAATAATAAAATTGGAGCAATTCTGGACCTCAACTAACGGAAGTGAAACTCTATTTGCCACGTCATCATATTGTTTGGGGAAAATAACCATTTTGCCCTTACAATTTTATGAAATTTTGCAATTTGGCCCTTAGCAATTGTGTGACACTTTTAAATTAGTAAATGACCTCCAAAAATTATGAAAATTTTCAGAATAAAAGTAGACATGATAACATTTAATTTAATAGATCATATGGAATTTTATTTAGTAAAAATGACCATTTTACCCTTGCAATTTTCGCAATATTTGAAAAATTGGCAGATTTGTCACCGAACTTTAAAAATTCATATCTAATTGTATATATATCCAATTGGGGTGGTTCTAAAGCCTATATGACCCTTATTAAGTCTAATTTTATGAAAAAAAATATAACCTTTAGCCAATAATAACTTCAACATTCCCAGAATTTTTATTTTTAAAGTCTGCTCCAGAAAAACGTTAAATTCGCTGGGCAAAATTCAAAAATTCATTTCTCTTTGTATACAATTCTAAAAATTTCATATGACCTATCAACTTAAAGCTTATCATGTTTACTTTAATTCTGGAAAATTTTAGATTATATGGATGTCATTTACTAATTTAAAAGTATCACACTATCTGACTGCCTCAACAAGAAAATCACATTGATCAGTTAATTGGTACACAAGTTGAAGTTGCTGCCAATGTGATTTTCTGTTGAGGCAGTCAGATAATGTGACACTTTTAAATTAGTAAATAACCTCTACAAAATCTGAAATTTTCCAGAATAAAATTAAACATGATAAGCTTTAACTTAATAGGTCATATAGAATTTTTAGATTTGTATACAAGGAGAAATGAATTTTTGAATTTTGCCCAACGAATTTAACGTTTTTCTGGAGCATACTTCAAAAATAAAAATTCTAGGAATGTTGAGGTTCTTATTGA
Source organism: Albizia julibrissin (assembly GCA_037074505.1). Lineage (NCBI taxonomy): Eukaryota > Viridiplantae > Streptophyta > Magnoliopsida > Fabales > Fabaceae > Albizia > Albizia julibrissin. Next base: position 51,288,807 of record CM073482.1, read on the forward strand.
CTAAAGGTTATATTTTTTCATAAAATTAGACTTAATAAGGGTCATATAAGCTTTAGAACCACCCCAATTGGATATCTATACAATTAGATATGAATTTTTAAAGTTCGGTGACAAATCTGCCAATTTTTCAAGTATTGCGAAAATTGTAAGGGTAAAATGGTCATTTTTACTAAATAAAATTCCATATGACATATAAAATTAAATTTTATCATGTCTAATTTTATTCTAAAAATTTTCAGAATTTTTGGAGGTCATTTACTAATTTAAAAGTGTCACACAATTGCTAAGGGCCAAATTGCAAAATTTCATAAAATTGTAAGGGAAAAATGGTTATTTTCCCCAAACAATATGATGACGTGGCAAACGGAGTTTCACTTCCATTAGTTAAGGTCCAGAATTGCTCCAATTTTATTATTTCATGGTCAAAATTGCACCCAAAAATAGTTCAGGGCCAAAATTGCACCTCTGAAAATAGTTCAGGGCCATAATTGCACCCTTACCCTTAATAAAAAGGGGGGGAGGGGGGACAGATGAGAGAGAGACATGAGATCCACCTACATGAAAAATGATCAATAAGAGAGAAGTAATGGGGCCCACCTACCTTGAAAAGAAAAAAAAGTAGATTTTTCAAAACCGTGGTTTTGGCCAAAAAAGCACTTTTGGCCTTTTCTTTTTAACGTTTAACAATTTTTCCTCAAAATTATGGTTTTTTTTAAAAAAAATTTTAAAGTGCATCCAAACATACTCTTAAAAGGCTTGTAATGTTGAATAACGGCTAGATGAATTGAATTAATTAGAAAAAGAAATTATTGATATGGAAGTCAAAATTAATAAATAAGTTCATATTATCTAAATAACTTGATATAATTTTTCCAATTCTTTTCCAATGTCATAAACAAATGCCTTCTTTATATTTCTTTTGCTTTTCTTTCTATTTACAAAACACTTTTCTATATTTTTTTTCATACTTTTCTTCTCTTTCTCGTCATATTTTTTTCCAACCTATATGAATTTTTTCTTCTTCTTTCTTTTTGACTTACTTTCTTTCTATTTTCTATATACATGGCATTTCAATAAATGCATTATTTGACTTTTTATTGGCAATTCACTTTGATTTTAGCATTGAACAAAAAACCGGACCGGACCGGGCAGTTTAACTGGTTAAGCCGATGACCAGTTAGTGGTCTAGTCTAGTTAAACCATAGCCCATGAACATATTTGAATCGGTTAAAACTGGTGATTTAACTGGTTTGGATTGGTTACATTTCTTTATTCTTTATTTTTTTGTTACAATACATTTTTTTATTCTTTTAACTACTATCTCGCACTATTTTTTGAAAGGAAAATGAAATGTTAAAAACCAAGATAAAGAGAAAAATAGGTAAAGAAAGAACAAATCTAAAAAAAAGATGTTAAAAATTTATTTAAAAAGATATAATAATTATAGGAAAAAATATATTATTACATAAGTATATGCATTATAACTGATACTAATAGATTTTAAGCATTTTTTTCTAAGGATCTTCATTTTTATCTATAGAAGTTTAAACATATATATATATATATATTACCACTAATAAATTATAATGTTTTAATAAGGCCGGTTCGACCAACTGTTAAACCCCGATTGACCCGTTGACCCTTGAACCAGTGCCGTGACTGGTTTATTGCCCGGTCTGTTTTTTTGTTCCTTGGATTTTAGAGTTGTCAAACCCTTCAATATTTTTTACATTTATCAGAGTATTAATGCGCAGTTCAATGGACATATAGAATTAGTACAATATACTGATATAAAATTCATGATTACATTGTATAGAATCCCCACAGGGTTTATACATAATATAATACAAATCCAAATGAATAAGAAAATTAACAGATAACCAATGACAACTATCTTGGTCAGTACCGAACCTTCTGTTATCAGTATCCGCTTCTTTGCCCTCTGTGCCATTTCCTCTAATTGGGTAGATTTTTAATTTTTGGAATGAGTAAGATTCATACCAATCTCAATAGTAACAGAATATCAATCATATAAAATGTGAAAAGTAAACATGCAATGCAACATTTATCATGATGCAACAATCAAAATACCAAGCACATGTCTAATAATGCTTAAGAACTAGGCGATGATTTTGCCCGGGATCAAAATGATCATCTATTTCTGACTTGCACAACAACAACCATACAATGATTATCCTGCACACAGTATACTTATGATCACACAGCATATCACATTGTGCTCATCATGTACACATCATAATTATGATCATGCACACAACAACAACCATACATTGATTATCTTAGACACAACATACTTATGATCACACAGCATATCACATCGTGCTCATCCCGCACACAACATAATTATGATCACGGTGACCATCCTGCACACAACATACTTATGATTACATCCTATGGGTAACAACACCACATAAGCTCATCCACCATGAATGTAACATATTGTAAAAAACATGGTAAATAATGCATATTAACATTCATATAATATATGAGAGATAGGTTACTACCTGAACTCATTTCCAAAGCTTAGCTATAATTAGTCCTTAACTTTCCGTTCAGCTCGGGCAATTATCAAATCCTAAAATTTTTTAAATTGATAACAAATGATTTAGTACTCATTCATATTTTATTCTAGAATTTATAAGTTAGTTATCTTAGCTCAAAATCATATATTTACCAAAATACCCTTGGGGAACTCGGTCTAATTCCCTTTTTATCCAGTATATTTGTACTTTTCTAAAAATTATGACCCAGACTATTTCTACATAATTTTACATGTAGAATCTATTTTTGACTTTAAATTAGGCAAATTCCAGCTTAAATAACATATTTTCCCTTGATAGCCATAACTTAGGGTTTTTAGGGCAAAAGTGTCATTTCACATTCTAAGGCTTTTCATGCTTCACAATCTACTTGAACCCTGCATAATTGTCTCTTCTAAACTCAATGGAATCATCAAAAACATCAAAATCGAGTCTAAACACTGCCAAAAAGCTGCTAGACGAAATTCCATAAAAATTGAGAAAAATGAAAATTTTCTTATTTCAATCAAGCAAACACCTTCTTTTCACTTATAATCACTTATTTAACCTTCTAATCTCCATTTTAAAATAATCAATGGAAATTTGGGTAGTATTTTTACTTAGAAATTGAACATCCAAAGTTACAAATTTATAACAAATAACCAATTTACAACCAAAACAGTAACCACAACTAAGCTTTTGACAAGAATTTCAAAGTCTTTGTAACTTACCTTGTTTCTTCTTCTTTTTCTCCTCTTGGCCGACACCCCTCCTCATCTTTCTTTAAGCTTTTTCTTGTTTGATAACTAATTCAAGATGATATGGAGGTTGAGAAAGAGTTTCATGACCTAGAGCACAAGAACAAGTAAGAATTTCTATTTACTTACCTAGATCTTGCTTCTTAGAACTTATTCTTCTTTCCTTGTTGTTCCTCTTATCCAAACTCTCTTCTCTCTTTCTCTCCTCTTTTGGCAGTGTATAAGGCCCCTTTTATAGAGAATTACATAGTTCTCTAAAGTTCTCTTGACAATCCCCTTAAAAATTATTATTTTATTATCATATTTATCATATGCTTCAATTTAATATTTGTTTATTCCTTGATTTTTCCTTGGATACTTCTAGGGCACTCTTTCATTTTCTTCCTTATTTATTCCATCTGTCAATTCCCTCTTGATATATAGAATATTTCCAAATTTGTTTATTTGGTCAAAATGGCCATTTTACCCTTACATTTTTCCATTTTCGCACTTGCTGTAAAACTTGGCAGAATTTTCATCGAATTTTAGAAATTCATATCTAATTGTATAGATATCCAATTGGGGTAATTATAAAGGTTATGTGACCCTTATTAAGTCTATTTTTAAGAAAAAAGAATATAGCCTTTAGCCAAATAGAAGCTCAAAATTTCCAAAATTTTTGTTTTTGAACACTGCCATAGAAAATTTCCAGTTTCACTGGACTAATTTCAAAAATTCATATCTCCTTGTGTACAATTCCAAATAATTCATATAACCTATCAAATTAAATCTTGATAAGTATACTTTCATTCTGAAAAGTTTCAAAGTTTTCAAACATCATTTGCCTATTTAAAAATGCCACAAAACATGATTGCCTCACTGAAAAATATTCTGATAGCAACACTAACTTGTGTATCAAATAATTATATTGTGTATAGCCTCTAATTGCCTTGTTTTGTCACTTAATATGCTTTTTAATTCACCATGTCATCCCATTCAATACCACCAAGGTATAAAAAAAAATTTAGTGACTAAATTTTGGGATGTTACAAGAGTACTATGAACACTATGAATAAATGATTTGCATATAACACAGGAATGACTTAAAGAGGTAAGCAAAGGGTTTGTGTTTAGGTGAAAGGGTTTAAAATTGAATAACTCTTTCATTTTTGTCATACTAATGCAAATGTCATTTCGAAAAAGAGTAGAAACAAGTTCTAGAGGGTGAAAAACTAAGTGAACTTGCACACATGAAAATTATTCAAGGCTCAATTAACCTTCCAACAAGGTTTCTCTCTAAGCTCACTCTAACACAATCAGCTATATAACAAACTAAAAATAAAACATTTACTTAATTGTTCCAAATGCTAACCTTACAAACATGATTATTTGAAACATTGCAATCAATTATAATAATGCTCAACTCTTAAATACACTAATGATGTAGAACTCTCTTTCTCAAGACAAAGAGTAACCAAAAATCTAATTGTAGGTTCATTTCTTTCCCCATTCACTTGAAAAGCAAAACATGGTTTTAAAAAGTTACCAAAACACTAGATCTCATGAAAGCTCAAAGAATTTACAACAAATCACATTCTCAAAGTGGCAAATGCGACCCTTTACCACTTTAAGCATGTATCAAAGTAAGTCATTCTTGAAAAAAATTTTGAAAAATTTTCTAGTTAATGGTATTTTCTCATTTAAAAAAATTAATGGGATTCAAAATTGTTAGAACTGGCTGACACCCAAGAGGGGGGTGAATTGGGTGTGCGATAAGAAAGTATGATCTTTTAAAATATTTTCGCAACTTATCAAATCAATACATGCGGAAGTATAGAAACATAAGTAGATATGTAAATCATATATGCTGGAAATGTAAAAGCATTGGGAAGAGAATGTGCAAACTGTGATTTATCCTGGTTCGGTCCAATCCATGATGACCTACGTCCAGTCCCCAGGCTCCACCTGAGATTTCCAATCCACTATGTTCTTGTTTAACTGGGCACAAGATAAGCCACTACAAATTCACAAGAGTAACTCCCCCTTACACACTATAAGGTTTACTCCTTCTTACAGCAAGTCGAGCAAAGCAATCCAAAGACCTTTCTCTCCTGCTTACCCGTGCAAGTCTTACGAGCAGCAACGTTCTCTCCTGCTTACACCACTGTAAGTCTTACGAGCAGCAACGTTCTCTACTGCTTGCACCTTGTAAGTCTTACGAGTAGAAAGTCTTACTGGCAGCTTCCCCGTAAGGCAATCAATCTACTCAAGGTCCCTCTACCTTGAGAACACTTCTGAAATACAGATGAAGTGTTTACAGACTCTCTCACGGGGTAGATATGATACTCACTGAAGTACAATACAAAATATTCTCACTCTCAAGTATACATGATATATAAACAGATAAGAGCAGAGAGTATATGAGGTGGACGACTTATAATATCAGCATATTGACATAGTTGGGTTCAGGTCGCTCGTGTGTCTGTTCGCTGTAGTATTTCTCTGTAAATCTCCATCTCTTCTTCTTGAATGCTTCGGTTTATATAAGATAGGTTGAGAGCCGTTGGAGCATTCAAATATTTTTCCGTTGAAAGCCCATCGTGTGTCTGACAGATACTTCAGCATTTTCTATTGATATGACAGATGCTTCAGTTGTTGCTTATAATTAGCACGTTACTGGTTATTTGTTGAATATTGCTAGTGCCCATGACTAGTTGCCATCGAATGTTGTTCCGATGAGTGGTAGTGGATAACACCTGTAATACACTGACAGAAAATAGTCGTTAGAGAATCTTTTAAATATCACTCGAGTGATTATACATTTCACTGGGAGTGTTTTCTCAGAAGCAATATTTCACTCGGGTGAATTTTAACTTCACTTGCAGTGATTTCTGAAAACTGAAGAATTACTGGAAGTAAACTTGATTTCACTGGAGGTGATTTTCAGAAGATAATATTTGACTGGCAGTGATCTCTATTGATTTGGAAGTGATTCTTATTCTGAGATGGCTTTCACTGGAGGTGCACTAGATTACTAGCACTAGAAGTGATTTTCTCAGGATAGTATTTTACTCGAACATTTAGATAGCTTCTGGAGGTGTTTCTGATAAAAATAGTGAATCACTCGATCTATCAGTAAATTCTCTGGCTGTGATGTCAATTCACTTGAGTGCAGTATTACTTCACTGAAGGTGATTTTCATGAAACAACATTTCACTCGGATGGCTCACAATATTACTCTGGTGATTTCATGTTTCTTTCAACCCTGAAAGTGATTTATCAAAATCAGTACATCACTTGAATTATCAGTTCATTCACTGATATCTCACAAACGAAAGATCACTTGAATGGATATTAGTTCATTGGAAGTGATCTGGTGCATATTGGTAATCTCTGGAAACGATCAGTTACGGCATTGGAGGTGATCTGAGGAATTTTAATATTCACCGGAAGTGATTCAACAACCACTGGAAGTGATTTGAGAGAATGTGTAATTCACCAGAAGTGATTCAGCATCCACTGGAAGTGATCTACGAAAACAACATAATCACTCGAGTGATTTTGGCATCACTGGAAGTGATTTTGCAAACAATGAATTTTTCTTGCAGTGATTTTTGATTCACTGGAAGTGATTCTGAAAAATCTCATATCACTCGAGTGATTTTGGCATCACTGGAAGTAAAATCCGAAATAGTGAAAAATTCTTGCAGTGATTCTGGCACCAATGGAAGTGATTTACTATATCACTCGAGTGAATTCTGGAATCACTCGAGTGATCTGTTCTTCATATCACTTTTACTTCGTTGTTGCATTTCCAATTCTTCAGCAAACAGAGGTAAACTTACAGATGACATAACTCTTCTAATATGACTCCAAAATTGCTATATTATATATCAATGGAAATCTCTTGAAGTCTAGTTTCATATGGCACCGGTTTCAGCTCAATTGGATCTGTGGTTTGAGAGTTATAGCCAAAACACCAAATCTGTTCCAGAAAGTGACGCTGATATGAAGGCAAGATTCGAACACTTATATATCCTTCGTCAGAGCTCCTTTGATGTTTCTTATGGTGTCACAATGACGCATTGGAAGTTTTTTTTCATATGCAACTGGTTTGGTCTCAATTGGAGTTGTATTTTGAGAGATATGATCAAATAATCAGGCCTCGCTCAGCTGGACGAAAAACAGAGTCTGAAAAACTGCAAATCACTCGAGTAAACAATGAATCACTGCAAGTGATTTTCAGAATCACTCGAGTGATTCTGAAATCACTCGAGTGATTGTTAAAATCACTCGATGCTACAGTGCTGCTACAATAAGCTACAGTGAAATATGCTACAGTACCGTATGCTACAGTGCCCACTGCTACAGTACCCATAGAACTTGAATCTTCATATTTTTCATTAATTCTTGCAAGTTCTTCATTCCTCAATCTCTTTCTTTCATTGCTTGACTAATCTACAAGATATGTAATATTAAATGGTAATTAGTCAAGGTAAGAGACAAGTATATTATGCAAACTTTTGCTCTCTTAATATTTGACATCTATATTTGGCATCATCAAAACTAATCATATTTAACAAAAATGTATTCCCCTCCCCACACTTAATTAACACATTGTCCTCAATGTTTATAAAGTATCTCTATTATTCTAACTTGTTCCTGAGTGAAGTGGAAAGTTGTGAAGTCCAATTGCAATTGGAGCACAACACGTCAACATCACATAAAGAGAGAAAATGAGAAACAATTCAAAATAATGGAGAAAATCAAGGTAAAAAGGCACAATGATGGTGGAAAAGGACCCATGAAGTTGATTCCCCAAACATCAAAGACCTCACAAAAGAGCATAGGTGGTTGTGGCATCTCATGTCATTTACCTAACCTCCCAAACCGTTGGCATTTATCCAAGGAACAAAAAATCAGATCGGGTAATGAACCGGTCACAGCACAGGTTCAAGGGTCAATGATTCAACCGGGGTCAGACTGGTCATATTAAAATATTATAATTTATTTGTGGCAATATATATATTAATATATTTTTAAATTTCTATAGATAAAAATAAAGATATTTAGACAAAAAATGCTTAAAATCTATTAGTATTAGTTATGGTGCCTATAGTTATGCAATGATATCTCCTTTCCTATAATTAATTAATAATTATATCCTCTCAAAATCTTATTTTTTTTAGATTTATTCTTTCTTTACATACTTTTCTCTTCATCTTAATCTTTAAACTTTTATTTTTTCCTCAAAAATAGTGTGAAATAGTAGTTAGAGGAATAAGAAAATGTATTTCTAAAAAAAATGGTAAACCGGGTGGACCAGTCGAACCATCGGTTTTGACCAGTTTAAACTGGTTCACCGGTTTGATTCATCAACCGTAACGGGCTACCGACCAGTCCGCTGTTAAACCGGCCAGTCCGGTCCGGTTTTTTTTACCTTGCATTTATCACATGCCTTACAATACAAGTATGCATCCTTAAACAGAGTAGGCCAGTAAAACCTAGCCTCCAAGACTTTCCTAGAGGTCTTGTTAGTACTAAAATGTCCACCACAAACCATTAAACGACAAACAAAATGTATGTCCTTAGACTTAGTCTTTGAAATACACCTCCTGATAACTTGATCATTATTTGGTCTCCATAAATAAGGCTTATCCCCAATATAGTGTTTAGCTTCTCATTTAAGTTTCTAAGCCTGAAAGGAAGACATATGCTCAGGGATGAGACCGGTCATAATATAATTAACAAGATTAGCAAATCAAGGACCATAGACAGAGATAGACATATGGGATGAAAGAGGAAATTCATCACAAACAAGGTCAAAGTCAAATACTCCCCTTGTACCATTTGAAAATCTACTCAAGTGATCTGCTATAAGATTCACAGTTCTAAGCCTATCCATAATGCTAATGTCAAACTCTTATAGCAGACTGAGGCTTAATGAAGACAAACTTTACAGCTGCATGATTTGTAAACACAACCACCTTGAAATTGATTAGATATTGTCTGAACTTATCTAATGCAAATATCACATCAACCAATTCTTTTTCAGTAGTAGTGTAAGTCTTTTGTGCACTATCCAAAGTTTTGGATATATAAGCAATCACATGAGATAACTTGCTACATTTTTGACCTAGGATGACCCTTATAGTAAAATTAGAGGTATCGCATGCTAGTTCAAAGGGTAAGGTCCAACCCGGTGCACTCAAAATAGAAGGTGAAGTCAAGTGTGCTTTTAATTCATCAAATGCTTGTTTACAAGGATTGTCAAAGACAAAATCAAGATCTTTTTGCAATAATTTAGATAATGGTAGAGCTATCTTACCAAAATCTTTTATAAATCGCCGATAAAAATCAACATGCCTAAAGAAAGAACTAAGTGCTTTAACAGCAGTAGGGTAGGGCAAAAAGAAAATCACCTCAATTTTAGCTCTATCAACTTTAATGCTCTTGCTAGATATCAAGTGTCCAAGTACTATTCCATGATCAACCATGAAATGACACTTTTCATAATTCAAAACCAAATTTTTCTCAAAGCATCTAACAACCACATTGTCCAGACTATCTAAACAAGCATAAAATGAATTGCCATACACTATAAAATCGTCCATAAAAACCTCCATGCAATTTTCAAGGAAATCACACAACAGTGACATCATACAATGTTAGAAAGTGCTAGGTGCATCACACAATTCACCCCTGAAGCTTTCAACTTGTTACAATTTTCATCCTAAAAGAATTTCTTGATGAAATTTTCGTCTCAACGTGTTTATTTTGCTGTAATTGAAACCCTAACTAACAAAAATGTTAGATGGAGTTAAGATTATCATATAAGCCCCATATATTAGTGTCGGGAATCTAAATAATTTAAAACATTACCTTAATAAAAAAATTTGACCCATTGCCACGTACTCTACCTCACTCACTATTAGCACCTTCACTCAGTCAGTGCCTATCATCCATGTCATCTACCTGTCAATGTCGTCTTTGTGACTACCACTCTTCCTCCTCTCAAATTTGATAGTGGTTGAGTTTGTAAAGTAGGAAGAAGACTGGTGCTACAGAGCTTAAGTTGTTTGATAACAAAGGCAAATCATGGCAAAGGAATAATAGTGGTGACTAAGATCTCACTACCCCTCAAACGGGATGGTCATCGCTGATGAGAAATGTCGAGTTCTCACAAAATAACCAGTTTCAATAAGGATTTGCAGTACAGAGAACCTGGATCGTTTCCCACAGAATTTACAAGCAGTCTAAAACATTCGAACAATAATCGATTGGGGGGGTTTTTAATTAAACTATTAACGAACAATAAACTCAGATTAAAGATATAAATTGAAAATGAACTAGATCAAACAGATTAAAATGACTGACCATAGGATTGGGATTCATAGTTTCCTACCATCATCAGACGAAGATTATAACGAACTCGTGATTGGATCTGGACGAACCGAAATCTCTGTGTTCGTCCAGAAAATCCCTCGACTAGACGATCATCTAGGTTCTGTTCGTATGGGTGGCGTGCTACTGTACAATCATTTAGTAGCACTGTAACCCGATCCGAACTGTGTCTTTGGGATGTACCGATCCGAATATTAAAACAAACATTCAAACTATTCCATAAATCGGATCCGATTAGAGTAAATAGAAATGAATTACGTTACCCGTTTAAGTATGTCCTCTGATTGGAAACGTGAATCCTCAATTCATATGTCAGTCACAGAAACTTAGCTGGACATGGCTGGAAAATCCAAAGAACGAACGAAGAACACGAAGAACATTTCAGAGAATTTAGAACTTCTGAATTCAATCCCAAAAACGTCCACACAACATTCTGTCTAATGTTTCAGCTAACTTAGGTTAAAACCTAATTGCCAAATAGGCCAGGGCCCATCAGTTCAGCCCAAAACGAAAATCCATACTAAATAGTGCTTCATTACAAAATTTGGGCCCAATAAAAATCCAGAAAAATACATATAACATTGACTGCATTTTTGACTATCCTCTTGTCCGAATCTTCCCTTCAAGTCTTCATATCAATTGTTTCCCTCTGAATCATCTAAAAAATGAGACAAGAATGAGATCATTCGGATATCTGGTTCAAGAGTTAAGATCAAAATAGAGAAGGGTTGTAAATCTGGAATTTTTATTATTAAAATATGTTAAATCCAATAAAACACTCAAAGCCCAAATAAGCATAAAAGCCCATTATTTATTACTAAACAATCTAAATTTATTAATCAAGAGATACAAATGAGTGTAATAAATATTCAATTATCAATCGCCACTCCTTTTTTGGACCATCGTTGATGATTTTTTCATTCTCCTTTTCATATATCTTCTTCTTCAATTTCTTTAAGATGACTGACAAATGCTCATCGAGACACATTATGCTATACTCTCTCTTTTCTCGTAAACTGCCTTTCTTCGATGGTGTTTGATTTCTTTCAAAACTCTAGCTTGGGTTCCACGATTAACTACTCAAAGATTTAGGGAGTTTTAGATATTTGGAAAGATAGTATCGCAATTTAGATTGTTGATTGTATCAGTTGATTTGATCTTGTTTTCCTTCTACATTGTTGTGTTTTTCACACAATTTTGTGAAGGTCTTATCTAAACTTTTGCCTGAAGTCGTTCCCTTGATTTATGTCAATTTTGTGTGTTTTGGGTTTGGTGGGTTATTATGTGTTTGTAAGAAGAGAGTTTTTCAATTTTTGACATTCTTTCGAGTATTTCTGAGAGGAGGATGAGATTTAGAGGATGAATGATGCCGATACTGTGAAATGGAGCACGTAAGGGGTACTTTATGATGAATGATTCTATGTATTCTAACAATAACTATTGTGATTTTCCAATCCATTTGGATAGGGAAATTTTGTTAGTTTTTTTAGATCATAGTATAGGTTTTTTAGGATCTAATTTTTATCAATGGAAAAAATGATATGGCAAAAAAAGACTAGTGAAGTGGCCACACAAGCAAAATCAAGTAAACTTGACGGTTAAATGCTTGGGATATGTTACAAAGGACAAACATTACATCAATTTAAAAATAGCTAGACAGAAATTAGGCCTACAAATACTTTAGGTTGGAAATAATGACAAGTTGAAAACTTAGGGTATGGATTGTACTTTAGTCCTAAAAAAATTTGGTAGGTGTCATTGCCTTGAGTGCCTATTTCACATGAGAGATTTGTAGGGGAGGAAAAATTATTGCGAGTTGGATTTGAAAAAAATTAAGGAAACGAGATTACAAAATTTTAATAAGATAAGATGTAAGATAAAAGAGTAAAAAATTTAATTAAAAAATTTTAACCCCATTTCTCTAAAATTTGTAAATGCAACGCCAAAAAAAAACTCCCTTCTATCAATTTCCCTCATTTCCTCTCATACTAAACAAATCCTAGAGTCACATTTGGTATGCTGGAATTGGGATATATGGAAATGGAAATGGAATTGATTTCGATATAGATGTCTATTTGGTATGATGGAATTGGAGAATTTCATAATTCCATTTCCACCAAAATTGATTGAATTCATTTCCATCATACAACCCCAAGATTTGCATTTCTATGATTGTTGAGCTCATTTTCTCCCCTTCTTTCTTTTATTCATATTTCAAGCTCAAAGTCCTCCTTTTTCCACTCAATGCCACTGACAGTAGCGACTCCACCAACCAACGACAACAACTCTACCGACTAATAGCAGCAACTTCACCAGCCAATAGCGGAAACTCTACCGACTAACGACAGTGACTCTATCGATCAACCTTAATAGTTTGACTCTAGCGATCAACTATGGCGTCTTCATAGCTTCGATGGCAACCTTCATTAAACAAATCTGGGTTCTCAATGACTTTTTTTGCTTCACGACTTTTGGGTCTTCATAGCTTTTAGGATGATGATGATGATTTTTAAAGATGGTGGTTTGACAATGATTGCTCTGTTTGGAATAGTGGTTTGTTTGCTGGTGGTGTCATGTGAGGTTATGGCAAAGTCTTTATTTTTTTAATTTAGAAGGGTATTTTGGTCTTTTTATATAAAAATTAGGTCATATTCCACCAACATACCAAACATATTTTTAAACCTCATTTCCATATCCATCTCCATATTCATTTCCATATCCATATCCATTAAAATCAATTATAGTGTACCGAATGGCCTTTGAAAGATCTCAATAACATGCATAAGTTAATACTATTTCTAATGATATTACAAAATTTTAATTCATTTGAAAAAAGTTACTGTTTTGGATGTAAAATAATGTGGTTGAATAATTTTTATTTAAAAAAATTATATAGTATCTTGAAGTTTTTTTTTGTAGTATGCAATATTTTAAAATATACTTTAAATGTCATTCACTATCTTAAAGTAATTTTTGGAGCTTTTAGTACTTTAAAAATATTTTTTCATTTAGAAATGACTTAAAAGTTGAAGAGCTATTATAAAATTAATTTTAACAAATTAATTCAATTGTTTTGTCATTGAGATTAGGAGGTTACACTAGGGGGTAATTTGATATTTTTAAATTTGTATATTGGTATTTTTTTTATCAAACTATTAAGATATTTATTATTTTTATAAGTTCCAACAAAAAGCAAAGGTACAAATATGCACATCAACTTTTTTCAGATGTGTGCCCAACACTATATACAAACTTCAATACAAAAATACCTATTGTCATTCTAAAAGGGTTCTAAAATGTCATGGCTTTTTTTTCCCCAAACAAGCATTAAATCCCCCCATGCCATGCACGGATAGAATTAACTTTACAATCTTATATCAAATTATTCCTTTTCAAAACTAACGTAATTACTATCACTCCCCATGACAATATTCACTTAAAACTAAGCACACATTACAGGAAAATACCACCAACTTATAACACCTGCACCAGCAGCTCTTTACACATAAAAATAGTACCCAATCACAATAAAATGATATAAAAAATCCACCAACACCAGGGTACCAAAAAACATCAGGCAAATTGCATAGACTCAACCAAAAAAAACAACCATTAATACATCCTAAACCCAATAATAAAATAACCAAGAGGACCAATACCATAATAATGCACATAGACAGTGACTATATTCTCAATCGTTGCATGACCCAACAAACCTGGCCCACATAGTTATAATTGGAGATATTTCACATATGGACTAGACTGTGAACAGTGATTTTATACCCCCAAAAAAGGACAAACTGAATCATTATTGTGACGTCTCGAGTTCCACTGCAACCTGATACAACTATTACAAACCAAGCAAAATTCATTGGTCATAAGGGGACCTCTGTTCACTAAATCAATACCTCACCCAAGGCGATTGACTTAGCGACAACCCACATTGCAGTCCCTCAATACCCTGAACAACACCACTATTAAGACCGAACCGGCCACGATTGACGGCATCCCAATGGAAGAAGGAGACACATCGAAGCAACCCACATAGGAACAAAAATAAAAAGTAAGTTCTCAAATTATAGATCCCACTTGGTATATGAAAATACCAGTGATTTGATATACTTTCCCCTTCTTCTACTTTCAAATCCATGTAGAAAAACCTACCAAATCGAATATAACTCATGCTTTGGATTTAACAATGACAGTTTGAGCTAGAAAAATCAGAAATGGGATTTTTGAGCTTGCAATCTAACATAAATGCACATAGATATATTGTCATGAATTAATTTTCATAATCTGTCATGCTAGGTATATTGTCTGGAAAATTCCTTATAGTTGTACTACTCTCATGAAAAATAACATCTCCTAAATTATGGTTGTCAGATTATATGAGTTTATTACATTTATTATTGTTGGGCCAATTATGAATGCCAGATTATATTATCTAATCAATTATTACCCTCCATGTTTCCTGATTCAACAAACACTATCAATGAAACATGACTATGAATCAAAACTTCTGTAGGCATTCTAATCAAATGCAAATGTACAAATAAATGCAGCCTGATATAAAATGTAAAATTGTAATGATAAGCAACATAATGCTCACCTCCCTTCTTCAAACACTTCATCAATAATCACAATCTCCCACTGTTTCCATAATACGCCTATGATCCTCTTCAGAAAAATAAAAGTGCACAATTTGAACAGAACCACCCATGTATATAACCAACAACAAAACCATTACCTCAAGCATCATTATTTGTTGTCCCCATAGAAACGAAGATTAAACGGAACAAACCTACCTAGATCGGCCACCTCTGTTGGATGACAACACAAGCGTTGAAAAACTTTGTTCACTTTAAACATTTCAACCACTTTGGTTTGCCTTACAAATGAAATATTGAACTCGTCTTCACATCCCATATCGACAGCGTTGCCAGAGAACAGTAAAATCTTATGAATATATCATTCTTGCAGATTCTTAGTAAATTCTTCATCATGCACCGTTTCCATTAACTGCAACAATATACGATTATTCTGCATACAGAAAACATATACCTAAAAAACAATTCCACACATCATGAAATAAGTAATAAGATCCGCTCAACTCAACTACCAAAAAAACACCGACTATTGATTGAACCACCATCGCCTTGCAAAAAATATGAAGTGTATACCATACCTTGAACCTACTTCATCAGTATAAAAGACTGGCTGAATTTGCCTCAAGTTCTTCTTCCACCTCTATTTCGTTATCGCCGCTTAGAAGAGAACAAACCAAGCACAACAAACATACCTTAGAAAACATTGCCTTATCAATGAATATAAACCCTTTATTTCCAAAATATGGTTAACCGACTTTGACACGTCTTGTCTAACAATTAATAGGATGCATTAAATATTAAAACCTAATCCAACAACCTACAGCTACACAGTTGCCATAACAAATGGGAAATTTCAACCCAACATCTTTCTTCATATTAAAGAAAATATTTCCCTAATACCAAAAATATACCACTTTAAAACCCACCCATCCCAAAAAAATCCCATTATTTAAACCATAAACGCAAAGTGGGACTCCACTTTGACCCTATAACTTTGTTGTTGATGACTAAGTACAATAACATCTAAATTTCTTTAGCTTGTTACCAAAAATCATTTGCTTCCTTTTTTCCATTTTTGTAATCCATTAATTATATATAGTTCAATTTAAACTATATATTAAGTAAAGTTAACGAATATAAGCATACTTTCCTGACATAATTGGTAAGCACCAAAACATTAACGGTGTAGCAGCAAGCATTGGTTTATCCCATTGTGCCAAACAATATGCAACCATTTAGTAATAACTCTATAGTTTGTTACAAATTACTGCAAAAAGAAGGACATTATCCTCTAATCCATCACAACTACATGACAGTAATGAAAAATTCTATAACTAAAAACATGCTTGAACTCAAACGCATGAACCTGTGCCACCTTCAATCACTGCAGGTTACAAAACACCTCTTTGTATACCACATTTATGGTTACTGCTTTACTAAATTCAGGACAGTCACCTAAAACAATCTTCAAACCCCCCATACTTCTTACTCTTAAAAGGGTGACATAAAGCTGACCATGACTAAATACAGGCTTCAATAGAAATAAACCAACATTATGCAAAGACTGCCCTGGCTTTTATTAATTGTCATGGCAAATGAAATTGTTATTGGAAATTGCCTTCTCTTCATTTGAAAAGGCAATCTACTGTCCGATGGATTGAGATCCATTCTATGAATCAACACCTTCTCATTAGGATGTGATCCATTCAAGGTGACTGCTTCAATAATAGACTTACCAAGTTTGCTTACCCGAAGCTGAGTACCGTTACATAAACCTGCTGCTTGATCAATGTTCCTAATCAACATTATTGGACACCCAACCTTCAATATCAATTTATGTGATGGGAGACCCAAATACTTAAGGGCATTCAAGAACTCATTAGGGTGCAGCTCCTCAAAGCAATCACTATCCTGGCATGTTTTACATATTGTGTTATAGCTAATGTACTCTATAGCTTCCCTTGTTAACTTAGAACACATGTACTCATTTAACTTATCAACACACTCAATAGTAGGGGCCAAAATATCCCTTTCATTGAAATATTTGTTATTAGTTAAATTTGACTCCAAATCAGGATATGTTGCATTGACAATAGCCTTTATAGGATCCCCATTACTTGAAACCAACAATTATGGTGGTATCTCAATATTTACAGCCCCATCATGGGGCATCCCCAACTTCCCATCACCAACATCAAGAAGCCATTGAGAAAATTTCTGTAATTCCCATCGATCTTCATTTGATGATGGTGCAGACAATCGCATGTTCTCCTTTAGCACAAATACATGGCAGTAATGCCATATATATGATGAGCTGATGCATGCATCCACAATTGTTGCCCTTGAACCTCTAGGTATTACTGGAAGGATTTGATGGAAATCACCCCCATTAAAACACACTTGCCACTAAATGGCCTGTTACAATAAAGAATATCCTTCAATAACCTGTCAAATGCTTCAATGCAAAACTTCTGCACCATTGGACCTTTATCCCAAATAATTAACTTCGTCTCTTAAATTAATTATGCCAACATGGAATTCTGTTTATTGTTACAAACAGAATCCTCATTAACTTGAATAGGGATAGCGAATCTAAAGTGAGCTATCCTACCTCCTGGTAATAGTGTGGCAGCTATCCCACTGGAGGCAACGGTAAGAACTATA
This sequence comes from Albizia julibrissin, assembly GCA_037074505.1. NCBI lineage: Eukaryota > Viridiplantae > Streptophyta > Magnoliopsida > Fabales > Fabaceae > Albizia > Albizia julibrissin. The sequence continues at coordinate 51,306,759 of CM073482.1, forward strand.
TGACCATAGCCCCTTAAAGTAAATGCCAAGGCATTCCACAAAAATGTCTTCCCAATACCTCCATAACCATATACAAAAAAAATGCACCATTTGAATCCTCCAATGCGGCCATAACTTTATCACAAATAACCTTTTGCTCCATGTTTAAAGAACTCATCATCTGCAAAGATTTCTCTTTTAACAGCACACGATCATAGTTTAACTTTTACAATATAAGCTAATTATAAACCTCAAATGTAGTCATTTGTGTCGGATATGGAATATTTGGAAAATCACGAAGACTTCTACCATTTTTTGTAACAATGTCTGAATCTCTCTTTGGGCAGCCTGCTCCTTCTCGTGCAAAGAAAAACATACAGCTACAAAAAAATAAGAAATTTATGATGTCATTAAATATAATAAATCAAACCAAAGATTATAAATGACTCTGCATTTCCATACCTGCCAAGAGTTGTTCACCATGTGGTACATACAGCATGTCTTCACATAGAATAGAAGATGTCTCATTCCATACATGCTCTGGACAATTCAAACATGATGCCAACAACATACTCACAAACATCTTCCTTAGTAAAGAACCAACAGCCCAAACAGATGCTTCTTTGATGACACATACGTATTCCTTGTCATCATCTACCAACCCTCTTGCAAAACATGCAGCCCTAAATGAAGAATATACTACGCCATCAACCGTTCTTAACTCCTCAAATTATCTCGGTCCCTTGACTTTAGTGAGTAAAATCCTAAGATAGTATAATTCACCAGCAGATAGAGATACAAACGTCATCCTTCCAACAACAAACCCTTTCTGCCTCTTCTTCCATATACGCTGGCTCCTAACGATACATAATAGTGTGGGAATTCTGAATAAAGTAGAGTCCTCACAAAATCATCAGCATCATTGATAGTCATCCAAGCTAAGAATATTGATTCGCAAACTCTAGGTTGATCCAACACCTGTCCAATATAATCCGTATTAGCATATACGACAGATGGCTGGTTAGGTAAATGAAAACTGAGTCACTCAACTAATGGATTCCTATAGTGTATTTCAAATCCAAATATATGCCACGCAGCCTCACATGCAGAGATATACCGGAAGTTATAATACTGCTGTATTTCATCACTCACATTGGACGGTTCTTGATCTTTACTGTTGTCATACAAAGAGGAAACAACTCTATCATGACCTTTGCTAATATACTTGAATAAGTAATTAATGGCAGTAGACTGGTTATACTTCTCAACATTTATATGTGCTTGGAACATCGACAACAACTTAGGATTGTACGGCACCACATACCGATTGTCAAGTTCAATACCTTTGACTTCAACACTCCTACCATAATCTCTTCTACGATACGTAGGATACCTATCTTCATCAACCATAGTTGTATTACAAAATTTCTTAGAGAAAATTTTTTGCATCTATTATCCTTCATACACGGAGCCTTTAAATTTGATCGTCTACAAGGACTATGCATCATATACTTCTTGACTAACTCATAAAGCTTTGGAAACTTCTCCTGATCAGGAATCTCAGCACATATAACATCATCTATATCAGACACATCCTTCAACTTGTATTGAGGTTTCAACCACAAAAAGATATGCACATGTGGAAGGCCTCTCTTTTGAAATTCAATGGTATATACCTCTGGAAAAAAATGTAACTTATTTAATACAAATTCAAACAATCATGCAATTATTAAAATACACTGAAACTACATAATTTGTTAATCATTACCTGCTCTAACCTCACCAAAAATTTTCTTCCATTTAATTTTCTTCATCAATGCCTTCAACTTCATCTTAAATACCCTTGCAAGAATATTTGGCCTATCTGATGGGGAAACCTTGCCCTCTTCGCACACCTTTAAAATTTCCTTCCATACAGGATTACATGTGAATGTAATGAACAAATCAGGATACCCAGCAAAAGCATATAGTGCCATCGCATCTTGGTAATTTTGCACTATATAACGTGCTCCTCCAGTAAATGAAGATGGCAAAACAATGCATTTCCCAGTTGAGGCAGCGCTTCTCTCTCCCCTAGTCAATGCATCAGATAGCCCTTAGTATAAATCAACCCTTAGTTCTTTCTGGTGTGTTCTTATCCATAATATCTGTTGAGACTCAATCATAGTATATGCATCTACTATAAATTGTTGAAGTAATCTACCAACACTTAACAATGTTGATACTTCATTGTCCCCTGACATCAGTCGATAAGCAAAATATTCCCTCATACTCACCTTCTTTTTCTTCTTTGTTTTATTAATGGTCTCTTCATGATGATCAAATCATCCCTATAACCATCCTCACCCCTTGGGAACAAAAAAGGATATTGAAGAGGGAGATAAGCAGCATGTAACTCATCTATACGCTAGATGGTCCCTGACAACTCTTCAACAATAATGTCCTTTCTTTGAAAATTGATGTCAAAGTCATCAACAGTCAGAGCTGCAATCTTAGAAGCTGATGGCAACTTGTAATTTCTGCCATCTGACTTTCGAGAACCAATCAAACAGAGCCTAACATGACTATGTTGACCCTGACTTATAATTTGTGAAGCAAGTCAGTAGTGTTGAACAAATAGATTATAATCATCTAACACTGATTTGATTGAGCAAACAATGTCTTCGTCAATTGTTGACTCCTTCACATGCTTGCTACAAATACACATAATATCTTAAAAAATAGAATTACAAAAATCAAAATATCTTATTCATAACAATAACTTGATGCATACATATTTCACACCATACTTTACTGCCTCAATCCGATTTCTGATCTCATTTTCAGAATCATATATATATAAATGTGAATAGACTGGCCTAGCACCCTCTGATAGTAAAAGACTTCCAATATTATGGTAGTTCATGCCTGATAAAACAAAGGTATAAGGACCACCACCTGAGTTCCTGGAATAATCAATTTTTCCTCCCATAGATGTGAAACTGAACATGTTGTTATAAGATCTAATATTAGAATGGAAGTTCCTTGGCGATGATGATATCTTGTCAAAAAACAACTTATACAATGGCTCAGGAGGAGAGACCATAAGTGGTAGCTGGACTTTCCCTTTCAGGCAGCACATTAAAAATAGTTGCTGCCCTGAATTTGGGTCTCTTCTTACTCTTTCATTATACCACATCTTTGCATTACATGATCCATATATGTATACACGTTGCCCTTCATCCACATATTCTACTAACAAAGAGAACCAATACACATCACTTGATCACAATGAATACATGTCATACATGTCACTTCCAAAAAAACTAAAACAGGGTCAACTAACCATCAGGATGCATTGCCTCTTTATCACTGGAATCACTCTCTGATAGAGAACACACATCAAATGAGAATCTTATTTTTTGTATGCTTCCTCTGCACAGGTTAAACTCATTAGTAACATTCAAAAGATTATAAAAAAATCCTAGAAAAAATTATCACAAAATGACACTTATACCATACCAATAGAAGTACGCTGAGTCAGCATTCCCATACTAACAGAGTCCTGAAAAACACCTTTATCTATATTTTCTAAATTCTGCAAAGCACACCACATTTGACACATACATGCAACCCAACTTGTATATGACATCAGAGCATAACTTTATGATTTCAATAGACATACTCATATTGATGATTGTATTGCATCAGATTTTGATAGATGATGTACTGTTAGAGTGAAAAAAGAAAGAGATTGAAGAGCTGCGTAGCAACATGCAGGTTGAGGTAATTTTTTGTGATTATAATGTATGAATTATATTTTCTTGGTGACAGAAAAAATCTTCTATCATCTGCCGAATTCCTATTTGCAGCATTGCAATTTCTATTTGCTTCTGTCAAACAAAATATACATAATTTTCTCTTCTCATGAAAAAGTTTATCTTTAGTGATTTTGCTTGCAAAATCATTTCATTGTCACTAAATTTTGAGTTGATGTTATGCTTTTGGGAAATATATAGTTTACACTCGGTTGACAAACCCTGAATCATTTTACTGGCATTTTTCATAAAACTTATGTTTTCCTCGGTGTTTCTCATCTACTTGACATGCATAAATGATATAATTTTAACTTTCTCTCCATCTGACTAAACTAATACAAAAACATGTATGTCACATCAAGAACATCAAGCAAACCACATAATAACTAACCTCCATTGTCATAACTAACTCATCCACTGAATGATAAAAATTGACTTCCACTCATTACATGTTTCCCTTGGTTTTGAACAACACTCAATCGAGCACTTCTGCGCCTAAAAACATTCGACCCATCTGAAAAAAAATCCATACATTTGAAGAATAAAACTCTTAATGATTTATATAGCGTGTCTAAATATTTTATTGTGTACCTGTCTCTGATGCTTTTACAAACCTCGAGCTCAGATTGCCAGCAACATTAGTGATGTCCTGCAACATTCTTGTTCTCCCTTTGTATTTCCGTTTGCTTGCTCGTATGGCACTACCATTGATAATCTCACAACTCTGTGTATGAAGCAACCTAGGTTGTGTACACTCAAACTGTTCCCCATTAATACCCCATTGTGTTTTCTGCCGCTTATAGGGACTTAGTTGGAAATTAAGCAAATCATCTGAAAATATCCGTACTCTGTTCTCGTTATCATCATGCTATTGTTTCCCTTTCATCTCGACCAGCGTATCAATGTCAGCTAGAAAAATTAACGCCCTGTTAATTGAACTTCCATGCTCAACTTAACAAACTAAAAAAATTAAAAAAAACAAACATAAGCAACCAAAGTACTCATACAAAAGCAACACCTATATTAGACATAACCCACAATTGTCAATACGCTATTCTGACACCTATAGCCACCATAATCATATGAGCCCTCCTACAAAAGCAACAACTATAATAGGCACAAATTTCAATGCACTCATCCTATAATATACTGAAGCGGTGGCACTTCCCAACTTCATTCCATTCCTCATCGTATATACTTCAATATGTGCTTATTATAATTCCAAGCATTATGTCTTATTTAACTTCATACCTTTATATATCCAATAGGCTGTTAATTCTGACTTACATGATTCAATAATGTGCATTTATCAACTCACCATGTATCAATAACTCAAATTGTCATAATATTGTCTTTATTCTTGCCTACTTAAGTTGAGTTCAAGGCAAAAAAGATAAGTTATGAACTATCAACAGCATATAAAAGCAAATCATCAACAACAAGATATTACCATTAAACATAAAGACCACACCTTACATAATATATTACTCAATATGACAGCACCACCACCAACTGGCATGTGCTTGTCACTGAGTCACATTACAAAACACAAACGTAATTGATATATGCTTATACTAAGCCATCTTCCACAACGCTGACCAAAACAACAGAGCAACAAAGATTTTAAACTTCTTAAGCTCTGAATTACATCATAACGTTAACATACACTACACCTAGAAACAATTACGATTACTATGACACCTAAACCTTAAGATAAACGATACATAAGGAATTTATATGTCCTTCTTGCTTATATCTTCTCCTTTTAATACTTTTCAGCGGCTTAACTGACGCCTTGGAAGGTGACAAAATCATTGAATTCCCAGCGCTATCAGACGGAACAGGCACCTTCCTCCAAACCTGCTTCCTTTTGCCCTTGTTGGTATTCTTCTGGAAAACTTGAGATATAGGAACATCATTCAAACCCAAGGGAATCTAAGAAAGTCCCTAAAGTTACATATTCTTAAAATTACAAAACTCTGCAGCCAATAATATTGAATCTAAGTAACTTAATACCTACTACAACAACAACTTTATTAAAATCTTCTGTTAGATCTGAGCACTCAGTATATCCAGCAACACTGATGCTTGAATTCAGATAATCCTTATTATAGTTATTCAATTTCAACCTTAACAACATTTTCTTCCCAACTATATTATCGAGCTCATCAGGGAAGTCGTATGAACGCTCTTCCTGCGTTAGAAAGATACTGACACGAGTAATCTTTCAAAAATGCTAATAAATCAATTAAATGATGACATCCACTACATATTCCTACCTCATCCAATATAGCCTTCAGCTGACACACAAACCTCTTTATCAGTTGTGTGTCAAACTTGTCAAAAAACACAACAGACGCCTTACCTGTCTCATCCATTACAGTGTAATGTACCTTGAACCTGCACCAAGATAACCAATCATCAAAATAGCTCTTATTGCCAAGTGGCAAATTCAATTACTTACTGAGCAGTAAGCATCATGAAAAAAAAACTATGTACTTACCTAGCTTCAATTGAATGAGGAATACTCTTGCATATCACACAGACCAATTTATTGGAGTCTACTTTAGGCTTGGTACCATACTTAGAATAGCCCTCATACATCCACCCATAACGCGTATCCAGCTTCACTATTTCACAACATATGAGGAAGACAAAATCCTACACACCACACATGTATAACTTATCATTAACCAAATCTGGAATAATATCATGTGATATAACTCTATAGAGTACTTAAATATAAATTATACCACTTCTTAGTCAGAAATCTGTGAAATGTTAATCCTTGGATGGCAACGAAGCATACTATATGCAGATTGGTTGCTTCCTTGCGATTTAACAGTCATCAGAATCGTACTTATCACTGGAGAAGGAATCTCTCTCGTACTACACACAGAAGTTAACAAACAAAATCACCCCATGATAAAATATAAAATCCCTCCAATGTTTCATGACCCATTAACACCATAAAAGAATATCAACGATACCTCTCAATAAAGTGTTTAACTTCAGGGCACTTCTCATTAAGAGACACTTTAGTAGCATAAAATGAGCTGCATACCTCAGGATGACCTGCAAGTTAACCTCACTCATAAATAATACTTTGAAATACTACTAACTATAACATAAGCCACAAGATTCCTTAAGGTTGCACATTACCCTCATCATCAAACCCAATCCTCGCCATTTGTAATATCATAACTATAGGAGCTTCAAGCTTAGCTAAATAAGTCAAGCACACATTCAATGCACACTCATCTTATAAGATACAGTTCACAAATAAACCCCTGCACACTGTTAGAGCAAGCTTTTCACCCAAGAGGGGGGTGAATTGGGTGATTACAAAATAATCAGAAATTTAAATTCAATTTATAAAACTTTAAGCACGGTAAATAAAAGGAAGAGATACCACCAAGATTCACACAAAGATTTATACTGGTTCGGTCTCAACCACTTGACCTACGTCCAGTCCTCAGAAATCCTTCTTAGCCTTTCACTATATCTTCCAAGATTCAATGGGTTCTTGGCACCACAGTACAAACAGCAAGTTTCTCTAGACACTCGCTCCCCCTTACACAAGGTAATCTCAAATCCCTACTCAAGGTTCCTCAACCTTAAGTTATCACTATTGGAAATGATTAAGTATGACTGACAAATCTCTCTTACAGAGTATGTAGATAAGAACTGAAGTATAGATGAAGAATTGAAGTACTTGTGAAGATATTGCTTGTAGAGTATTCAGGCGTTTTTCTTTGTTGTTGTATTCTTCAAATAGCTGGATATATATATTAGAGACTTTGAAGACCGTTGTAAATTTGTCCGTTGATTCAAAGATGCTTCTGACAAATGTAACAGCATTTGTCTTCCGTTACTTATGAATTTTGCTGCCGCCCATGAATAGTTGTCATTTGAATGGAGAGTTCAGTTACTTGTTAAGTGCGTGATGGTGGAGTACAGCTGTAACACACTTGTGAATATATCGGTTAGAAAATATTTGTATATCAACATGATTCACTGGAAGTGTTTTCTGACAATCAATAAAACCATCGGGAGTGATCTTGTTTTCGCAACTGAGTAGTAAAATAATATACCATATGATTTTGATAGCAATTTGGAGAAATCAGTAATAACATAATTTCACTAGCAAACTCAGTTTGTTCTTTATGGAAGTAATTGCAAATGGATCATAGTGTATGCAGGAAAGTGTTTACTGGAGCAATAAATCATTATTGGAGAAAATACAATATCACTGGAAGTGAATTTGAAAGTGTTAAGATTTTCTCACAGTGATTACAGACCTTCTGGAAGTGATCATGAAATTTCCATATTCCACTCGAGTGAATTTGGAATCACTGGAAGTGATTTTGTAAATAGTGATTTCTTCTTGCAGTGATTTTGAATCCACTGGAAGTGATTTGGAACTTTTCAAACATCACTCGAGTGATTGAGGATCACTGGAAGTGATTTGGTAAACAGTACAATATTCTTGCAGTGATTTCCAATTCACTGGAAGTGATTCAGCGAAAATGCAACATCACTCGAGTGATTCAGGATCACTGGAAGTGATTTGAAATTCTTGGCGCATCACTCGAGTGATCTGGCATTCACTGGAAGTGATTTGAAATTCTTGGCGCATCACTCGAGTGATCTGGCATTCATTGGAAGTATTTTCAAAACAGTGAATTTTTCTTACAGTGATTTATCGATCATTGGAAGTGATTATGCGCATCACTCGAGTGATTTCACATATCACTCGAGTGATCTGTTATTTTTCTAAATCACTCGAGTGATTTCAGTGATCACTCGAGTGATCTTGAATATCACTCAAGTGATTAACTAAATCACTCGAGTGATCTTGCACAGATCACCAGAATTACTTCCTTTGCTGATATTGAATCCATGAGCTTCCAAAACATGATTTGTTATCATCAAAACATGAAATCTAACACACCATTCATGATTATAAACCTATATAAGAAAAAAAAAAGGTTATCTCATTAGGATGGATTGATATATCACTTACTCTTTATCAGCCAGTGTCAACTGAATCCTATTATTAATTTCACCATGAACACGGTATTCCTCCAATGATCCAATTGAGGTGACATACCCAATAACATTTGCAACATAAATAACATAATCCGTCAACAAAATTAAAATAGGAGAACCATGTATAAAATGATATGTACACACCAATCAAGTAGTCCATTGGATGCTTCTCATCAACTTGCTTTATGTCAGAAATTGGGAAAAAGCTATAAGAGTAGTTTGGGATCGCTCCTTCCAGCTCCTTAATATAGGTTTGTTGCGAAAATGTAATTCTAAAAGAGTGATTGGTAGCCTTATAATCCTTGATATTTTGAGTAACAACAAAATTAGCAAAGAAATATGTCTTCCCTTCTGCTAATGTTGTTGAATAGCGCTGAAATAGGTTCTTTGCCATTACAGATTCCTGTATTTTGTAGCCCTGTAAACAATTGAACAATGATCAATTCATCATATATAAATATATATTGAAAGTAATAACATACACATTATAACGCAATGAAAAAACCTTCCACAACACTAACCAATTCATTTGCCAGTAACATCAAGATACAAAAAACTTCAGTGGGTGCCTCCTTCTGATAAACATTCCACTTACGAATAACACGAGATACAATCCTCCACCTATCCGTCCTATCATTGATTGAATCAATGAGAGAAAGCTTAGTTGAAGACATTTCAAAATAACTTTAACTAATCAAATTTGTGCGATCAAACACAACATACATCATACCTTTATACACAACTCTATACCTTCATTTGGCGGGAAACTTCCAACGCTCTATCCCATTCATCCCCTTTGAGCTTGGCAGGAAACAACTTTGTCTGGTTATGGCCTTAACCCTATAGTATTGAGCCGCACAAAATATTTTCAGTCTGTTACCACCAACTACTAACCCTATCACACCTACCATATATCTTTTAGGCCCTTAACATGGCCATTGCAAATCACGTTACACTAAACTTACAACAAACAGTACGCTATTACATATAACATGAAACATATTACAATTGTAGAACCCTTACATCAGAACTCCCCCGTTTCATTGAGCCACAAAAAATAATCTCAGTCTTGCCCCATCAACTACTTACCTCATCAGGCCCACACTCTATCTCTCAGTCTCAGCATTGGGAACTAAATAAATCTTAGTCTTAGACCATCAATATTTAGTGATCTCTATATTTCTTCCTCTACCTAACGTAATGGGAACTCACTTGTGTACTTAAGGAGTAACACATTTTGGCAGGAAGTCATAAGATTTGCTTGGTGATTCAGAGTAATAACATGTTTGGTATAGTGTTAGGTTAGATTATGTTCAGTGAATCAGCTTTGTTTATGATTTTGCTAAGTTCCCATGACAGTGGGATAAGTGAGTTCCCAGACGTTAGGTAAAGGAAGAAATATAGAGGTCACTGAAATATGATTTTCCTGAGTTCCCATGACTGTGGGATAAGAGAGTTCCCAGAAGTTAGGTAGAGGAAGAAATATAGAGGTCACTAAAATATGATTTTCCTAAGTTCCCATGATTAAGTGAGTTCCTAGAAGTTAGGTAAATGAAGGACCTTATATGTTAGTGAAATATGATTTTCTTGAGTTCCCATGGCTGTGGACTAAAACTAAGGTTTATTTACTTCCTAATCAAATGATCATTGACATGTAAGTTCTTTTAACATATAACTCAGTTGAAGCACTGAAATGAAATAATTACCACCCCCTGAATTTCGTTACAGTGCTAATGCTTATTATGCTTTTAACTATTGCAATCATATTGAGAATATTGGTAAGACATATTTATGTAAACTATGACAGCATTTGAAGATGGCATTCATCATATCTTTGATTGTTGGTTTCAAAGTTTCCATTTTACAAAAGAAAGATAATTTAATCACTTGCTGGTACCAGGACAGTTATAGAATATCATGCAAAAGTGCAAGAGATAATTTAATCACTTACTGGTATCTGGACAGTTATTGCTCGTTAATGGTGGGAAATTCCCATCCAATTTACTCCTATGCTGTTACATCATTTTACAAAAGGATTACCCAAAACACCCAAGAAACTTAAACAAAAAACAATTCCTAAAATCCATAATAACTTGATCAGCCGCTCATGGCTGACTTATACTTGAGTAATAGCATGTCCTGTAAAGGCCAACTCCTTCAACCTATGAACTATTCCTCATCAAGTACCTTCTCAGAGGGAGTAATTTATTAAATCTTTTGATCAGTTGATTATAAACATATGTCCCCGCACATTCGTCGTGAACGCCCTCTCCAACATTGTCCAATGTGTCTTTTTTGGTGCACACAAGCAAATAATGGCTACACTTGCACGAATGCTTATTCTTCATCCAAAGACACTTGCACTAATCCTGAAATAATGTCACCACATCTCCAATATAAGTTGATGACCATGCCCCTAACACATAGGTTTTACAGTTCCTCACGTGCATGGAAGCAAAGAATGGCAACATTGGCTTATAACACAAAGTGCAACGCAACGCCAGGACCATTCATAGGGGCTGTTTGTGATAGCTTTTTTGAATCGGGCTTATCATATAAGCCCGATTCACGTAAATCGAGATAAATCTCCTCCACATATTTATCTCGTAGACCGTGAAAGCACTTCGTAGACCGTAAAAGCACCTCGTAGACCGTAAAAGTTACCTCGTAGACCGTAAATTACAATTCATAAGCATTTATAAAATTTTCATAAGCTATTCCAAACAGCCTCATAAAGCCAATAACCAGCTTAAAGAACAGTAATATGAGTGGGAAGCCGTGAAAGCATCGGCGCAGAGAACAGTAAGTAAGCAAAAGATTTAATATGTATATAGATGTCATAGCCATATTTGAAGTTTTGAAGTACGGACGTTTCTTTTAAGTTGTAGGTCCCATGTTGTTGTCGTTGGCAAAAAAAAAAGAGTCCCACGTTGTTGTCCAGGTGGCTTTTGGGTGTGCTTACAAAAAAAGATCAAGGTCTGCGACCTTTGTTACAAAAAAAGATCGGTGAGGTGGTGAAGGAAAAAAAGAGTAAAAGTTTATTTTTTATATCCAAAATCTTACTTCAGGTCTGCGACCTTTGTTACTTTCTCGCTCACCACAATAGTTCCGTCTCCGCCCAACTCACCGCAATCGTCCTCCATCGTCGTGGAGTGGTTGTTGCTATTGCCGATCACGTCCCCTTTGACCTTTTGCAATGGGTAATCTCAAGATCAAGGTCGGAATCAATGGTAAGTGTGCTTTTTCTGCGATGTTCCTTTCTTCTTATTTTTTCTTTTCTTTTGTTTTTGTGATCAATTACTTTCGGAAGTGATTCAAATTCTTATATTCGTTTGCGTTCTCACTTTCAGGATTTGGAACGATTGGTCGCTTGGTGGCGAGAATGGCTCTGCATAGGGACGATTTCGAAATCGCCGCTATGAATGACCCTTTCATTACCACCGACTACATGGTATACATTACTGTTATCTACGCTCCCTTTTCTTTTACATTCTTCTGAATTGGTCGATCCTTTCTGGAAGACCTTCAAGTTTCAGTTCGACAGTGTTCCCGGGCAGTGGAAACAACACGGTATCACGGTCAAGGACTCTAAAACCCTTTTTTTTGGTGAAAAGCTCGTCCCTGTGTTTGCACACAGGTAATGTTCCTGAAATTTTCTTATGGTTGTGCTTGTAAATTTTAACACTACCTCTCGAAGGTGTAGGTATTATCCGTTGACCTTGTAACTTCATGCATCAGTAACCCGGAAGAGATCCCATGGGCGGAGACTGGAGCTGAGTATATTGTTGAGTCCACTGGTCACTTCACTGACAAAGAGAAGGCTGCTGCCCATTTGAAGGTTTGCCTTTGTGCACCAACCCTTCTCACGTCTTCAGTCTTTGTCGTTTGCTTTTCTTAACGATCCCATGTAACCTTCAAACCATACTTTGTTAATAATATTGCTTTCACTGTTATCTTTTCATATAGAGCATCTCTTGGACTGATTGGCTCTGGATCTTTTAGATTATAAGCATGTCTTAAAATTCCGTGTAGCACACACTTTGCTTAGCATTGCTTCTTTGATGGTATTTTATCACACTTTAGCTTTGTGAGGTTGTGTGAAATGATATTTTGTTTATTTTGTTTTGGTTGAGCCAGGGTGGTGCAAAGAAGGTTATCATATGTGCACACAGTGAAAGATGCTCCCATGTTTGTGGTAGGTGTTAATGAGCACGAATACAAGCCAGAGCTTGATATTGTTTCGAGTGCAAGCTGCACGACCAACTGCCTTGCTCCACTTGCGAAGGTTTCAGATATTGTACTGTACTTGTATGCCATACTGTTCTGTTATATTAATCTTTCTTTGTCAATTGTAGGTTATTCATGATAGATTTGATATTGTCGAGGGGCTAATAACCACATTTCACTCTATCATTGGTGGCCGGTGGGTATGATTAACTGTAACATCTAGCGTTTCTTGTATTTATGTGTTGAGTCTAATCATGACTTTCATGCAATATTGCTGCTCAGCTGTCCAGAAGACTTTTGATGATGGGCCACTCAGTAAAGAATGGAGGGGTGGAAGTGCTGGGTCATTTAAGGTCATTCCTAGCAGCACTGGAGCTCCTAAGGTGAATAATTGTCATTTATATATCACTATTAGTTGTTACCTTTATCTGATCTCATTGACTAATATACTCTTCTTTGCGTCAGGCTGTTGGGTAAGTGCTTCCTGATCTGAATGGAAAATTGACTGAAGGGACCTTCCCTGTTCCTACTGTGGATGTCTCTGTTGTTGATCTCACTGTGTGGCTGGAAAAGGCAGCCACCTGCGACCAAATTAAAGCTGCCATCAAGTAAGATTTAATTCTCAAACTGATTCTTATATTACACGATTATTATTTGCTCGTTGAGGTTTGTAAGACTCGAATGCACGGAACTCTGATATTGGCTGGAAGATTTTTGGGATTGCTATGCTTTGGGCTTGTCTGATTCAATAGTACCGTTTTTCAGGGAGGAGTCCGAGGGCAAGTTGGAGGGAATCCTTGGTTACATTAAAGAAGAGGTTTTCTCCACGGAAGACTTCGTTTGGGACAGCAGGTGTGGGTTATTATCTCATTGGAAGCTATTAAATGCATCAAATTCTCTACCTTGTCTTGTTTAAATGCATATTTACCCTATATGTGGTAAGGGGTGGTACTTTCTGATATCTAATCACATGAGGTACATAACTAATTATTGCTTTGCTTTGTGTGTAATGCTGCAGCACACGTGTCGTTGACTTGATTGCTTACATGGCTAAGACTCATTAAGATGTTACTGCATGTAGCGTTCCAAGTGCAAGCCACCTTGTATGTTTTGCCTTGCTGCAGTCTTAGTTTCCTTTGATCCCACTAATTGAGAGTTTAGAATTAATAGTTTCCTGGTGCGTCAATGCGTGCATCCCTGGTGTTGCTGTGTAAAGGATTAGTTTATTAGGCCTTTATCGTTTAGATTGCCTCTCTTGTGGAGAATGTGGAGATTTTGATTCTTATACTAGTACTTATGTCTTGACTTTCTGAATATGATATCAGATGGCTTTGTCTCCATTTCTTATCATTGTTTCTTTCAAATTATGGTTTTTTTTAAAAAAAAATAATAGCCTTGAAATCATTTTTATTTTAGATTCTATATCTGTTAAAAATATATACTGAACTATTGAAGATATAAAAAAATAATATTAAATCTAGATCGTTTAATTTTGATCATAACAATCTAAATTGGCGCTCATCATCTAATGAGCATCGAAACTGCTTTCAGTGACGCAAACTATTACCCACTACTTTGCATTGGAACCTATCTCTCCCTCCACCCCCAGAATATATATATGTGTGTGTGTGTGTGTGTGTGTGTGTGTGTGTGTGTTATTAAGTTTTTGGGCGATTCAACTTATTCTTTAGCTTTTGATGGCATTAATGGTGTTAGAATAACAATGATTATGGTCTAGTTTTAACTAAATGGTTGCTTTGAAGAAGTGAAAGTTAGGATTTTTGGTTGGAAGATTAAGATTTATGACAACTGAGTCTCTTAAATTTGAACCATGACTTGAAGTGAGGGGCGGGAGGATAGATCGAGTAGAATAATCATCATTAGGATCATTAGTCTTAAGGTTTGTTTGGATTAGTGTTGGAGAAGCACGTTCATGTAAGTCGAGACAAAACTCCTCTCACATATTTATCTCGTACTTTGTAAATCACGTCAGAAAAGTAGCTTCTACTACTAACCCAAACATACACTCAGACTGCTATATTTATTATTAGTCTTCATAGCCTGCACACTAGTCTTTTTTCTATAGTGCATGGCTTGGTGCCCCTTTCTATTTTCGGGGGTTATAAACTTTTGATGGACGATTAATATGGTTCTCCTTTCTAGTTTGTTGGAGTTTATATTGAATATTAAATGGATTAGATTTGAGTTTTATAAGAAAATATGAATTTTTGAAATTTTGGATGACACTTTAATATAGGAAATTTGGGAGAAGGATGTCTCGATTGAGTTTTTTCTCTATTTCCTGTCCATATATTATCTTTATAGTTGAATCAATTTTTAATGTTTGAAATTTAATATTTTATAATAATATATTATAATCTTAAATAATAAAAAATATATAAATAAATTTAAACTAATTGAAATTTAACATAAACATTGTAGAGGTGTATGAGAGAAAAAAGTTAAAAAATTAGGATACGATATATTAATAAAAGTTCACAATGCTGAGGTAGTTATGTATAATCTTAACATTTTAAATTTATTTATTTGTGTTGCTGTATTTAATATTATAATAATATTATTATAAAATATTTAATCTCATCTATTAAAAATTGATCCAATTATGGAGCGAATAAATGAAGAGGAAATGGAGGGAAAGTGGAATAGAGACACCTTTATGATCGTTGGATATAATTATTATTGTCAATGATTCTAATGAGAAGAATAGAGTTATTGGATGATAAAAGTATAGATGGGATAGAGAAATTGAACTATGGTAATATTGAGAATTTTAGGGCTTCATACGAAAGTGAACAATTTAGAAGTTAAATAAATATTTGATTTATTGAGAATTTTAGGGCTTCATACGAAAGTGAACAATTTAGAAGTTAAATAAATATTTGTTTACTCAAGCTTTAAGTTGATATAGATAATGTGATGACTGGAAATGAAGATTGATAATTAGGTTACATTAATGTGGGTTAATATGAGTTACATTGAAGTTTAATTGGATTGGACTGTTAACTACGTATTATCCTCGTGTTACACTTTGGCGCATTGTTTGTATAATTAACATTCAAGCGACTGTTCATTTTTTAAATGATTTATAATTAACATAAGTGGTTTCTTTAAAAAAAAGAAAAAAATATGAAAGGTGCACAATTGAATATCAAACACACTTGCTTTACATTGATATTAACATTTGCCATTTCATAGCTACAATTCAGGTGTCTTAACCCCCAACATCAATTATTGTGAGGTACAATTCAAGTGTCTTAACCCCCAACATCAATTGTTGAGTTTGTGATGCCAGTGTTTGATAAGAGGGATTTGGAGGGGATAAAAAATTATTGCTGAGTTGGATATGAAAAAATTGGAAAAATTAATTTACAAAATTTTACCAAAGATAATATGTAAGATTTACAAAATTATTGAAAGAGTAAAAAATTCTAATTTTTCATCGATAAGCCCTAACAACCCCTAATATCACAAAATACAAGGGGGGGAAAACCCTAATTATCCCTCAGTCGTGACACTCCTCATTGTTTCGCTATTAAGGCCGCTTTTCACTACTGAGCCCCCTCTCCGCTTGCCGCCTCTTGGTTCTCCGTTTTGAGTGCACTGCTTCATTCTCATCTGTAAGTTTTGCTTTCTCTTTCTGCACTGTTAGGGCCGTTTTGTTTGACTTCATGTATTCTTATTTTTGGGTGCTCTGATTTTCTGCTTTTTTCTTTCTTCACTGGCCATTTTCTTGTTTATGGATGCACTGATTTTCAGCTTCCATTTCCTCCCCCCACTGGTAAGGCCGTTTCTTGTTTATGGGTGCACTAATTTTCAGCTTCCATTTTCTCTTTTTTCCCCCTTCTGGTAAGGCCCTTTTTTTGGATGCACTGATTCTCCTTCACTGCTGATGCCGTTTTTCTGGGTGCACTGAGATTTTCAGCTTCTATTTTTCTTTCTTCACTGCTAAGACCGTTTTAGTTCATCTATTCTTGCTTTTGGGTGCACTCATTTTCAGCTTCTCTCTTATCTGTAAGTCTGTCTTGCTGCTGCACTCTACAGCATCTTGTGGCAATATGTATGCTTTCTGCAGCATGAATAATCCAATTAACTCTAGGGCAATAAGAGTCATTAATTATTAATTGGGAGGTCTTCTCTTTAAGGCTATGGTTGAAAACTGTCAAACTGATGCTTCATTAATACTTTGAAATCTATGGTTGAAAACTATCACTGATGGTTGAATGCTTCATTAAATTTTTTCTTGCTCAATGTTTGAATGATGGTTGGATGTTTCTTGCTCAATGAAGGACGACATGGCTTTACAAGGAACTACTATTCTTGCCTTTAAATCCAAGAATGGCATCATTGTTGCGGCTGATTCCAGAGGAACCAAATTAATGGAGGGAAAAACAATGATCGGATCCAACAAAAAAGAAAAGATAGTAGAAATCAGTACGAAGATGATTTGTGCCGTGGCAGGTTATGGGAGACGCGGTAAGGGGGTGATACGGGATTACATGAGGCTTAATGAGGAGACTAACGTGCAATCAGCAACAGAATTTATCAAAGTAAAGTTCTCAGAGAATTGGAACGACATTAAGATGGATAAGACGAAGAGGCGATCGGAGGCAGTAGAAGCCCTTATTGTGTCATATCCAACCATAATTCACATTAATTATAAAGGGAAAGCGAAAGTAGTTTCAAGAAAAATCATTGGAACTGGAGCGAGATGGGCGCGCGAGATACTGGATAGAGGAGGTGATTATAGATCTAATATGTCGGTGGAAGAGGCGAAGAAATTGGCTGTGAAGTCAGTGACTTGGGCGACGATATGGGACTGGCACACAGGAGGCAAAATTCAAGTGCTTCATTCAAATGAAGATGGAATTAAAACGATAAAGATTCAAATTGTTGAGAATAGCACCGGTATCAAGCAAGCAGAGGCGGCTCGACACAAATTAAAGAAGAAATGGGACAAAAGGCTCGAGAAAATAGATGAAGAGAAGAGATCGTTGTAACACTGTTAGAGGGATTTTACATCATTAAACATGAAACGCAAGATTAAAATTCTTCCACTGTTTTACTTCAAGAGGAATTTTACATCATTAAACATGAAATGCAAAATTAAAATTCTTCCACTAACCTCAGATGATCCCTCTCCCCTCTCCTTTCCCTTTAAGAAAAATAAATAAAAAAGTGAATTAGAGGCTTACCTGATGGGTTGGTGGCATGGGATGAAGAACGGAGATGGATGTGGTGATTTATGGCGAAGGTGCTTGAATCAGATGCATGGGATCTGGATTTCCGATGCAGACAAATGGATCTGTACAGAGATTAGGAGGTTTAGATCCTCGGATGAGACACCAATGGAGGCTGTGGGAGGAAGTCGCCAAGTGCAGGATGGTACGATAAGTAAATGTAGGTTTCAGCCACAGAACTGCAAGCACATTGTTTATTTTGCATCTTTTGTAGATCTCAAAGTGAAGTTACTTGACGTCAGTTTTGTTCTAGGTTTGGGCTTGGGCCCTCATGTTTCTCTATATTAAAAAAAGATGCCCAATGGGCCCTCCGAGCAAAAAAGATTCACGTTTTTATTTATTTTTAGTTTTTGGACTTTTACAACTGAAAAAATAAAAACGTCAATGCTAAAGCCACGACTCTGCCGACGCGTGTGAAAAAATTTAATTTTACTATATATTTTTAAATTTTATGTCACAGGGTTAAATTGATGGAACAACAATATATCACTTAAATTTTAAAATCCCAAATCAATCTTGTTACATGTAAGAATAGAAGTATTAAATAAAAGGGAATAGCAATTAATAATTCATTTTAACATTAAATCACTTATTTGAGATTTTAAAGTTCAATTGGTATTTTCTTATTCTTTTTCCTAAATTGATCACCATATTACAAAGTTAATTATTTTTATTATATATTTTTATTTTTCAATAAATTTAAATGTTCAATCTCATTTATTTATTAAGGCTTAGTCAAAATGACAAAAAATAATTTTGAAATTGTAAAATCCCAAATCAAATTTGTTACCAATAATTAATAAGGTAGAAGAGAGATTTGATATGCAATTCATTGCTCATTTTATGGGAAATACATTATTTTGGATTTTGTAGTTTCAAAATTCGTTTTTGTTACTTTCCCTAAATCATCGAAATATAAAATCAATTCAAATAAAGCTTACATCACAGTATTAAATCAAATCCCGAAAATTTTTTAGCAAAAAAAAAATAAAATGCGGAAATCTTAGGGTCATGGTAAATAAAAATGACATAATATGGGCTCTGAGAGCACTAAAGAGCCTTTTAAACTCATTTCATGTGCATTCTCTTACTTCCTAATAGAACAATCACTTGAAAAATGTTAATATATAAGGATAATATTACATATCTTAGTAACTACTAAAAATTTCTATCATTTACAAGCAAATCACATATAATAAAAAGAAAGGACTGATTACATATATATTTGAATGTACCATAATCCTCTTACAAAACAACTACAAAATTAATCATCATTATGTCAATCTGAATATTCATCACAACATGTAATATATAATTATGTGATATGCAAGATCCAACCTCCCATATATTATCATCTATCCTTATACCGTTGACTAGAGTCATAGGCTAATACAGTCCAACATAAACTCATCCATTTTATTAGATTGTCTCAAGCTCACCAGTTCTTAAAATACATCTGGCCAAAAGTGTAGAGTTTAAGTCTAGACTATGGCTTCCCTCTTTAAAAGAATACAACCAAGGATGTCACATGTCTCACGGCTCCAATGCAATCCTGGGTAAAGAAAAACATGGAAGAAGGGGCCCTAACAAGTACCATCCATTGTGTATTGAGTGATGGCACACCACATGATAAGATATCTCATCATACAAATTCCCTCTTACTCAAACCCATCACAAATACAACCGCCATGATAGTTATATTCAATCACCAATAAATATAATATCATTAAAAGACCAGGTATAATAAATCATACTTTCATTCTTATACAATATTATCACGTGTTCAAACATGCCCAAAAGGAAACAATCATCCAATAATACATTAATTATAATTAAATTATTAACTATGTGAATAGAGTAAATTATAAAAAAATTTACTTATAATATTGAGAGTCAGCATTATAAACTCAAAGTTTTTTAATGAAATAATAAATAGGATAAAAAGAATATAAATATCAGAGCACATATCTTAAAAAAAATTGAAAAAATAACATACACACAACTCAAAAATAAAAAAGGACAAAAGGATATGGATTGTGCAGGATATATATATATACACTCAGACTTTTGCGCCCAGCTTCACTCCCATGCTCTCTTCGTCTTGGGCCTCTCCCTTACTCCAAAATTAATGGGAAGGGTGATTCATCTTTTTTAATAATATTTAAGATCTTAAAATATTTTTTTAGTAGCAGTGAATATTTTAAAATAAATTTTTGTATACTATTTAGCATAAAATAATTTTTCAGTAGCATTCAATATCTGACCAGCTGTATCTTGAACTATTTTAGTTGCAACAAGTAGCCTTTAAATCGTATTCAACACCCTAAATTATTTTCCCAGCTGCAACAAACAGCCTCTAAAATGTTTTTGTAGTTGCAATGAGCATTCTATATTTAGGATACTAAGTGTTAGATAAGCTCAAATTTAGTTTAGGATATATAATATTATTGGAAGAATACTTTAGGGTGCAGTTTGTCATGTGCTACTAAAATTTTTTTTATACTACATAGTGTATAAAAATTTATTTTAAAATATTAGGTGCTACTGAAAAAAAAAATTCAAAACCTTAATGTTAATTTTTTAAAAAAAAATAGATCACCCCTCCAATTTTACACCCACCGGTTTAGTTTTGGGGATAAGGTGGGGGGCAGGGAAGAGCATCGGAGGGAAGCTAGGCTCCATACTTTTGATACTTTAAAGGAAGTGGGTTAGATTTGTTGGGAAAAATAAAATAATCAAGCTACATGTCAATGTCAAAATAGTTATTGTGGTTTTTACTGGTTAAAAAAAGTTTTGAAAAAGATGAGAAATACACATGCTCAGTAATGATACAGGGTCAAAGCTTTAAACAATATGTATATATGTATGTATATATACACGCATGCATGAAGGTATGTATAGGTGTGTAGTGTGTACGCAAGAAGAGAAGAGGAGATCTTTGAGTGAGTAGGCCATGAGAAAATGAATAGAAAAAGAACAAAAAATACATATATCATTCGCCCGTAAATGTGGTGAAGAAAAGATGAGAGGACAAGATGATAAGACAAGACATTGGCAAATAGTAAAAAATAGGGGAAAAAACCATGTGCAGTAAAAATGAAAAAATAATGGCGGCCAAAAGAAAATGAAGTAGAGAACAAGAATAGTGACCCTAGAAACTTTGGGTGCAACGTTAAGGGAATAAGAGAAGTGGGAAGAATAAGGTCTTGTATTGAAGCTAGTTTGGGATTAGGTCTGTAAAATAATATTATTTTTTAAAAAATAATAAATAATAGTGATAATATTCATACATAGTTTTTCTTATATTATTATTTATTCTAATAATAAGAAAAGTTTACCCACACATTCCCACACATTTAAAATAATTATTTTAAAAAAGGTATTTCACTTGCATTTTTGTAATAGTATAATTACTTAGAACTTGATGATAATTTATTTATTTTTATAAATTTACTATATGCTTTTGACTAAATAAAACTTAAGCCACAAATTTTTTTTAAATGCTAATAAAATAAGGATGTTATAGTTAGCATGTTTGGTCAAGAAATATGGGGTCCCCCTACTTCTGCATCCCCTTTAAATTTGAGGTTTTTTTTGGAGGAATGACAAATATTATGTCTTATTCTGATCAAAATACTCATACTAATTTTTCATTATTTTAAGTTTACCCATATAATTATAAAACTCACCTAATTTTTACTAGGATCAGCCAAATAAATTAGAATATCTACCTAATAAAAATATATCTAATAAAATCTATATAATCAAATCTTATCTTACTAAAATACTAAAAATTAAATATGTCTAATCAATTCCTATCTGACTTTAAATATCAAAGCAAGAAAAACAATTGCGATGATGTGCTTGAAATCATCTCCATGTTGCGTTGAAAATTCCAAAGCGACCAAGGTATGTTGTATTATTTTTAACTCTTCAATCTGTTGTTAAATCCTGTTTCAATTTTATATGGCTGTTTAACTAGTCTGTGTTTGCTATTTCCTATTTTTCACCATGTGTTTACTATTTCTCTGTCATTATTATTTACATATTTTTGTATTGGAAATTTTGGGAGAGTGATTGTCTCTTTCATTAGCACATTTTGTGGTGCTTTTCCGATGTCATTTGGATGCTTTATCGGCATTTGGCTGCTTGTTTATATTGTTCCTTGACGTTTTGCTATCAATCTTCCTTGGTCCCTTCATCCTCGTCTTCATACTTTTCTTGTTGCCACATCTCTTTGATCCATTTGTGCTTCTACTCCTCTTTCTTCATGATTTATGATTTATATTTAAATTTAAAAAACATATGAAATTTGAAAGTTAACATATTAAAATTAATAAAATCATCATTTTAAATATATATAAGCTTTTTTATCATATGTTGGGAAAAAAATAAGGTTTTTTACAATAAATAAGTGATAAGGTAACATGTTTTTTGTTGTTGCAATTTTTAACTTAGGAAATAATATATTTGATATCTAAATAAAATACTAAAGGTATATTTGTTAATATTTAATCAACTCACCTCCTCTCTTATTCTGAGCCAAATAAAAAACTTCTTTTCCCTTCGCCTCTCGTTCAATTAAATAAAACTCGTAACTTCCCTTATCTTCTCCCACCTCCCCTCATCTAACCTCCTTTCCCCTCTCATTTGTTGAAAACCAAACAAGGCCTTTAGATTAAAAGTGGATGATTCATATTTAAAAATTTGTAAAAATTTATTATAAAAATAAATAAATAAATAAATAACCCCTAATAGATTCCGCTGACACATGATATGCTGACCTTGGGATAATTTTTAGATATTAGGTAAAAACTATAGATATGATATAATTTGATTAACATGTAAAAATATCCATATACATATTCTAAATATGCAGCTAACACCATCCAAGTTTCTTATATGAAGAAGTGTCCACAGATTGGATTTGGTTTAGGTCCGTTGCGTTGCGCTACCTATCATTTTCTTTAAAACTACACTATTTTGGTGTACTTTTAAGGGGAGGATGGTTGATTTTTTTTTTGTTTTAAAAAATAGTATATAGTATTTTTAAATATTTTTCTAAACTTATCAATATCTTAAAATATTTTTTAAGTAACATGTAGTATCTTAAAATAATTTTTAGTGCTATAAAATATTTTTTCAGTTGTACCCAGTGTCTTAGGAGACTGATTAAAATTTTACAATTAATGTATTTTTTTCAACTCCAAAAATTACTTTAAAATATTTTGTGCTACTGGAAAATTTTTTAAAGTGGATGGAAATCAATAAACCAATATCCTAAGTTTTGGGTGCTCATTACTACTAATAAAAATATATTAACGGTAAAATTTTAGTCAGTATCCTAAAATACTAGATACAACTGAAAAAATATTTTAAAGGGTTAAAATCACTAAAAATTATTTAAGGATACTTCATACTACTTAAAAAATATTTTAAGATGTTAATAAATCTAAAAAAATATTTAAAAAATACCATATACCATTTTTTAAAATAAAAAAAAATCAACCCTCCTCTCTTTAAAACTACATCAAAACGGTGTAAATTTTTAAAAAAATGACAGGCAGTGGTGCGCAACGCAGCAGACAGAAGCCAAATCCCTACAAACTCTTTAAAATGAGTTAAAAGCCATGTCATCTAGCCCGGATCGGACTGCTCGGCCTGGCCAGAAAACCGGCGAACCGATTGGTAAACCGGTCCAGTCCGGGTCATTTTTTAAATTTTTTTATTTTTTTAAAATTTTTTTCTTTAGAATTTTATATTAATAAGCCTAAAATATTCAACTTCTCACCAATTTAGCCCCATTTTAACTCCAATCTAACCTAATAACCTTTGATAAAATACCCTAATCACTTTAATAACCGGTCTGAATTTAAACCAAGTATCACCACCATTGAATAATGAAAGCCGCTGTTACTTTTTAATTTAACGGGCCCCGCATTACTATTTTAAATATAATTATTTAATAATACAAAAAATTCTCCCCTTCTCCCCCCCCCCCCTAATCAGTCCTTCTCTGCTTCTCCGTTCTCTCACCTTCTTGCTCCGTCAGAAAGCGCACTCAAATTGATGGATGAATCCAAAGACATTTCTTATGCCTATTTCAGGAAGAATGGATTAGAGCGATCGAAAAGCCTTTCAAAATATCTGGAATGGTTTACCCTTTATAGATATTTTTAATTTATCTTTATTAATATCTATTAACAATAATAAAAAGAGAAGGAAATAAAGAAATTAAAGAAAATAAGTAGGATATTTTATAAAATATATCATATTAATTAATTTAACTAACTTCTTCAATATAATTAAAGTGATTAAATATGTTTTATATTAAAAATAAGAAAATATATTTAATTTTTTTAATATATTCAAATAAAAATTAACAGCATATTATTTTGTTTTGCCAGAATTATCCGCATATTAAGCATATAGTATTTATATTCTTTTAAGATTTTATTCCTACTTCTTTTATTCATAATAAACCAAGCAAAAATAAGGAGTCACGCTCACCATCTCATCGAAATCCCATCTCTACCTTTTAATAAAAAATTAGGTATTTCGGATTTAATATTTTTTAAAATTATAATTATAATATTTTATAAATTATCTTTTTATTAATTGTGTTTATATTATAATTATAAATTATATAAAACATATTTTAACAGTTTAAATTTATTTATTTATGTTTAAAATAATAATTTTTTAAAATTTAAATTTAAATAAAAAAGATTAAAAAATAAAATTTAAACTATAAAATTCTAAATAAATAATTTTTTAAAAAAAATTAAATTATCAATTTTTATATTTCTTTATTAATCTTATCGTCAACAAATTTAATCTAAAAATTTAAAATTGAAGTATTTTGCTTTTATCGTTTTCTTAAACAATCTATTGTTATAAATGTAAAAGTGGAGAGAGAAAATGAAAAGAAGGGTAATGTGAGAACCCAAATCCCTCGTCTCACACATCGGCGCCTCTACCCCAGCTCTTCACTTCTTCTCGTTCTTCATCTATCTTCCACTTTGATTTCGCCCTTCCTTTCTCGAGTCTTTCTCTATTCACTCCCCAGGCTAGAAAATAGTAATTAACAAATTACAAGTTTGATTTGGCCTGGGAAGGAAAATGAGCACACGGCAAACTCCTATCTTAAGTGACAAATCAAGCAAGATCAAGATCGGAATCAATGGTAAGTCTACATCATCTGGTTTCTTTTGCTGCTCATTCTCTCAGATTGGATATTTTTTCATTATTCTTATTTTTTTCTTTTCTTTTTGTTTTTGTGATCAATTACTTTCGGAAGTAATTCAAGTTTGTTTTCACTTCCAGGATTTGAAAGGATTGGTCGCTTGGTGGCGAGAGCGGCTCTACAGAGAGACGATATTGAAGTCGCCGCTATTAATGACCCTTTAAATGGTACCGGTGATTTTGATCCCCAATACATGGTATACAATCTATGCTCATGATCCATTTTAGTTGTCTTTTTTCAGATTTTCCATAGATTTGATGCGTGTTCAGTTTGGGGTCCTAGTCTTAGCTGTTGACTTGTTCACCGGGTTTTGCACTGTCTGGCAGACCCTCATGTGTCAATACGGCCTTGTTCACGGGAAGGGTGAGTGGGAAGATCAAAGTATCTCGATCGATTATTGTAGACCCATGCTTTTCGATGAAAAGCCGGTCGCTGTGTTTGCACACAGGTAATGGTCCTGAAATTTTCTTTTGGTGTTACTTGTGAATGTAAACTCTACGTCCCGAAGGTGAAGATATTATCCATTGACCTTGTAACTCTGCGCTAGTAACCCAGAAAAGATCCCATGGGCTGAGACTGGAGCTGAGTATATTTTTGAGACCATCAGTGACTTCACAGACAAAGAGAAGGCTGCGGCCCATTTGAAGGTTTGCATTTGTGCACTGCCCCTTCTCATGTCATTAGTTTCTGTCGTTTGCTTTTCTTAATGATCTCATGTAGCCTTAAAAGCGTATTTTATTAATAATATTGCTTTCACTGTTATATTTTCATATAGAACATCTCTTGGATTGATTGGCACTGGGTCTTGTAGATTAGCTACAAGCATGTCTTAAATTCCGTGTAACATACACTCTGCATAGCTTGCTTCTTTGATGGTATTTTATCACAGATTAGTTTTGTGAGGATTGTGTGAAATTATAACTTGTCTGTTTTGTTTTGATTGAGCCAGGGTGGTGCAAAGAAGGTTATCATATGCGCACACAGTGAAGATGCTCCCATGTTTGTGGTAGGCGTTAATGAGCATGAATACAAGCCAGAGCTTGATGTGGTTTCCAGTGCAAGCCGCACGACCAACTGCGTTGCTCCACTTGTGAAGGTTATCCACCAGGCCTTCAGATACTTGTACTTGTATCAATTCCATACTGTTCTGTTATGTTAATCTTTCGTTGTTAATTGCAGGTTATTCATGATAGATTTGGCATTTGCCAGGGGCTAATAACCACATTTCACTCCATCAATGGTGGGTATAATTAACTGTAACTGTAACTGTAACATCTAGCGTTTCTCATTTTTGTGTGTTAATCATAATCATGACTTTCATGCTATATTGCTGCTTAGCTGCCCAGGAGACTTATGATGGGCCACCACGGAATGAATGGAGGGGTGGAAGATCTACTTCATTTAACGTTATTCCTAGCAGCACTGCTAAGGTGAATAATTGGCATTCATATATTACTTTTAGTTGTATCCTTCGCTAATACACTCTTCTTTGCGACAGGCTGTTGGGAAAGTGCTTCCTGCTCTGAATGGACAATTGACTGAAATGGCCTTCCCTGTTCCTACTGTGGATGTCTCTGTTGTTGATCTCACTGTGAGGCTTGAAAAGCCAGCCACCTACGACCAAATTAAAGCTGCCATCAAGTAAGATTTTATTCTCAAACTGATTCCTTTTTCTTGACATTATTTGATTGTTGAGGTTTGCTGGACTTGAGTGCTCTGCTTTTGGCTTGTGTGTTTTTCAGGGAGGAGTCACAGGGCAAGTTGAAGGGAATCCTTGGTTACATTGAAGAAGATGTGGTCTCCATTGAACAGTTCGATGGGGACAGCAGGTGTGGATTATCATCTCAATGGAAGCTATTAAATGCATCAAATTCTCTACCTTGTCTTCTTTATAGATCCATATATTCCCCAATTTGTCATTGGAGCCAGGAATTGCACGCTAATTCTTTTGGTTTTTTAATTTCAGGTCAAGTATTTTTTATGCCAAGGAAAGTATGGCTTTGGGCGAAAACTTTGTGAAGCTTGTTGCTTGGTATAACAACGAGTGGGGTTACAGGTAATTCATCTTTCTTGTTGTTTTTGGCACATGATTTCTTACCATTTGCATGGTAGGTGCATCTTCAAATGTAAGGGGTTAAGTGGTGCTTTCTGATATCTAATCACACGAGGTACATAACTAATTCTTGCTTTGCTTTGTGTGTAATGCTGCAGCACACGTGCAGTTGACTTGATTGCTCACATGGCTAAGACTCATTAAGATGTTACTGCATGTAGCCTTCCCAATGTGCGTTTGGATTAGCTTTTAGATAATAGCTTTTAAGTATGTGTAAGAAATTTTATTTCAATTTGCCGAAAAAGGCTTCTGAAACCATGATTTGAGTGGTTGGCAAACACTAACCCAGTGCAAGCCACCTTGTTTATTTTGCCTTGTTGCAGTCTTAGTTTCCTTTGATCCCACTAAATGAGAGTTCCGAATTAATAGTTTTCTTGTGCATTCCTGGTTTTGCTGTGTAAAGAGATAGTTTATTAGGCCTTTATCGTTTTTATTTTTGCCCAATATTAGGCCTTTATCGTTTAGATTGACTCTTTTGTGGAGGATGTGGAGATTTTTAATTCTTATACCAGTACGTATGTCTTGAATTTCTTAATACGAGATCATACGGCTTTGTCTCCGTTTCGGATCATTGTTTCTTTCAAATTATGTTTTTTTTTATAAAAAAAAACTGCTGTAAAATTATTTTTATTTTAGACTCTACATCTGTTAAAAATATATACTGAACTATTAAAAATATAAAAAGAGTAAGATCAAATCTAGATCATTTAATTTTGATCATAACAATCTAAATTGGCGCTCATCACCTGATGAGCATTGAAACTGCTTTCATATTGTTTCTGCGACCCAAACTATTACTACTACTATGCATTGGAACTTATCTCTTACCCCACTCCCAGTATATATAATTATTTTGCTTTGAAGGGTTACCGGATGAATGAAAGAAAGCTGTATTGTAATAAAGGGGTTTTGGGGGGGGGGGATCTTTTCGACAATTTTCAAACAAGAAAAATATATGTTTTGAATAAAGTAACTAACTAAAAATCTATAATTCAAATTAACTAAGATTTATCTGAAATGACTGACCTTTTTGGTCTAAAATAAAATTGGGAGAATCGGGACAAAGAAAAAGATCCCCTTGACTGATGCAGGGCAAAATTTTCCCAAACTAGAAGGCTTTGTTCGGCAAAACTCTGCTCCTTTTGTATGGTAAGCTGAAAATATGCTCAATATATTAGTCCTTCCTATACTTATTTATCTAGTTCACCTAGTTAATGCTAGTTGTGTTCAACATAAATCCTAAATAAGCTTTTACATGACGTGTTTTTCGAAATATAGGAAATATATATAGTGATTTCATCAAGATGAACAATATCTTGCCGCTAAAGTTTTGAAAGTATCTATTCGTCCTTGTCATAAGTATTGTTTATTTTAATAGTAGATAGTAGATATTTGTGGTTTTAAAAAAGGCTCTTTTTTTTTTTGCCCCCGATCAAATGGTTCTTTAAGATAACAATGCTTATGAATGAATCTGGACACAAGGCCTTACCACGCAACTATAATAGCCTATAACAAAGAATAGTTCTTTTAGATAAGGTCTCAGTAAATTTCATCATGGTTATTTATTCCAACATTGTGTATGTGGTTGTGAGGCGTGGTTTGGGTTGTTTTATATATGAGCAATCAAAGTAAACAAGGATTGATCAAGTAGTGACATGTTGGCCTCTTTTAATTTTAAGGAATATATACCTTTTGTTATGATGTTTCTATTGTTTCTTTTGTTATGAGCTATTTTTGTTTAGGGAAAATAGACATTTTGACGTGATGTACATGACGTCCTCACGTTGATGAATGATGCTGGGATTTAGTAAAATGGATATGGTGTTGGACTTCTTTTGTGATGTGGTGACATCATGGTCTCTTTTGTTTAGGGAAGATATACGTTTTCTTACATTATGTCTCTTTGGCCTGTTTGGTTCAATGGGATGGAATGGAAGGCGATGATAAGATGTTACTTTATTTAGTTTGGTTAGAGGGAAATAAAGGGGAATGTTTTTTTTTTTATGATCCTTTGTTTAGTTCAAGAGGGGAGATAATATTCAATTTACCATTTTACCTTTATATTTTTTTTGTGTGTGTACTTATATAAATTATTTAAATTAGTTTACACCTCAATGTAAATTATATAATTTATGAAAATTCACTCTCATCAATACAACCACAATTTAAATCTCGTCTTCTAGCTGTAGAGCATATTATATAAATTAATTTTTTCCAGCTATTTTATAAAAAAAAATATAATTTATAAAAAGAAAATTTTATCCTATCATATGTTCATAACATGTGTATTAAAAATTGATATAATAATAGTATTTTATTTTTAATCATATATAATAATATATTTTTTCCCTTTATTATATTTTGTCCTTTCCTTCTGTCTTTGATTTCGCAAAGCTTCACTTTCCTTTGAGTAGGACCATCTACTTGATTTCGGCCAGGTACAGTGAAAAATGTCTGGACACAGTAAGACGTAAATAGTGAACGAGGGAGGGTTTCTTTTTTGGCATGGGTATAGATGGAACATTACAAAATATATAAGGGTAAATTGATCTAAAATTTTGGCTCTCCTCTAAAAAACCTAAATTTGAAGGAGACCAAAATGAAGGGGTTGGAGGGGAGGAAAAGCTTCCACTCCAACCAAACAGAGCCTTATGTAGTGACATGTTGGTCTCTATTGTTTAGGGAATATATAGCTTTTGTTATTTGATTAGGAAATATATGAACCATTTTTTGTTTAGGGGAAATAGTCATTTTGTCATGATGTATATGACATGCTCACTTTTATTTCATAATATTCCAATGCTTATGATGTGGTATATTATATTTTATATAAGTGCCAAGATTAAACTAAATAGTATTATTAGCGACATTTTCATGGTATCAATTACTCATTTTTTTTAAAAACTAATTTTATCAAAGTGTTTTGTTCTATTTGATTTTTATTATTTCATGAGTAATGTTGAATAATGCATAAATTATCTATTCCCTTCTATTTTATTTGATTTAATAATGTTGAATAATGTATAAATTACTTTTTTCAGAAGAGTACAATGACGTCGTGTGTTCATGTAGTTGATCCTACCTAGTGGGATGAAAACTTTGTTGTTGTAAAAAATGTTATCCACATTTTATTTTTTTACCTAGAAAAATAACTTCCTTTGCTAAGTTATTTGATTTATTTACTCATTGTTGATAATAAGGGTATTTTAGTCATTGTTACATTTACTCATTTTCTTTTCTACCGGTTTTCTCTTTTCTCTCATCAATTCAAACTGGTGGATAATAATATTTTCTTTCCATTTTTCTCTTCTCATTTTCTTTCTCCCCACTTTCTTTCCTCCCAGCTTTTTCTCCTATCCTAGCATAACATTGCACTACTCTTTTTTATTTGATCAATGATATCCCGAACTATCCCAACCAGTGCTCGATGGCTAAGACTGCGTTTATCGCCTACGAACCCCTTATGGATTTGCATCCTTTGCTTCTTCTTCTTCTTCTTCTTCTTCTTCTTCTTCTTTTTTCTTTTGTATTTGTGATGAATTACTTTTAGAAGTGATTCAAATTCTTATATTCGTTCGTGTTCTCTATAATGTTCTTTCCTTTTAAATTCAATGATCTAAACACTTAATCAAATATTTGAATGATAAACAACAACATGGTGTAAAAGAAAAAACTTGAACCTAAAGATCTATCATAGTAAAAAAAGGTATAACTCATCTTTCAATCATGCTAGAAAAATAGTTCAACTAATCATTTGAAAAAAAAAATACTATGGTTTTAAAAGATTCAAATCACTACAAATATCTATCCATAATGGAAAAGAATAAACTAGTTATTTAAAATTCATCATGGATAATTAAACCTTTTTAACTAATTGTACACTAAGCCATTTTAAATCAACATATTTATAAAGTCAATCCAATTAACAATTGGGCCTTGAACTTCACAAAGCTGATAATATAATATTTAACCATAAGACCAAGGTTAAACTCATTTTTTAATAACATTCTTTCACAAACATTTATTAGTTGTTATAAGTCAACTATCTAATAGTCAAACCTTCAAAATCTATCATGAATAATATAATTCTTCTAATCGTTTCTTAATCTAACTCACAATTAATTAACCTGTTTGGGCCTTAGACTTTTCAAAATGCAGAATATAGTCATTCGATCACGAGTCTAATATTAAATTCAATCATAAAAATAATTAAACAATTTTCTTAAATATCCACTTGAGTTACTTGTCCATGATAGAAAACAGCAAAATCCAAAACATAATATCACATCAGAGCATGCAACATGAGCCCTACAGTGGCAATATATAACAATTCACTACATAAATAAAAAAGAAGTATGCTTTACAAAGATTATCGTAATAATTAAGCCTCTAGAACCTCCCCAATTAACTAGCAGAAGAATTGTTACCTGGAAAATGTTAAATCAACAGAATAAGATAAAAGCCTCAATGACCAGTTATCCAACTCGTTAGACATGCTAATATGTGCTTGTGAGGTGTCAGGCGGAACAATTTATATAATAAAGTATTAGAGATATAATTTACAAAATTCCCTATGACACATTCCATTTCGCAAACTCCATATCACAAATTCCGTATCACAATTTTCAAATAGCAAATTGTGTATTACAAGTTTTGTGTCATAAATTCCCAAGTTGCTTTCCATCAATCCAATCAAACCGCCTTATTTTTGTCGACTAGACTCATAGGCTAAGTTACTATCCATGTTATTGGCCACTCAAAAGTTCACTGGTCATGTGATAAGGACCGGCTAAAATCCACAAAGCATATATTTAGATCATATGTTTTCCCTCTCATTGGACTAGTAAGATCGCAGCCCCTCGTTGAACAAGTGGGGCAGTCCCTTATTGAGTCCCTCATTGAACCAGTGAGATTATAGAAAGCCAGCCCCACGTGGTGGAACAAATTACTCTATCTCATATTAATCCAATCATCACAATAATTATCAATAAATATCTCAACGAGAATTTCTCAAGATTTTTACATTCATATCACGCTATTCAAATTATTTTCATATGAATGTCATAATATCATGATTCTCAACTCATATATATGTGTGTGTGTCACAATTCAAATCATAAGGTTCCATATGGCCATTTCTATCAAAATACCCTTCAACATCATGATAACTTTCTCAATCTCAATAAACATTTCAAAATACTCATCAAATATCTTATTAATATCAATATACCTTTTCAATTCTCATAATCATTTCACAATACTCACAAACAACATACTAATATACATAACAAGTGGAAAGTGGTTACTTCTCACCAAAGTTAAGTTTATCAAAAGAATTCAAGCTCTAACTTCAACCACAATTCACAAATCAATATATAACAATAAATTGGAATAATAATTTAGTATTCAAACTAATTGAGTGGTTAACAAAAACAATTTAGAGGTTTAAAATCTCTCTAGAAGTCTCAACTATTATTTTTGACCATTCCCAATCAACCCATTTACCATCTCTTATTTCGATTAATCACATTATCAATACCAACTCAAAATCTAACTTTATCTCAAATCTTTATGTAACCTTCAAATTGTTCATTTTAACTCAAATTCCCAAAATTCTCAATTTCTTACCAAAACTCTATTTCTCTATCCTTATTTTAATCATACAATAACTCTATTTCTTTGTTTCAATCATATTTTTATCATCTAATAACTCTATTTCACTCATTAAAGTTGTTGACAACATTAATTACATCCATTCATCCATAAATCCACAAAAGTTTACTTTTTTTAAATCATTAAGAAAGAATCACATAAATAATTGCTTCTCAAAATCATCATTCCAATTTCATTTCTTCTTTCAATTAATTCTCTCTTACTTACTAGAATCATTAAATTCTAACTATCTCCTCAATTTCTTCAAAACACACAATTTCCAACACTTAAAGTTCCAACCAAAATTTCCAATTATTCACTTCTCATTATCAACCTCAAAATCAATCTATTCAGTTATCAATATAACTCCAATAAACTAAAATAGATTATAAAATTTGAATTTAAAAGTTTCATAATCATAAATTATAATTTTTCCAAACAAACCCTAACCTTAATTTTCTCAAATCAACCACTCAATTAAAAATCTAAAATATACAATTCTTATTCAAGTCTTACTAGCTCCATTAAATAACAAAATGATCAACTAGAAACCTCACAATTTTAAAAGCTAACAAATCTTTAAATCTTTCCTCCTTAAAAGAAAACAAAAATAAAAGAGGAGAAATTAAAAGAAATAGAAGATATATAACTTACCAAATATGATAGAGAAAACAAACCATCACTCACTCACTCTCTCTCTCTCTCACACCCATGCTACAACATTGTTGAAGGAAGAAAAGAAGATGCCACGAAGAGGAAATATGAAAAAAAGCGAAGGCCGCTGCTGGAAAGAAATGGGGGCATGTGATTCATTTATTGAATACGAATAGTACCACTTATGGAATGGTTGGTTGGACGATTGAAATGCTTATAAGTATTTATACATGTAAGTCGAGACAATATTACTCTCACATAATTACCTCGTATACTGTAAATCACGATTGAAAAGCTACTTTTGAAGACTCCAATCATGTTCTAAATAAGCCCGCGCTTTTTGACTTTTATGCTATATACAATAAAAATAATTACTAAGATCCTACAGTTTTAAAAGTATTTACCAATATATTATACCTGAACTTGTTCATGATTGGAACGAGTTTGAATTTGTGAAGCAGTCATTTTTTACTTGGTGAAGTTTCATTTTATCTTTTGTGAACTTGTGAAGTAATCGTTCTTGTCCTAATAAAATTCCATTTTGTCTTTTGTGAACTATTATCTATTGACATGAGAAGACAAAGAGGCAAAAAAAAAAGAGAAAAACATATAGAGAGTGAAAATGTGAAATGAAAATAGGGAAAATATCATTCATGTCTTAAAGACAAGAAAAAATATTAAAAAAAACTCGTTGTAGATTTTTCTATAAAAAAGTCCATATGGATCTCAATGATATAAATTTCAAATGTGAGCATACTTTATTAATAAGTGTATGTGATTATATTGACAAGTTAAAAAGTGGCCATTGACAAAATGATATATGTTAACTAAAGCAGTTTTATGTTAATAAGTGCACATGACTATATTGACAAGTCATAGAGTGACTATTGATAAGTCTATCTATATTAACTAAAACAGCTCTCGTTGATAAGTGTGTGTCCTATATTGACAAGTCATAGAGTGGTTATTGACAAACTCATTTATATTAACTAAAATAACTTCCGTTGATAAGTGTATGTGACCATATTAATAAGTCATAGAGAGATTATTGATAAAATCATATACGTCAATAAGATAATTAGAGACTTTTTTTTATAGATTCATCTATAATGAAAATTTTTTAATATTTTTTCTGATTCTTGGGACCTTAGTTAGATTTTCTTATGAAAATATGCATGTGGTGGGGCCCATCTCTAAAATGAACAAATCATTTGCATTCATCAAACAATTGAACTCTATT
Source organism: Albizia julibrissin (assembly GCA_037074505.1). Classification (NCBI taxonomy): domain Eukaryota; kingdom Viridiplantae; phylum Streptophyta; class Magnoliopsida; order Fabales; family Fabaceae; genus Albizia; species Albizia julibrissin. The sequence goes on from CM073482.1 coordinate 51,341,977, forward strand.
ATGATTTAACTCATTAATTCCCTATCAATTAATTAATTAATTAATTAAAATATATAAAGAGAATAAAATGTTAGTATTTGTAATACGTGAAAAAAAACCTCCCAATTCCTCCATTTTTTTTCTACTTATTACTATTTTTGGTCTCAAATAAAAAGAGCTAGGAAATATATATATATATATATATATATATATATATATATATATATAACCTTTAATACATTTTGAGGAAAAAAATATGAGTTTTGGTGACAAAATATATCAATTGTCTCGCGATCAATCTATGACCAAAATAAATACTTAGAGAGACAAAATAGTAATAACTAACATTTTCTTGTAGGATGAACCTTTTTAGAATTGGGAGATTATTTTTATGGATTACAAATACCAAAATTTTATTCTCTTTAAATATTTTAATTAATTAATTAATTAACTAATGGGAAATTAATGAGTTAAATTATAATGGAGTTTTTATTTTCCCACAAATTATAATGGAGTTTAAGTGTTTGAGGAATTCAAAAGATTTGTTGATCTTAAAGATGACCCCATCACTTGCATGTCACTCTATACCTTTTTATAAGTCACTTGTATTAAAATTTTTTTTCTTAAAATATAAACCATTTGTAGGGTTAATAAATGAGGTTTATGTCAATTTTACCTCTATTCACGGTTAGTTGGACACATAAGAAAGAAAGAAGAGAGATAGGTGTAAATACATAGAAATAAAAGGATGTGAGAGAAAATATGCACCCTTTCATAAATAAAGATAAATATGAAAATATTTATTCATTTAATGTTTTTCTTTATTTGCGAGAATAGGTATAAGTGACTTGTAAAAAGGTACATAGTGGTATTTTCATTTCACATTTTCATTCTCTCTTCATCTCATTTTCTCTTTTTTTGTGGTTCTCTCTTTTTATATCAGTAGACAATAGTTCACAAAAGACAAAATGAAACTTCATCAGGCCAAGAACGATTTCTTCAGGAGTTCACAAAAAACAAAATGAAACTTCATAAGGCCAAGAATGATTTCTTCACAAATTTAAACCCATTCCAACCGTTGAATGAATTTAGCTATAGCATATTCTTAAATATTTCTCGAACTATAGCATATAGTAATTTTTTTACTGCATATCACACGGCAGTCAAAAAACCTGGCAATAGCTCAATGGTGGGGGGTCACATGACACCCATTATTTATTTTTTTACTTTATTTTCAATTATACTTTATGTTATAAAAGGATATGAAGAACAGAGAGGAGGAGCCATGATAAATGAAAATAAATGCCGTAGTTTTCAAGACAACATAGAAAGATGCCAGCTAATTGATTTGGGATCGAAAGGGCCTAGATATACGTGGAAAGGCCTGATAACCCAATGTTCAAGCTGATTGTACAAGAGACTAGATCGTGTCCTTTGTAATGTGGCTTGGAGGAATGAATTCAATGAGGTAGCGATCAAAGTGGGTGTAAGAATTCAGTCTGACCACTACACTCTTATTATTTCTCTATATAGAGCAAGCACAAGAAGAGAGAATCGCCCCTTTCATTTTGAGGCTATCTGGTTAAAGCATCAGGAATTCAAAAATTTTCTGAGCAAGAACTGGACTAACCAGGATACTGCCAGGGAGGCTCTAGAAAACTTGAAGCTGAGACTTCTAGACTGGAATGAAAATGTCTTTGGTCACATCTTGAAGAAAAAGAAGAAGATTTCCAAGAGACTAAGAGGGATACAAGTGGCGCTACAAGAAAGAAGTAGCAGATATCTTGAAAATCTGGAAAGGTAACTCAGAGAAGAGCTAGCATAAATTTTAGACAGAGAAGAGATTCTTGGGTTTCAGAAAGCCCATGCGCATTGGCTAAATGACGGAGATAGGAATACCTCCTACTACTATGCCAAAACTACTATTTAAAGAAGAAGGAACCGTGTGAACATGTTAAAAGACAATGAAGATAAGTAGTGTGAAGGGGAAAGAGAAGTTGGAGAACTTGTAAACTCCTTCTTTAAAGAACTATTTACAGAAGAAGATGAAAATAAAAGCTCGAGTAATACATTCCATTCGTGGCCAAACACCAACAGAGAAGAGTGGGACCAAGTTGGAGCAAATATTTCTGCAAATGAAATCAAGAAAATGATATTCGAGATTGGAGGGTTAAAAGTCCTAGTTCCAAATGGGTATCTTGCGATATTCTTCCAAAGAAACTAGGATGTTATGGGAGAATGTGTAATTAATTCTATTAAGGCTATTTGGAACAACCCAGAGGAAATCAAAGCAGTGAACAACACTCTTATAGCATTGATTCCCAAAGTAGAAGGACTAGAAAAAGTTACACAACTGAAACCAATCTCCTTGTGTAATGTAATCTATAAGAAGAAATACTTACATACTTTTAGAGTGCCACATCATCTGTGTCTTGGTCAATCAGGATGTAACACCTAAACTAATTTTAATCCTATCTCTCATCCTTTATTTTTTTTACTAAAAAAGAGGGTAAAAAGCACTCCCAACAGCCCCACACACACCTTCTTCAAATTCTCAGTCTCGTGGCTCCTCCTCACCCACCTTATTCTTCTTCTCTCTATTTTCTTCCACCCAAAGCGTTCTTCTTCAAAATCATGAACCAGAATTCTATATTTATGGTGTTTTCACTCTATAAAAGTAGGGCTACAAAACATATAAACTCCATCTAAATAAACTATACAAATCACAACAAATTGAATTGTTTGTTTAGGAAAATAGTGCAATTTATTTTATAGATTTGGTAAAGCCAAGTTAATTGATTTTTGATTATCTGCTAAATTGTTAGAAATTTATGTATCCTACAATAGATGAACCTAAGACATATTCAAAGTACAACTGTCTAAGGTTATATCCCTCCAAATTATGGGATCTCACACGATTTCTTCTACTACTCCCACATTCACAGTGCATTTTATTATAGGGCCTTAGTGGTTAAGTGATCTTTTCCATTGTGTTGATAATCCATCACTTTATGAGAAACCTAGATAATATATAGATATTCGAATTTTTCTATTCAGAATTATCATAACTTCTGAATCCAAGCCTTATCTCCTCCGTGAAGGTCGTCGATCAAGGTTCTCCTCGTCTCCATCGCTACAGAACACCATTGCTCGGGTTAGGATTTTATGATTTCAATTTTCAGATATGAAATGAGTTAGTGATTGCTTTGTGTGCGAACTTCATCAAAGGAACTATATGGAGGAAGTTTTAGAGGAGATTAATTGCCTGAATCATGTGCAGAATGTAATTATGTACTGTATTCACACATCCAACACAAATATCTTGTGGAATGGAGAAAAATTGGAAGGATTCAATACCTCAAGAGGACTAAGGCAAGGGGACCCTATTTGTCCTTATCTCTTTACGCTTTGCATGGAAAAACTTGCTTATATGTTTTTTGATAAAGTGAGAGAGAGAAAATAGAGAGGCATGAAAGCAGGGAATAAATGGCCAATTATCTCTCATATGATGTTTGCAGATGATCTTGTTCTCTTTGCAGAAGCATCCAGGGACCAGATAGATAATATCATCAATTGTTTACATGATTTTGGTCTTATGTCGGGACACAAAATTAGCGAGGAGAAATCCTATATTTACTTTTCCCTAAATGTCAAACAATACATTAGGAGAGAAATCTGCAATAGAAGCCAATTCAAACAAGTGGAGGAACTTGGTAGATACCTAAGAGCGGACATCTCTTTTCCTTGTCGTAGAAAGGATAAATACAAGACAATTGTGGAAAAAGTTTGCAAAAGACTAAATGGTTGGCAAACATCGAGCCTATCTCTTGCTGGGCATATCACTCAGGTGATATCATTGACTGGTTCAATGGCATTATATCCAATGTAACATGATAAGATTCCTAATGGAATTATTAAGGAAATTGAACGTGTTTAGAGAAGCTTCATATGGGGAGACAAAAATAAAGTGAAAAAAAGACATGCATTGGCGTGGCACCAATTATGTAAACCAAAGAAGGAGGGTGGCATGGGAATCAAACCCTTAGGAATAATGAATGAAGCCTTTCTATGTAAACTTATTTGGAAAATAAGAACTAAGCTTGAGAACTTATGGGTTCAAGTTCTGTTGGGGAAATATGGTAGAGGAAGGAGACTCCAAGAAAAAATCTCTGCCAATGCTTGTGACTCCAAGCTTTGGAAGGAATTAGTTAAAGTTTGGGATAGAGTTAGCGAGAACCTAGAACAAAATGAGGAGAAGAAAGGAAAAAATGGTTTGATATGGAAGCTCTCTGTGAATGGAGAATTCACAATTGCTAGTATGTATAGAAAGTTGCTTGACACTACTACGACCATAGACTACTTTAAATGAAAAAGAGTATGGAAATTACAAGTCCCTGAGAGAGTTCGTGTGTTCATATGGATTATGGCTCACAACCGACTACCCACTAATATGGTTATTAGAAAATGAGATGAGTCAAAAGATTAATGTGCAATTTGCTAACTACAACTAGAAACACAGCTCTACGTCTTAAGGAAATGTGCATATACAGAAAAAAAATATGGAAGACTCTTGTGCCCCCAAAAAAATGAAACAAATTCTTTTTAGACAGTTGATCCACTTGGTTCAAGAATAATATTAGATTTAGTAGTGTATACGTTGAACATGTAGATTGGCCAGAGATCTTTGCAGTTGGATGCTGGTCCCTGTGGAGATGGAGAAATGCAACCATATATGATCCTGATTTTGAGGTGCTTTTAATGCAGTAAATAGAATTAAGAACCTGTTGAAGCATTATCACACGAAGTGAGATGGGGATATCGTGACACTGCTCACGAATAGAATTGAAATAGGTTGTTGGAAACCACCGATAAATGGCTGAGGCAAACTCAATACAGATGGAAGCTAGTCTGTCAACAGAGATGCAGGGTATGGGGGTGTAATCAGAGGTGAGGAAGGAGAGTGGATGAGAGGTTTATCACTAAAAATAAATCACTGTGTGCCTGTGGAAACTGAAGTAAGAGGGATATTGGAAGGTCTGAAGATGTGTTGGTATCTTAGCTTTCAGAAAATAGGAGTGAAATCAGATGCTCTGATAGTCATTGAGGCAGTTCAACAGAATGATCTTATAAGCGGGTGCCACAAATCATTGAAAGAAATTAAAAGTCTACTCCAAAAGGAATGATTGGTCTCTATTCGTCATACTTATAAAGAAAGTAACTGATGTGCTAATTTACTTGCAGCTCTTAGTAAAGATTTAGAGGATTGCAGGAGAGAATGTATTACTCCTCTTATGAAGAAATTAACGCATTTTGGTATTTCTTCCCCTTTATCCTCTTCTTTATGCCTCGAAGTCGATTTATTGTACAAGCTAGCTGTGAAAAAATTGCAAGCATGCTCCTGCACTATAAAGTAATAAGAAGTTTTTTTTTAAAAAAAAATTCTGCCAATGTTAATTTACCCTCATTGGTTCAATGTCATTCATATGTGGTAACTCCAATGAAAGTGAACAAACAACAACAACAAAGCCTTTATCCCACTAGGTGGGGTCGGCTACATGGATCGTACGACGCCATTGTACTCTGTCAAAAACCATAGATTTCGATATATTATTAATTAGAAGGTCTTTCTCTATGACTTCATTGAGTGTTCGTTTCGGCCTTCCTTGACCTCGTCTAATAGGAATCTATTATGCTTAATCTACCCTTCTCACCGGAGCATTTAAAGGCTTACGCTGAACATGTCCAAACCACCTCAAATGATTTTCTACCATTTTTTCTTTAATAAGGGTCACTCCCACTCGTTCACGTATATGAGTATTACGAATATTGTCTTTTCTTGTAGGGCTACTCATCCATCTCAACATCCTCATCTCAGTGACTCCCATTTTATGCTCATGTTGTCCATTTAAAGCCCAATATTCACTACCATATAACATTGTTGGTCTTATAGCAGTGCGATAGAACTTTCCTTTTACCTTATTAGGTACTTTACGATCACAGATAACTCCAGTAGCTTTGCTCCATTTATACCATCCGACCTGAATTATGTGATAGACATCTCTATCAATTTCACTATCTTGTTGTACAATTAATCCCAAATATTTAAATTTTGTCACTTGTGGGATGACTTGCCCTCCCAATTTAACTTTCACTTCCCTTTGGCTTTTTCCTTTATCAAACTTGCAATGCATATATTCAGTTTTATTCCTACTAAGATGAAAGCCCCTCAATTCCAAAGTTCGTCTCCATATCTCAAGTTTATAATTAATATCTTCTCTGTATTCAGCCAACAGAACTATATCATCCGTAAAAAGCATACATGTAGGGATCTCCTCTTTTATAGGCTCAGTTAGAACATCTATCACTAGGTTGAACAAATAAGAACTCAACGCTGATCCCTGATATAGTCCAATCCTTATAGGAAAGTCCTTTGTAACACCTCCAGACGTTCTAATATTGGTTGTAACCCCCTCATACATGTCCTGAATGGCTTTGATATATGCAACCCTCACCCATTTCTTTTCCAAGGCTTTGCAAAGTACATCTCTTGGCACCCTGTCATACACTTTTTCTAAATCAATGAAGACCATATGCAAATCTCTTCCTTTGCTCCTATACTTTTCCATTAGCCCTCTTAATAAATAAATCGCTTCTGTTGTAGACCTTCCTGGCATGAATCCAAATTGATTTTTAGCAATATCCGTTTCCAACCTTAATCTGTGTTCAATCACTTTTTCCCATAATTTCATTGTATGACTCATTAGCTTAATTCCTCTATAGTTTGCACAATTGTGGATATCCCCTTTATTCTTATAAATAGGAACCAAAGTACTTTTTCTCCACTCATCCGACATTTCTTGGTTCGTAAGATTTCATTAAATAATTTTGTGAGCCATAACACACCCTCTTCGCCCAAACATTTCCAAACTTCAATAGGAATATCATTAAGTCTGACAACTTTACCATTTTTCATTTTCTTAAGAGCTTCCTTAACCTCGCCAATTCGAATCCTGCAGTAAAATGACAAATCGAAATCACTTTCTCGAGTCATCAAATCTTCCGTGTCACAATGCGATCCTTCCCCGCCATCATTGAATATCTTATAAAAGTAGGCTTCTCACTTATCCTTAATATCTCCATCAGTAACAAAAACTTTTCCTTCTTCATTCTTTATACACCTCACTTGGTCCAAGTCTCTTGATTTTCTCTCATTATTCCTTGCGATATTGTAAATCTTGCAGTCTCCCGCCTTTATTCCTAACTCCTTATAAAACTCCTCATATGCTTTATTACATGCCTCACTCACGGCCTTTTTAGCCATACGATACCTTTCCCAATTTTCAGCATTATTACATAAGTGTATGGTTTTAAAACAATCTTTCTTATATTTGGTTTTCTCTTGAACACTTTCATCCCACCACCAAGTCTTTTTGTCTTGTCGACCAAGACCTTTTGATTCTCCTAAAGTTGCTTTAGCAACCTGTTGGAATTTTTTAGACATATTTTCCCACATAACATTAGCATTACTTTGAAACTCCCACTCTCCTTCCTCTAGGAGAGTTCTCTTAAAAATATCTCTTTTCTCTCCCTTCAATTGCCACTACCTGACCCTTGGGTTTAAAACTTATCGGCGCTTTTATTTTACATACTTAATATTCACATCAAGGACCAAAATCCTATGTTGTGCTGTCACGTCATCCCTAGGGATCACTTTACAGTTAGTACAAAAATGTCTATCAGAATTCCTTACAAAAAAGAAGTCAATTTGTGTCTTTATGGCTCCACTCTTACATGTTATTAAATGCTCATCTCGCTTCTTGAAGCAATTGTTAACAATCTTGAGGTTATATGCAAGAGAGAAATCAATAATAGATTGATCTTCATTATTGAGCATCCCAAATCCAAAACCACCATGAGCCCTTGCATGAGGTCTTGCCTCCTTATCAACATGTCCATTAAGATCTCCCACAATAAAAATCTTTTCGGTTAGTGGGATACTTTGAATTAATCCCTCCAAATCTTCCCAGAATTTTTTCTTAAGATGTGCAGCTACCCCTACTGGAGGTGCATATGCACTGATAATGCTTATAGTATCCTTCCCAACAATAATTCTTAAGGAGATAATTCTATCCTCAATCCTCTTAACCTCCACCACATTCTTCCTCCATTCCTTATCAGCGATGATACCAACACCATTCCTTCTATTAACCTTTCCTGTGTACCAGAGCTTACAACCATTAATTTCCCAAGACTTTTCTCCTAACCATGTAGTTTCCTGGAGACACAGGATATTAATCTTCTGATCCTTTATTACTCTGAACACCTCCCAAGATTTTCCGCTTAGAGTCCCAATGTTCCAAGTACCAAATCTAATCTTGTTCTCCGGCTTCTTTAGCCGCCTCCGTTCAGAAGAGAGCGGTAGCCCTTGGTCATTTAACACTACATCCGGGCGACGATGCAGCGGTTCTCGCTCACTTCTCACTGTACTCGAGCCATATAGCGCGTTACTTATAGGCAACGACCTAGTATTAGCACAATTTCTTCGTTGATCCATGTTCATAAGAGATTCGACAGGGTTTTACGTTGGCTGTCGGGGCCTAACACAACCCTCCTCCTTTACCTGGGCTTGGGATCGGCTATAAATATAGACAGAGTTACTCCAATGAAAGTGAAACTAAAAAAAATCCTTGAAAGATATATTATGTTTTACAGGAAGTCAATATCTATACATATAACTATCCCCTTTTTTTAGTTTTTCATTGCAAAGAGGTTACAATTGATTTGTAGAGGTTATAATCAAAGGAAATATATTTTATTTATACATTCTGCAACGACTTGAATCATCGGACTTTTTATGAAGGTCTACTTGTTTTGTGTTGTTTGATGGCTTCCAGAAAGAAGCTATTCAGATAGTGAAGCCCGACAAGGACACTACCTATTTTGGTTTTATATTTAAGGAGGGAATCATGTTAGCTTCTTATTCTCACATGACCGCAGGAACCTCTTTGGGTGAGTACTCCTATCTCATCTATTGGTGAAAATTATTTATTATTTTTTAACTGCTACCTATGTGCAGCATCGACAATTATGGAAATTAATCCATATATGCTTTGCACAATGGTCGGGGAACCTGTAGGCTCACTCTTTTGGACCCAGATAATGTATGCAATCCTATATCAAACATTTATATATTTGTCTGTCTTGCCCTTTGTGTACCCAGTCTGCCACTTAAGTGCCTGCATCGTAGCATCCCAAAGAATGTTGTTCCTTGGCTATATAGGATTGGAGTACTAGAATGGATCTGATCTTATCGGACAATAACATTCAAATTTTAAATAATAACAAATTCTGTTTTGGATATTAAACATAGCCCTAATTTGGTTTAGTAGCCTTAACTAAAGAGAATTAGGGTTACTAAACCTAATGGGCCTGTAAGTGGTAGTCAGCCTGTCTCTAACACTCCCCTCAAACTGTGGAATAGATGTTTACCATTCCTAGTTTGTTTATGAACCTTTCAGACTTTTCTTGTATCAGAGACTTGGTCATAACATCTGTAATCTATTTTCCAGATGGGATGTATGATAAATCAACTATTTTTGCTTCCAAATTTTCTCTAATTAAGTATCAGTCAATCTCTACATGCTTCATTTTGTCAGGATGAATAGGATTATTTGCCATCTGATAGCTGACGTGTTATCATACCACACCTTGATTGGTTTACTTGTTTTTCCCTTGATTGCTTCTAAGAGTCGAATAATCCACATTCCTTCACATATGCCCAGTGGTAAAGCAGGGTATTCAGATTCTGCAAAGCTTTGTGAAACTAGTGCCTGCTTTTTCTTCTCTAGGTTACTAGATTGCCCATACATAGGTGCATAACTAGCAGCGCATTTATCAATCTTGGAGCCATCACAATCAGCGTATATGAATACTTTAGTACCTCGAACTGTGTTTTTTGCCTTTAAAAAAAACCCTAACCTAGAGTCTTTTTAAGATATCTAAGTATTTGGTAAACAGCTGTCATGTGTTCTTTGTTGGGATGCTTGAAAATTGACTCACAACGCTAACGAGAAAACATATAATTATTTCTTGTGTGGGACAGATAAATCAACTTTCCCACTCACTTTTGGTACCTCTCTTTATTAACTAGAGTACCATCAACTATAATAGTTAGTTTATGACTCAACTCTATTGGAAATATCAACTTTTGGAAATATCAAGTTTCGAGAAAAGTATATATTCAGTTCATTCCAGTGTCACTTCATCAATATATATCTTCAGTAGTGCTAGCTACTTCGTTATGGTTCATGTTTACTGTCCACATCATCAATAGGTCATTCTCATTTGTTAATTTGGTTCAATTTTTATTTCCTTGTAAGAAATTCCACATATTAAATGGTCACAAATGATGTTTAGTTTACTATTTGAAAATTGAAATATCTCAAATTTAGATTCAGATTGCAATCAATATATATCTTCAATTCTTATTTATTTGTAATAAATTCCACATATTAAATGTTTACTCCTGAGTATTTAGTTTACTGTTTGAAATTTGAAATCAATATATATGTTGTACTGGGTGCTCCGTGATTGGTCCATTTGTTCTATACACGTCATCAATCAGTGCATTACAATTGGACCGTCTTTTCCATGCAGTTAATCCTTTTTCCTGCTTGCTTCAGTACTTAATTTGAATTTTGTTTCATTCAATTCAATCCATTTGGTGCAACTGTTCCCACTAATTGCAACTGTCCGTCAGCTTTCAAGTCCCAACACTCTTTCTTCTTAGAATTCGAATTTTAAATTTACATTAGAATTTAGAGCCTGACTCGAACATTTATCACTTCATATATACCACCGTTTTTTTAGCACGCCTGTCAACTTTAATGACCCATGTTAGTTTATTCCGTTCTAATCCCTTGCTCTGACATGCATGGTCTATTGTGAGGGACTATCTTTAAGATAAGAATTATGTATGGATTAAAAAATCTAACATCCCCTTGAAGTTATTCATATCCTGTGTGAGCACAGTTCTCGTGCATCGTATAGGGATGAAGGTCTTGTTAGTTACAAATTATATGATTTGACCTCATTTTACGTTATAGTCATTTTGTGTTTTTTTAAATAAAATAATGCTATAAGTAATTTTATTTCAGTGCATGGAGCATGAATCACAAAATAACCGAAGAATGTCAGCCCAACTAGCTTCAGAACATCTTGAAATTATTTTATCCTCCTGCAGTGATGCTACATCGGCCTTGATCACTAGCTGGGAACCGCAGATGGTGAATTACATGTTCTAGGTACTAAATAGGTTTTGCCTTGCTAATTGGATTTTCTGACCAGGGAATGTCATTTTTGCAGGGTCCTCTTCTTTACTTAGTCGATAATTATGATGAGGGATGTCTGAGCGGTTTTCTTTTCTGGATTAGATGTGAGTTATCATCCATTTATAAGGCATGTGACATCAGGTTAGTTAGGCTTTTCTCTTGAACCATCCATCAGTTATAGTAGTGTTGAATTTGTTAACCCTTGCATTACTAGGAATCGCTACAACATGTCAATTTGTGAAGCTGCATCATTTGCCTGATGGGCGATACATCTTGCCGCATTTGAAGATGGGGCCAGAGATGGACTTGCCAGCGGTGTTTATCCTACTCTTTTTTTGATTTACCTTCATTGATATAGACTTTCCTAACATTCCCCCCTATTCAAAAGCCAGGGGGAAAATGGGATTTATACATGCACATGCGTCCGGATCATGTTTGCCTTTCTTCATTCTTTCAAGTGACTGAAATTAGTGATCCTTAAAATTAGTGAAAGTTTTTTAGGGGCCAATTTTACCTGAAAGTGTTAAATCTGGAGTAATTTTGACCTAATTGCTATCAGTTAAGTTTGACCGTTAGTTGGCCAAATCTATATGTTGAGCTGACAGTTTACGTGTCGTCCACATTATTTTTGTTAAAGTGCAAATTTACTTGAAAGTTTTCATCTGTGCTACTTTTCTTAAATTTGGTTATTTTCCTGGTTCTTCTTGTAGTGAAATTTGGTTATAGGGCTGAAAATATTTTTTGCCTTAAAAACAGCTGGGCATTGTTAGTTCAAAAATTTTATTTTTTTGTTATTACTCGATAAAAGAAATTCTCATTTATTCGTATCCCATATTTTCATATTGTACTGCCTATATATATATATATATGCTCTTCTGTTTTGGTTTTCGTTTAGAAGAAAAGAAAGAAAGCGAAAGTCATAGGAAAGAGAAGGAGGAAACTGTTGAAAATTAAGTAAGAGTTTTCTTACTGATTGATACACCCTACTTTTCTTCTTTTCTTCTAGTCGAAAATCAAAACAGAAGAGCATATATATATATATATATGTATGTATGTATATAGGCACTGTAATATGATTTACTTCTTAATGTTCGTCCTTATCCATCCAGCATTTATTAGATTCTTATCCTAAACTTTCTTATTCTCCAAGTAAGGATATGCATATTGAAAATCCTACTTAGCAATTAAGTTTATCTATTTCACTTATTGATGCTATATCCTTTGTTTTAACTTCCCTTCCAACCCTTATAGATGTTGTTCAATATTTTCTTTATTATTATATGAATATATATTATGTCATTACCGCAAATTTAATTACTCTCATCGTTTTGTCCCCATCAGGATTTTTATGTTGTTAACTTATTTTATAATTTATTCACATACCAAACTTTAAATAGACGCAGCACTGTGTAACTTATATATATATATCCCATACATATTCTTTTTATTACTCACAATAACTAGTTTAATGTAATAATTTTATATTTTCATATATTAATTAAATTATTATTACTTTTATTGTAAATAAGAATTTATATATACATATTTTCATAATGTTACATTAAGTATAAATTATGATGTAATGTGATCATTCTATTGGAATAAATTATTGATGCAGATATTAATGAAATATTTCTTTTACGGCATGGCTTCTATAAGTACCTTTAAAGTTTTTTTTTAAAAAAATTAGAAACTGATTATATCTTGGACTAATAATGAGAAAATATTAAATATTTATCTCTAAATTAAATAAAGTCGAAGGTTTACATTTTTTGTATCAGAATAAAATAATCCTAAAAGTATTTAGTAGTAGATATTGGATGAAATAGGTAGTTGATATTGGAGAAATAGAAGATTATAGGATTGATGACTAATACTAATTATTATGTTATGCAGAAAATGGCACAAGGAAGTCAAAGTCAATCTAGTAGTAGCCAGTACTATGTAGGCAATGAGCTAGTAAGGGCTATTGAGCAAATGGCTGTAACTTTGGATGAGCAAACTGCAGCTTAGGGCTATTCCAATATCAGGCTGGGACCGGGATCACTTGGTCCAGATCCCAATTTGAGGCCGGGATTGGGATCTTGTTCCCGGTCTTGGTACAACTGGGATTTTCCCAAGATCAATACCGGGATTCCCGGTTTATCAAAACAGTGCATACATATTTTTTTTCCCGAAACAAACACTAGAATTCAGCAGTTCAGCACCACCAGCACACCACAATTCATGTTTTACAGTTCTCCATAAATGGATCTATTCTATTCTTATCACAAACACCATATGCATAGCACATCAAATTTAACAAGAAGTTTACAACATTACAAACTACAAAGGTTCAGTCCAAATTCCATAAATTAAAGAAGACAATGCAACATCATTACAAACCACAATTCATGCTTTAATCCTTGCTCTTCAGCTGTAAAATTAAAAAGAAAAAATGGAAAGAAATGAATAACTATTATTAAGAAATTAAACAAGGCAAGTGAATTAAATAAAACAGATTATGATATTACCAGTTAAAGCTACTAGTACTTCCTCATTGTCATTAAAGTTATCAATATCAAGTGATTCAAGTCCAGTTGGGATGGATGTGGATGGAGAGAGCCAATTTTGTGCACAAATAAGTGCTTCAACCATCCTAGATGACAATGAACTTCTGTATGAATCAATGACTGTGCTAAAATTGATTCTGAAGAAACGGTTGAAACATGCACGACCAACACATCATGTGCCATCATTGAAAGAACTTTGAACTTACCACCATTAATTTTCCACCAATCTAAAATAAGAAAATCAGGATCACGACCTTCAGCTAACTCAGATTGAAGATACTTGTCCAACTCTGCATACTTATCTGCTTAAATCTTAGTCTGATTATCGGCCCTGAATCTTCTCTCTACTTTAATCTCTTCCATATCAACATCAAAAGAATCTTGCTCATTATTTGTTACAGTGCTGTAAATACTTTCAGTTTCTACTTGATCCAGACTATGAATAACACTCCCAGATGTGCTAAGAACACTTGAATAATGATCAAACAAATGATGAAGTACTTTTGAGACTTTTTGTAGCATGTCTACACGCTTATCAGGATCATCAGGATACATATCATCAAAATCATACTTCAAAAACTTCATTTTATACCTGGGGTCAAAAACCACTGCAACTATGAACAATGGATTGAAGGTTTCAAAGTGGCCTCAATACTTATTATATTTGATCTTTATATACTTAGCCATGGCATACAAAGGAGAACCAGGATTAGATGAAGCTTTATTGAGAACCAAAGCAAGATTTGACACTTGTTTAAAGGCCAATTTGACGTAACGTAAAGTGATCCTGAAAGTTTCAGAGTGACATTGTAGAACAGTTTCAAAAATTTAGTAAACTCACTAGCTTGTATAAATGACTCAACCGTAGGAGGACCAATTAAACCTTTATCAGAGAAGTGTTTTTTGTAGTCCTCGTTTGACTCCATCATCCTCTTAAACACGATGCTGAATTGATTGGCACTATCTAACATTATGTGAGTTGAATTCTACCTAGTTGGACAATCCATGCTTAATAAACCCTTTGATTGAACTTTCATTTTTTCCATAATTGCCTGGAACCTTCAAAACCTTGAAGGAGAAGATCTTACATATTTAACGACACTTAGAATGGCTTCAATTGACTCATGTAATTCCTTGAGACCATAAAAAACAATCAAATTCAATATGTGTGCTTAACACCTTAAGTGCATGAAGTCACCATCACATACTAAACCATTCCAATGCTTGAAAATGGACTTCAACCTTGATAATGCACTATGGTTAGAAGTAGAATTATCAACAGTTAAAGTAAACACCTTATCAATAGACCAAGACAACAAGCATTTCTCAATTTCATCTGCAATTGTTTCACCCTTGTAGTTTTCAACTACACAAAAATTCAAGATACGTTTTTGGTATGTCCAACTCTCATCAATCCAATGTGCAGTCAAGCACATATAACTGGCATTCTGATTTGAAGTACAAGTATCTGTAGTAAAGGATACTCAAACTTTTGAAGTCTCAAAATACTTTCTCAATTTCTTTGCCTCTTCAAGATACAACTTGTAGCAATCTCGAGTAACCGTCGATCATGAGGGAACCTTAAAGCGGGGTTCTACATCACTCATTATCACTCTGAAACCAAAACTTTCCATAGTTTGAAAAGGCCTCTCCTCCAATATAATATATTTTGCAAAACCTCGTCTGCATCGCTCTTAACTAAAAAAATGAGAAGTCACAGTATTAGATGACCCTATCAGAGAGGTTGTAAACAAAGATTGGTTCTCCTTATTTGCTTTATTTGGATTATGTTTACAAGTCTTGAAATGTCTCCACAATCCAATAGTCCCTTGTTTAGTATGATGCCAAAGAATTTCTCTTGGGCAGTACTTACACTTGGCTTTGTGCTCTCCTGTAGTCTTGTCTATTTGTACCTTTTCATAATAGTCCCAAATATTTGATTTTTTCCTTTTCGCTGGTCTTTCATCTCCCTCTAAATCTTCTTCATAAGTTACTTCTGTTTCCCCTGCTTCTTCATTAGTTGGAGTTGCTTGGATGGTTCCTTCATTGGCATGTGTAGTTGCCATGTTTCTGGACTTAAGAACTTAATTAAAGTAGAACTTAAGCATTTACAGTAATAGGAAACACACATTTGTTGAGTGATGTAGGAACACACACAAGTAGAACTTAAGCACTTACAACTTTGATAAGCAAAAATGTACCATCACAACTTTGATAAGCAATAGGAACACACATTTACTGAGTGATGTAGGAACACACATAAGCAATAGGAACACACATTTTGATTTAAAGCAGAACTTAAGGACTTACAACAATAGGAACAACTTTGATAAGCAAAAATTTACTATCACAACTTTGATAAGCAATATGAACAACTTTGATAAGCAATAATGTACCAACAATAGGTTAAAAAAACCATAACAATTATAGACGGCTAAAATTCTTTAAAACGCCACCCAAGTTGTTTTTCAAAGTGCACACTATATAGATGGTGTTTTTAAAAAATTTAACATTTATTTTATCAGTAATTGCAGTATAATGCTGCTAATAAGTTAATTTAACATAAGGCTTTCACATGTCAAGTTCTCAAAAGAGATGGAACATAATTTGTAATCTATAATTGACATGATTACCACTGTAAGAAATTTAAAAATAAAAAAACATTACATACCTCTATATTGTCATGCAATGAAGTGATGACCTAACAAGTTTGATACATTGAAATGAATTAGCATCTCTATACATGTCATATTTTAAGATTTTAAGAGGAATTTCAAGTGTATTTGGGTAATAAATGAAAAATTAGAAATATAGTTTTCTTGATAAGTTAAATCTGAGTTATGGGCTTATGGCTAATACCTTCTAGTGTGCCGAGAAAGCTACTGCAGGAAGGATGAGAGGCAAGTACCAAGGAAGCTAAAAAACACCTGCAAAACAAATGCAGACTGTAGTTTTGGAAAGCTATTCTTTCTTTATTACAAAAACAAAACTGAGGAAGCTGAAATAATACAGGTGATGGTGACGCAAGATGAGACAGTGAGCGGAGAGGGAGCTGTCGAGAGAAGCCAATCTGATGCTACTCAGTTTCAAATTTCGAGAGGAGGCAGAACCGGAGAAGCCGAGAAGGCGAGAACAGGAGTATGACCAGGAGAACGGAGATATCGAGCTAGCTAGTTCATCGATCACCACTTTGCCATACCGAGAGATTACAATGTTGAGAGACTGAGAGAGTGAGAGGCTTCAGGCTTGGTTAATTACTGATTTACTGAGAGATTGACAGAGATTACAGTTCAATTGGGTTGGGCACTTACGCAGTAGACACTTCGACCCATACTAAAAAAAATTAATATACATATGTATAAGATATTGGGACTGGGACTAGGGGTGGAAACAGGCCAGGCGGCCTGTCAGGGGCCTGTGGCCTGGCCTGTTAGGCTAACAGGCCAGGCTCAGGCCTGTTTTAAAGCATGTTTTGTTAAAAAGGCCAGGCTCAGGCCTACTGACAGGCCTGTTAGGCCTGTCAGGCCGGCCTGAGCCTGTAAAATAATTTATCAAAAAAAATTCCACCCAAAATCACCTCTGACACGTCCTTACCCTAATACCTAAATCTCATTCCCAATTCTTAAGTTACACTTGTGCTTTTTCTGTTTATTTCCACACGAATTTTTATTTAATTGTTAAAGAAGAAACAAAAGGTATAAATTTTTCATTGTTAAAATAATGTTATTTCTTATATATATTACTTGTTAAATTGTGTTATTCTCTAATACTATATATTTTATTAATTTTTTTCAAGGTCTTCGAAGGAAAAGAAGAAATCATATTGAAGATTTTATGTGAAAATTGGTAAAATTGTATTGAAAATTATGTTGTATTTAATTTCACATTTTATGATGTATTTTGGATCATTAATTTATGTATTTAAATAATTAGGTCTGTTTTAGGCCTGTTTGAAATAGGTCTGTTTTTGGCTTGTTTGAAGTAGGCCTATTGTGAAGCCTGTGGCCTGTTAGCCTTTTGATTTTTTTTTTAGTTACAGGCCTCTTAACAGGCCACAGGCCAGACAAGGCCTGTATACAGGCCAGGCTCAGGCCAGAAAACAGGCCTGTTACAGGCCACAGGCCAGGCTCAGGCCATTCAGTGCCTTAACAGGCCTGGCCTGTTAAGGCACAAGCCTAGCCTGTTTCCACCCCTAACTGGGACGGAGAATCTTAAAGCTTTGATCGGATCCTGTCCCGGTCCCAGTATCTTCTACTCCCTGTCTCGGTCCTAGTATGGCCGGGATTTTTTCATCCCGATCTTACTGGGAATGGGACCCATGGCCGGGACCGGGACCAAATGAACACCCCTACTGAAGCTACAATTAGGGCTATATAAAAGAATAGGCTATATTTACCGTGCACATAGTGTACTTAAAGGACCTGAATATGAGCACCATAATTACGATGAGAATCATGAGATAGAATCAGAGGAGCAAATACTTATACTGTAAATAATCTTAAGTGTGAAATCTGATTTGATTGTGTCTTTATCTCTTGAGGTTAAACACAAAATATTTTTAATCCAACAATTGCAATATAATGCAATGATCGGGTCGTCTCACATGGAGAGCCTTTATTTGACTTTCTTAGGTAAAACTAAGTGCTATAAACATAGGTAGAAAAGGGGTTTTAAAATTTGTTTTCTTTAATTTAAAATTTATGTAAGTAAAACTAATTCTAATCTTTTTGATATTTTTGAAAAAAAATAAATGATTTATATTAAAAAGGTTGATATGATAAAATGAGTATTAAATGAATAGTAAATGCCCTTATAAATGGAGTAGTGGCTATTATAGTTCAATTAGATGTAGGAGTAAATTTTCACCTTGATTAAAAACCCCAAGCAAATGCTTGAATTTAGTGTTCTTAATTAGTGATTACTCCAACCAACACAGCTAGCAATTACCTTTTAAGACATTATTTAGGTGCACTTAAGGTGTGATTAGGATTAGAATAATGCAACTTGTTTCCTCTTGATATGAATATGAATGCAATAACATGATACTTAATTGATCCAATTCAATCATACTTCCTAACAATAACAAGTAGAAAGCACAATATCATTGAGTCAATAAGGAAAAAACAAAAACACACACAGAAACACAGACACACATAAAATTTCAATAAGCTACAAAAATCCAATCCAGTATTCAATCCACAAAGTTATCCAAACAGGTAAACTAAGTCTCATCAATACAATACAAAACAACATTCCTAAAACTAGAAAATCTAAATACTAATAGAGAAAATAGAAGCAAAATAAGTTAGCCATGCATTAATTCAATTGTAGAGTAACAACAAATTCAGAAACCATGGTAGCCATGAATGGAAGGGAAATATGATGAGAGGATGAAGCTAAGGAAGGGTCTGGAAGGGGATGGTAACCGATTTTGGGGAAGAGAAAGGAGAAAAGAAGAACTCGCTGGAATCTGGATAGATAGCTCGCTAGAAACTAGGAATATGTCACCGGAATTCTCAAACACTTCACCAGAGGTTGTAGAACCATACAGAACTCAACACTAATATTGGAAATTGATGGGAAGATGACTGATAGTGTGATAGAGTAAGAAATATAGAGATGGTGTGGTGAGTAAAAAGAGTGAGAGAATTTGACGTCGGAAGAGAGAGAAAGTCTCAGAGATGACGGTGCTGTGGAGACGAGATCAATAACAGTGATGGAGTACATAGGGAAGAGAAGTAGTCGTTCTGCAATGGAGCTCCTCTGAGCTTAGAACTCAGTCATGGCGTTCCCTGGTTCTCCTTGTTCTGATATGTGGCGGTCTTCTCTCTTAAAATCTCAGCTCAAGTCTATGGCGGTGGTAAGCTACAGAGACAGTGGTGACGATGGAAGAAGGCTCAGCTCTCTCTTAGCTCTCCCTCATGTAGAGTTGGGAAAACAAGCCGAGCCCGTCAGACCAGCCCATTTAGACCTTGAATTTACAAGGGCCGGGCGTAAGATTGAGCTTTAAAAGTGAAAGTGAGCCTAAAATGTCCAATCTTGTAGGGCCGAGGGGCTAAAAGGGCCGGCCTTTTTAGGCATGTATATATTTTTTTTATTTTTTAAAATTATTTATATGATAATAATATTATTGATTTTTTTTATATTTTGTTAATGTTGTTGCAAATATTTAGTTGTTATTATCTTTTTTAGAGTTAAGTTTCATAAGAATATCTTGTATTAAGAATCCTAAAAATTAAAAATTTATAAAATATATTTCTTATTTAAAAAAAATAAGTTAGATATTTATTATTACTCCAAAGTTTCACATATAATGGTAATTGACTAATTTATTTGTATTTTGTATTTGTTTTAGAGTTATTTATTATTTTAATTTATTATCTGTTACAAATAAAGATTATGGATGTCGTCCCCCCACATCTTCGCTTCCTATTCTCTTTTCTCTATTTTTTTCCTTCCTTTAGCCCTCCGAATATCTAGTCTCAGCTAGAAGGTCAAAGTGATCTACTTCCCTGCGCAAGTTTTGATCAAGGATCTAAATGACAATGTTCAAAACTTCCTGGGGGGACTTATAGTGAAAATTTTTGAAACATTTTAGGGTCCAAACAAAGTTTTCTTAACATATGAGTTGTTTTTTGTGATTTTCCCTAGGCCATTTTCTACTCAATTTTGTAATTTTTAGAAATAGTGGGGTCTTTTCTGTAGTTTTTTTTTTCAGTCCTCAAAATATTAATTCTAAGCCTCTAAAATCTCTAGTTTTCTTTCAAAAACTCTTGCAATGCAAGATTAAGCACAAGGTAGAATCAAAAGTTCAAGGAATCATTTATATGAATAATTAAAAAATTATGACCATTTTACCCCTATTTACAATTAATTCAATACAAATGTCCCTAATTAAAATTAGTGCTTAATCATGTAATATTGTCTAAAGAAATAGATTAAAAATCCCAATTTAATTATGAAAAATATATAAAAATATGGTTCAATCAATTTCCCCATACTTAGACCTTTGTACTCCTGAACAAAGGCAATTAAGTACAATTTTCTAAATTCAAATCACTAATACATTTGAAAGATGAGCAATTTTATAATTAGAAAGCAATGGCTCAATCAAATTCCTCAAGTCAACACTGGTCATAGTTAAACAATGTCAAGAAATTAGCTAACTACACAATCCAAAATATTAGAATGAACCACAAGAAACTCTCAAGGTATTATTATTTCACTCATCTCACCTCATTGGGATAATTTCACTTTAGCTTACTTAATTAACACCTTACCATATGCTTGTAACAACTCTAACATCTCCACTATTAATAGCAATTAATATATTGAATTAAGAGGACTTAAAAGACTTGTAATGATGAATGAAGGCTAGATGGAATGAATGAATTAGAAAAAAGGAATTGTTGATGTGCAAGTCAAAATTAATAAATAAGTTCATAGCATCTAAATAACTTGACATACTTTTACCAATTTTTTTCCAACTTCATGAACAAATGCCTTCTTTATATTTCTTTTGCTTTTCTTTCTATTTACAAAACACTTTTCTATATTTTTTTATCATACTTTTCTTCTCATTCTCATCATATATATATATATATATATATATATATATATATATATATATATATATTTTCAAACTATATGCATTTTCTTCTTCTTCTTTATTTTTGACTTACTTTCTTTCTCTTTTCTATATACATGACATTTCAATAAATACATTATTTGACTTTCTATTGGCAATTCATTTTGATTTTAGAGTACTAATGAACACTGAATAAATGACATGCATACAACATAAGAATGACTCAAAGGGATAAGTAAAGGTAAGTGAATAAGGGTTTAAATTGAATTATTATTATTTTATTTCTATCACACTAATGCAAATGCCGTTTGAAAAAGATTGGAAACAAGTTCTAGAAGGTGAAAAACTAAGTAAACTTGTACACATGAAAAGAATTCAAGGCTCAATTAATCTTCCAACAAGGTTTCTCTCTAATGCTCACTCCAACACAACCAATTGTATAACAAGTTAACCACAAAATATTTACTTAACTGTTCCAAATGCTAACCTTACAAACATGACTAATTGGAACATTGCAATCAATTATAATAATGCTCAACTCTTAAATACACTAATGACGTAGAACTCTCTTTCTCAAGACAAAGAGTAACCAAAAATTCAATTGTGGGCTCATTTCTTTCCCTATTCACTTGAAAAGCAAAACATGGTTTTAAAAGGTTGTCAAAACACTAGATCTCATGAAAGCTCAAAGAATTTCCTACAAACCATATTCTCAAAGTGGCAAATGTGACCCTTTACCACTTTTAGAATGTATCAACTTAAGTCATTCTTGAAGAAGTTTTTGGAAAATTTTCTCGTAAATGGCATTTTCTCATTTTTAAAAAAATAATTAATGGGATTCAAAATGTATTCCCTTCCCATACTTAATCAACACATCATCCTCAATGTTTATAAAACAACTCTATTATTCTAACTTGTTCTTGAGTCAAGTGGAAAGTTGTATGGTCCAATTGCAATTGGAGCACAACACATCAACATCACATAAAGAGAGAGAAGGAGAAACAAGTAATAATAATGGAGAAAATTAAGGTGAAAATGCACAATGGTAATTAACTATGGTAGTTGCAAAAAATGCAAAGCATACATATGGGTTCTTATTCTACTTAATAAGCTGCACTACTTTTACTTTTCCTACTGGAATGCCCTTTGTAATCTTCCAAATTTTGATCATTAAGTGTCATGTAGCTATTATGGTATTTCATGATAAGATAACATATAAGGTGACAAAGTAAAGTCAATAAGATTACATATGATAAAATAGTTATTATACAAGTTAGTTGGTGAATTTCCTGTTGAGGCAGTTAGATTGTGTGACACTTTTAAATTAGTAAATGACCTCCAAAAATTTTGAAATTTTTCAGAATGAAATTAAACATGATAAGATTTAATTTGATAGGTCATATGGAATTTTTGGAGCTGTATATAAGGAGAAATGAATTTTTTAATTTTGCCCAGCGAAATTGATGTTTTCTGGGACAGGTTTCAAAATAAAAAAATTCTTGGAATATTTAGATTTAAATTATCTAAATTTTATATTTTTATATAAAACTAGACTTAATAAGGGTTATATAGGCTTTGGAATCATCCCAGTTGGATATCTACACAATTAGATATGAATTTTCAAAATTTGGTGATAATTCTGCCAATTTTTGCAAATGTTGCGAAAATTAAAGAAGTTGTAAGGGCAAAATGGTCATTTTAGCCCACATAAAAATAATCTGGGATATTTATATATACATTACATAAAAGGGAGGACACATAGTAATTTTATGGTAATTTTAGAATAATTACATAATTAATTATGTAATTACTATAATGTATACATTTGGACAAATGAAAAATCTCCAACAAATGTCTCTAGAATTCTCCACATGTCTCTCCCTTGCCTATAAATGAACCAAGTCGGCCAAGAGGGATGTAAAGGAAGGAAAGAAGAGTGGTAGGAGGAAAAAGAAGAAGGAGAAGAGGAAGAGAAGCTCTGAGCTCAGACATAAGGTAGGTATGCCGAAATCTCTGCTCAATCTTGTGTTATAGTTCCAGAAACCTCTCCTTAACCTCCCTATTCTATTAGGTTAGACATTCACAAGCAAAATTTCTAGGCGAAGGAGGAAAGATTTTGGCTAAAGCTAGGAAGAAGGAAAAGTAAGGTATGTTGTTAGAACTTTAGTATTCTTGATGAAACTGAGTGGTAATGAACTTATGGCTGGTTATTTGATTGTTTCTGGCAACTTTTGTAAATTTGGAATGTCCATTTTCTAAGGGTAAATGCTGCCCAAATTTCCATTGATTATGTTAAAATAGTAATTGGATGAATAAATCAATGGAAACAAGTGACAACAAAGTGAATTAGGGATTTAAAACCAAGAAAAATCCAATTTCCTTAAAAATTTATAAGTTTCAGCCAAGGCTGAAAATAATGGAAGGAGTTGGAATTTCATAATTCTAATGGTTCCATGATGTTTAGGAGGAAAAATTATGTAGGGTTCATGTTGAATACGAAATGTGAAAATCCCCGGATTGTGAAATGATGATTTTGCCCCTAAAACCTTAAGTTGAGCTATTAAGGGCAAAATTGTAATTTGAGTTGGAATTGATCTTATCTGAGGTCAAATATGATATTTACACATGAAAATATGTGGAATGGACATAAGTTATAATTTTTGAAAAAGTACAAAATACCGGGGCCGGACTGGGTCCCGGGGGCAATTTGGTAAATTTTGAGATTTTGAAGGAAATGCTAAAGTTATAGATTTTCAAGTGGAATAAACTTAAATAGTAGTTAATTGTAACTATTTTGATCAATTTTAGGATTCGATATTTGTTTAGCGGGACCCTCAAAATCATATAGACTAGAGAAGGAAAGGCAACAAGGTAGTAACTCTATTTCTCATATTCTATGTTAATATTAACATGCATTGTTTGCCATTATCTGTTCAATGAATTGCTTTGTGGTGTTGATACTTTCTGGGTTTGGATGATGAGTTAAACCACCCCATGGGACCTTTGAGGTACCATGTGGCCAGGTGGACCCAGTTGAGTGACTTGATATGTATGTATAGGTATTGACCTGCTCCAAGTTATGATGAGTACGGACAGGTGTAGGCTTGCTCCAAGTTGTTGCTGTGATCACATTATGATATGATATTGTGCAGATAAGGAAAAAATGATCATTTTGATCCGGACAAAATCATCGTTTGTTTCCTCAGCATTGTCAGATAGGCTTAGGCATTTTGATTGCTGCATCATAATAAATGCTGCATTGCATGTGTCCTATTTGTATTTTATATGAATGATTTTCTGGTTACTACTGAGATTCGTTCGAATCTCATTCCTTTCCTATAAACAAATTATCCAGCTAGGAATAACAATTCCAAAGGCAAGGAGAAAGTCAAATACAAAGACTGAAGACAAGCAGTTGATGAAGTTATCTTAGTGCGCAGCATAGTATAGGCTACTAAATCTTTGGGATGTAATATATAACTTACTAATACTTATTAGTTTCCTATATTATAATCAAGAAACATGTATTAGTATATTTGTATAAATTCTGTTTGCCTGTTTGAACTATGCAATGATGCTTGATGAAATGTCTAAATTCTGCGGGGTTTGATACCCTTCCCCCACACTTATATGAAACAATTAGTCAAGTAGAAAGAATCACTAATCCAGGAATACTAAAAGTAAAAGATAGTGGAAGGAGAATAAGCAACCTAGTTGATGATGAATCACGGTAGAGCTTGAGTAGGTGTCTATTGACTTGGAACTCCTTTCCCGTAGTCTCATCAAGCAGCTCCACTGTGCTAAACGAATGTAGTTTGGTGACGGTGAAATGCCCATACCATTTATCTTTAAGCTTCCCATTCAACAACTTGAATCGGGCCCTATACAACAGTACACAATCACATACTTTGAAGTCCTTTCTCACAATCTTCTTATCATGAAGCAGCTTGGTCTTTTCTTTGTAATTGTGAGAGCACTCATAAGTATCTAATCACATCTCCTCCAGTTCTTGCAGTTGTAACTTTCTTTCCAAGACAACTTCTTCCACATCTATATTGCATAATTTCACCACACAATAAGTTTTGTGTTCCAACTCCAACTGAATATGACATGCTTTACCATAGATAAGATTGTAAGAAGGCATCCCTATTGGTGTCTTGAAGGCGGTTCTATAAGCCTATAGTACTTCCTCCAACCTTGAGCTTCAATCCTTCCTTGAAGGCTTAACTATCTTTTCCAAAATGTGTTTGATCTCTCAGTTGGATACTTCTGCTTGCCCATTTGTCTGTGGTTGATAAGGGGTAGACATTTTGTGAGTTACACCAAGCTTAACAAGTAGGTTATCGATAAACCTATTCTAAAAGTGGGAATATCTATCACTCATTATAGCCCTCAGTACTTCAAATCTACAAAGGATGTTAGACTTGAGAAACTTGGAAACCGTTTGGGCATTATCTTTCTTAGTGGGAATGGCTTCTACCCACCTAAAGCGATAATCTACGGCTAGCAGGATGAAGGTAAATCCAGATGATGGTGGAAAAGAACTTATGAAGTTGATTCCCCAAACATTAAAGACCTCACAAAAGAGCATAGGTGGTTGTGACATCTCATGTTGCTTACCTAACCCCCCAAATTGTTGGCATTTATCACATGCCTTACAATACAAGTATGCATCCTTAAATAGGGTAGGCCAATAAAACTCAGCCTCCAAGACTTTCTTAGAGGTCTTGTTAGCACTAAAATGTCTACCACAAACCATTGAATGGAAATAAGAGAGTATTCCCTTGGCCTTGGTATCTGGAATACACTACCTAATAACTTGATTATTGCATAGTCTCCACAAATAAGGCTCATCCCAAGTGTAGTGTTCAGCTTCTCATTTAAGTTTTTGAGCTTGAAAGGAAGACATATGCTTAGGGATGAGACCAATCACAATATAAGTAACAAGATTGGCAAACCAAGGAACATAGATAGAGATAGACATAAGGGATGAATCAGGAAAGTAATCACAAACAAGGTCAAAGTCAAGTGCTCCCTTTGTACCATCTGACAATCTACTCAAGTGATATGCTGTAAGATTCATAGTTCCATGCCTATCCATAATGTTAATGTCGAATTCTTGTAGCAGTAACATCTAACTAATGAGCCTTAGTTTTGACTGAGGCTTAGTGAAGAGAAACTTCACAGCTGCGTGATTTGTAAACACAAACAATTCTTTTTCAGTGGTAGTGTAAGTCTTTTGTGTACTATCCAAAGTTTTGGATACATAAGCAATTGCATGAGACAACTTGATACACTTTTGACCTAGCATAACTCCAACAACAAAATTGAGGCATCTCATGCTTGTTCTAAAGGCAAGGTCTAATCTGGTGCAATCAAAATAGGAGGTGAAATCAAGTTTGCTTTTAATTCATCAAATGCTTGTTTACAAGGATTATCAAAGACAAAATCAACATCCTTTTGCAATAATTTGGATAATGGTAGAACTATCTTACTAAAGTCTTTTATAAATCGCCGGTAAAATAACATGCCCTAAGAAAGAACAAAGTGCTTTAACATTAGTGGGGTAGGGCAAGGAGGAAATCACCTCAATTTTAGCTCTATCAACTTTAATGTCCTTTCTAGATATCAAGTGTGTAAGTACTATTCCATGATTAACCATGAAATGACACTTTTCATAGTTTAAAACTAGAATTTTCTCAATGCATCAAACAACCACATTGTCCAAACTATCTAAACAAGCATAAAATGAATTGCCATACACTGTAAAATCGCCCATAAAAACCTCCATGAAATTTTCAAGGAAATCACAGAATAGTGACATCATATGATGTTAGAAAGTGCTAGGTGTATTGCATAATTCACCCCTGAAGCTTTCAACTTGTTACAATTTTCATCCTAAAATAATTTCTCAACGAAATTTTCATCTTAACTTATTTATTTTGCTGTAATTGAAACCCTAACTAATAAAAATGTTAGATGGAGTTAAAATTATCACTTGAGCCCTACATATTAGTGTCAGGTATCTAAATAATTTAAAACATTACCTTAATAAAAAAATTTGACCCATTGCCACGTACTCTACCTCACTCACCATTAGCAACTTCACTTAGTCCATGCCTATCATCCATATCACCTACCTGTCAATGCTGTCTCTGTGACCACCGCTCTTCCTCTTCTCAAATATAATAGTGGTTGAGTTCGTAAAGTAGGAAGAAGACTAGTGCTAGAGAGCTTAAGTTGTTCATAACAAAGTCAAATCGTGGTAGAGGAATAATAGTGGTGGCTAAGATCTCACTGCCACTCAAACGGGATGGTCATCGCCACTCCTTTTCTGGACCATTGTTGATGATTTCATCATTCTCCTTTTCATCTATCTTCTTTAATTGCTTTAAGATGACTGGAAAACTTTCATCGAGGCGCATTATGCCATAAACTCTCTTTCTTTCTCGTAGATTACCTCTCTTCGATGGTGTTTGATTTCTTTCAAAACCCTAGCTTGGGTTCCACGATTAACTGCTCATAGATTCGAGGAGTTCTAGATATTTGGGAAGATAATATCATAATTTGGATTGTTAATTGTATCATTTCATTTGATCTTTTTTTCCTTCTACTTTGTTGTGCTTTTCGCACAATTTCGTGAAAGTCTTATTTAAACTTTTGCCTGAAGTCATTCCCTTGATTTATGTCAATTTTGTGCGTTTTGGGTTGGTGGGTTATTATGTGTTTGTATGATAAGAAATTTTAAAATTTTGACATTCTTTTGAGTATTTCTGAGAAGAGGATGAGATTTGGAGGATGAATGATGCTGATACTACGAAATGGAGTACGCGGGGGTACTTTATGATGAACGATTATGTGTCCTCTAATGATCGCTGTTGTGATTTTCCAATCCATTTGGATTGGGAAATTTTGTTATTTTTTTAATATCATAGTATATGTTTTTTAGGATTTAATTTTTATCAATGGAAAAAATGATGCGGCAAAAGAAGACTAGTGAAGTGGCTATATAAGAAAAATCTAGTAAACTTGACGGTCAAAAGCTTGGGATATGTGATAAAGGATAATCATTACACCAATTTAAAAATAGTTGAACAGAAATTACGCCTACAAATACTTTAGGTTGAAAATTACGATGAGTTGAAAATTTAGGGAGTGGATTGTACTTTAGCTCTAAAAAAATACCTAAAAAATTTGGTAGGTGTCAATGCCTTAAAGGCTTGTTTCTCATGATGGATTTGTAAGGGAGGGAAAATTATTGCAAGTTAGATTTGGAAAAACTAAGGAAATGAGATTACAAAATTTTAATAAAGATAAGATGTAAAATAAAAGATTAAAAAAATTTAATTAAAAAATTTTAACGCAACTTCTCTAAATTTTTTAAATACAGCTAAAAAATAATTCTCTCCTATCAATTTTTCTCATTTCCTCTCATACCAAACAAACCCTAAGGTCATGTTTGGTACGCTGGAATTAGGGTATATGAAAATAGAAATGGAATTAATTTCCATAGAGATGCTTGTTTGGTATGATGGAATTGGAGAATTTCACAATTCCAATTTCCACTAAAATTGATTGAATTCATTTCCATCATACAACCCTAAGATTTGCATTTTCATAATGGCTGAGTTCATTTTTTCCCTTTCTTTCTTTTGTTCATATTTCAACCTTAAAGTCCTCCTTTTCCACTTAACCTCACTTACAGTAGACTCCACCAGCCAATTGCAGAAACTCCATTGACCAATGTCAGCAACTTCATTAGCCAACATCGATAACTCTTTTGACTTACGGCGGTGACTCTAGTGATCAACCTTGACAGTTTGACTCTAGCGATCAACTCAAGTGTCTTTATAGCTTCGACGACAACCTTTATTGAACATATCTGGGTTCTTCATAACTTTTTTTGCTTCACGACTTTTGGGTCTTCATAGCTTTTGATGGTGATGTTTGCATGAACAGATTTGTGTTCTCGATCTTCCTCCTTGACCCCCTTTTAGGATGACGATGATTTCTGGGGATGGTGGTTTGAGGGTGATTGCTCTATTGGATATGGTGGTTTGTTTGCTGGTGGTGTCATGTGAGGTTATGTCAGAGTCTTTATTTTTTTTAATTGACTAGGGTATTTTGGTCTTTTTATATAAAAATCAGGCCAGATTCTACCAACATACTAAACATGTTTTTAAACCTTATCTCCATTTTCATATCTATTTCCATATCCATTTCCATTTCCATCAAAATAATTTCAGTGTACCAAACGGCACCTAAAAGATCTCAATAGCGTGCATAAGTTAATACTATTTCTAATGATGTTACAAAATTTTAATTCATTTGAAAAAAGTTACTGTTTTGGATGTAATATAATGTGGCTTTATAATTGTTTTTTTTAAAATGATATAGTATCTTAAATTTTGTTTTGTAGTATGCAATATTTTAAAATATACTTTAAATATCATCCACTATCTTAAAGTAATTTTTGGAGTTTTTAGTACTTTAATTTTTTTTAATTTAGAAGTGACTTAAAATTGAAGAACTATTATAAAATTAATTTAAACAAATTAATTCAATTGTTTCGTCATTGAGATTAGGTTACACTAGGGGTAATTTGATATATTACTTTTTTTTTATCAAAATATTAGGATATTTAATATTTTTACAAGTTATAATAAAAAGCAAAGGTACAAATATACACAAACTTTTTTCAGATGTGTGCCCAGCACTATATGCAAACTTTGGTGGAAAAAAAATACTGATTGTCATTTTAAAAGGGTTCTAAAATGTCATGGCCCTTTTTTTTCCCTTAATGTCATAGCCACTCCTTTTCTGGACGATCGTTGATGACGATTATTTTTGGAGATGGTGGTTTGACGGTGATTGCTTTGTTGGGTATGGTGGTTTGTTTGCTAGTGGTGTCATGTGAGGTTATAACAAATTCTTTATTTTTTTAATTTAGAAGGGTATTTTGGTCTTTTTATATAAAAATCAGGTCATATTCTACCAACATATCAAACATGTTTTTAAACCTCATTTTCATTTCTATATCTATTTTCATATCCATACCTATATCCATTTTCATCAAAATCAATTTCAGTATACCAATTGTAAAATCTTTTCCCTAACACTGTAAAATCCTATTTTTATAACTCAATTCTCCAAAAGTCTACAATTGTAGAAAATATTACAGCTCATTTTTTAAAAAATTTAACCATGGTAGAAAAAGAGTTTAACTAACTGTTTGAAAACTCTACCATGGTTTATAAAATTTACCATGGAAAATAAAATCATTTTTCCTTGCTGAATAATATCTCATCAGATATTAAAATATCCTTATCAGATCAAATTGTGGATCCACAAGTTTAGAACACATCATAAGCCATACAAGCCTTCTAACATCATCAGAAGCAATTAAAAATATAGAGTTAATATATCAAGTTCTCAGAAATAGATCATAGTATGCAAGATGAGCCATAATGTGGCATTATACAATAATCCAACATATATTAAAAATATGGAAGCACTACTTTTTATAGAAGTAGTTTAAGCTTCCGGAGTCTTCCCTGATGGACCCGCACGACAACTATCACCTGGAAAAATGTTAAATCAACGGGGTGAGACAAAAGCCTCTGTAACCAGCAATCCATCTCAACGGGCATACAAGTATGTGCCCATGAGGTGCCAAGTGGGACAGTTATAAAAGTATAACATTATTAAAATATCACTTTTCCATACGAATAATTTCATAATAATTCACAATATCATATTCTCATTATCATATTTATCATATAAGTGTACAAGAGTCAATACACAATAATTTATTTTCTTTCCTCCCTTATTTCCTCTGACTGAACCCATGGGCTAGTACTCACCCATATGACTGATAGCTAACTCAATAAGCTCACCGATCAAGTGATATGGATCGGCCAAAATCCACAGAGCACAAGACCGGACCATGGGTTCCCCCTCTAAATACATTAGTGGGGTGTCATAGCCCTATGGAATACAAATGGGCCAAAGGACTAACCAGTGTACACCTGGACGTCCACCACCTTATTTCCTCTTTTGTACAAGAATTCACCCCCTTATTTCCTCTTTGAGTAACCTCCCATTAATTCCACATCCACCATCCCCTATCTTATCCATATTATGTGATTATGACATGTCATTATAATTTCATAATTATCAAAAAGGATCTTTCCAATCTCATAATAAATACCAACTCATATAATATAATATTGCTAGTCATTTTCTCCATGAAAATAAGTCCCACAAGACACTTTCATTAACAACATATTTTTCAAAACCACATCACATATCAGCAGCCAAATTTATAAATTTGCATAACTAAAATCACTCACAAACATCATACAAGCATGCACAACAAGAGGAAAGTGGTTACCTCTCGCCAAAGCTATTTATTACCACACTGCTCCTAATCCAAGAGCTCAAATAAACGCCAAAATCAATCTATCATAATCAATTTACTACCCATTAATAACTCTCCAAAATTCCACATAATCAAAACTATAACTTATATACAAATTTTTAATAATAATATATAATATATTCTAAAAACTGAAAAATAACAGTTTGAGGTTTAAATTTTAGAAATGACCGTTCAGTCCTTCAAATATCAAAAATGACAGTTTAGTCCTCCAAATTTCATAAATGAGAGTTTAGTCCTCCTAATTTCATAAATGACAGTTTAGTCCTACGATTTTCATAAATGACAGTTTAGTCCTTCAAATTTCAAAACTAAACCAATTAAAATTTCAGTAATACCTTCATTAATTCAAATAAAGCTTTTAACCCACATTTAATAAGTTAAAAAGTCCTATATAGAATTATTTTATAGACTAATTATATAGAAAATTCGTTATAAAATCTTATACCAACTAAATAAGAAAAATAAACTGATTAAAATAAACTATTAATTATTCTATAACTTTTGATAGCCTTATACTAACAAAACTCAAACTTGTTTAAAATGCTAATCTTAAAATATTTCTCTAATCACTACAATATTATCCTTATTAGAAAGAGAAAAATACATGGAATAATTTTCATGAAATAAATTTGCTGAAAATAAGTTATTTTAGCTATCTAAATAATCTTATAAGATAAATAACTTACCTCAGAAAACCTTAAATAAGATCTTTATTCCCTTCTCGTTCTCTCTCTTTCTCTCGCTCTTCCCTCGTCCTCTGCCTCTTCCTTTTCACAAACCGCACCTCATGTGCGTTATTTAAAAAGGAAGAGGAAATAGAGAGTGGGTAATCCATTCCCTCTTATTAGTTTTAATAATGGGTGGGCAGCCCACATGCTGCCCATCCTATAATATAATAATATATTATTTATAATATAATAATATAATATTATAATAATATATTAAAATATAATATAATATAATAATTTAATTATTTTTTTTTGATATTACACCAATCGGCACCTAAAAGATCTCAATAGCGTGCATAAGTTAATACTATTTCTAATGATGTTACAAAATTTTAATTCATTTGAAAAATGTTACTGTTTTGGATGTAAAATAATGTGGCTGAATAATTGTTTTTTTAAATAGATATTACTATGTGCTTGTTTGGTTGAGCGATCTTGAATCGGGCTTATTATATAAGCCCGATTCACGTAAATCGAGACAAATCTTCTCCACATATTTATCTCGTAGACCGTGAAAGCACCTCGTAGACTGTAAAAGCACCTCGTAGACCGTAAAAGCTACCTCGTAGACCGTAAAAGTTACTTCGTATTCCGTGAATTACAATTCATAAGCACTTATGAAATTTTCAACCGTAAATAGATATTACTAGTATCTTGAAGTTTTTTTTGTAGTATGCAATACTTTAAAATATACTTTAAATGTCATCCACTATCTTAAAGCAATTTTTGGAGGTTTTAGTACTTTAAAATATTTTTTTCATTTAGAAGTGACTTAAAAGTTGAAAAACTATTATAAATTTAATTTTAACAAATTAATTCAATTGTTTCGTCATTGACATTCGGTTACACTAGGGGTAATTTGATATTTTTAAATTTGTATATTAGTATTTTTTTGGGAGAATTCCAAAAAAATACCATTTAAACTTCAAAATCTCAAATAGGTGATTTAACAATAAAATGTTTTGTTAATTGCATTACCATTCTTGTTAATCCCATCACCGAACTTGTTAACGGGATTTTGAAGTTTAAATTGTATTTTTTTGGCATTCTCCCTATTTTTTTTATCAAACTATTAGGATATTTATTATTTTTACAAGTTACAATAAAAAGCAAAGGTACAAATATACAAAAACTTTTTTTAGATGTGTGCCCAGTACTATATCCAAAATTTGGTGCAAAAATACCTATTGTCATTCTAAAAGGGTTCTAAAATGTCATGGCCCCTTTTTTCCCCCCTAAATGTCATAGCCACTCCTTTTTTGGACAATCGTTGATGATTTCGTCGTTCTCCTTTCCATCTATCTTCTTCTTCATTTTCTTTAAGGTGATTGACAAACATTCACTGAGGCGCATTGTGCCACACTCTCTCTCTTTCTTGTAGACTGTCTCTTTTCGATGCTGTTTGATTTCTTTCAAAACCCTAACTTGAGTTCCACGATTAACTACTCAAAGATTCACGGAGTTCTAGATATTTGGGAAGATAGTATCACAATTTGGATTGTTAATTGTATCAGTTGATTTGACCTTGTTTTTCTTCCACTTTGTTGCGTTTTTTGCACAATTTCGTGAAGGTCTTTTCTAAACTTTTGTCTGAAGTCGTTCCCTTGATTTATGTCAATTTTGTGTTTTGGGTTTGGTAGGTTAATTTTTGACATCCTTTCAAGTATTTCTAAGAGGAGGATGAGATTTCGAGGATGAATTTGGATAGGGAAATTTTGTTAGTTGTTTTTGGTATCATAGTATATGGTTTTTAGGATCTAATTTTTATCAACGGAAAAAATGATGTGGCAAAAAAGGACTACTGAAGTGGGCACATAAACAAAATTAAGTAAACTTGACGGTCAAACGCTTGGGATTTGTTACAAAGCACAAACATTACACCAATTTAAAAACAACTTAACAGAAATTACACCTACAAATACTTTAGGTTGAAAATTGTGACAAGTTGAAAACTTTAGGGGAGTTGAATTTAAAAAAATTGAAGAGATTTGTGGGGTGGAAAATTATTGCGAGTTGGATTTAAAAAAAATTAAAGAAATGGAGTTACAAAATTTTAATAAAGATGAGATGTAAGATAAAAGAGTAAAATATTTAATTAAAAAATTTTAACCACACTTTTCTAAATTTTTTAAATACAACTTTAAAAAAAAAAACCCTCCCATCACTTTCCCTCATTTCCTCTCATGTCAAATAAGCCCTAAAAGATCTTAATAGTGTCCATAAATTAATACTATTTCTAATGACGTTACAAAATATTAATTCATTTGAAAAAAAATTATTATTTTGGATGTAAAATAATGTGGCTGAATATATTTTTTTAAGAAAAGGGATATAGTATCTTGAATTTTTTTTGTAGTATGCAATATTTTAAAATATACTTTAAATGTCATCCACTATCTTAAAGTAATTTTTGGATCTTTTAGTACCTTAAAATACTTTTTTTTCCATTTATAAGTGATTTAAAAGTTGAAGAACTATTATAAAATTAATTCAATTGTTTCATCATTGAGATTAGGAGGTTACACTAGGGGTAATTTGATATTTTTAAATTTATATATTAGTATTTTTTATCAAAATATTATGATATTAGGTCCTTTTAAATAATTAGGATATTTATTATTTTTTCAAGTTACAACAAAAAGTAAATGTGTAAATATACACATTAACTTTTTTTTCAGATGCGTGTCTAGTATGCAAACTTTGGTGTAAAAATATCTATTACCATCCTAAAAGGTTCTAAAATGTCATGGCCTTTTTTTTTTTTTGGGCAAATGTCATAGCCATGTTTGCAGTTTTGAAGCACGGACGCCTCTTTTAAGTTGTAGGTCCATGTTGCCGTCGTTGGCCCTGAAAAAAAAAATGGTCGTTGTCCAGACGGCTTTTGGGCATGCTTAAAAGTAGAGGTGGTAATATGGGTTGGGATCACGGGCTGAGCCCGCCCAACCCATAAATATGGGCGGTTTGGGTTCTGAAAAATTGGGACCATTTGGGAGCGGTTCTTTTGGGCTCAAACCCATATGGTCCCAACCCATGACGGGTTGGACCACCGGGTTGGTGGGTTGGCCCATATTTTTTTTTTAATGTTGTCTAGTGTTTACTGGACAAGGGAGATTGGGTGAAGGGCCAAAGGCAAACAAGACTCAATCCAATTTGCGTAGCCTTTTGGGTAATTCATTATTGTCCATTCCATTGATGCTTTTTGGGGTTGTGACTTGCTGCCAGTTGCCTAGTTTGAGTCTTTGAGAGTTAAGACGTGGTATTCATAATTTAGTATACTCCTCCTCCCTTGGATTTATGTTTTTTTAATTTAGTATACTAAAATATTGATAGCTTTTGGATTTATGTTTTTTTTGTTATGTGTGGACTTGTGATTAATGTTTAATTTTTAATGAATTTTTAATTTCTTTATGGTTTATATTTATAGAAAAAATAATTTTTAGTATATTGTGTTAAAAAAATTTTTTAAAAAAATAATATGGGTTGGGCGGGCCAACCCACCAACCCAGTGGTTATGGGTTGGGTTGGCTAAATGCCAACCCATATTAATGCGGTTCTTTTGGGCCCAACCCATATAGTCCCAACCCACAGCGGGTTAACCCAAACCCAGTGGGCTGGACCATATTACCACCTCTACTTAAAATGACGCTGAGGTGGTTTTCTTCTTTTTGGGGGGTTTATTTTTTATATCCAAAATCTTACTTCAGGTCAGGTTTTTTCTTCGACCTTTGTTACTTTCTCGGTCACCACAATAGTGCCGTCGCCTGCCAACTCACCGCAATCGTCCTCCATCGTCGTGGAGTGGTTGTTGCGATTGCCGATCACGTCCCCTTTGACCTTTTGCAATGGGTAATCACAAGATCAAGATCGGAATCAATGGTAAGTGTGCTTTTACTACGATGTTCCTTTCTTCTTATTTTTTCTTTTGTTTTGTTTTTGTGATCAATTACTTTCGGAAGTGATTCAAATTCTTATATTCGTTTGCGTTCTCACTTTCAGGATTTGGTACGGTTGGTCGCTTGGTGGCGAGAATGGCTCTGCATAGGGACGATTTCGAAATCACCGCTATTAATGACCCTTTCATTACCACCGAGTACATGGTATACATTACTGTTATCTATGCTCCCTTTTCTTTTACATTCTTCTGAATTGGTCGTTCGTGTCTGGCAGACCTTCAAGTTTCAGTTCGACAGTGTTCCCGGGCAGTGGAAACAACACGGCATCACGGTCAAGGACTCTAAAACCCTTCTTTTTGGTGAAAAGCTCGTCCCTGTGTTCGCACACACGTAATGTTCCTGAAATTTTCTTATGGTTGTGCTTGTAAATTTTAGCACTACCTCTCGGAGGAGAAGGTATTATCCATTGACCTTGTAACTCCGTGCATCAGTAACCCGGAAGAGATCCCATGGGCTGAGACTGGAGCTGAGTATATTGTTGAGTCCACTGGTCGCTTCACAGACAAAGAGAAGGCTGCTGCCCATTTGAAGGTTTGCCTTTGTGCACCAACCCTTCTCACGACTTCAGTCTTTGTCGTTTGCTTTTCTTAACGATCCCATATAACCTTAAAACCATATTTGGTTAATAATATTGCTTTCACTGTTATCTTTTCATACAGAACATCTCTCGGACTGATTGGTACTGGGTCTTGTAGATTAGCTATAAGCTTGTCTTAAAATTTCTTGTAGCACACACTTTGCTTAGCATTGCTTCTTCGATGGTATTTTATCACACTTTATTTTTGTGAGGGTTGTGTGAAATGATATTTTGTCTGTTTTGTTTTGATTGTGCCAGGGTGGTGCAAAGAAGGTTATCATATGTGCACACAGTGAAGATGCTCCCATGTTTGTGGTAGGCGTTAATGAGCACGAGTACAAGCCAGAGCTTGATATTGTTTCCAGTGCAAGCTGCGCGACTAACTGCCTTGCTCTACTTGCGAAGGTTATCAGAGGCCTTCAGATATTGTACTGTACTTGTATGCCATACTGTTCTGTTATATTAATCTTTATCTTTCTTTGTCAATTTTAGGTTATTCATGATAGATTTGGCATTGTCAAGGGGCTAATAACTGTGTTTCACTCCATCATTGGTGGTTATGATTAACTCTTAACACCTAGTGTTTCTTGTTTTTGTGTGTTGAGCCTAATCATGACTTTCATGCAATATTGCTGCTCAGCTGTCCAGAAGACTTTTGATGATGGGCCACTTAGTAAAGTATGGAGGGGTGGAAGTGCTGGGTCATTTAAGGTCATTCCTAGCAGCAGTGGAGCTGCGAAGGTGAATAATTGGCATTCATATGTTACTGTTAGTTGTTACCTTTATCTGATCTCCTTTACTAATATACTCTTCTTTGCGTCAGGCTGTTGGGAAAGTGCTTCCTGATCTCAATGGAAAATTGACTGAAAGTACCTTCCCTGTTCCTACTGTGGATGTCTCTGTTGTTGATCTCACTGTGTTGCTGGAAAATTCAGCCACCTGCGACCAAATCAAAGCTGCCATCAAGTAAGATTTAAATCTCAAACTGATTGTTATATTTCAGAGTTATTATTTGATTGTTGAGGTTTTGTAAGACTCGAGTGCACGGAACTCTTTGATATTAGCCGGAAGATTTTTGGGATTGCTCTGCTTTGGGCTTGTCTGCTTCAATAGTACTGTTTTTCAGGGAGGAGTCCCAGGGCAAGTTGGAGGGAATCCTTGGTTACATTAAAGAAGACGTTTTCTCCACCGAAGACTTCGTTTGGGACTGCAGGTGTGGATTGTCATCTCTTTGGAAGCTATTAAATGCATCAAATTCTCTACCTTGTCTTCTTTAAATGCATATAGGCCTTTATTTGTCATTGGAGCTAGGAGTTGTACGTTAATTCTTTTGTTTCTTCAGGTCAAGTATTTTTGATGCCAAGGCAGCTATTGCTTTGGGCGAAAACTTTGTGAAGCTTGTTGCTTGGTATAGCAACGAGTGGGGTTACAGGTA
Source organism: Albizia julibrissin (assembly GCA_037074505.1). Lineage (NCBI taxonomy): Eukaryota > Viridiplantae > Streptophyta > Magnoliopsida > Fabales > Fabaceae > Albizia > Albizia julibrissin. The sequence continues at coordinate 51,380,560 of CM073482.1, forward strand.
AATTCATCTTCCTCCTTGCTTTTGGCGCATGATTTCTTACCATTTGCATGGTAGCAGCATCTTCAAATGTGGTAAGAGGTTAAGTGGTGCTTTCTGATATCTAATCACGTCAAGTACATAACTAATTCTTGCTTTGCTTTGTGTGTAATGCTGCAGCACACGTGTTGTTGATTTGATTGCTCACATGGCTAAGACTCAATTAGGATGTTACTGCATGTAGCGTTCCCAGTGCAAGCCAACTTGTATAGTTTGCCTTGTTGCGGTCTTACTTTCCTTTGATCCCACTAATTGAGAGTTCGAATTGATAGTTTCTTGGTGCATCCCTGAGGTTGCTGTTGGGTTAGTTTCTTAGGCCTTTATCGTTTAGATTGCCGCTTATTGGGAGGATCTGGAGATTCTGAATTCTTATACTTGTACGTATGTCTTGACTTTCTTAATGTGATATCGGACGGCGGCTTTGTCTCCGTTTCTGATCATGGTTTTTTTTCAAGTTATGGTTTTTTTTTGAGATAACAGCCAGAAAATTATTTTTATTTTAGATTCTACATTTGTTGAAAATATATACTGAACTATTGAAAATATAAAAAGAATAATATTAAATCTAGATCATTTAATTTTGTTCATAACAATCTAAATTGGCGCTCATCACCTAAAGAGCATCAAAACTGCTTTCATATTGTTCCAGCGACGTAAACTATTACTACTATTATTTTGCGTTCAGCTTACGTCCTCTGCACCCTGCGTCCGCTGCGCGTCCGTTGCAGTGAAACGACGCCGTTTCATCGTTCAATCTGGACCGTCCACTGCAGGCCTATTAAATGGATGGCGATGAAACAGTTTTAATGAAACGACGTCGTTTTTATATATATGATCTTGTCCGTTGAATTCCTAAGATAATCTCAGCCGTTCGTTCATTTTCCCCTACCAGCCCCCATTTTCCCCGACTCAGATCTGTTCCTTTGTTCTTCTCTGACGCGTTCAGCTTCCGTCACCAGGCCGCATCAGTTCCGGCGTCGCAGTTCAGCTGGAAGCCGACAGAGTTTGAGAAACCCAATTCCATGTCTCTGCCTCTTTCAGAAACCCAATTCAGAAGAGAAAGGCAGAATCAATGTTTCCAACTCGCCATAACTCTATTTCATGATCAGAGAAGGAGAACTTTAAACTAACTCATGCTCCAAATATGCAGGTTTTCTGTACAAAGAGTAAACCGAATTGCAATGCATGTCCTATGGAGGTCTACGATTGGTTCAATACTGGCTCTCAGAGAATACAATGCAGCAGGTATTCAATTCCTTGCTTGATGGGATAAGGCTTGCTGTCGTATACATTTTTATTGATCTGCTGGCTTTGTCTTATAATTACAAACTTTCTTGTGCTTGTATTGGAGCTTTTAGCAGTATTAATTAGATAATTTTTTTGCCAGTATGCTCTATATGCAATAATTTGGTGCATGTGACTGGAGTGCACTGCTAGACATGTCAGCCTATTTTTGTTTGAAAGTGAAAGGGGCTGAAGCTTTAATGCTAATGATAGGAGCTGCAAGGTGGATTGTGGCCAAAGCTGTAAAGAATCTGAAGATGCGAGGGATGAAGCTTGGAGAGGAGCTGAGCAAAAGGAAGAAGGAAGGTGTACAAGGTTGGTCTGCTGCTCAGGACAACCCTCCGATGGTTTTTTATTTGATGTTTGGTGGCTGCCCTGCAGCCACCAAGGTTTCATGAAAGTTTGTTTCAGGGGTGGAGGGGGCCTCTGGTTTGCATTTAGAGTCTTGGTCATCCCTCTCGGTTGTTAGAGTTATGCTTTGTGTTTTGTCTTTGTGTCTATTATGGATGACTATTTGGGTTTGTTATTGCCTTTTTCTGTGGATTAATTTTGTCTGTGATGGATGCTGCCTTTATTCTACCATGAGTACTGGTTTTATGGTCAGCCACTATTGCTTCTTTCCTTTAATCATGGTGGAATGTAAGTTTCCTTTAATCTGCAAGGTTTAGGCATTAGTTGTCCTAGTTTTCATTTGTCTTGGTGGTTCTTGTTGCCTGTTGGCTTTTGTTTCAGCATTTCAATTTCAATGTCTGTCTATTGTCTATGTTCAGTTTATGATAATGGAATTATGCTTTCGGTAAAAAAAAAAGCCTATTTTTGTTTGTAGCTTCTGTAGGATGGGGCTTATTTTATTATTTTACTAGTGGGTTTGGTTCATGATTCTTTTCATAACTGTTGCTGCTGTTTTCGTTGACCCCCCTCTCCTCTCCTCTCCTATCGGTTTTGAGGCTCTGTTAAGCTAATACACTTCTTTCATGATTGTTTGGGTTTCTTTAATGTTGGGTCATATAACTCCTAGCTGACTGTCACAGGAAAATCAATAAAGAAGGATAAAAATATTAATGAATTGGAAATTCAAAAAGGAATTATTCAATTGTCTCAGATAATATATGATTTCTTGTCATTTGTAAATTGTTTCTTTCCTCTTCTTGTTTGGTTGGTGATTTGAGTATTGTTTCCTGATGTAAAGATTTAAATGATGAGATGAGAGTGGTTGCTTTTCATGAGAGTGGTTGATCTCAGTAAGGGGAGAATTGAATGTTGCTATTAATTCTATGCTTATTGCTCGTGTAAAGTACAGGGACATAACACAGCTATAATGTCATTCTATTAATTATCTCTTGTAATAATGTAGTACACAGCAGTAAGGGAAGAGGAAAGTTCCTAAAAAATAAATACTTCAAATGCCTTTCTTGGGAATATCACTTGTTTTCATGCTTCTCTATGTCTGGAGTAAAGAATTCCCAAATGCCCACGAACAAACTCTGTTTGATATTGTAGTTCAATGTAAAGGAATATCACTTAGTAGTTCAATGTGAAGAATTCCTTGATTAATTATTGAAACTATTTTATTTCAGCTATAATGTCATTCTATTTGCCTTGCTGAGGAAATTTCTTGTACGAGTATAGTTGTGAATTCTATATGCTCAAATGGATGTAGAATTGCTAAATGCATGAAAGATTATTTTATTCATTAACTTTTTTCATGTAAAGGAATATCACTTGGTAGTTCAATGTTTGATATTGTCGTCTGATGTTGGTATGCATGTGAACAAACTCTGGAATTTAGATTATAAACAAATGACTGTTTTTTCACTTTGTTTCATAACAGATTACAATGAGCTTCCTTCACCAAAATAGAGAGCAACACAAGAGCACAAGATAATGAGTTTGCTTGACTAGAATAGAGAACAAGCCAAAGGAACTCCATGATCAGCTTCTTCGACAAAAAAAGAGAGGAGCCCAAAGGAAATCAAAAGCTAGACAAAGTAGTAGAGACTTCATGCAGAAGGATCTAAGGCAGTCATGGAACCTGTATTTACAAGACAATGTAACATTGTAATGTCAATGAATATTTAGTGAGACAATGAGATGTAAAACAATTCAGATTTCAATAAAAGTGACTACATGTTTTCAATGATATTATTGTCATTCTTTATGATTACCTGCATTATATGTTTGACTGAAATCCAATGCTTCAAGCGATGTGATGTCAGAGTCAAGTGGTGCCTACAATCAAGAAATATAAAAGAATGTCTTAATATACATTTCCTACATAAACAAAGTAGTTGATAATGATGCATACTCGTCATATGACGTACCATTAATAAATTTGTAAAAGTCATTTGACTTGGTTGAGAGTTATCCAACATGACTTGATTATCTTGTGCTTGAAATTCATTACAGTGTCCCTGAAACACATTTGCCACCTAAAATAAATTAATAAATATATAACAAACATCTCAAATAACTTGAATAAAGAAAAACTATACCTGTGAAGGTTGGGGAGGCTTTTTAGAGGCTTTTCTTCCCCGTCTTCTTTGACTGATTTCAATAGAACTCTTAATCCGTTTACTTATATTTCTACCATATCTCTTTTTCAAGCCAATAAATTTGCCTCCACCATTACCTCTATCACAATGACTATCGTTTGATATGTGTTTGATGTGAAGTTCAGCCACTTTCTTGCTTAGTTCCAACGCACCTTCATGAACAAGAGAGAATGCCTCTGGACTTTCTGATGCATCATTAGCTAATTTAACAAGTAGGGGACATAATTGCCTATACCTATTTGATCTTTGTAATTTAGGATCAACTTCAATTTGTTTTTCGTTGATATCATACACGACACCACATCGTGCTTCCCTTGTCCACCTCTTTACTATATATTTCTTGGGGAGTAATTTGACATCACGTTCATACAATACCCTCAACGCATGACAACATAATATGCCCACTCGTTCAAATTTTTTACAACTGCAGGTAATTGTCTCTGTGGAAGGATCATATGTTAAGGTATGTTCCCGTTTGCTACCATCCATGGTAATCACATAATCAAACACGACATCATCATCATTCTCATCTATGGTGACCTTTCTTTCTTTTCTCTCTTTAATACATGTAGCATCACGAAGATCACATTCTCGTTGGAACAAGTAAAAAATGGGGCGAGTATACACATCAGAAAGTTGACGAAGCATATTTGAACTCTGTAATATCAACCTTGGCAACTTGTCAAGTGACTCAAAATCACTTTTCAGTTCATTGTAGCGCTTATCCTCTAGGACTTGTTCAAACTGTTGGAAGAATCGATTGATATCCAATTTAACATGGGTGCAACTCTTGACGGATGCATTGACACTTTCACTTATTTGTGTGCTTCTCATGCCAAGTGTCCTTGAGTTCTTCATATAGCATGCTGCCCACTTCTCTTTTATTTGGTACATAGATATCAACCATGTGTTTTTTGTCATATCCTGTCTTGATAATAACTCTTGCCAACGTTCTTCGAACTCAATTTCATCCCAACAGTTATACATACAATGGTTAAAATCACTCACCATTGAGTTTGGGAGGTGCTTCATTGCATTTCTTGAAATATGCCAGGTGCACAGAGCATGCTTTGTATCTGGCATCACCTCTTGTAATGCTCGTGACATAGCAGCGTCTTGGTCAGTGAAAACGGTAAGTGGCTTTACATTTTTGTGTGCACACAAAAAAGTCTCAAAGAGCCATTTGAAACTCTCAACAGTCTCATCATATAACAATGCTACTCCAAATATTACTCCTCCTCTGTAATGGTTGAAACCAGAAAAAATTGCAAGAGGTCTATGATTACAATTTGTACAATAAGTTGTATCAAGAGAAATAACTTCTCCAAAGTAAGAGTAGTCAACCAGCATACGCGCATCAGCCCAAAATACGTTTGTCACTTGCTCATCTAAGTCCATTTGGTGAGCATGAAAAAATGACGGGTTTTCTGCTAATTGTTTCTCAAAATACTGAAATATACATCCAGCATCACCGTATTTCATAGCTCGTTGCCTTCTTGAGTTGAGATAATTCTTTACATCAGTTCTTGTAAATCCCAAATTGGTCCGGCCTCCTGCATATTGGCTTTGCAAATTAAATGCTGATTTTTGACTAATTCCAGCTTTTTCAGCATTTTCTAATTCATAGCATTGAGCTGGTAATAGTTCTCGAAACGATGCAAACAAGTGAACAGCTTCAGGTGCCTGAAGAGGATGATTATGCTCCAAGCAAACTTCATTTATTTTGTATTTTCCATCTACTTGCTTAACTTTCATTCTAGCATTGCAACATGTTCTTGTCTCTTCCCTGAGCCTCTTATTTGTCATCTCTTCTTTTTCTGACTTTCTCACCCCTTCTTTACAACACACATATAGATAAGAGGTGTATACAGACTTATCTTTTCTACTCTTGTTAAAGCTTTGTTTTCGAACACCAAAACCCGTTTTCTTGCCATATGCCTTCCAAAATTCCCATGCTTCTTCTAAATTTTCAAATGCAAGATTAAGTCTGGGAGTTAAATCTATATCCATGGTATAAAACTCCTGCAAAAATTAAAAAGGATTATAAATTATGATCTCAATGACTTAAAATCTATATTACTTAATAAGACCCCTGACTTAAAATCAACAATTACCCTTAAAATCAACAATGACTTAAAATCAACAATTGTCTTTTGTAATAATGTAATAATGTGTTCGATAAAAGAAACTACATATAAATACTCTATATCAACTAGATATAAAAAAAAACTAGACATATACTACATATGCACAGAAAGTTTTATTATAAAACATAAATAAAAAAACAAGATTATAAATATAAAAATTTATTATTTTACTCACCAATTTTGAATATCAAATTCCCATACACTAATGCTTAGTGATTGTCTTTTGAAATAATGTAATATATTGCATTGAGAACAAGGCAATTTCCCTTTCTTTTCCTGCGGCAGAAATGAACAGAATCTCAGCTTTCTTGCGTGTTTTCCCGCGGAAAATGCTTGCAGAAAGGCGCCAAATGCGTCCAGCGAATAGTGTAAAATATTCATTGCTTTGATTCAGGGCCTGCTGTCTCTTTCACGGGTCCAAAAAAGAAATGGGCTGATGACTCATTTAACACAAAACGACGCCGTTTAATTTGCAGAGGACGTGCAGCGAATATAGAAGCAGCGGACGTAAGCTGGATTCTATTATTTTGCATTGGAACTTATCTCTCCCCCAATTTATATCCGCTGCCGTCCGCTGCAACGAAAACGATGCCGTTTCATTTAATTAAGGGATACCCATAATTGTTAAGGAGGGTGATTGTACAAGTCACATAATTAATCTAATTACTCAATAAATCTATTTTGGTTCTATGAGATAATTGTTTGTAGGGTGTATGTGTAAACTTAGTAATCAATTATTTTTTATGGGCACCCAACACAATTAATTATTTTTGGGTGTAAAAATAGACACAAATAATTTATATGTAAGCAGATATAACAACGCTGTTAAAGAGACTTAACATCTGTTACTTTTTGTACTGTGGATTCTACCAGTGTTCTCACTCTCTATTATTTTAATAATTTTTAAAAGAATTAAGGTGTAAATTTAACAATGAACGAATTTTTTATAGGCACCCAACACAATTATTTTTCATAAGAGCATTTACAAGATAAATATGAGCATTTACATAAGAATATTTACATTAATGCTCTTTCTTTATTTTCTTCATAAAAGCATTTATAAGAAAATTTAGTAATATCACTCTATGCTATTTTAATATATTTTTGAAAGGATTAAGGTGTAAATTTAGTAATAAACGAATTTCTTATAGGTACTCAACATAATTATTTTTCATATAAGAGTATTTACAAGATAAAAAAATGGATCTAAAAGAATTTAGGGAGTTAAAAAACTTTAGTCATTGACATATTTGTCTTATAAATACTTATATTTGTCTTTCCAAAACGTAATTTTCTTTTGACCCAATAGGATGTAGTAAAAGTTAATTTAACTCAATGTATTCTTTTAAATCCTTTTATTTTTCTTATAAATGCTTTTATGAAGAAAATAAAGAAAGAGCATTAATGTAAATATTTGTATGTAAATGTTTATATTTATCTTGTAAATGCTCTTATGAAAAATAATTGTGTTGGGTGCCTATAAAAAAATTGTTCATTGTTAAATTTACACCTTAATTCTTTTAAAAAATATTAAAATAATAGAGAGTGAGAACACTGATAGAATCCACAGTACAAAAAGTAACAGATGTTAAGTCTCTTTAACGGCGTTGTTATATCTGCTTACATATAAATTATTTGTGTCTATTTTTACACCCAAAAATAATTAATTATGTTGGGTGCCCATAAAAAATAATTGATTACTAAGTTTACACATACACCCTACAAACAATTATCTCATAGAACCAAAATAGATTTATTGAATAATTAGATTAATTATGTGGCTTGTACAAGCACCCTCTTTAATAATTATGGGTATCCCTTAATTGAATGAAACGGCATCATTTTCGTTGCAGCGGACGGCAGCGGATATAAATTGTAGAGGACGAAAGCTGCTCCCCAACCCCCACTAGTGTGTGTGGACGTGGAATATGTATGCATGTATCTTTCAGTCTTTAATATAAGATATATTTACCTAATTTAATTATATTAATGAAGTTGGTTAAGTTAATTAATATGATATGAATTTTTAAAAATATCCTAGTCATTTTTGAAGTATAAGTATGATTCACATAAATCGAGACAAAACTCCTCTATATATTTACTTTGTAGACTGTAAAAGCTACTTTGTATATTTTAAATCACGATTGAAAAGCACTTTTGGAGATTTCAATAGTTATTCCAAACATGAAAAGATTGATTAATATAAAAATTATTTTATATTTAGAAATAAAATTAATTCCTAAAACATGTCTTATATTAAGAAACCCGGAGGAGTATTATTTTGCTTTGAAGGGTTATCAGGTGAATGAAAGAAACCTATATTGAAATAAAGAAAAAATGATCTTTTACGACAATTCTTAAACAAGAAAAAAGATAGGTTTTGAATAAATTAACTAGTTAAAAATCTATAATTCAAATTAACCTTAGTTTCTCCATGAGTATTTTTTTTGGCCAGCACAAGAAGTGTATATATATACATAAACATTAGTGTGTGTGTCTCTCTCTTTATATATATGATAAATATATTATAATATTATTAGCTTAAATCATCAAGAATAATTGAAGTCAAAAAATAAAAAGCCTAACCCCCAACATCAATTATTGTGAGTTTGAGAAGGGTTTGTTTGGTGGAAGTTGGAGGGGAGGAAAAATTATTGTGAATTGGATTTAAAAAATTACAAAGTGGGGTTACAAAATTATAATAAAGATAAGATTTAAGATAAAAGAGTAAGAAAAATTAATTAAAAAATTTTAGCCAACTTTTCTAATTTTTTTAAATCCAACTAAATTTTTTTCCCCTCCCATCATTTTTCCTCATTTCCCCTCATACCATATAAGCCCTAAAAGGTCTCATTGTGTTGATAAGTTAACACTATTGGGTTAAAGTACAATTTTATTAATAAAACTTTTTCTGTGGAGTGTTTAGTACAAATGAATTTTAAAAGTAGCAAAAATATCAATAAATAACTTAAAATGATGTAGATTCCTCAGGGCTGTTAAATTTTATCAAACTTCCGTTAAATTCACCTATGCCAATTTAAAGTAAAACTCAATAGATGTTTGATGAAATTTAACAATATTAATAAATCTATACCATTTTAAATTGTTCATCGGTATTTTTACCTCTCCAAAACGTGCCAGACGCTTTTTGAAAAAAAATTTATTAGTAAAACTACACTTTAACCCAATACTATTTGTAATGACAATAAAAAAATTTAATCCATTTGAAAAAAAGATACCGTTGTGAGTATAGTTTTGGGTAAAATAATGGGGCTGAACAATTTTTTTAAAAAAATATAGGATATAGTATCTTGAAGTTTTTTTTAGGTATACAATATTATAAAATATACTTCAAATTTCCACTATCTCAGTAGTTTTTGGTGCTTTTAATACCTCAAATATTTTTTTCCTTTTACAAGTGGGTTAAAAGTTAAAAGACTATTATAAAAGATTGATTTTATCAAAGTAATTCGTAGTTTAGTCATTGAGATTAGAAGGCAAAACTAGGGTAATTTGGTATTTTTGAAATTTATATTCGAGCAGTTTTTACCAAAATACTATGGTATTGGTCTTTTTTAAATAATTAGGACATTTATTATTTTTGCAAGTTACAACAATATTGTCTTGGGTTCATTCTTGAGCCTCCCCAGTCCCCAATCCAATTCAGGCAGTCCTTCCACACCTATACATCTCCCCTATAATCAAACTTGCGCTTATTTATTGCATCACAAGGTTCAGAAAAGCAAGCTTCCTCGCATTCTTTCTTCCCAAGATATTAGTGTTAGGTACTATCGCACAATCAGATTGATCCAGATTTGGTTCTAAACTATTTTAATTTCTTTCGCATAATCAGATTGAATAGACTTTTAATTGTTTTTGAACCTTTAGCGTACTCATGTCTTTTTGTTGTTGTTTAAATCAACTCATGTCATTTTTTCATTGAATTATGATTTATCATGTATAGTCACTAGTTTTCCTCTCCTTTGCTAGTTATTGATTTATTTTTTTCCTCCATAGATTATACCAAGGTAGAGGCTGAAGCAAAAAATGTGGCTGAAGAACTGAATATTGATGGAATATGTAAGAATCTTTCTTACAGAAATGCCACCCCAGAAGATGACGAGAGGATCCAGTCGGCTCTGATAGCGAGGAAGCTATTCCCGGAAATGCGGACTGGGCTGTAAAGCTCGGAATCAATCTCTTCTATAGTGCCAATCTTAGCCGCTGTCCTCTCTACAGTAAGTAGATGCCCACTAACTCTGTTATATATTATGCATTTGGCCGTAGTGCTCCAGCAAGCTCACCCACAGAACCCAAGGTTTACCGAAGAAGGACCAGCAAACAGAAAAATCTGGTTGCTGGACAATGGTGTGGCAAAGTTTGGATGTCCAATCAGGTCCATCCCCTTTTAGCTAAAAGATATTCTGAGGATGATGATGACAAAATCTTACATGGGTGGTCGTTGCCTGACAAGAACTATTTGTCCAGGATGTGTTACAGAACAATGACTTGCTTCATGGTATTGGCAAAGGATCTGCTATGGTACTTCTTCCTCGGAGCTCTTCAGATATTTCTGTTTGCTCAAAATTACGTGTTGGTTCCCAGCAACTGAAGGTGAACCCTGGGTATTTTCTCAGAGAACGCAATTCTGAGGGAATGAATTCCTGAAAAGGTTTTGTTTCTGATGACCCAGTTTTCAGCAGAACCACACAACTGAAAGAATTTTCAGTATAAGAGAAGTTTGCTTCTTTGTGTGAAAGGAACAGTGTCTCCTCATTAAGTGTAAATGATAACATATTCTCTTCAAGTTCTGTGCCACTTCAAAGAGACACTGAAAGAGAGACAAGCCAAGGGGATGGGTTGTCAGACCAGAGACTATTTTCATGTGTTACTTGTGGTATACTAAGCTTTGCTTGCGTTGCTATTGTGCAGCCTAAGGAACCAGCTGCTAGGTACCTTATGTCAGCTGATTGTAGCTTCTTTAATGATTGGGTTGTTGGTTTTGGAGTAAGCATCAATAAGTATACAATGCCCTTGGAGATGCAACTACTTCTGAGAAAAGCACCTTTGCAGGTAGGATTATTTTTAACTTCTGTTCCTAACATGGTTGTTGGTCCTGGCCTTTTTCACATCTTGACAATAATGAATGTTCAGATTTTTCTAGGTTTATTCCAGGACCGTGTCATTTGCCCATTAGAAGACAGTTTTTGTTCAGTATCGTGCTATAAAGGCTGCATGGCCAACTATAACTATCCCATCCTGATAAATTCCCTGCATAAAGAAGAAATCAAATGCTCTGTAGGCTACAAAGTGCGATAGATTCCCTTATCTTTCTTGTTTGGTAGGCGTGAGTCCACATCTTCGATTTAGTTCAAGTTTTAAGTAGGGAGTAGGCTAGAGTATACTTCCTAGGTTTAAATGAGAGAGATGTGGATACCATTAATAATTAATTATGCAAAGTATAAAACTCAAGTCCCACATCCAAAGCATGCGATTTTTTTTTTCCTTTTTTGGTTTTGAGGGGGGGGGGTGGTGTTAAAGAGATCTTGAGCTCTCTAATCTCATGAGCTGGCTTTTTGGTTATAGTTCTCTCAAATGCTTTATTAATTGGTATTTTGGCCTTCCACTAAGTCCCAGTAGGAATCATGTAACAGGTACATAAGAATAAGGCTATGGAGTGTGTTGAATGTGAAAATCTTATTGTAAGGCATGGGACTTCAATCCCACATCGTTAATATGGGATTCTGACGTGGAGTTTATAGAGACCTTAGACATTCTAACTTCATAAGTTAGTTTTTGGGATATGGTTCCTCAAAACATTTCTCCTAGATGCTATAATTGTTTCATCTTGATCATAACCATTCCACTTTAAATTCTTGGCCTTTTTGCTAATACTCCCTCTGTTCTTTTTTATAAAACAAAATTACCTAACTTATACATACCAATAAAATGATTTTAGCTAATATATGTCTTAAATGTTTTTCCATCTTTCTACTTCTACCCTCAATGCTCACGATTTTCTTAATTTACTCCAAGGTGGGTCAATTATTTTTATTAATTTATTAGGGGCGTTTTAGGAAAAGTTATTAGTTACTCTAGAAGTTTATGAATTGTGGGTATATACGTGGAATGGGGAATTATTGTTTGGCCAAAACCCTACCACCAATTGTGGGTAAAATCGGGCTTATTTCTACTTCGGTTAGCTTTCTCAGTGGTTAGAACCTTTCACTGCTCAAAACCCTACCACCAATTGTGGGTATATACGTGGAATGGGGAATTATTGTTCAAAAATTAGTTATTGATCTAGCTGAGTTCCAGAAGGCTGATTTTGATCTATATAGATTTATTCTAAATTAGATATTATTGAATTGTTTTGTCATATATTTAAACCCAAAACTCTACAAGAGTGTCTTTCCATTTGTTCAACCAATAGAACTGTGTTCGCCTGCCATGATCTTATTATTATTAGAAGAAAAAGAACGCCAACATGCACACTATAGCTTTTCACTTGGGATAGTAGGAGAGTAGTAAAATGCACTAATGCCTTGTGCAGAGATTTTGTGGAGTCACAAAATGAATAAATTTGCTACATAGGTAAGTAATTTGGCTTTTGTTTCAGATTACCTTTGCTTTGACTTTAGAAAGTTTCCTTTTTATGAGTTCTCGTTTTCAATCTTCCTAGACAAAGATGCAGGGAAATCTACTTGCTTATTTCTGTTACTTCATACAGGATGGAAGGTCAAAAAGCCCCCAGACTATGATCTTCCTGTTCGATCTGTAGGATCCCAGATGCAGGTGGAAGATCAATCACATGAGGTAGCTTTACGTACTAAAGGACTGAAAGAAACGTCGGCCCTTGGCTTATTGGCATCAGCATATGGAAATTCATCTGATTCAGAGGAAGATCAACTTGACCCAGGTATTGCAGTTCATGATAACAAATCTAATGTTATGGACCATCCATCAGGTGGTATATCTCAGAATATTTCTAGCTTGCCTTCTCTTTTCCAAGATTGCAATGCAAGTGCAGTCAGGGTTCATGGTGATTATGGGCAGAAAGCAAACTCAGAAGGTTGTGATACAACTTCAGGGACGGCATTTTAGAATACGAGTTGCACCTTAAATTATTCTCAAGATGTTCGTGAAGCCGAAACATCAATGCTTGGTAACACCGGATGTCCCATTGATGATAGAAGTGCTTCATTGTTGCCAAATTCTGACGAAGATTCATCTAGATTGCATGTCTTCTGTCTGGAGCATGCTGCTGAAGTGGAGCAGCGACTTCGCCCAATAGGAGGGGCACACATATTACTCCTTTGTCATCCAGGTGTGGTGTTTGGTGGATTAACCTTTAGCGTACTCGTGTTTTTTTTATTGTTTAAATCAACTCATTGCTGCTTGTTAACCTCTATATCTTTGGGTCATTTTACAATTGAATTATGATTTATCATGTATAGTCACTAGTTTTCCTCTCCTCTGCCAGTTATTTATTTATTTTTCTTCTCTACAGATTATCCCAAGGTAGAGGCTGAAGCAAAAAACTCTGGCTGAAGAACTGAATATTGATGGCATATGGAAGAATCTTTCTTACAGAAATGCCACCCCAAAAGGTGAGGAGAGGATCTAGTCGGCTCTGGATAGTGAGGAAGCTATTCCCGGAAATGCGGACTGGGCTTCAAAGCTCGGAATCAATCTCTTCTATAGTGCCAATCTTAGCCGCTCTCCTCTCTACAGTAAGCAGATGCCCTATAATTCTGTCATATTTATGCATTTGGCCGTAGTGCTCCAGCAAGCTCACCCACAGAACCCAAGGTTTACCGAAGAAGGACCAGCAAACAGAAAAAGGTGGTTGCTGGAAAATGGTGTGGCAAAGTTTGGATGAGGAAAGGTAACCCAAAGGAAGAAAGCGAACAATGCTACAGCTCTGAAGGTTTCCAAAACGAAGGATGAGGAAGTAGAATATGAGTGTGATATTGATGGGTGCACAATGAGTTTTGGCTCAAAACAGGAGCTAGCAGTGCACAAGAGAAACATTTGTCCTGTAAAGGGATGCGGAAAGAAATTTTTCTCGCATAAATATCTGGTGCACCACCGTCGAGTTCACGAGGATGACCGCCCTCTGAGGTGCCCTTGGAAGGACTGCAAGATGACCTTCAAGTGGGCATGGGCCCGTACTGAGCATATTCGAGTGCATACCGGAGCTCGTCCATATGTTTGTGCAGAGCCAGGGTGTGGGCAAACATTCAGATTTGTTTCTGATTTCAGTCGCCACAAGCGAAAGACCGGCCATTCAACAAAGAAGAGTCGTTAATAGCGAATGGAGTAGATGCTCCTTAGCACGGTTTATGAATTTTAGTCCAAATTGTTCAATTGACAGGGTTAGGAATAGGCTTAGAATTAGAATATCCCTGCAATTGCCATTTGTAGTGATATCACTAATTGTGTTTGCTCTCGGGGTATATTGTATCCTTTTGTTTATTTCAAGTAGAGCAATTGCTTGGATATGTAAACATGATTCTCAATCAAGCTCGCATCCCATGCAAATGCGAGCCGCACGTTTGTGTTATGATGAATTTCATGCAACAATCATGCATGATGCATGCTTCAACAAGACCGTTTTCAGAGATGCTGGTACTTTTGATCCCTTGTATGACCCATTTACTGAGAGGGATGCTTTCCTTTTGTTTTCTTCTTTATTTTAGGTACCACTCAATGATTAGCTTTGCCACATGTCCTCCAATCGAATGAGACTTGAATTCAAACATTAATTTATCACTTTGTGAAGAACCAATCGTCCCATTTCTACATTCTGTAGTTCCATTATACCAAACGGGCCTTTGTATTGTTTTATACATCTAACAATTTTTTTTTTTTGTAGCTTTGCATGTAAACATGGAGATGAATACTCATGCATACAGACAAATAAATCTTATAGTTAAATGATACTATTTTTTGCCAATTATATTTATACGTGACATAAATTGTTAAATTTGATGAATTTTGAATTTTTTTTTTCCGGTAGAGTTTTGAAAATTAAAACATTTGACCAAATTTCTTAATATATGGATATAACCCTAAAATAAAGAAAAAAAGATAAAAAATACCACTTAAACTTCAAAATACTAAATCAGTGATTTCTTAAATACTTGTGTTGTCAATTGTTATACTCTTTTTGTCAATCACATTACTCTTATAGTCAATAAAACCAATTTAGGATTTTGAAGTTCAAATGGTATTTATTTAGAATTTTTTCTCTAATAAATCTATTAAATTAGTGCCATAGAAAAATTACATTAATTAAATGCGATATGTATTAGATTATTGGAAAAATACTTATTCAATCTAATTAAAATAATCAAAACTAAAATCAGACCTACACTTTTAATAAATTCTTAATAAACCTAATTAGAAATTTCTGAATTCTTTTCAGTATGAGAAAAACTGAAGCGCTTCTTTAAAAATGAATTCATGAATTTATTATAAAAATATTTTCCCAAAGTCCAATAATACCAGATGAATATTACAATAGTATACCTTCTTCAACTTCATTTTAAAACATGAATTGCTAAATCTCTCTTAAACATATCAATTTAAGTAATCGGTGCCCCGTTTTGTTTAATAAGCATGAGACGCTAAAGAAGCACGAAATGGCGCCACAACAGGGTCGTTCACGGTAGTCGCAAACAATATTTCCGAATTCAAGAAACCATTGCTCATTCTTGAGCCTCCCCAGTCCAATCAGGCGCAGTCCAACCACACCTATGTATTTCTCCTATAATGAGACTTGCGCTCATTTCTTTCATCACAAAGTTAGAAAAGCAACCGTCAAACCTCAGAAGAAGCTTCCTCGCATTCTTTCTTCCCATGATCATTGTGTAAGTACTATCGCACAGTCAGATTGATCGATCCAGGTTTGGTTCTAGCCCTATTTTAATTTCTTTCAAATGTTGCTACCTATACTACGATTATGAAGTGACATTTTGCTTTTGAACCTTTAATCATGAAGACAGTCTACGTTTGGCTGAGCAAGAAACTTCTTTATTGTCCAGGTTGAAACAAGTGATTTGCTCAAATCAGAATGGAGTATTACAATTCGCGCAGAAAAGAAGATATCGACATAAAGAAATTGCAAGTGAATTGTTCTATTGTGTTGGCAGACGCATGCTTATAATCTTAAATTTATTAATTCTTACCAGTCTGCATAGTTGGAAATATCGTGTGGTATGCTGGCAATCATATGTATTACAGAAAAGAAATGCAAGATTATATTTACTAAACATATATATATATAGAAGTCAAGAAAGCTTATGTAAATAGTAAGTAGTAATTAGTATGCAGACAAATGATCAAATGCGGGAGATAATAGGCAATAGAATATTATTATTCAGTTACATAATTCACATGTCTCATTAATTAACTCTATACATTTGCCTTTTTCACAGCCTGAATAATAACGGTATTGAAAATGAGGACAATAACGACAATTGGAATGAAAATGAGGAAAATAGTTGGACAACGAATGTGAGCGGGAATCAGGACAATAATGACAATCAGGTAAACCAATGTATTTTCTTCTAGACCAGTCCACCTTTTCAGCATTTTGTCCATTGTTTCTGAGTTTTGACAGCAATGGGTGATGGGGTCTTATCATTACATCTCCCAAGAGATCCACCTTGCCCTCAAGGTGAGATGTAGAGTTTAGAACCAGAAAGCTCTTAAAGCTCTTATCAATGAGGTCTGGTTTTGGCTTCAATGCAATAGATGGCGTTTGAGTTGCTTTCTTAGTCCTCTTTAAACAATCTTCAAGCTTATATGTAGCCAAACCTGTATTTGCCAAATTCTTCATCAACCCTATGGAAGTATCTACAACTTCTATACATAAGAAGTGAACCTCATAAACAATTTTATATGAGAAGGAAGACTGGAATTGCGTTTCAATGGCAATAGTCAGGATGTAAAATACTTGGATTAGTATAGGTTGTACTTATTTCTTCATTTTCTTCTTCAGCCCTTGAGAAAAGCTGGGCTATCCTAAGTTGCATACCAGAATTAAAAACCAACCCTTGATACCTTGTTTTTGCGTCAAATTCAGATGTACATGCCGGGTTGCTTGCTTCAATTACAAAGCCCTTCATAAACCCCTTAGAACCATCTTCAACCTTTGCATTTAGGAATTTAGCCTCATAAAATAAATCATTTAAGAGGCTAGTTTTATATGCAGTCATAAAACTATGAGGCAACAAGCTTGGATTAGGCATCTCATCATGGATCTTGGGTACTCTAATTTCTTGGCAAGGTGCAAAGTTTCTAAGATTGTCGCTGCTAAAGATAATCGAAATTATTACCTCCAACATGACCATGCTTTAACCCACCGGTTTTGAATATAAGTTCATGTCCAGAAAAATAGACAATTTTTGCACCCTTTGTGGTTGTCTTGGCTGCTGCAATCTCTTCCTCTTTGTGTCCTCTCGGCTTACTAAACCAGAATAGTACTTGAACCAGGACAAAACATGCACATAGAATATTTTATAATACTGTTCACCTGGAGCTTTTTGAATGCTTCCAACTCCTTGAACGATGAAGCTTAGTAATTTGTCTCGAACATCCTCTTGGAGTCTGACAGAGCAGCAAACGATCCTGGCTTAATCTCATTAATCCAGAAAAATACTCCATGCAAACCACAGCACATAAATGGAGAAGCGGCTGGCACACAAACCCTTGAAATCAGCACCCAATCATTACAGAGAGCAGCCTTGAACTCACTACTTCTAGTGGTGTCAACATTGAAAAACTAAGAAAACTCCTCTAGCTTCCTCTCCTTTATTGAGCAGATCTTCAACTTGCTTCTCTATTTTATCTTTCTGTGAGTGGGGGTATCTGTAAGGTCTTATATTAGGAGGAGCTGAACCTGGCTGAAGTGTAATTGAATGAGAATGAAAGCGCATAGGGGGCTAATGATCAGGTTCTAGAAAAACGGGGGAATTGAATTGCAGGAGATGATGTTTCTATTACCAGCTTGTACTCCAAACGAAGGAAGAGTGCAAGTAGGAAGCTGCAGTTCTGTGACTAACCTTTCAGAGAAAAAGTTATGTGTAGAACCACTACCTATAAGGATTAGAATATGTTTTGAATGAGGCTCTCCTTGGACCTTCATTGTGGTGATCGACGGACTGCCCAAAATAGCATGCAGTGATATTTCTGCGAGTTCACCTTCTACCATTGGTTCACTACTCGGGTTCTCTTCATAGGCATTTTCTGCTTCCTCTGTTATCTCCATAACCTTGAACGATAAGCTTTTGCATCAGTGGCCTGGCACGAATTTATCCCTACATCAGTAACATAATCCTTTTATCACGCCTCATCTGTCGCTCACTATCATAATTTGCACACGATTGAGAGAGAGCCAACTGTGAATTGTAATTCGGCGCTGTTAATTGCCGTGGATAATTATTGAGCGTTCTAACAGACTAAGAGATACCCGGCCCATACCTTGTACCGTTTTTGAATATACCGAAGTTTTAGGCTCTTCAAAATTTAAAAACCCATCATTTCCGCGTGACTAACAAGTGCGCTGTGTGAATCGTAGCTGAGATTGTGACTGTAGCTTCTCTTCAAATTCCATGGCGAGACTTGAGGCTTTGAAAACCGTTCAAGGTTTTTGTATTTTTACATCCGATTGGAGTTTGGCCTTCATCCCATTAACAAAAACTCCCAGGAGGTAATGCGCGGACCATCCCTTCACCCTAGATGATCGTCTTACAATAGTCATGGACTGATCCGGTTTGCTTAATGCCACACAAATATACATTCGGATTTAGAAACTCAGCCGGACCAAATTGCTATGTTAGGATCTTTTTAATGCAGTGATAGTAATCCTTCCACACCCCCAAATTGCTACGTTAGGATTTTTTTTATACATATTTTTCATATTGAAATCTTTTTTTTATTTTATTTGCAGGGTGCACACGGCACAACTGTGATAGCTTTTATGGTTCGAATGGGTAATTATGGTGTCGGCAGATACAAGAGGGACCCTAGTGACGACAGAAAGCGGGACCAAAGTAAAAAGAATTAGATCAAATAGAAAAGAAAAGATCCGAGAAATAGATAATCACATTTTTTATGCACTGGCTGGCTACGCTAAAACTGGCAGGCAAGCCATTTACGAGCTGAAAGAAAAGGTAGTGATTAAATTTAATTTACATTTGATTAAATTTAATTTACATTAATTTTGTAAGGACTTGGTAAGTTTTATTCTAGGGTGGAGAAATTACAGTTGACAGTGCAGTGAAATTTCTTAAAGAGAAATTCAAACAGAATTGGGAGAAAATCGAGCAGGATCCTATGAGAGATGAAAAATCAGTAGAAGCAATTATAATAGGGTATGAAAAAGAGATTCCATCGATTGTATACATAAACCGGACAGGGACAGACACTAAGGCTCTGTTTGGTTCGAGAGGAGGGGGGAGGGGAGGTTTATTTAAGTTAGGTTAGGGGAGATTATAATTTTGTTTGGTTCAAAAAGAGGGGAGGGGAGGTTTCTTGTTTGGTTCAGGAGGGGAGGGGAGGGGAGTTAATTATAGATGGACAAAAATACCCCTCTAAACATTTTTTTTATGTTTTAACAATGTATTTATTAATAACTATTATTTATCAAATTATTATTTGTAAAATAATTATTCTAACATTTATATACACATATTTCACAATTGTTTCTGGTGGAAGCTCAAGTTTGTATGCAACAACAACAATTTTTTTCAGACCTTTGAATGGCCCAAAGTAACTGGCAGCTAGTTTGTGAAGAGAAGAATTATTTAGTAAATTCTTCCTAAAAGGAAGAAGCTTTAAGTAGACCATATCACCGACAGCAAAGTGACGCTCAGTTCTGTTTTTGTTAGCTTGTTGAATCATCTGGTGCTGTGCTTTCACTACAGTTTGCTTTAATAATTGAAGAACCAGTTCCTGTGACAAGCACGTATAATCCACCACTTCATTAGGAAAATCCCCAGCCATACAAGGTAAATGAGTAGGAGGAGCTACACTATAGACAATGAACGGCCACAACGTTATTTTAGGGTCAGGGGTAGTTTGGGAATATTATAAAATTACCAAGGGCAATTTAGTCATACTTTGTCACAAATATTCTCTCCCCTAAGAAAAACCCCAAATTTGAAGGTTTTACATAAGAGGGGAGGTGACTACTAAAAGACAAAAATCCTCCCCTCCCCTCCCCTCGCCTACCCTACCTCCAACCAAACACCCATTTTTAATCACTAACCCTCCCCTCCCCTCCAAAACCCCCCAACCAAACAGAGCCTAAGACCGCACGGTATATCATGGGTAGCGGTTCCCCTTACGCAGAACAGATAATTAGCTTGTTTGGAAACACTGTTTCCAATCGGGCTTATAAAATAAGCCCGATTTACTTAAATCTCCACCACATATTTACCTCGTAAACCGTAAATGTAACCTCGTAAACCGTAAAAATTACTTCGTATTCAGTGAATCACGATTTATAAGCACTTATGGAGCTTCCATAAGCTAATCCAAACAAGCTAATTACCAAAAGAGTTAAGTGAATTTTTTTAATTTTGATATTTAAATTTAAAAATTTAAATTTAAATATTTACTAGGTTCTTTTCCCTCATTAGCCTCAAAACAGATAATATATCAGCTGAGAATGGTAGAAAATTAGCGACAAAAGCCATAACCTGGGCAGCCATCAATGATTGGCACACCGGAGGATCAGTTTCAGGTAAATAATATTTATTAAGTTAAATATTTCTATACTTATATTTAAATATTTGCATTAAATTAAATTAATGCTTTCATTTATTCTTCGAAAGCAGCGTTTCTTGTAACGAAAGATAAAATCCAAACTTTCGATGACGAAGAAATTGAAATGAGCACAGATATCGAGGATGCTGAGAGAGCTAGGAAGAGGTTGAACGAAAAATGGGATAGGGATGAGGCCGCAGATAAATTGAAAAGATCCCATCACAGTTAATCTTTTTTTTTTTTTTTTGACACTTAACTTTTGTAGAAGACATCTTTTATATGAATGATCGAAAAGCATGTAATTACATAAAAATATGGAGAGCGGAGAGGTTGAGTGAGGCATACCCGATGGAAGGATCCGGTGATTTATGGCGAAGATGCTTGAATCAAACATATGGGATTTGGATTTCTCTCTCGGAGAGATGCAGAGAGATAGATGCAAAGGAGGTTCGAATACGCCGGATCGATTTCTCGGATGAGACGCCAATGGAGACTGTAGCAGGACGTCGGCGAGTGCCAGGGATGGTCAGTTTTGTAGATCTAGATCTAGTTACTTGACGTGACTTTTGTTCTACATTTCTAGATATAGATATAGGTTTGGGCTTGGGCTTCGGCCCTCATGTTTTCCATATTAAAAAAAAAAACCAGTTTTACATGCCCAATGATGCCTCAGAACAGAAGAAAATTAGAGTCTGCTTTATTTCTAATCAAAGGTTTTAGGTTTTGTAGGTTCAGCATGTAATCGTGTTTGGTTATAAGAGCAGACACTAATGACCTAAATTATGAGGGAAATTGAACCCACGACCGAGCATTCACTATACTACAAGACATTTGGTACAACATTGCCACCTAAGATAATGCATATATTATATTTTGCTTTATTTAATTGGGGAGGGATTTTTTTATAAAAATATTATCTTAATTGATTAGAAAGGAGAAAAGGGAAATTATTCTTAAACAGACAACTTTATTCTTATTTTATTTAAATTTTTTTCTTTTCAAACTTTATAGAATATTTAATAAATTCAATTATGAGTGAAACACATTAACATCCTCTCTATTTATTTTAATAAATAATAAAAATATAATAAAAAGTGAAAGGGTTAAAAATGGAATATAATAGCTTGAGAAATTGATTTTATAAATAAAATTATTTTTTAAATATATAAATAAATTATTTAAAAAGTACAGAGACAAAAAGGGAAAACGTATCGAGGAAAACATATTCTTGTGCTTATTCAGTGTTTTCATTGAGGAGTTTTTAACTTTTACTTCCATATATTCCATTGATTATCTCACCCTGCTTCCTATTTATTTTTAGCCTAAAATGAAGAAAAAAGAAAAAAGGACTCCCCTCAAAGCAGGGTGATGTTAACTGTAGAGTTCTGAATTTTTCAGCTTTCAACAAGTCCAATTTCAGATTTTTGTTTCATATATCAAATAAGACCAAAATAAATAAGAAGTGAGATCCATAATTATGGGATCTCAAGTCCCTCAATACAAGCATGGTAGCGTCAACTAATAACTAATAAGAACGTATAAATAACAGTAGAGATAACCCAAAATCTGGCATCTAAATTAGAATGAAATAATACAAATTAAAAAAAAAATCACCTCAGAAATCATGCACCAGTATAACAGGCACCAACACTCTCTAGTTGGTGAATGGATATTGTTCCTTCCCAACTTGTCATTAAGTATTCAAAATTCACTCTGGTCAAGCTCCACATGTTTGGCCCAATCATGATGAATTGGATTCTTTACAGTGTCTACAGTAACCATATTATCACTCAACACTCTCATAGGACCCTTCATTTAAAAATTTCAGCCTGTTTTCCCAACACATAAATGCAATACCCTGCTGTTGATATCCTATCAATTACAGAATTGTCTCCATGTATCTCAATGCCTCTCACTTTCTCTCTTGAAATTTATAACTTTACCATGAGTCATCTTAAGTTATCTGAAAATATTGTAAGGAATTGTATTGCAAACCCTGTGAGTATTGCAAAATTCTTTTTTCCATTAAAGTGCAGGAAAATTCTTGAAAGCTTGACTCTAGCATATAGTCAAATGATTTTCAAGAGTGGTTTCTTTCATGCAGATCCTCACCCAGGAAACATCCTGATTTGCAAAGGCTCGGAGGCAAGTCTTTTAGTTGGATCATTTCTTTTATTCTATGAATATCTTGTAAATATTAAGCTGTTTGGTCCACTAGTCATGAATAAACAATTCTGAGGCAGAGTATTGAACATTAACTTGAGCTCTTGATGCTTAATATATATTGTTTTTGAAGAAGAATTAGACAAGAGAATAATTATTCATTCATGTATTTTACAACAGATTACACCACACACACACACACACACATATATATATACACACACAACAAACAGAGTGAACGAAGCATGAGAAGAGAGGAGAGATAGACGGCGAGATAGATGATGAGACAGAGAGTGATTGAAGGAGAGGAAGTCAATATTCTCATGCCACCAAAATTGTTTCTGACTTTCCTCTTATCTTTCGGTGTGATTGTGTCAGTGTGATTCTACAGTTTTCACCACCCTAATCTTGGTATCTTGCCTCTAGTCAGGTTGCCTTGCTAGACTATGGACGGGTAAAGGATCTACCAGAAATGTTGAAGCTTGGTTTTGCTAATCTTGTACTTGGTATCTTGCCTCTAGTCAGGTTGCCTTGCTAGACTATGGACAGGTAAAGGATCTACCAGAAATGTTGAAGCTTGGTTTTGCTAATCTTGTACTTGCCATTGCCGATGGTGACCTTATAAGAGCATCAGAAAGCTGTAGGTTATGAAGTCTGCATTACATTCTTATATATATTTAAAACTTCTTTGCTTTTATGTTGAGACTCGGTAGTGAAATACAAAGCTAAGGCTGACCACTAACTGCATACGTAGCACTTCTGGATATGGGTAATGAAAACGAGGAATAGAAGTTGCGGAGTTCTGGCAATGGAGTCCATATAAAGCGACATAGACTAGATATAAGAGAGGCGGGGAAGGTATAAGGGGAAGGGTGTAAGGAGGGGCAAAATTCTCAACCATTTAATTTCTTTTCACAGACCTTTAGTCCAAGGGTACCTAATGCCTTTCCACAGACGAGGCTGAAACCCTGACTTGAATCTCAATTCATTTTCAACAAGAGAAAAGACTTAACATGAATTGATATAAAAGTTTCATGAACCAGAATCCTGAAAACTTCAGTAAACATTGGACATAACATCTGATTCTCTTAGTTTATTTCTTGATCCACATGTTCCTGTATTAACAATATATATATGACGTTACTGTAACCAATGGCTGTCCAGAATGATTTATTTTGCATCATAACTACAAATTGAAGATCCTCATTCTATTGATGGCTGTTTTCGAACCTGAATATTCAATTGTTTCATCCCATTTTATAGGGAGTTTGGTACAGACTCCTTAAGTAAATGTGAAGACGAGCTACAAGAAATGTTAAAACTGGCACAGACCGACACAAAACTTCCGCTTGGGGTGGCGATGCTGCGACCTTTCTCGGAGGACTCTTCAATTTAAAAAATGAAAAAATGAAAAATTTGCTGCTGGGCATTTAGTATTTGTTCATTTTTAGACCACACATTCCTGATCTGGCATGCTATTAGTGGTATGGTGATAGTCTTGACTCTGAGGAAATTTGTTGTCCATATTCATGTTTATGGATTAGGCAGCATATGACCTGTTCACACATGACACTGCTACTTTTTGTTCCCTGAATTTGTGCCGGTCGGTTTGTAGGCTTTTCCTGAAGAACTCTTTCCTGTACTTAGGACAGTGCGTCTACTGAGGGGACTCGGCGTTGGTCTCGGAATCAATTCAATTATTCAAGTGCAGAACAGTGGAGACCTATTTGCTGAGGAAGTTTTGTATAAAGCTGGCAGGCAGACTCAAGGTATAACGCTAGGCTTATTAAGATAGATAGCATAAAAGGTTATAACCCATATGTATATGCCCACCGAACCAGCAGATATCCTTTTTATTTGATCTGATTGATACTGAACAACCAGCCACAGATGGAAAATTATTGTTTCTTATTCTCGCCCCATGTTTGAACATGGGTATCATACAAGAAGTAGAATCAAACAAAAACTAGAAACACATGCACCAAACTTCCCATATACGAAGCTGGTCTTGCTACTATTAACACCAAATATCAAGCAAATGAGGCATCGAAAGATTCAGCATTTCCAGCAAGAAGTTGCCATAATTAGCTTTGATTTCCACCCAAGGACCAAACAACCTTTCTCCTCCACAACAGTGTAGCCATCACAAACATCTTTCTTCTGAAGCCATTGCTTGGCTTGAGTCACCCTCTTCATTGGTGCACCCTGGAACCTGGCCCTACTCATCCTCCGCTGCCACTGGTCCACCCTCTCGTGCCTCTCCACCCTCGCGGGTTCCTGGCAGCTGACAATGATTTTTCTCTCTTCTGCAAAATAGAACTGTTCAATTTTTGCCCTCTTAGTGTCATACTTTGGTAACATGGCATCCAAAGAGTAAAAAATGGCAGAGATAATGAAGCGCTTCCATGAACTCCCCAGGGAAAAAGGGTCCATTATGGCTTGAGTCTTGCTCAACCATAACCAACACTTTTGGTGAGAGTTTATGAAGTGTCTGAGGGACCGAGTTTAAAGCCCCACGACTCTCTTTCACTACAAAGTGCAACAGAAGAATGCTATTAACCACCAGGACCTCATCTTCATTCACCTAATGTCATCAGTATGCAAATTTTCTAAGTTCTTTCCCACCACTGAGAACTCCAGGTTAATCCCCAGGCTATGAGCATAAAATTCAAATTCTTTACCAATCAACTTGAGTTTCTCAATACAAAGGCAGACCGCTGTAATTCATAGGTGGCGAATCAGCTGGCCGAGGCGGTTAGCCAGGCTCTGAATCAGTCCCCCAAGAGTTATCCCAAGGTCCACCACAAGCACAAAGCTGTGGTTTCAAAGGTTTCCAAGGTCCACCACGTGCACAAAGTTGTGGTTTTCAGAGGCTTCTAGTATTGTGGCATTAGCTACAAAGTGATATGGGGAAATTTCATAAACCTATTTAAATGCTTCTTCCATTTCTACTGACGCTATGTCCGTAATGTTAACCGGTTGAACCATATCCAGCGGATCAGATAGCCCTTGCGCAAAACAAGAAGCCACCTTTTGAAAGAGATAGCCAAAGACCATTGCGTTTGATCTCAGTTCAGATAGAGTAACGTTGAAGAATGTGATTTGTCACGACAAGCCACACCTTCAGCACAATGAACAAGAAACTGAACAAGCTTACCTCAGAATTGATGATCATGTCTTCCTGTGCTGCCTCTTCAGAGGCAAGATATCTCTGTGTAATAGTCCGTATGTGGTCTCTGAAATGGAGCTCTGGATAAAGCGAAGGCTACTCAAAAACAGGAAGCAAATGAGGATAGGTAACATACCCAACAGAGGAATTATGAAGACCAAGGCCTATCATGGGACTTAAATCTCCTTTAAGGGCTCTGAAAAGAGGAATCATTGTGGGAAATTCTGAGCCTTTCTTCTAAAGATTTTCAACAATGCTCTGAAAGACTGTTATTAG
Source organism: Albizia julibrissin (assembly GCA_037074505.1). Classification (NCBI taxonomy): domain Eukaryota; kingdom Viridiplantae; phylum Streptophyta; class Magnoliopsida; order Fabales; family Fabaceae; genus Albizia; species Albizia julibrissin. The sequence continues at coordinate 51,406,965 of CM073482.1, forward strand.
GAAGGATGGTTCCTTTTTTTATATATATATCGAGAAGAAAGAACAATATATCAACCTAGATCTCTATTGAGGATCCGCTCAAGCTCTAGGGAAGCTTGGTAAACCATGTGCAGACACAGCGCTAAACTAAGTCCTTCCTTGTCAAGGTGATCTGCTGCTTCGTTATGCCATCTCCGCACGTGCTTTAGGTTCACATCCCAATCCCTTTGCAACATATCTCTCACTGCATCAATAATGCTTTTATCAACATGGGTATCACAGGCACAATCCTGAATGAGTAAGATGGCCTCCTCCGAGTCAGATTCCATTTCTGCTTTTCGAAAACCCAAGTCCCAGGCAAGTTTGAGACCATGAAGACATGCCCATAACTCTGCAGCCAGTGAACTCCCTTCCTCAAATCTAAACATGAACCCTCTAACCAAACGCCCTATATGGTCTCTTAACAGGCCCCCGCTCGCAGCTTTGTTAGTACTATAAGAGAACGCACCGTCTACATTAATTCAGATGCAACCTGGATCAATTGGATTTCCCTGGGAAATCTGAATGTTTGTCTTGTTCAGTGTAAGGCGCCCCTTCTGCAGCTTTTCATATGCATCAATTAAGCTTTGAAGCATCGCCCTTGCACTTATCTTGATAACTTCATTAGATATCTTCTTCCCTTAAAAAAACCCATAGGTTTCTTCTCTTCCAAATCCACTAGCATATGATTGCGAAAAAAGATCTCCACTTATCCTGCTCTCACCTATTGCTCATTGTTAGGTTCCAATGGAACCAGTTGGTAAAATCTAAAGAACTAAAGTTCTTCCAGTCAGTGGGTTGTACAAGTTCTTGCCATAGGACCTTTGTACCTTTACAATCCCTAAGGACATGAAGAGTATCTTCATTGTGTGTCTGGCATACTGGGCACCAATCATCTTGCTTAGGCCTCTCTTCATTCGGAAAGCATTAGTTAGTAATCGCTGTCTAGCAGCAAGCCACATAAACATTCTGCATCATGCCGGGATTCGCAGTTTCCATAACTTCCCCCAGAAAGGATCATCACAATTTTGATCACTTAGGGAGTGGTACGCCGACCTCACAGAAAACACCCCAGAATTAGTCCCTTTCTAGCAAACATTCCCTCCCTCTATGGCTTACATGCCTTTCTCAACACCCTCCCAAGTTGCCTTGATGCCCTTCTAAACATTAGAGCCTAGCTTCTTTGAGTCAAACTTTGGTAGAATATCGGTACCACATTGGTATTTATCTCGGACTACTTTCACCCAGAAATCATCTCTCCGTTTAACGAGGCTCCATCCCAGCTTCATGAGCACAGAGTAATTATGATGTTTAGCATGCCGAATGCCAAGGCCTCCATGTCTTTTAGGTTTGCACACTTCCTCCCATGCAACTAGAAGGATCTTTCTATGTTCATCAGAGCTTCCCTACAAGAAACTTTTATTATATTTATCAAGTGAGTCCCACGTACTTGCCAGTAAAAAGGAGGTTTGCATGATACCCCAGGAGTGCGGAAGTAACAGAAGTAATCAGCGTAGCTCGACCAGCCGTAGATAGAGAGGTCATTTTCCATTGATACAGCCTCTATTTAACCTTGTCTATCACCTCAGTATATGTATGCCTGGAAACACGATCATGGTGTAGCGACACCCTAAGGTATTTCCCTAAGTTTCCAGTTGGGATGAAACCAAGAGTGGCACTGATCTCATTGCTACAGTTATGATTAATGTTTCGTGAAAAGAAAACCCGAGTCTTAGAAGAATTCACCCTTAAACCTGAGCTTGCACAAAAAGTGTCCAAACACTCTTTAATGATAGTCGCTTGCTAAACCGAAGCCTCTATAAATAAAAGTATATTGATGTCGTGCTTTTATCGCTAAATCAATCAATTAAATTATGTCCTAATTAATTACATAGTTTAGGGTCAATCTAGGTCATTTTCACAAGGAGCAAGATATGGGTTTTTTTATGATTGATTTTAAATGACAAAGAATGCAATGGAATGGACCTAATCTAGGATGCAAGATACTAATTCCTAAATGTATTTAAACTAATTAAATGCACTAATGCAATTGACTCTAAAACCTATATGAAAATGAGACTAATCTATATGAAGTTGAATGTAATTTTTGGGGGCTTTTATGAAAGAGAAATTAAAATCCTAGGTAAAAGATTGATTAAAAGTAAGACAAACAACAAAGGTTTAATTCAGTTATGATGATGAAGGGGACAACTTAGGAATTACATGGAGTTAACTTCTTAGCTCAAATTAATTAATTAAACCAAAAGGAGGTTGACGAAGGGTTGGAATTAATAAATTTAATTACCTACTTGAAATATGAGAAACCCTCAAGTTCAATAACACTTATTCCACTAGAAAACTCATAATGAAAGAAGTGTTAGTTAATTAAATCCATTAAAACTAGTCAAAATAATTTAAGATAGTTTTGGAAATCATGTTCGCAATTGCCTAATTAAACAATTTAACAATTAACCAACCTAATTAAACAATTAAGAGATTAAACTCAAATTGACAATTAAAATAATAACGAGAACTCAATTAATAAATTAATTAACAATTATCGGGTTTGCAAACAAAAATTCCAATAAACATTTAAGTATGAATCAAATCCAAATTATCAATTTAATCTAAATCAAATAATAAGTCTACAATCTAAAACTAGATTGTTCTCAATAAAACAACTCAAAATTATCTAAAACTAAATAATCTCAAGTTTGGAATCAAATTAATAAAATGAAAGACACTCCCTTATAGTCTTTAAGTGTAAGTTCTTAGATCTTAACTTCCTCCATGCTCATCCCAAGTTGTCTCCCAACTAGCTTAAGCTTCCCTGAGAATTCCTCCTCTTCCTCCAAGCATCAAACACGTCACAGCCATAAGGAGATATTGAGAAGAATTGATGAATTCAATTGCCTCGGTTGCTACACATTCAAAGAAGTTGAATTGATGGATGTATGCTTGGATTCACCTTTACGTGGCTGTGCGTGGATGAAATATAATGGATAATGGGAAGGTATGAAAATAATGGATAATTGGCGTGAATCCTCCTCTATCTGTGACTGTGTGTGGCGCCTAATAGAAGCCGCCCTCCGTCTTGTCCTTACTTGTGTTTAAATAGCTAGGTTAATTTATGGGAGGAAGTGAGAGCCTTGGTGTCTAAATTTGACCTCATTAAAATTCAAATAGCCTATAAAATTCAACTATTGGATTCCTTTCTAGCTTCTCAGAAAAATTATACACCATAGGATCTTTTAATATGTTTTTCCTTATCTTGCAAGAATCAAATAAAATCGTGATCTATCATATATGTGGAAATATTTTCTTAATCACGAGATAACAATCAGAATATTAATCATTTAAACTAATAATCTCATATTTTATTTGGATTTTATATTATTTCCTAAAATTGGCTAATAATCTAAATATTATCTAATAAATCCAAATTAGCTTAAAATAGTCCCCAAAATAAATAAATAAAGTGGGATAAAATATATTAAATTTGAGATTTATCATATATCATCTGCAAAAAAAATAGGTGTGAGATTGGAGTACCCTTTGGAGTAAGCCGGATCGGCTTCCAAGTATCAGTCTCTGTCCTCATTTATATTAGGTGGGCCAATTTTTTCATACAAATTACAAAAAGATAAAGTGAGATGGGGTCTCCTTGTCTTATACCTCTGGACGAGAAGAAGGTATTTGCTTTATCACCATTCCACAACAATTGCATGCTAGAGGAGGACACACAGTTTGAATTGATATCAATTAATTCCTGTGGAATACGAAGCTCTGATAAACAAGACAGGAGAAAGCTCCAATCTACTCGGTCGTTTGCTTTTTCTAAATCAATTTTTATAGCCATGTACCTTTTTTTTCCCTTCATGGTTTGCATTGAGTGGATCACTTCCTGTGCCACAATGATATTATCACTGCTATTCCTTCCTGGTAGGAAGCTGCATTGATTAGGTGAAATGATCTGGGGCAGAAAACTTTTCATCCTGGCGATAATCACTTTAGTAACAACTTTGTAGATTACATTAGACAAGCTGATGGGGCGAAGATCTCTCATTGTTTGCAGAGGTTCTTTTTTTGGAATTAACACAATAAGCGTCCAATTCACTCTTCGAATATCTTGCGGGTTGGAAAACAGATGTTTAACATAATTAACAACAGTAGAACATACTGTGGCCCATTGATTTTGATAAAAGAGGGCATTAAGGCCATTAGGCCCTGGAGAATTAAGCGCGCCTATACTGAAAATGGCTTCTTCAATTTCCTCCTCCTGAACCTCTCTACCACACCATCTGAGTAACATATCATCAATGCATGGGTACATAACACTACACCTTAGTATTGGTCTTATTTCTTCCTCCTCCAAAAAGAGGTCAGAGAAATATTGCGTGGCCACCTTCTTGGTTACTTCAGGATCATACTGCCACTCACCTGTCTCATCACGAATGGCCTCAGTTCGGTTTGATCTCTTACGCTTATTTGCCCTGGCATGAAACACATGAGAATTTCGATCTCCAAACACATTCCATTCCATTCTCGCCTCTTGCGCCCACATGAGAGATTCCTGAAGGAGAACATCTTCTAATTCTTTCCCTATCTCCATTTGTAACCCCTCTAGTTGAGGAGAGATGCCTATTCTAGCAATGGCATGATTTAAACCATCTAGTCTTCTCAGCAATTTTTTCTTCCGAGCTTCAGTATGGCCAAAAACAGACCTATTCCAGTTTGAGCAAGCTTCAGCAAAGCTAGATATATTCATGTTCCAATCACCCTCTATCCTCCATTCCTTCTTTACAAATTCATCAAATTCCCTATGAAGCACCCAGTCTGCATTGAAACGAAAGGGACGGCTTATGCACTCTGGGTACATGGTCTATTCGAAGAAGAATTGCTCTATGATCAGATTTAAAGAAGGGTAAGTGAGATAGCATGGCATAAGGAAATTCCTGCGCCCAGTTTCCATTTGTTAGGATTCGGTCCAGTCGCGCTTCAGAAGTGCCCCGTTTCCATGTAAACTCTGGCCCCACAAAACCCAAGTCTAACATATTTTCTCTTTCTACCCAGTCAAAGAATTCCTTATCATATGAAAGTTTAAATGGAGCTAAAGATTTTCTTTCACAGTCAAACAAGGTGGCATTCAGATCTCCTCCCACTGCCCAGGGTTCATGAGTCAACTGTGCTAGTCTGGTCAATTCGCCCCATAATCCACGTCTAATAGTTCTATTTGGACTTGCATAGATAATTGTAAAGAACCAGGCATTCTCGTTCTTGGGCTGTATTCGTAAATGCATGAATTGTAGGTTTCGTTCCACCACCGTAATAGAAAGAATATTAGTATCCCATAAACACCAAATGCCCCCACTATAACCTTCAGAATCAATGCTTACATAATTTTCAAAACCCAACTTCTTGATTCTACTATCAGTCATTGTTTTGTCACATCGAGTTTCAAAAATAGCTAAGAAATCCAAGGAATAATGTTTCTTTAAACCATGCACAAGAGCTGGGAAACTTTTTGCTCCTGTGCCTCGCACATTCCATAACATGTAATTCATGGGGAAACATTAGTATAGATTTGATTGGCTAGCCATACCTCATCATGTAATACTTGAAGCGTTCGTGGATTACAATGCCTTTATTACCTAGGTTTGGTGCGATATGTAATTCTGACGAATATTTTTATGCTTGATGACAAAGTTGTGAGAAACGAGAAATGAGAAATGAAGAGGTTAAATGGGGAAAACAAGTCATTAGATAAGTGGTAAAGTTTAAATATTTGAGATCAAATATTCAACAATATGATGAAATTGATGAATATGTAAATTATAAAATTTAGATTGGGTGGTACAAATGAAGAAAAGTAACCAGAGTGATCAGAAAGTTTTTAATAAGGTAAAAGGGAAGTTTTATTATACTGTTATAAAGTTAAGGATGCTACATGATAGTGAATGTTGGGATTTTAAGGGACAATATTAACATAAAGTGAGAGTAGCTGAGATGAGGATGTTGAGATGGATGTGTGGTCATACAAAAAATATAAGATTCATAATGATCATCTATGTGAATGAATTGGAGTTGCACCAATTAAGGATAAAATGGTAGAAAATCGTTTGAGGTGATTCGGATAAGTCCAAAGAGAAAGAGGAAGACCAAAGTGAACCTTTAATGAAGTTATAGAGCAAAATCTATTGGTTAATAATATGTCTAAAGATTTGATTTTCAATAAACCACAATGACGTTATGCGACCTATGTAGTCAACCTCCTCTAATGGAATAAGGCTTTGTTATTGTTCACACAGTTGTCTCTCTGAAATGTGACATGCATTAATTGGTTGATACAACAAAAGAGAAATGTTGTTTCATTAATGAAATAGAATACTTCATCTAGTCTTTAATATAAGATATATTTGGAGAGTTGATTTTAGCCTTAAATACAAGACAAAGTTTTCATATTTATCAATGTTTTCTTAATTTATCCCTATTGATACTCTCTCAACAATAATCAAGTAGAAAAGGGAATAAGAGAATTAAGGAAGATGCGATTAAGGTATTTTAAAAAAATACATGTTATATTAATTAACTCAACTAACTTCCTTAATCTAGTCAAATTAGGTAAATATGTCTTATACTCCTCTGATCCTAATTATAGGACAACATTTGGGAGTTATTTTTTATCCTAAATGTAAAATATAGTTTACATATTTGCTGGTTTTTTCCTAATTTATTCCTATTGATACTCCATCAACAATAATTAAGAAGAACATGAAATGATGGAATTAAAAAAGATGTTTAAGTGTTTTAAAAAGTACATGTTATATTAACTAATTTAATCAATTTTTTTAATCTAATTAAATTAAATAAATATATTTTATATTAAACGTCCAATAATAAGTAATACGGACAGGAGGAAGTAAAATATAACACTCTGATATTGTTGGTTTCTCGTTGTCCAGTTCCTCTTCAGAGTTTTATTCTCGGCCCCCCTATAGGACACGGGATTGTTTGGAATTAAGAAGAATCACCACAATTTTAAATTATCCATATATAATATGGGAACTATAGTCTGACAGATTAATTAACGTGAAATTTAAATAAATGTTCCATAATTCACACTAATATAAGAGAATGCGCTTTTAATTAATTCACATTCTTAATATTGGCCTATATTTAAAAAAACGGTTACGTCATATGAATATTTTTGAACCAGTTTTTCTTGAAGGCGTGTTAAGAGTTGTGGGGATGGAAGAATATAAATGGAGTAAAAAAAAAAAAATAACTGAGAGCATGTGATTATTAAATGGTCATTTTCCTTTTATTTCTTAAATGGAACTTAATTCATTCTTAAATGGTATTAAAATGGATTCAAGTTTGCCGTATATTTTGGCTATTGGACAATGACTTTCTTCTATCGCTATTATAAGTCAATTTCTAAGATAAATGGGTGGTCCTTATAATGAATCATTAAGTATAGGTTAAATTATACAAAACTCTCTTAAATTTTAGGTAAGTTGTATATAACCTTCTGACATTTTAAATTTTAAATTTAACCCCTTAATCTTTCATTTTTTAACCATTAACTCCCTGCCGTTAAGTAACCTTATATTTTTAACAGAAATTGTCACGTCAGGTTATGAAATGACACATATTATCATGTGTAAATTACTAATTTCATAAAACTCTCCTAAACCTTGAACAGTAGCAGATAACCCCTGAACTTTGATTATTTATAAATAACCCCATGATATTCTAAAATTTAAATTTAATTTTCTTAAAATTTTTATTTATAATAATAAACCACATACTGCGACTTTCTATTATTTTAATAAATTTATTAAAGTTTTTACTATAATTTATTAATTAAAATAGTTCTTTTATATGGTAAGAACTAGAAGAATAATACTTAAAAAAATATAAAATAAACGTTGAACCTTTAATATATATATATATATGCATTACTAATAAAAAAAATTAATGAGGGCAAGGGCTATCATTTATTAAAAATGTAATATTTAAACTATCAATACTCAATCATCCCAAAAATATATTTAACACAAATGATGACACTTTTATACTATCAATACTCAATTAACAAAAGAAAATAAGTAAATGTAATACAAATGATGATATTTTTATTTTTATATTTTTTAAATAGTATTCTTCTATTTTTTTATAGAAGAAAACTATTTTAATTGAAAAATAATAGTAAAAAATCAATAAATTTATAAAAAATGATTAAAGTAAAAATATGTGGTTTATTTATTATAAATCAAAATTTTAAGGGAGTTAAAATTTAAATTTTGAAATGTCAAGGGGGTTATTTGTAAATAATCAAATTTTAGAGGGTTATCTATAACTATTCAAAATTAAAGGGGGTTTTATGAAATTAGTAATTTACACAAAATGTCATGTAGAATGTCACGTATCATCTCATAATTTGACATGGTAATTTTCTTTAAAATGATAACGGTCGCTTAACTGCAGGGGGTTAATGGTTAAAAAATGAAAGGTTAAAAGGTTAAATTTAAACTTTGAAATGTCAGAGAGGTATTATGCAACTGACCTAAAGTACAGAAAATTTATATATAATTTAGACTTAAATATATAGATGGAATGTTAGTATTAAATATAGTTGTTTTCTTTTTCCAATAATTGAATACAGTTGTGTTATTTTATATCTTTGTTATTTAATTATTTAACAAACTATTGTAAACTAAATAGAAAAGTTTTTTTAGAAGACAAAATATTCACTACAAAAAAAAAAAGATAATTTGTAGCGGTGCATTTGTAGCGGTTGATAGAAACCGCTACAAATATAGGAATTTGTAGCGGTTTTAGGCAAAATCGCTACAAATTTGCAACGGTATGACTCACGCCATGTAGCACAGGGGTAGGGAACACGTTTTGTAGTGGTTAACAAGACAAAACCGCTACAAATATTGTCACCAAATTTGTCGTGGTTACTTTATAGCGAACAACCCATAATACCCGCTACAAATGTGGCGTTAGCTTGGCGCCATAAGACGTGGAGCTGTCATGACTATTGTGGCGGTTACTTTGTAGCGGTTACAGTGACAATAACTGCTACAAAATGCAAAGGTCGCCTATTTGTAGAGGCTACATGAATCTTTGTAGTGGCTACATCTTATAACCGCTACAGAATGCAAAGCATTTGTTGGTCTATAGCAGTTTTGTATCATTTATGATAACCGCTACAAAGTTTAACATTAACCGAGGTATTTTGTAGCGGTTTGGGTAGCGGTTTCTTTTATAACCGCTACAAAATCCAAGGTTATAAAAGCCGCCTGACCCCTCACATTCTGATTTTTCGCAATTTCAATTCTCACGCGTGTTCTCTTAGATTTTCCTTCAGATCTTTCTGCTCAAGCTTTTTTACAAAGTTTTCCAGTTAATGTTAGTAAAGTTTAGGTCCTTTATTTAATTTCTTTTTTCCTATTATTGTATAATTTGATATAAATGAAACTAATTTTTTATTTTTTTTATTTTTTATAGTTATGACTTTAGAGCGAGGCAAAGGGAAAGGGAAGGGGGTTGACCTTCCCCCTAGACCTATTATACGAGGGAGCAGCAGTTACAGAGGAGGGGATGGTAGGAGGGGGTAGCGCGGAGGTAGACAGATGCCATCGCAGCAGGCGACCGTGCTATAGCGATTACGACGAGAACGGGGAATTTGACTTCAAGATTCCTCTTAGAGACGTGGAGTGGTTCCTGGATGAAGAGGAGGCCCAGGACTAGGATAACTCATGACAGTCGTCTACCCGGTCGATGTGGTTTGAGATGCAGGTGCAAGCTAAATTTAATTAATTTTTTTTATAAATTTAATATTTAAATTCAATAGGTTGTATTAAAATTTAATTAACTTATGTGGTGAATTGTGCAGATGAGTAGGGGAACATTTCCATGAGGAGGCTGGACATGGCAGGTCATAATAGCATGGATCGGACACTATGTGTTGTAGTTCCGTAGAATGAGGCCATGGACCAGCTGATTGAGAATAGGGTCACCTATTCACTGCTATCTGAATGAGCTAGGCTCAAATTAGATGCAGTTCCCCATATACTTCAAGACCTCAAAGAATGTTTCGAAGGGGCCGAAGAATCTAGCGTGGAACGAGGCAGTGAAGGTAACTAATTGTATTTAATTATTATTAATTAATTTCATAATTTATAATTAATTGCATTTAGTTATCATTCATTAATTGTATAATTTGTAATTAATTTGTCGCTAATTGTATAATATGTAATTAATTATATTTAATTATTATTAATTAATTACATAATTTATCATTAATTGTATTTAATGATTATTTATTAATTGTATCATTTGTAATTAATTGTATTTAATTAGAATTTATTAATTGCATCATTTGTAATTAGTTGTATTTAATTATCAATTATTAATTATATTTTTTTTATTAATTGTAGTTAATTGTATCAGATGTAGTTAATTGTATTGAATTATTATTATTTATTTGCTTCATTTGTAATTAATTGTATTTAATTGTTACTTATTACTTGTATCATTTGTAATTAACTATAAATAATTTATTAATTTGATTTAATTATTATTTATTCCATGGTATTATAGGATATGTTTGCTGTTTAGGACAATAGGAAGAGATACACGCTGATAAAGATGGGAGATAGCTGAAAGAACATGAGGAATTGTATCTTCCATATTATGAATAAGGACGAGACTATACCTCTGCAGCAACTAATCGAGAACGTCCTAGACAACGTCCCATTTAATGACTGGGTAAGTTTTGTCCAGTACAGGAGAAGCCCATAGGGGCAAATAATTTTTGTATAATTACAATTTTTGAATAATTTATGTTTTTTAAATATTTTTTCATATTTTTTACTTTTTTATATTTTTTCATAATTTTATTTTTGTGTTTTTTATGCAAGCTCTTTCTCAGAGAAACACGAGGAGCCGAGGGCAGTAAAGGATCCATCACACGACTGGATCAAAGACCTTTGCTGTTACTTACGACAAATTAGTAATTTTTTTAAAATATCAATTAATTTTAGCTTTATATTATAAATTTATTGTTTTATTGTTTATAATACTAATTTAATTTTTTTTTTATTTTAGAAGAGGAAGGCTCAGGAAGAGAACTGTTGAATAGACTACGAGGAGTTATTTACAATCACCCATAGATACCGGAATGAGACTTCAATGTCTCAGCAGGCAGAAGAGGCCATTGTAAGATAATTTTTTGTTTATAAAACAAATTTATTGTTAATTAGAATAATAATTGAAAATTTCATAAAATGGCAGGAACAGATACAGCAGTCCTACGTTGAGCTAAGAGAGACCCAGACCTAGGAGTCACAGGGGTTTGTGGACCCCACTACGCCACTAAAAACTGGTCTAGAACCAGTTGAGCACCTTGACCACGTGAGGGGGATGGGGTTAGGCACTAAACTTAGCATAGTCTATGGCAAGAGCAGGGCCTTTGAAGGGGGCACCTCTCGAGCATGGACGTCCGGGGCCAAACGTCTGAGGGAGGAGACTGTTGAAGAGATCCATTTGGAGGTTGCCAGGGCACATGCCGTGATAGCCTAGCAGATGCAAGAGTAGGCCGATTTCTACTATGCGCAGCAAACTCAGTGGCAAGAGATCATGAATGCCTTGCTGTCTCGGTCGTGGAGTCGCATGTTCCCTAAGGAGGAGTACCTATAGGCCCCCTATCCCTAGGTTCATTGTGCATTTACCTCCTCCTCCTACTGATGATGGTGCTATTGACTCTATTCAGCCCCATCATCCGGCCACCCCTGAGAGAGGACCTAATGGTCAGCCTGGTGATCCTGCCCCCCTCAAACAGGACCTACTGATCAAGCTCCTGATAGTTAGTTTAATTCATTTAGGACATTTTATTTCATTTTATAACAGTTGTAAAAAAAGTTGTAAATTGTAATTTATATTTTAATTTATGTTAATTACTTGTAGTTCTTATTTAATTTTATTTCATTTTACAAAGTTGTAAAAAAAATTTTGAAAAAAAACAGCTGAACTTTGTAGCGGTTCTCGTACATATAACCACTACAACATGTCCACCTTTGTAGCGATTTATTCAATAGAACCTCTACAAAGTGTTACACATTTGAATTTTTAATTTTTCATTCTCACCAATGATCATGTAAGTTTGTCACGGTTAGTTCTTATAACAGCTACAAAGTGTTACACATTTGAATTTTGAATTTTTCATTCCCGCCAAGGTCATGAACTTTGGTAGTGGTTATTTCTAAGTAACCGCTATAAATTGTTAAAACATTTGTAGCGGTTACTTCCATGTAACCATTACAAAATATTACATATTTGAATTTTAAATTTGTCATTCCTGCCAATGGTCATGAAAGTTTATAGTGGTTTTGATTTAGTAACTGCTACAAAATATGACACTTTTGAAATTTTGAGGTCAGATCCTGCCAACAGTTATTACATGTTGTAGCGGTTTTTGAAACCAAAACAACTACAAAGTATGATATATTAACGGTTGCAGTTTTGTAACTACTATAAATGTTTGAACGTTGGAAAACTTCAATTTAAGCTTCCAGGCACGCGTCATTCGCTCTTCACTCATCTTGTTTACTAATTTTTTTTACTAGCTATGGATAAATCATGGATCAAGTTGCCACGTAATTCTCCAACCTATTTATATAGATTAAACAACTTCTTGGATTTTGCTTACTCTCACCCCATTTGTAATGGAAAGATCGTATGTCCGTGTCGGAGATGTAAGTTCAAGAAGTGGCATAGATGATAAGTTGTCAAGGAACATTTGCTTGTAAAACCTTTCCCGGAAGAGTATACATTCTGGGGAGTTTATGGTGAGAAAGCTGGTATGAGATACGATGATGCTCTTCCTCGAAGTTCATAAGTAGGAGTTCAAGTAGATAAAGATGATCCTATTAATGATGCTATGTGTGATGTGTTTGGTTTTCAAGATGACAACTTCAACGAAGAAGTGTATGGTTTAGAGCTTGTGTTCTTGAGGAATGAAGCAGCATAAGATTTTTTCAGCCTAATAGATGACTCAGATCGTCCTTTATATTAAGGTTATCGAAAATACTTGGAATTATCTTTCTTAATTAAATTGTATCATATCAAGTGCTTGTATGGAATTACAGATAAGGGAATGTCGATGTTGCTAGAATTATTACAAGACGTGTTCCCTGAAGCAAAGATTCCCATATTGTTCTACGAGGCCAAGAAGATTATTAACAGATTGGGCTTGGACTACCATAAAATTGATGCATGTCCCAATGATTGTATGCTATATTGGGGAGATGATGCCAGTAGGGAGACTTGCAAGCGATGTCACACATCAAGATACAAGACAATTTGGAAGGAAAAAGCAGAAGAAGAAACCTGCAAAGATTCTCAAGTACTTTCCTTTGAAGCCGCGGTAACAAATATTGTTTATGTCATCCAAAATAGCTAAGCACAAGTGGTGGCATGAGGTTGATAAGAATGAAGATGGTATATTAAGACATCCACAGGATGCAGAAGCCTGGAAAGTGTTCGACTTTGAATTTTCATCTTTCATGAATGACCCTAGAAATGTTCGGCTTGCTTTGGTGACTAACAGTTTTAATCCCTTTGGGAATCTTAGTACAAGTTACAGTATGTGGTCGGTAGTCTTAGTTCCCTAAAAATTTCTCCCTAGATGTGTATACACTAGTACAAAATATAGATTTTATACCTATTTTTTACACCTGTTAAATAGAACACGTGTAGAAAGTGAAAATGGTGGCATTTTCCTAAATATATGAAGATGTTGAAACTTTCTACACTTGTTGAAAAGACAACACGTGTAGAAAGTAAATTTAAAATATTTTTTATTTAATAAATTAACATTTTTTAGATGTGTTTTTGAAATCAAATATGATTAATACATTTAATTTTATTTTAAATTTTTTTAAAAATAAATGATTGCTTTCTACACTGGTTAGGCTCCCAACCGGTGTAGAAAATATCTTAATTTTATTTTAAATTTTTTTTAAAAATAAATGATTACTTTCTACACTAGTTGGGAGCCCAACTCGTTGGGAAAATATTTGCAATATTTTAAAAGAAAATAAATAATTACTTTTTACAACGGTGGGGAGCCCAACCCGTGTAGAAAGTAATCTTTCTACACCGGTTGGACTCCCAACGGGTGTAAAAAGTAACACTAAGAGCTTTTTTTTAACGGTTGGGTCAGAAATAAGCCCAATTGGGCAACAAACGGGCTTTGCAATTGAGAATTATATTTTTTTTTTTGTGTTTGGCTTCATCTCTGACCAATTGGGCTTATGAACCAAGTTACTCCATTGTGCAACCACATGGAAGCTTCATCTTTGGATTCTATGTTTTTTTTACTGTTACTCGGCAATAAGTGTAGCCATGTAGTTTTCCTGTTTCGGTGCAGCCTTCCATGCGAATCTCTCAGGCTCTCTCTGCAACCATGACCGGTCGAGCATTGATTCAGGAGTCTGATCCCTAATAGCACCGTCGCCTGTGGTGGAGTTCTCTCATAAAGCACCTCTGCATCATCTTCTCATTCTCTCTTAAATATCCTCGTGCTCATCAGATTTGCGTATCACAGTCAACGAATTAGAAGAAATTCTCCCCTTCATCGTGAACCATATCCTTCGGCTGCACTGTTGGTCTCAGATCCATAATCGCTGGTATGCTTTATTTTCTTTTTTATTAATAATTTTTGTTTCCACATGCCTAACTCGAAGTAGAATAGAAAACTCCCTAGTTTGTGATTTTGCAACATTTTCTTTTGTTCATTTCATCATTAAAATATGTGTGAACCTTGTTGGAACCAAAATTAGCGACTGATGATAAGGGAGAATTTGAGCTTTTCTGGAGGGAGAAATTCTTCTTCGGTTGATGCTTTATGCTCCTTTTAGGAGTCTGTCTTGTATAGTAGATTAATTAGCTTTTTTGCCTACTACTATCCAATTCATTTGCCATCTTTTACCTTCTTCAATATGGAACATTTCCCACGTATGCCATTGGATATGGTTTTTATTCTTCTTGGTACTTCAGCTTCTTCTTTCTTATATTATGAATCACTGATTCACTTTTTAGGCTATCGGTCAATTATAAGCCTCAATCCACTCTCCAAATAATTGGGTTAAATAAGATTCAATCTTAACTCCTAAATTTATATGGCCACTACACTGTGAATTCTGTGTTGCCATAATGGCATTACATGAAATGCAAAGCGAGAAATGACCATGGAATGCTTTTATCACAGGGTAAAGTAAAATAAACGATGAAAAAAAGAGAGAGTTCAGAACAACAAAGTTTCAAAGCTTGTGGGGAATAAGAACATAGGAATGTTATGTCAGACTAAACCTTATATAGGTCATATGTATTCTCCAGTAAAGAATATGGTTATTCTTTTCCTTTAAAAGCCACAAAAAATGGAATATAGCATCCCTAGCACCCTATCTTTTTTTCCTGCTGTTATCAGATGCCCCTGCTTGATGCATTCATTATTATTATAACTGTCATGTCCTTAATAGTTGTAGTAATACTACTACTCTGCAATGGTATTGCTATTTTTATAGATTGTTTAATGTTCTTATAAGATTTGGGTTAGGCCTCTGCTTATTCCTGATCATGCTTCTGTGAAGTGACATGTTTGTGACATATGTTTTGTATGCTCTTGATTATGAAACAACTGTAGCTGGCTCTACATTTTGGATGATTCCTATACCTTTTTCCAAGTTTCTCCTTTCCACTTTGTTTGTGATGCTTGGAATAATAAGGGTTCATCTATCCATGTCTTCACCTCTGTGATAAACTTTTATTTTGATTTATCAACTAGCTATTACTTGTTAGACTGTCTTCTTCTTTTATTTTGTGAAAACTTTGGTGTACCTGATCATGAAAAGTCTGCCAATAATATAAGATATTATGTTACACCTGATAGGCTGCTTAAAATGGACTGTGGCTGAAATTTCATTACATGCATGCATATATGAAAATTTACGACAGAAACCAAAGAATAGGATTCCATGAGATAAAAAAGGCCTCGCAAATTTAATGACAACAACTGTCCCCTAGAAAAACAAATAAATTACATGCTCACACAATTAAATTTGATCACTTCCATAACAAAAATCTGCATATTTCAATGTTTTTAGGAAAGGTATAACAAATGGCTTGAGTTTTTTTTCCTTTTTATTGGGTAGAGGGAAGATTTATCATAAAACCGTGTGCATGCATTTAGTGTGATTGTATGGAAAAAATGGGTTGCACTAATGTTATTAACATTTAAATTTGGAGAAATAGAGGGCTTGTGAAGAGTGGGGCTTTATAAGAGCTGAAATGTGATGGAGGAGTTAATGGACTTGTTAACTTCGGTTATCAAAGCTGTTTTATAGACAAGTGAGAGATCACATGTCCAAATCCACTAGTATGTTTAAATTAGATAGCAACAATTAGGTTTCTTGTAAACCTAAAAGTTAGTGTGTTGTTCAATTACTGTGTTGTTGATTGTTTCTATGGAAGGCATTTCATAGTCACCTCAATGTTGTTATTTTCAAGTTTCGTTATTCTCTATTTTAGCACTCTTTCATTTCTTTTGATGTTTTAGTTACATAGAAAAAGAATGTACAAGTTTGTGTTTATGATACCGCGTAAGATATTTTGTTACACAGACGTAATTAGGTTTCTTCCACGCCTAAAACATAGTTCACATGATAGTATTAAGGTAGTTTGTGTTTATCATTCCTACAAAGTTATGGTCTATTATCCTTTAAATTTGTTCATATAAATATGACTGATAAAGTGGCATGGGATGATGAAACCACTGAGATATTTATACATGTCATGCTTGACCAAATATATGGAAAAGAATGGCGCGGGTTGTCGTTCTCAAAGAAGGGATGGGAAGCTATTGTGGCAATATTCAATGTGAGGACAGGCCGTGAATATGATAGAAAACAACTTAAAAACAGATTCGATATCCTCCGGAAGGACATGGGACATGTTTCTTAATGAGACCGACCTTGGAAGAGATCCTCAAACGAGAGCTATCGATGCAACGCCTCAGTGGTGGTGATAGAAATATTAGGTAAGTTAGCTTCATTTAACAACCTCATAGAACAAGTAAAGCAAGTGTCATTTCTGCTTATTTTTGTTAGGGTTTTGTTTACTTATTTTACTGTAGGAGAATTCAGCTTATAGGAAGTTTCACAAAGCGACGCTGAAGTGGGAGACGAAACTAAGGATCATATACAGAGATGTGTATGCCACTGGGGATAGAAGTTATTGTCCATCATTCCGGCACTCACAGAAGGATGCCATGAAGGAGGAAGATATGTACAGGAAAGGTCCAGGATAGTAAGGACGACTCTTTCGATCAGTAACCAGCATCGAGCACTGGAGTGACGGAGGATATGGATGGCATGGAGGTCGCATCCCAGAGCAGTGCATCTGGTCCCACCGACTCAAGAATCACCGGCAAGAGGAAGAGGGTAGATCGTCACGCACAGAGGAAGAAGCTGAAAGCACTAGTAGCGACTCAGATTGCAGATGTAGTTAGTATAATAGCAGATATTATGAGGGATAGAGCTTTAGCTTTCGGCGACATCTAGCAACGAAGTGTTGATAGTGTCATTACGGACCTTCTATCTCTAGATCAAGTTAATGCAGATCATGAGTTCTGACTTCAGTGCATCGAGCTTCTTTCAGACTACAAGAATAAATGGGACATGTTTGCTTCGTTGTTTCGTGAGAAGAAGGAGTTGCTGGTGAACTGGTTGCGTTTTACCGTCTCGCGTTACTTCGGATAGCTATTTTTAGGAGTATATGATGTTGAACAGTTTATGTTTATTTGTGTAATTAGAAACTTGTATGAACAACTTGTTGGATGGCGTATCACTGACAATATATTAAAATTAGTAGTTAATGTATGTCTTTTATTTTGTGAAAATATGTTTTGTCCTGCCTAAATTTTGTCACATGCACAGGTTAGCCCTTTTTATGACAAATTGGATGGAAGAAGAAGATGATGATTCTCGCTTGCTAGCCCTTTTGGATGAAGAGTTAATAGAGTGTGCAGAACTTACCTTGTTATTGTGTCTGTATTGGGTTCCTTTTATTTGCAAACAACCTTGTAGAACAAGTCAACGCACTGACATTTATGGGTGTAGGAGATTTTGGCAGACACTATTAGACGTTGTCATAAGATGTTCAGAGTCGACAACCATGTATTTTATCTCTTGTGCAATAAGTTAACAGAACACTGCCTACAAAATTCGAAGAACATCGGTGTTGAAGAAATGGTTGCCATGTTTTTGGTAACAGTTGCACACGGAATGAGGAATAGGGTGGTGCAAGAACTCTTCCAGCATTCAGGGGAAACTAATAGCCACCTATTGCACAGGCTTCTTAATGCTTGCTTGCATTTAGCTGAGGAAAATATCAAACCTATCGATCCTCAATTTAGTAAATGCCACCCACGTATCACCGGCGATCCACGATATAACCCATACTTTAAGGATGCCATAGGAGCTACAGATGGAACCTATATAAGGTGTGCCATCACTAGTCCCGAACGAGATAAGTATATTGGTAGAAAGGGTTATCCGACATAGAATGCGATGGTAGTATATGATTAGGATATATGTTTCACATTCGTGTTGGCGGGCTGGGAAGGATCTGCAAACGACGCTCGGGTGTTTCACTCTACTATCTCAAATCCCACTATGAATTTCCCTCATCCACCTCCAGGTAACATATGGTAACAACAAACTCAAATTTTTTCGTTATTTACTTTCAATAATCTCACATTTTTACAATTAATTATGGTTTTGCCAAGAAAATATTATTTGGTTGACACTAGGTATCCGATGCGAGAAGGGTATCTTGGTCCTTACAGACGTGAGCGTTATCACATGCATGAGTTTAGGAGTCAACATGTATTTCAAAATGACAATGAGACCTTTAATTTCTTCCACTCTAGTCTGAGGTCAACAATAGAAAGAACTTTCGAAGTCTGAAAGAGTAGATTAGCTATTTTGGAAAAAATGCGAAAATATAGCTATGACACGCAAGTCCACTTAGTTTGCACAACAATGACAATATATAACTTTATTCACATAAATTCTCCACGTGACGTTCACTTTGACCAAGCTGACAACGGGAATATGGGGCATGATGCAGATACAACTGTAGAGGATGATGCTTCGTCAAACAATAATTTTGGGACATCTACAACTATAATTAATGACATTCAGGACATGATTAGGGACAAAATTATGAAGAATATATGATTGTATTCATTATGTTCTATTTTCTGTGAAAATTGATGTATATCGGTACAACATTATTTATATTACGTTTAGCTAGTTGTTCCGACTCATAATTTTTTTTCCTTACATAAACCACAAAAGCACTTATGTAATCTAAAATCCAAACAAGTTTTACTTTTTAAAAAGAACTTATATATTTTTCAATCCAAATATAAATCACAATACACAATCGCACTTAAACCAATCTCACTTTTTCATAAACTTGATTGATATAAGTCATTTTATCCACCGCTATTCCAAATATCCTTTAAGTCATAACATGCCCCAGATAATTTCCTTGATTGCCTCCGCCCTTCCCCATCTGATTTTGAGTTCTCTCTTTAAGATCCAGTCTTCATGCTTCCCGCCGACCAGCTCTTCTCTAATGGCAAGCTTGTTCCCCTTCATCTCACTTCCCAAATTCCCCCTTCTTTCACCTCCAAGTCCCCCTCACAGGGCACTGCCTCCCCCTTCATCTCTTTGGTCACCAATACCCAAGACTTTCCTTCTCATGGACACCGTCTATGACTGAATTGTCGTCCCCATTACCAAAAAGTTGCTCAAGAGCCTACAAGGAATGACCCATTTACAACGTATATGGGTGGGACTTGTTTTCACAATATTTTCCATGGTTGTAGCAGCACCCAAGATGGGGTCGTTTCTACAAGTTAGCTGAGCCTAGTTTCCACTTCTTTAATCCATTTGCCAGCGAATGCCTCGCCGACCTCCTATCTACCAAGGTCTCATCACTTGATGTCCGCATTAAGACCAAAACCAAGGTTATCTCTCTCCCTACTTTTCTATGTTAGGTTTCCTTCTGCATAATTCAGTTCTTGATTTCAATTCCGTTTTTATCAATTTTCAATTTTTCTGTATTGAAATTGTAAGTTAGATTGTACTAATTTATTTTGGTTGAAGAAAACCATTATGATCTATGCAGAAATTCAAGAAAGATATTTATTTTTTTTGTTTTTGCTTGATTTGTTGATTGATGAGTCTTATTTTGTCATAGCAAAGTTGTGATGGGAAAAAAATTTCATTTTAAATGGCTCATATGGATCATTTATACTTAGAGAGAATATAGCCCTATTCTTTATACTTCAAATTCATGAATTTATCATGTCAACATTGTTAAAGTTCTAGGTTAGAGCTGAGTAGTAATGTAATCCATGCTAGTGTTGATCAGTTAAGAAGAAATGTTCCGGGGACAGCTTAGTTTTGAACTTATAATCTTTTAATTTTTTTGGGGTATATCATGCTCTAAATTTGAATATATCTAGCTCTTTCAAAACTTCAAAGTCTTGGAAAGAGAAAATACTTCTACGTATCTTATACTTAAGCATGAATTGATTTAATTATTTCTAACTTTATTGGAAACTGCAATTATGTACTATAATTTTTTTGTCATTTTCACTCCTAATATGAAAGTGCTTATTCATGCTATAGGACAATGACTTTGTGCAGTTGTTTTGCTCAATTCAGTACTGAGTGGTCAAAGAAAATGCTGATGATGCATTCTATGAGTTGTAAAGCCCCAAAGAACATTTCCAGGCTTATGTTTTTTATGGTATGCTTAATTTTACCCAAGAAATGTTAAGATTTCTATTTGCTTAATTATGACTATTCACTTTTCTTAGAATTGGATTTTCCTTTCCTGAATTTTGGCAATCTATTATGTGGTTTGCTGTTTAAGTGGTTCGTGCCCTTATTCCAAGAATGAATTTATATGAACTCTTTGAACAAAAAGGTGAAGTTGCCAAAGCTGTGCTGGAGGAACTTGGAAAGGTATAGCTTTTATTAAATAATTCTTCCATTTTGTTATGTAAAATTCTTACAGATGGTCTTGGCATAAGAGTCCCTTATATGTGGGTTCATTCTCTGTTTCATGGTGTCTATATGCGAAAAAAATTATGTAATATGGTATGTATTGGGCAGGAAAATTATATAGTCTATGTATAGTGATAACATTGTGAATTCAGTCAATTCCTTATTTGGCCAAAAAAAAAGAGTCAATTCCTTTTACTTAATTTTGTTTGTAACTTACTGCATTGTAAAATCTCAAATCCATGTATCAGGTAATGGGAGAATACGGATATAGCATAGAACAAATATTGATGGTTGATATTATACCTGATAATGTTGTACGCTCAGCAATGAATGAGATCAATGCAGTTAACTATAATTTAAGTTTGCTATGGCTTCATTTCGCATACTCTCTCTCTCTCTCTCTCTCTCTCTCTGTGCGTGTGCTGGAACATGCTCATATTAAGTAATATCGTAGCAGTTTTATCTATATGTATACCATGTAGTTTAGATTTGCATGTTTCTCATCTAACTTCCACCCCCTTTTTTTGAAATTTTGAGGGCATCCATTTCCAACATTTGAACTTTTCGAAAAGATGAAGTTGACCAACAAGAGGCAATCTGCTTTAAAAAATCCATTTGATTCTTGTACATAAGCTAGTGATATAAGATGTCCTTATGAACCCACTATGTTAATACCTTCTGGTTCCCATTTCTTTTCCATATTTTTTTGTCATATATCTAGTTATGGGCTTCTTGATTGTAGTTATGCAGGATCTTATGGGGGATTTTGGTGAAGGCCTGGTGTTTAGTGATCTTTTTTATTTTTGACATGCAGATCAATCATACATTAGTTTTTTATTTCTACCTTGTGCTTAAAGTTTTAACTGATGCTTCTTTCCTTGAATTTTTTCTGTTAACCAATTGGTTTAAGAATTGTTAAAATGATCTGATGAACTGCTGAACAAATTGGTGGTATGGACCTGGCTTGTTTAAGATTTTGTATATCATTTAACTTGTGTCAATGTCTAAATTGGTTACTGATGCTCACCATGTTATCCCATATGATCTACTTTAATTAAACCTTCTTATTGAGGATTTATTTTGGTTTACAACTCAAAGTTTGCAGCTTGCTAGTGTGTATAAAGGAGAAGCTGAAAAGGTGCTTCTGGTTAAAAAAGAAGAAGCTGAAGCTGAAGCTAAGATTTTGGGTGGAGATAGTGTGGCCAGGCAGAGGCAAGCTATCACAGATGGCTTGAGAGAGAACATCTTGCTAGTTGTGGTACCTGCAGTTCAAGCATCTGAAGTTGCTTCATCTCAAGCCTTATTTGGACTTGACTTTGATTGTATAAATTTCATTGTAAACGTAAGGTCAAGTTTGTTTACCTGCATTGATATAGCTTTGTTAATATTTTGGATTGGAATTTACAATAAATTTGATATTTCATATTAGTTTTGTTGTAATTGTTTTTATTTGTCAAGTGTTTGGTTATTTATTATCATGCAGACAAGTTTGTAGCATAATGAACAAACAATTTTTTTTTCAACAAATGAGTTTCTACACTAGACGAACAAGGAGAGGTGTAGAAAGTGGGACTTTCTACACATGATGTCTGACAACACATGTAGAAAATTCCACTTTCTACATGTGATGTGAGACAACACGTGTAGAAAGTGGGATCTTCTACACGTGTTTTAGAACAGGTGTAGAAAGTTTGACTTTCTACACCTGTTGTATATCAAGTGTAAAAAGTCATTTTCTTCACGTGTAAAAAGTCTTTCCTGCACTAGTGAAACAAAGCTCCTTCATTTTGTCTATGATCATCCCAGGAAAAAAGGTACTGGGTAATGACATCAATGTGTATCTCTAACCACTTGTTACGAAATTGCTTAACTTATGGCATGTCGGTATTGAGACATATGACACGTACTAGAAGATACTGTTCAACTTGTGTGCAACCTTGATGTAAATAATAAGTGACTTTCTTAGGCTTGAAACGTTATCTGAGTGGAAAGTGCATATTGGGATGGCGTGTCTAGTTTGCAATTTTGACTCTGAAGTAATGCGTCTTTCTTACACTAGAAAGTGGTGCTTCATGGGTCATAGGAGGTTTCTCGATGGTAAGCACAAGTTTAGATTGCAACGGAATCATTTTAATGGAAAACCAAAAAAAAATAGGACCTCCTTATATTTTAACCGATGTAGACATCTTATAGTAGCTTTAGGATATTGAATTCGAGTTTAGAAAAAGCGATGATGTAGCAACAACACAGTGAAAGAGAAGGAGGACTACTTCGGCTTCTACACCTCAGCAATGGTGGGAGATAAGCATTTTCTTCACTCTTCCATATTGAAATCTAATTTACTTCGACACAGCCTTAATGTCATGAACATTAAAAAAATTGTATGCGACAATGTGCTATACATGCTGCTTAACAAACCGGGCAAGTCAAAAGATCATCTTCAATCGAGGAAAGATTTATAGGCCATAGGAGTTCGTGAAGACGTATGGTTAGATAAGTATGAAAAATTTTAATCGGAAAAGTTCAACGTTACAAAATTGAATAAGGAAGTCTTCCTAGTGACATTAAAGAAAATAAAAGTTCCTGATAGCTATTCAAGTAACATTTCATTATGTATTGACACACAGTCTCGAAAGGTTGCTGGGCTGAAGAGTCATGACTCACATGTTCTTATGCAACAGTTACTTCCGCTAGCTATAAAGAATGCACTTCCTCCCGATGTGTCTATCATTTTGGTAAAGATGTGCTCCTTCTTTTAGAATTTGTGTTTTAAGGTTTTGATTGTTGAGAAGCTCGATCAGCTGTAGTCCAAAATCATTCTTACACTTTGTCATTTGGAGATGATCTTTCCTCCCCCATTTTTCACTATAATGGTTCACTTGACAATCCACCTTATTCATGAAACAAAGCTCGCTGGCCTAGTTCAATATTGATAGATGTATCCTATTGAGTAGTACTCATTTTACATATGTGCTTCATCATTACTTTCTAAATTTGTTAGTCGCCTATTTCACCATTTAGTATCATTTTTCGCTATTTACTTTATAGGTTTCTTGGCAAATTGAAATCTTACTTAAGGAATAAGGTGTGACCATAAGGTTCTATAACTGAAGGTTATATATGAGATGAGGTCGTGTATTTCTGCTCAAAGTACTTTGATGATATTGAGACGGTTTTCATCTGACTGACTCGTGTAGACGATTGTCCTAAACCTGAACCAATATCAACAAAGTTGTTAATCCTTCGTGTTAGTAAACCATTTGAAAGAAGTGAGAACGTCAAACTAATAGCAACTGAGAAGTTACAAGCACATAGACTTGTCTTGATTAATTGCACTCAAGTTGAACCCTTTCTTTAGTAAGAATTATACACTTATATGTTATTCTATAACTATCCTTATATTTTTTATTTACATTTTATGATCGCCTTTTTATGATTAATTCAGGGAATTTAGAAGTCATGTGAAGTGTCAACTCAGAATCCAAACACAAATATCCTTTGAAGTTGACAAAAAGGTTCACAGAGAATTCCCAAGTTGGTTTGCTCGCATAGTATTAAATGACCACAACCCACACTCACCAAATTTTAGAGCTCTCGCAATCGGCCTTCTTGACCATACAAAAAGGTTTATAGCATATAATGCCAATGGTTTCAAGTTTTACACAGTATAATTGCAAACTCAAAATTCAGGTGTTTTTGGCACTTTTGGGACAAGAAGTTATGCAAGCAGTAGTGACGGTAACATGCAGTTCAAAGGTGTCCCTTACTATGAAAAGATCTTTGATGTCGTTGAAATAAATTACCAAGGTCGTTTCACCGTTACATTGTTCAAGTGTTTTAAGGCAAATATGAAAACTTCTCGAGGACTCACAATTGACGATTTAGGCATCACATCAGTACATTTCTCCCAGCCAATTCACACCAGTCAATCTGAAGATGATAAGCCATATATTCTTGCCTCAGAGGCATACCAAGTTTATTATGTCGAGGATGAGAGGTACATGGATTGGAATATGGTGGTTCACTTAAAGCCTCCAGACCTTTACAATATGGGTGATGGTGATAACATCACCTATGAGAATGAGTCATTCCATCCCGCCAATTTCGAAAACTTCTTCCCTGAAGGCGATGAAAATTTACCTATAATTCGATGAGTTTTTATAAGTTGACATCATTTAAATTTAATTTTTCTATAAAATAATATCACAATAACATTTTCTCTACAAATTTTTTGTAGGAATAGGGATGAAGAATCATTAAGTTGAAGCATGGTTTTGTTCTTGTAAATTTTAATTTATATTTTTTTAAAAAAATCTAATCAATATTTGTAGCGGTTGTATGACAGCTACAAAATAATGAATTGCTACAAATAATGACACCTAAACTGTTACAAATGTCAATCTCTACAAAACAGTAACATTAACTGCTATAAGCGTCACGCAGATCCCTATAAATACCCTCACCCTAACTCTTTTCATACACTTCTCCATTTCTTTACTCCCTTCTTCTCTCTCGGTTTCTCTCATCTAGGAATTTTTTTTAAGAGCCCAAGATTAAGTAGGGTGATCAAATATGATAATTTTTTTTCCAATTCTTTCATTTCAAAATTCTTTTGCTTCTTATAATATTGATACTAATTATTTTTTCTCTCCCAGAAATTAATGGACTGTTCCTTAATATTTTTAATGTTCCTTCCATAATGATCAATATCTAGTAGACAACAAAATAAGTACTTATTACCTATAAATACACAATATTACCTACAATTTCTCAACATTATATATAATTTTTATATTCATCTATCTCAATTTAATAATTCTTCTCAAATAATAACTACTATCGGTCAAGTTATTTAAATAATAAACTTTTTAACACGATATTATAACAATTGAATCAAATTATTAACTACTACAAAGTTAAAAGTTAAATTGAGTCGATGATTAAATTTTTAGAGCCATTTTTGAAATTTCATTCTAAATTAGTAGCAGTTCTCTAGCAACTACAAATATCTTGGCTCCAATTTTTTAAAATTCATATTTCAACTTAGTAAAACCGCTACAAATCAAAACCAAATTTTTTATTTTTCACTTTCAGCCATGGAAAATTATGTGCTTGACATTTCTAGCAGTTTAAAACCGCTACAAGATTGTTAGATAATGTACTATTTTCATACAGATTTTGTAGCGGTCAAAATAAACCGCTACTAATTTAGTAGCGGTTGTTCTATTTGAGTAGCGGCTTTTTAAAACCGCTACAAATTCATTTGCAACAGTGTATTTTGTAGCATTTTTTGAGACCGTTGCAAATATTGTTTGTAGCAGTTTTAATTGCTACAAATACACATTTTTAACTTTTACTAAACAACATTTTTTTTGTAGTGATTTAGAAAAAAATTGATTTTGATTAAAGTCTAGGCTAGTCCAAGCTGTTTGGGAACACCTTTAGGGTTCTCAAAAATGTTGTTAAAAAAATGTTTGTTTATTTAAATCGAAACAAAACTTCTCTCACATACTTATATTGTATATCATAAATTACGATTGAAAAATTACTTTTGAAGATTCCAATTGCTATTACAAAACTATATATCTGTCTCCTTTATCAACGCGGTATTCCTCTGTTACCAGAGAGATAGCCTCTGGTTCGTCCTTTCAACTGGGGCAAGTCGCCAGGGAATAGAGTGCCTGCAGAAAACTTGCAAGAACATGTCACCTTGACGTGGTGACTATGAACCACAAGGCGGAATCGGCCAGCAAGTTCATGAAGATCCACTCGGCCTACTCAACCTTCAGATCCTCATAAGCGTGCTCAATATGACAGGCAACTTTATAGGTACACAAGATCTCCTCAGTGCTCATCTCTCCCCTGCCAAAATATGGAATCCATGTCAGGTTATCATCACATATTTGGCCACAAATAGGAGACAGATCAGTGTTGGTAACAAAACCAGAATCTATGTGTAGTATGTATAGTAAATACAATATTGCCTTTATAGGATCGTCGGTCCTAGTTAATGGCATCTTTACCTAGGGAATTGATCCAACGTATAAAGCAATATATGCGGTAAACTAATTATGTAATGTTGCACAACATGTGACCGAGAAAAGGTGAACAATAATATATCTCATGTTTTCGTGGCTTGTAGTGTAGTGGGTACAAAAACATGGTTTTTGCTGCATAACTAACAGTAATTAAATTTGATGCTCATGTTGAAAGTGGGATGCATATAATAAGGGAGCCTTGATTAGAAATGTAATGGGAGTGTGTGATGACAAAGACCAGAGAGAGTAGGCAGGCATCTGAATCAGCTGGCACAACTTTATTATTAATGGATCATCCATTTTCCTTTATCTGGTTTCTCTGACTTCTAACTTCCAAGGGTTAAGGCTTGATGGGGGTTGAATAAAATCTTGAGAGCCTAACAATCTTGCGGCCCAATAACATAAAATTTGAGATATCCCAGGTTTCAGTTGCATAAGTATATACTAAACATCAGAGTCTTATCTATTCCTTTAAATATAAAAAAATCATCAAACCAGCTTCAGTTTGTCCTTGTTTGAGCTCTTACGCCCAAATTTCCATGTCCTGAAGGCCCAACAACATCGCAGTAAACATTGCAAATAATCCTCAACGGAAATAAATATATAACCCCGAAGAGATTTCGCTGACACATGACATAGTGACCTTGAGATAATTTATAGATGTTGGGTAAAAAGTAAAAACGGTAATGTGATATATGATTATTAGATGGGTTATAAAGTTTATTATTGGAAAAAATACAGTTAAGGATGTTTGGTTAGACTTGGTTATGCATAAGTATGATTTACGTAAATTGAGATAAAACTCCTCCATATATTTATCTCGTAGACCGTAAAAGTTACTTTATAAACCGTAAAAGCTACCTCGTATACCATAAAGCACGATTGGAAATTTCAACCGCTATTCCAAATATCCACTAGATTTAAATTTCTAAAACCTCAATAAAACTGAAAAAAAAAGAAAGGACAGAGAAGTGAATGGAAGGAAATTGGGATATCAAAATTTTAAGGAAAAAACTTAAATGCCCTCCTTCCTAAGTCAGTGGTCTTCTCCCTTCTCTCACGCTCTCTCTCTCTCTCTTTGGCTCTCCTTCCCTTCGCCGCATCCTCCTCTGCTCTCTCGCTACCTCCACCACCGAATTCTGTGCTCATGGTGGTGAAGTTCTCGACGGAAGCAGCTTTAGTACTGGTCGGTGGCCATGGATAGAGATGATGATCGGCGGCTATGTGAATACCAACCATCTCATCGACGCCCACGGTTAATGAGGCGATGAGGAACCAGCGGCGGAGCCAAAGTGTGGATTTCCCTTATCTTGAAGACGATGATTGGCAGCTGTATTTCCCAACCATCTTGTCGAAGGCGTGGGTTTCAAACCAAGAATATTCTTTTTTTTCTCTCCGATTCTTTTCTCTCTGCTTGGTTCTTGGAGACTCATTCAAAAATACAATTCTGGTTTTGAGTTTCAATTCCATGTGGTCAACCTTCCAGAACACTTTAACTACTTCAACCTTTTCTAGTCCCTTGGATTAACTGGCAATTCCTGGCCTAGGGTCTCTTAATCTTGTTTTCAAAAAATTGCTCTTTTTGCCTGTCAACATCTTTTCTTTTAATTGTTTCGATCAGTAAGTCTGTTTTGTTCCTTGAGGAGTGTATACTTTGTATTGCGTGGGTTGGTTCTTTATTTGTATTTCCCTATTTGGTTGCTCAGAACGAGGAAAAAAGTTAGGTAGCATGAAAGCATAGGAAAGAGAAATGTTTGCTGCATTTGGCCAAGAGGTTCTTTTGCTCTAAGTAGGAATTTATCCCCGGGTAGAACCAATTTCCATCAATCTGATCTTCATTCTCTGCTCTTATGTTTTCTTGTTTTCATTTTCCTTATCTGGAAAATCTGTCTCGTAGATATTGATCAGGTGTCACAAAGAAATTCTAAAGTTAGGGGTATTTTAATAGGGACAACATTTTAAAATTTCACATTCCTTTCTTAAGGTTGATGTGTTCTTTCTGTTATGAATATTAATTATGTGGATGTCCATTAACTCATATCCAGGTCAATTTGCTCTTCCAATCAATGTGATCTATAAGATAATATATTTAATGTAGTAGTGGGATTACTGTAGCAGTGGAAAAATACTGTAGCAAGTGGGAAATCACTGTAGCAATGGGAAAGTACTGTAGCAGATAGTGGAAAATTACTGTAGCATCACAAAATGAGTTACTGTAGCAGCCGAATTTTCCTATAAATAGAGGCTATTGGTTTTGTAAAAATCACACTTGAATGAAGAACATTTCTCTCTAGTTTCTATCTCTATAATTTCTCTCTTTTACTATCTTATTGTCAATATTTTTATAACACGTTATCAGCACGAAGCTCTACCAAAGGTATGACATTCTTATAGTTTCTTTGATAATTTATACTTTATTTTATAATATCTTTATTTCATAGATCTGGGATAGTCTGAGTCATTATATGGAATTAAGAAATATATCTTTACCGATTGTTGTGAACATCGGGTTCCATGGCTAGGATTGGAGATCACTATTGTTGTTATATCTTATATATATCATTTACAAGTTTATTTATATTATTATTATTATTATGGCCAGAAGCCATCTACATCCAATTTCTGAAATTATATGACCAGTAGTCATATTATTTGAATTTTTATGATATGGCCAGAAGCTATATCTCTATGATCTCCTATTATATTGTCAGAATCCATATCTATATGATTCCTTATTATATGAATAGAAGCCATATATATCACAGCCAGAAGCTATGTACAACTTTTATTTATCCTGAAGATAAAAAGTCAGATGCCATATATATTTAATTTCTTATCATGAGATTAATTGGCCTGAAGCCATAAGAACTGAATGGCCTGAAGCCATAATTTTCTTACCTTGCTTTATTAATTTATTTCTTGTCTTTATATATTATTGCATTTTTACATTTCATATTTTAATTATTCTCTTTTATTTCTTTAATAGTGTGAACCATGTCAAATCTTGCAAAACTTGAATTTGTGGCTTTGGATATTACTGGGAAAAATTATTTATCTTGGATGCTGGATGCGGAAATCCACTTAAATGCCCATGGTCTAGAAGATACAATTAAAGAAGGGAATCAGACATCCAATCAGGAAAAGGCCAAATCCATGATTTTTCTATGCCACCATTTACATGAGAGTTTAAAAATTCAATATTTAACAGTGAAAGACCCATTTGTTCTTTGGAACAATCTGAAAGATAGGTATGATCACCTGAAGATGGTTATCCTCCCAAAAGCTCGTTATGACTGGATACATTTAAGGTTGCAAGATTTTAAATCTGTAAGTGAATATAACTCGGCTATGTTCAACATAACTTCTCAATTAAATTTATGTGGAGAAAATGTTACTGATAATGATATGCTTGAAAAAACATTCTCCACATTTCATGCCTCAAATTTGCTCCTGCAACAGTAATACCGAGAAAAAGGATTTAAAAAATATACAGAATTAATTTCTTGCCTCCTTGTAGATGAACAGAATAATGAGCTTTTATTAAAAAACCATGAATCCCGTCCAACTGGATCGACTCCATTCCCAGAAGCGAATGTAGTAACCAATGAATCTGTTTCTGGCCATGGACGTGGACACGGACGCGGCTACATTCGTGGTCGTGGTCGAGGTCGTGGAGGTTTAAATTTCTACCAAAAGTGGGGAAATAATAATAAGAACCACAAAAGAGAAAATAGTGGGCAAAATAAAAATACTGAAAGTTCATGTTATCGTTGTGGTGTCAAGGGTCATTGGTCTCGTATCTGCCGTACACCAAGACACCTAGTTGAACTTTACCAAGAATCAATTAAAAATAATGGTAAAGGATCAACAACTGAAGTAAATCATGTGGATCGGGCTGAGAATTCTGAGCATGGAGACATGGATTTTAGTTATTTGAATGTTGCTGATTTCTTAGCATAATTATTTATGTATTTGAATTTTTATGTTACTTTTATCGAATGTATTTATCTTAATTATGTTTTTATATTTCTTTTAATGAAGAATGAATCTTACTGGCATCAATCCTGAAGATTTATGTCTCGTTGATAGCGCAACAACCAACACCATACTCAGAAATGATAAATATTTTTCTTCCTTGGTAATGCAAAAAGCTAATGTTCAGACTATATCTGGTAGTATAAATTTGATTGAAGGCTCCGAAAGAGCTAATATTCTATTACCTGAAGGAACAAAATTATGCATTGATAATGCAATTTATTCTACCAAGTCTGGAAGAAACTTATTAAGTTTCAAAGATATCCGCAAAAATGGATATCATATAGAAACAACAACTAAAAATAATAAAGAATATCTTGTTGTTACAAAAATAGTTGCTGGTAGAAAATGCATATTAGAAAAGTGTCCTGCTTTTTCTTCTGGTTTATATTATACATTTATAAACACAATTGAAACACATGTTATTGAGAACCAGAAGTTCACGAATACAGACCGGAAATCTATTAATGTAAACCAGAAGTTTACAAATGAATTTAATATTTGGCATGACCGGTTAGGCCATCCTGGTTCAATTATGATGCGATAAATAATTGAGAATTCATGTGGACATACCCTGAAGTGTAAACAAATACCACAATCCCATGATTTCTCATGTACTGCATGTTCCAAGGGAAAATTAATTATTCGCCCCTCACCAAGCAAAGTAGAAAGTGAGTCTCTCACATTTCTAGAACGGATACAGGGAGATATTTGTGGGCCAATACACCCACCATGTGGACCATTTAGATATTATATGGTTTTAATTGATGCATCAACTAAATGGTCACATGTGTGTTTATTATCTTCTCGCAACCTGGCGTTTGCGAGATTACTTGCTCAATTGATTAGATTAAGAGCACATTACCCTGATTATCCTATCAAGAAAATACGTCTTGATAATGCTGGTGAATTTACTTCAAAAGCTTTTAATGAATATTGTATGTCCCTTGGAATTGATATTGAACATCCTGTAGCTCATGTTCATACACAGAATGGACATGCAGAATCATTGATCAAAAGGTTGCAACTAATTGCAAGACCTTTACTTATGAAATCTAATCTCCCAATTTCTGCTTGGGGCCATGCCATTTTGCATGCATCAATGTTAATTCGTATCAGGCCAACAAGTTACTTAAAGATTTCCCCCTTACAAATGGTTTTTGGTCAGGAACCTAATATTTCCCATATAAGAATTTTTGGGTGTGCGGTATATGTGCCAGTAGCACCACCACAACGCACTAAAATGGGTCCTCAAAGAAGGATGAGAATATATGTTGGGTATGAATCTCCTTCAATCATAAAATATTTAGAACCATCTACGGGAGACTTATTTACTGCACGATTTGCCGATTTTCATTTTGATGAATCACTTTTCTCAACATTAGGGGGAGAGAATAAGCATCTGGGTAAAGAAAATTAGCTGGAATGAATTATCATTGGCTCATTTTGATCCTCGTACAAATCAATGTGAACTGGAAGTTCAAAAGATAATTCATTTACAGAATTTAGCTAATCAAATGCCAGAAGCATTTATTGACCCTAAGAAAGTGACAAAGTCACATATCCCAGCTGCTAATGCTCCTGTTAAAATTGATGTCCCTGAAGGACAATCTACTATGAATGAATCTAAAGTACGCTTGAAGCGTGGCAGACCCATCGGTTCCAAAGATAGAAATCCTCGAAAAAGAAAAGGAGAAAAGAATATATATGGTCAAATTGAGGATAATCAAGAAAATTTAATAGCTCCAGAAGAGCCATCTCCTGAAGAGTTATTATCTTCAATAGAGATATCTCCAGAAGAGAATGTTGTAGTCCTAGAAGAGACCCAGGTACCTGATATATGTGAAAATAATGAGATCTCAATAAATTATGTTATGAATGGAATCCGATGGGATCGAAATGAAGTCAACGTTGACGATATTTTTGCTTATCATATAGCAAAAGATGTAATGAATAATATTAAGGATCATGAGCCAAAATCCATTAGCGAGTGCCAACAAAGAAAAGATTGGTTCCTATGGAAAGATGCCATTAATACAGAATTGAAATCATTGGAAAAACGAAAAGTGTTAGGACCTGTAGTCCTTACACCTGAAGATGTAAAACCAGTTGGATGCAAATGAGTTTTTGTAAGAAAGAGAAATGAAAATGGTGAAATAACAAGATATAAGGCACATCTTGTAGCCCAAGGCTTTACACAAAGACCTGGCATTGATTTTGAAGAAACGTATTCACCTGTAGTGGATGCGACTACTTTTCGTTATTTAATTAGCCTAGCCGTAAAAGAAGGGCTTGATCTGCATTTAATGGATGTCGTGACTGCCTATTTATAGGGGTCACTTGACAATGAAATTTATATGAAAGTCCCTGAAGGACTTAAGGTGCCAGAAGCATCTAATTCAAGTTTTCGAGAACAATATTCAATTAAGTTAAATAAGTCCCTGTATGGCCTGAAGCAATCAGGGCGTATGTGGTATAATCGTCTTAATGAATATCTGTTGAAAGAATGATTCAAAAATGATCCAATATGCCCATGCATTTTTATAAAGGATCTAATAGTGAATTTGCTATAATTGCTGTTTATGTTGATGATATTAACATTATTGGAACTCCTGAAGAGCTCCAAAAGGCAATTCATTGTTTGAAGAAAGAATTTGAGATGAAGAATTTGGGAACAATAAAATTCTGTCTTGGATTACAGATTGAGTATCTCAAAAATGGGATCTTTGTATATCAAGAAACTTATACAAAAAAGGTTCTAAAGAGATTTTATATGGATAAATCTCATCCATTGTGCACACCAATGATTGTAAAGTCTCTAAAGCCAGATAAAGATCCATTCCGACCGCGAGTAATCAGCGAAGAAGGTGATGAAGAACTACTTGGTCCAGAAGTACCATATCTTAGTGCTATTGGAGCACTAATGTATCTTGCTAATCATACACGTCCTGATATATCCTTTGCTGTTAATTTATTAGCAAGATTTAGTTCTTCACCAACACGAAGGCATTGGAATGGAATAAAACATATTTTTCGTTATCTAAGAGGCACTATGGATATGGGGTTATACTACTCAAACGTATCTAAGCATGAATTGGTAGGTTATGCAAATGCTGGATTTTTATCAGATCCACATGATGGTAAATTACAAACAGGCTATTTGTTCACATGTGGAGGTACAACTATTTCATGGCGATAAATGAAACAGACTATATCAGCTACATCATCCAATCATGCAGAAATTTTAGCAATACATGAAGCAAGTCGAGAATGTGTGTGGTTGAGGTCAGTAATACATCATATACGAACAACTTGTCATTTATCTTTGGGAAAAATGATACCAACAGTTCTATATGAGGATAATACTGCATGCATTACCCAACTTAAAGAAGGCTATATCAAGGGAGACAGAACGAAGCATATTTCACCAAAATTCTTCTTTACTCGTGACCTTCAAAAGGATGGTGAAATAGATGTCCATCAAATTAGTTCAAGTGAAAATCTAGCAGATTTATTCACAAAGTCACTTCCAAGTACAATTTTTGAAAAACTTGTCTATGACATTGGTCTTCGAAGATTCAGAGATATCAATTGATGATGTTAAGAGGGGGAGTCGATACACGCTGTACTCTTTTTCCCTTATCTAGGTTTTGTCCCACTGGGTTTTCCTAGAAAGGTTTTTAGTGAGGCAGCATTGGAAAGTGTATCAATGAATGATGTACTCTTTTCTTTGGCTAGGTTTTTGTCCCAATGAGTTTTTCCTAGTTAAATTTTTTAATGAGGCACATTCATATTGGACATCCAAGGGGGAGTGTTATGAATATTAATTATGTGGATGTCCATTAACTCATATCCAGGTCAATTTGCTCTTCCAATCAATGTGATCTATAAGATAATATATTTAATGTAGTAATGGGATACTGTAGCAGTGGAAAAATACTGTAGCAAGTGGGGAAATCACTGTAGCAATGGAAAATTACTGTAGCAGATAGTGGAAAATTAATGTAGCATCACGAAATAAGTTACTGTAGCAGCCGAATTTTCTTATAAATAGAGGCTATTGGTTTTGTAAAAATCACACTTGAATGAAGAACATTTCTCTCTAGTTTCTATCTCTATAATTTCTCTCTTTTACTATCTTATTGTCAATATTTTTATAACACTTTCCAAGTTTTAACAAATTTTATGTAATTTTCTTAATTCAAACGGTATTTATCAATGTTTTATTATTTAGGACATAGGAGTTTAAAACATTCATTATTTTATTACATAACGGGTTGGGCCATGGGTACACTAATGGACATCAATGCCTACATGTAAAATTATATGTAGGAAAAATTTTTGTAAAAGACCTCTGTAGTAAATTTAATGTTAATTGGCCCTCAACAAATTCTAAAATATCATAGCAGGACTTTGGGAGTAAAATGAAATTAATTTTTATAGTGAAATAACATGATTGCCCCTGCCTTTTTTTTTAAAAAAAAATGTCAGCCCGGAGACAATCCCCTAAACGCGGATCGATAGGCAGCTAGGGATCTAATGGATAAAAAATAAATGTCTATTAAAAGGCCATGTGAAGTTCAAACCCACCCCTCTTGGCACCCCAGGAATGACACTGCCACTAGGATAGCAAATCCCTTTAACTAATATATACAAGAAAAATTATATGTAAAAATTTTATATCCCTATCTACTTTACAACATAGTTAAAATGTCTTACACATTATGAATAAGTGAAATAATCTTATAAACAAGTGAAATAATTTTATTAACAAGATAAATTAATTTCTTAAGAAAATCAAATGTGCAATTGCCTTATACATTATGAGTAAATTGAATAGTCCTATGAACAAGAGAAATTAATTTCTTAACAATTACTCTTTTACAAGTGTCTTACACTTCATGAATAAGTGGAGTAGACCTTTGAACAACTTTTAATAACAATTTATATTACTTTATCTCATTACAAAAATTACTTTAAAATATAAAAATTCATAAAGTAGAAACAATAAGTGGTAGAGTAGAGACTATGAAGGGACAAGCAATATCTAAAAATTAATTATGTGTTGATTTTGATCATACATTTATTTGATAAAAAATTAATTTTATATTTTAAAATACCTTCTAAATTTTTTACAGACCAATCTTATCTCTTAATTAAATAAAGGAATTATATGTAAATTAAATTTTTTTGGGAAAAATAATAATTTCAGTTCAATTAACCAAGTTATATTAATCAATTAATTCATAGAAAATCATCATAAAGTTCAATCCAAATATGATTATATATTTATTTGATAAAAAATAATTTTATATTTTAAACACCTTCTAATTTTTTTTATGGATCAATCTTATCTCTTAATCAAATAAAGGAATTATATATAAATTAAATTTTTTAGGGAAAAAAGAATAATTTCAATTCAATTAAACAAGATATATTAATGAATTAATTCATAGGAAATCATCAAAAAGTTCAATAAAAAACAAGTAACACATAATTAATTTTTAGATATTGCTTGTCCCTTCATAGTCTTTGCCACTTCCTGGTTGTACTTTATGAAATTTTATATTTTAACATAATTTTTGGAAAAGATAAATTAATTTAAAGTGTTATTAAAACTTGTTCTACCGTCTATTCTACTTATTCATGAAGTATAAGATACTTGTAAATGAGTAGTTGTTAATAAATTAATTTATTTTATTCATAAGGCTATTTAACTTGTTTATATGACTATTCGACTTATTAATGATGCATAATGTATTTGCAAATATGATATTCTTAAGAAATTAATTTATCTTGTTAATAAAAATATTTCACTTATTTTTAGGGTTATTTCATTTGTTCATAATATGTAAGACACTTGCTAATTATGTTGTAAAGTAAATAAAGATGTAAACTTATTACATATAATTTTTCTTGCATATCTTAATTGAAGGGCATAGGGCATTGCTGGCTAAGCGGTTTCTACTCTTAGGCTCTGTTTGGTACAAAGCACTAGGGGGTAGGGACTATGATTTGGATCAAGGATTAGGCTAGAATATATCGTTTGGTATGAGAGACTACAGATAACCAGGGATTGAGAATACCACGAAAGTGAGATTATTGCAAACCCACCTCCCCCCGGTATTGCATTTTCAATCCCGAGATTGCAAATATCATAGACAAAAATATCCTTATTTATAATATTTTTTGGACATAAATGCCTTCTATCAATTTTAACCTGAATCTTGAGACTTTGTTTTTTGTTATTTTTTTAATAATAAAGATATTTTAACCTTTTCATAATTTATATAGGATTATAAAATAAAATTAATTCAAATATTTCATCTAAATATCACCGCATACCAAACGTAATTTTAATCCCTCAGTCCCAATACCAATACCAATACCAATACCAATACCAATCTCAATCCATCAAAATCCAGTACCTAATACCAAACAGAGGGGTGCTAAGAAGAGGTGGGTTCAAGTCCTCACTTAGGCCCCTTTGATGGATATTTATTTTTTCGTAGTCTCGACCACCGATATTCAGGGGCTTGTTGCCGGAGCTTTAGTGCCTGACCATTAGGGTCAATCATATTATTTTGCGACAAAAATTAATTTTAGTTTTCCTCCAAGGTGCTGCATTGATATTTCATAATTTGATGGGGCTATTTGTCATTAAATTGTTACAGAAGTCCCTTATTGAAATTTTGCCTTATATGTATATATCTTTTGTTTTTTTGGCCCAAACTTATATGTATATATACACACAATCCTTTGGAAACTTATTATACTTGGTGGTTGACATTTTTTTCCAATCATTATAAGTTAAATAAACTATTTAATCATAATATATACATTATTAAATTATATATTATTTTATAAATTAGATAAATTAATTTAAAAAAATCATAAATATAATACTTTAATAACTTCTTTAGCCTAAGAAAAAGTTACTTATTTAATCCTTAAAAAAACTAGTTAATCATAGTATATATTATATATCATTTATTTATATATTAGTTCATATGTCAAATAATTTAATTTAGTGTAAAAAAATATAAATATCAATATTTTAAAATAATTTATTTAATATTTTTTAAATATTAATTATATCTTATATTAAAATCACAAGATTACATTATATTAAGCCCTTAGTATTTACTGGTAAAAAAAAAAAAAAAAAGCCCATAGTATTTATATGTTTTTAAGATTTTATAGCTCCTTTTCTTCATAAACCAAGCAAACATAAGCACGCTCCCTCTCTCATCAGTCATCTCGCACATTGCAGCGCCCCTACCTTGGTTCCTCCACTTCTTTGATTGCGTCCTTCCTTTCTAGTTCTTTCTCTAGTCACTCCCCAGGCAAGAAACTTGTAATTAACA
Source organism: Albizia julibrissin (assembly GCA_037074505.1). Classification (NCBI taxonomy): domain Eukaryota; kingdom Viridiplantae; phylum Streptophyta; class Magnoliopsida; order Fabales; family Fabaceae; genus Albizia; species Albizia julibrissin. The sequence goes on from CM073482.1 coordinate 51,445,581, forward strand.
AATTACAAGTTTGATTTAGATTGGGCAGGAAAATGAGCACAGAGCAGACTCCAATCTTTAGTGTGGAAGAAGCTACTCAAACCGTCAATAAAAAAAGCAATCTACAGTCTGATAAATCAAAGGTTAGAACTTTGGCCTCTGATGTGCTTCCTCCACCCTCTGCAACTATAGGTAATCGCAACTATTTCATGGATTTTACTTCATGTTCATGCGTAATTCTACTTTATCTCTTTTTATCTTATTTTATTTCCTTCTTGTTCTTGTTCGAATCAAATCAGGCAAGATCAAGATCGGAATCAATGGTAAGTCTACATCCTCCTCGCTACTCATTCGCTCTGATCGGATAGTCTGACTCGCTTCTTATTTTTTTTTCTTTTCTTTTCTTTTGTTTTTGTGATCAATTACCTTTGGAAGTGATTCAAGTTTTTATATCCGTTTGTGTTTTCACGTCCAGGATTTGAAAGAATTGGTCGCATGGTGGTGAGAGCGTGTCTGCAGAGAGACGATATTGAAGTCGTCGCTATTAATGACCCTTTCATTGCCCCCGACTACTGTGGTGCCCAAGCCATGGTATACATTACTGTTGTTTTGCTGATGATCCATCTGTTGGATTTTAGCTGTCTTTTTCTTTCCATAGATTTGATGCGTGCTCAGTTTAAGGTCCTAGTCTTAGTTGTCTAATTGTTCAACGTGTTTTGCTCTGTCTGGCAGACCCTCATGCATTCGTATGGCACTGTTCACGGGATGGGGAATTGGGAAGATCTCTTTATCAGGATCCATAACTGTTGTCCCATTCTTTTCGGTGAAAAGCCCGTCCCTCTTTTTGCACACAGGTCATGGTCCTGAAATTTTCGTATGGTTGTGCTTGTAAATGTTAACACTACGTCTAGAAGGTGAAGATATTATCCATTGATCTTGTAACTTCATGCATCAGGAACCCGGGAGAGATACCATGGGCTGAGACTGGAGCTGAGTATATTGTCGAGACCACCAGTGACTTCACAGGCAAAGAGAAGGCTGCTGCCCATTTGAAGGTTTGCCTTTGTGCACTACCCCTTCTCATGTCTTTAGTTTTTGTCGTTTGCTTTTCTTAATGATCTCATACAGCCTTAAAACCGTATTTTATTGATAATATTGCTTTCACTGTTATCTTTTCATATAGAGCATCTCTTGGACTGATTGGCACTGGGTCTTGTAGATTAGCTAGAAGCATGTCTTAAAATTCCGTGAAACATAGACTTTGCTTAGCATTGCTTCTTCGATGTTTTTTTTATCACACTTTAGTTTTGTGAGGGTTGTGTGAAATGATAATTTGTCTGTTTTGTTTCGATTGAGCCAGGGTGGTGCAAAGAAGGTTATCATATGCGCGCACAGTGAAGATGCTCCCATGTTTGTCGTAGGTGTTAATGAGCATGAATACAAGCCAGAGCTTGATATTGTTTCTAGTGCAAGCCGCACGATCAACTGCCTTGCCCCACTTGTGAAGGTATCAGGCCTTCAGATACTTGTGTTGTACTTGTTTCAATGCCATACTGTTCTGTTATGTTAATCTTTCTTTGTCAATTGTAGGTTGTTAATGATAGATTTGGCATTGTTGAGGGGCTAATAACCACATTTCACTCCATGAATGGTGGGTATAACTAACTGTACTGTAGCATATAGCGTTTCTCATTTTTGTGTTTAGTGTAATCATGACTTCCATGCTATATTGCTGCTCAGCTGCCCGGGAGACTTATGATGGGCCACCAAGTGAGAAATGGAAGGATGGAAGATCTGCTTCATTTAACGTCATTCCTTGCAGCCCTGGAGCTGCTAAGGTGAATAATTGGTATTCATATATTACTGTTAGTTGCTTCCTTTATCTGATCTCCTTTACTAATATACTCTTCTTTGTGTAAGGCTGTTGGGAAAGTGCTTCCTGTTCTGAATGGAAAATTGACTGAAATGGCCTTCCCTGTTCCTACTGTGGATGTCTCTGTTGTTGATCTCACTGTGAGGCTGGAAAAGCCAGCCACCTTCGACCAAATTAAAGCTGCCATCAAGTAAGATTTTATTCTCAAACTGTTTCTTATATTTAACTATTCTTATTCTCACTTGAGTGCTCTGCTTTTGGCTTGTCTGTGTTTTTAGGGAGGAGTCCCAGGGCAAGTTGAAGGGAATCCTTGGTTACATTGAAGAAGTTGTGGTCTCCATTCAAAACTTCCATGGGGACAGCAGGTGCGGAATATATTGTCTTCTTTAGATCCATATATTCCCCTCTTTGTCATTGGAGCTAGGAGTTGCATGTTAATTCTTTTGTCTTTTAATTTCAGTTCAAGTATTTTTGATGCCAAGGAAAGTATTGCTTTGGGTGAAAACTTGGTGAAGCTTGTTTCTTGGTATAACAACGAGTGGGGTTACGGGTAATTCATCTTTCTTATTGTTTTTGGCACATGATTTGTTACCATTTGCATTGTAGCGGCATCTTCAAATGTGGTAATTACATGAGGTACATAGCTAATACTTGCTTTGTGTGTAATGCTGCAGGACACGTGTCGTTGACTTGATTGCTCACATGGCCAAGGTTCAGGCAAATCGAGAGTTCTGAATGAAGGAAAACGGAGAAACTAAGCAAGCAAGAGATCAGAGAGAGAGATGAGATGAAATGATCCGAGCCTTTCATGCTGAGTTGAGTGAGTACATTAAATAGACACTTGTGATTCTCTTGAGTTAACTGACATGGTTAAGATCTAACAGACTATGGTTAATAACTAACAGACTTTAGTTACTCTAACTAATATTCTGACACCGAATAAATGGTTTCCTTCTGACACCGAATAAATGGTTTCCTGCTGCATCCCTGGTGTTCTTGAGTAAAGTGTTGGTTTCTTAGGCCTGTCTTTTTTATTGCCTCTCTTCAGTGCGAATCCAGTTTCTGAATTTTCATACCTGTATGTATGTCTTGACTTTTCTTATTGTGATATCAGACAGTTTTCGTCTCGCCCTTTCTGATCTGATTGCTGTTTGTTTCAAATTATGGTTTGCTTAGCCCATTAAAAGAATTTAAGTGAAAATTTGGAGGTTGTGGCATGTTGAATAATTGAAGCTATAAAGTATAAATCTTGGGTCGATCAGAAACACTGAAACAGGCTGAAATATCCGAGTCCCCTAGCAATTTTGCATGTCATTTGATATTACTGTTTCGGCCAAAATAATGATGTTTCATCCCTTATTTACTAGGATGGTATTTATGCGCGTGGTATTTATGCGGCTGGTTAGGATGGTGACATTGCTAAGTATTGATTTCCCAATTTTTTTTTTTTTTGGGTTGATAAAATGAGTTTGAATTACAGATTCAGAATAAGAAATAGCAGAAAAGACAAAGCAATTCAAAAAAATTAGAAAATCCTTTGGAGGAATTGAGGAAATGAGGAAGCGAGGTGTGAGCGCCCGATCATCCATATGAAAGAAGGCCAAGTTAGAGAATTGAACCATACCGCAATTATTTTTGACAGCGCCAAGAAGAGGAATAACTTCGGCTTAATGTGTTGCCAAATTACCCGAGATGAGAAAGGGGCTGATGGATGCAACGCTCCACCGCCGCACATGAGATGAGAGTGCCATGTGGGAGTTTTAGTCAAACAAAATGGTCAAATTTATGTTAACATCAGGGTGACATTTTCATGTTTTAAGGTTTTCAGAGTGATATTGAGACAAAAAAGCTTGTAGGGTAATACTGCTCTTTTGTTTATACTTCTAAGGTGGATTTGTACCTTAACCTATATTGTAGTAATTTATAAAACAAAAGTTTTTTTAACGTCCAAAAGCATAATAATATGTCCTTACATCAAGTAATTGATTATTGCCTTTATTTTCGCCAACATAGTAATTGATTATTGCTAAAGCTATGACCTAGTCGTCAAAATGAAATGTGTTTTCCAGAATTAATTAAATCTAATTTGAAACGTTTACTAATAATGCTTATTGTTGCCATGAGAGATTTGGATAATTTAAATCTGATTTCATCACCTAGTAAACATGAAAATTGCTTTAGTGCTTGTTTGGGAAGCATGGAAAAATGATTAAATAGATTTTTTTTTTTAACAATTCAAAACAAAACACTCCTTGCGTACTTACATCCAAATGAAAACACTATTAAAAAACTATAACTAACATGCACCTATGCTTTATTGTAATAAGGAAAACGAATCTTTCCTACAATTTTCAAAAAGGAAAATGATATATTTTGAAAAAAAAATAATTAACTAATGATAAGAAATCTATAATTCACATTAACTATACTAGTATTTATCTGAAATGAGTGACTTTTTTGGTCTAAAATTAAATTGAGGAAACCCAGACTAAAGAAAAAGAAACCCTAGATAAAACGTAAAATTTTCTTAAACTAGAAGGTTAGTTCAACAAAACAGTGTTTCTTTTCTATCATCAACTAAAAATATACACTGAGAGTATTCCCTCCTTCCATCTTTATTGTAAGATGTTATAAACATTTTTAAGTATTTATTTATCAAAAAACATCTAATTATTTCAATTATACCTTTATTCATCTTCAATTTTTGTGAACGAGATCGTAAAATTTTGGCTCAAGTCAGGAAATCACTATTAACATTTTAGAGGGTAAAAGAGAAGAATCATTAATATTTTGATATCACATTTTATAAATTGGACCAACTTATATTTGAAAAGGCATCTTATATATATACACACCCATGTAACCGGTGGAAGGAAAAAAAAAAAATAATAATAATATAAAAAAAAAAAGACCCATGTAACCGGTGAGATTATATTCGTAGTTCTTCGGGGCCCAAAAAAATGATCTAGAGAGAACAAATAAAAAATGTGATAAGTTTTTACGATTACTACATAATTACTTAATAATGTCAGTCATATTTTAGGGAGAATTAGAATTAAGGATCAAGATGCTGGTGGTAATAATTAGTTTAAAATCTCCTACAAGTGTAATTAGAATGAAGCACCAAAACAAATAAAACATGTAGTATTTGAAATGACCCATGTACCTATCGTCCTGCTTCGCCTTTTTTGCTTCTCCTCCTCTTGTAGAAAAACCTGAAAATATATATGATTAAACTGTCATAGAAATTGTAAATTAATGGCCATTATCATTTTGTATAAAAATCTTACAAGAATTTCAATCGCACTTGAATTCTAACTGACTCACTAAAGTATTCACACAAAATCGAAGCACCGATGCGTACTTTGATTACATTATATAGTAAATTCACTATAGAGAGAAAGAATATATAGCACACTTATGAGAGAAACTTTTTAAGAGGGAGGATAACTTTATTTTATGTGTGATATATTCAGATTCTTTACTTCCTTAATCACATAATCTAAATATAACACACATACAGTCACATAGGATTAGGTATAACTTTCATGTTGTGTTTGACTTCATAGGATGGATTACAAAGGAAAAGTAGATACTACCCTTCCCCCATCTTATTTAAAATTTTTTTGGGGAGGGGGACCCAAAACATTCCATCCTCTCCCCTCCAACATCTCCTATTGAGCTTGCCTTGTAACATTCCCAACTTCAGTCACTAAAATTTTTTTATACTTTGGTGGTATTAAAGGGGATAAATGGTGAATTAAAGAGCACATTAAGTAACAAAACAAGGCAATTAAAGGTCACACACAACATAGTTATTTGGTACACAAGTTAGTGTTGTTACCAGTGTGCTTCCCAGTGAGACAGTCATGTTGTGTGACATTTTTAAATAAGCAGATGATGTCCAAAAATTGTGAAACTTTTTAAAATAAAATTAAAATTATCAAGATTTAATTTGATAGGTCATATAAGTCATTTGAAGATGTATACAAGGAGATATGTATTTTTGAAATTAGCCCAGTAAAACTGAAAATTTTCTAGGGCAGCGTCCAAAAATGAAAATTCTGGAAATACTGATCTTTCAATTGGCTAAATTTTATATTTTTCCTTAAAACTATACTTAAGAAGAGTCATATAGCCCTTGAAATCACACAAATTGGACATCTATAAAATTATATATGAATTTTCAAAATTTGATAAAAATTTTGCCAATTTTTCCAGCAAGTGGGAAAAGTGCAAAGACAAAATGGTCATTTTGATTAAATAAAATAAATTCAGCAATCTATCCTTAATAATTAAGGAAGAGGACAACTATGAAGAGTGAGAAAGCAAGAGGAAGATTTTTCTAAATTGCATGGACAAATCGAAATAAGATAGAAAGCTTTGGAAAAAAAATATTACATAAAAAATCACATGTAAAAATTCATGATAAAAAAATATAAAATTGGAGAGATGGAGAGAATTATAGAGAACACTATAAATCTCTTTAAAAGGCCATGGAAGTCGGCCAAATTAGAGAAGAAAGAGAGAGGAAGAGATTTATAGGGAACAAGAAGAGAAGAGTATGAACAAACAACAAGATCACGGTAAGTAGGTAAAAATTTATACTTGTTCTTCTTTTCTAATTCATGAAAACACCCTTTTGATCCCTATGTCATCTTAAACTAGCTATCAAGTAAGCAAAACTTAGAGGAAGAGGGAGGAGGGAGATAGTTTGAAGAAAGAAAGAAGAGGAATTAAGGTAAGTCAAGAAAAAACCTTGAAATTTTTGTTGAAAGCAAAGTTGTGATTATTACTTGATTGACTTTTAGTTTGTTTAGCTGGATTTTTGTAACTTGGGATGTTCAAACTTTAAGGGGAAATGCTGTTAAAATTAACATTAATTATGCTCAAATAATGTTTAAGGGGTTAAACGTAAGGTTACAAGTGAAAAAGAAAGGTGTTTTAAAGATTAAAATATGAAACTTTCACTTTTCCAATTTGTACCAGAATTGTTGTGGTGTGTTTTTGAGTGATCTAAACTAATTCAAACTTTATGAAATTTTACAAGATGAAAGTAGACATCTTAAACTTTAATTTGATAGGTATTATAAGCCATTTGGAAGAGTAGATTAAAAGATATGATTTTTTAAATTTTAAGCATGAATCTGGAGCAAATCTTATGGCAGACTAGTTTAGTGGAATTTTCTGGAATTTTGTGGTTATGTCTAGTGCTTTGTGATATTTTTCCTAAAAGAGGATTGAAAGAGTTTTACATAGGATATGGAACCACTCAATTTAAAATTTTCTAGATTTAATTCTGAATTTTCAAATTTCAACGAAAAGCTTGAAATTTCTGGAAAACCTATAAAAATGACAATTTTGCCCCTAAAACCCTAAATCATGGCTGCCAAGGGTAATCTGGTTATTGACTGTGAATTTGTCCAAACTAAGGTCAAAAATAGATTTTACACGTGAAATTGTGTAGGATTAGCTCAAGTCATAATTTTGGAAAAGTAAAATCCTTTCCTTAAAACAATAATTAACCAAGGGTTTAATAAAACCATTTGGCAACACATTCTCATACACCCAATTGGGCTTTGAACTTCTCAAAATTCAACATGAAGATTTACTATTCAGTTCAAACTCTTTAACTTAATAATATGTCATCATATATTAAAATTATTCATCTCATACCAAATTATGGATCCACAAGTTCCAAACACGTCATAAGGCCTCTAGGCCATCTAGCATTATCAAGAGTAATTAACAATATATATTTAATGTATCAATTCTTTAAAATAGATCAGAGTATGAAGATGAACCCTAACATGACAATATACAATAATCCAACATATATTAAAAAGATGGAAGCACTACTTTTTATAGAAGTAGTTTAAGCTTCCGGAGTCTTCCCTGATGGACCGACACGACAACTATCACCTGGAAAAATGTTAAATCAACGGGGTGAGACAAAAGCCTCAGTAACCAGCAATCCATCTCATCGGGCATACGAGTAAGTGACCGTCAGGTGCCAAGTGGGAAAGTTATAAAAACCTAACATTCTTAAAATATCACTTATTCATATGTATACATAATAATTCACAATATCATAATCTCATTCTCATATATATCACATATGTATACAAGATTCAAAATACAAGAATTTATTTTCTGTCCTCCCTTATTTCCTCTCCTGACTTATTTTCTCTGACTGAACCCATAGGCTAGTACTCACTTATATGACTGGTAGCTTAACTCAACAAGCTCACCGGTCAAGTGATATGGACAGGCCAAAGTCCACAGAGTACAAGACTGGACCATGGGTTCCCCCTCTAAATACATTAGTGGGGGTGTCAATGCTCTTCTAAACACAAATAGGCCAAAGGACTAACCAGTGTACACATGGAAGTTCACCACCTTATTTCCTCTTTTTGTACAAGAATTCACCCCTTTATTTCTTCTTTGAGTAGCCTCCCATTAAATCTATATCCACCATCCCCTCTCATATCAATATAACATATCATTATCAATTCATAATTATTAACAGGATCTTTCCAATCTCATAAATGAATCATATAATATAATATCACTAGTCATTTTCTCAATAAAAGTAAGTCTCACAAGACAATTTCATTAACAACATAATTTCAAAATCATCATCACATATCAATAGCCGAATTTATAATTCTATATATTCAAAAATTAGTCACAAACATCATACAATCATACACAACAAGAGGAAAGTGGTTACCTCTCGCCAAAGCTAATTATTACCATATGCTCCTAATCCAAGAGTTCAAATACACACCAAAATCAATATATCACAATCAATTTACTACCCATTAATAACTCTTCAAAATTCCACATAATCAAAATTATAACTTATATAGAAATTTTAATAATAATATATTATAAGAAATATGAAAATAATAGTTTGGGATTTAAATTTTAAAAATGACCGATTAGTCCTATAAATTTCAGAAATGACAGTTTAGTACTATGAATTTCATAAATGACAGTTTATTCCTACGAATTTCAGAAACGACAGTTTAATACTATGAATTTTATAAATGACATTTTAATCCTATAAATTTTCTAAATGAAATCAATTAAAATTTCAATAATATCTCCATTAACTCAAATAAAGTTTTTAACTCATTTAATCGGTTAAAAAGTCTAAAATAGAATTACTTATAGACTTCTTATATAGAAAATTCATTATATAATCTTATATTAACTAAATAAGAAAAATAAACTGATTAAAATTAACTATTAATTATCGTCTACATTCTTATAGTCATATACTAACAAAACTCAAACTTGCCCAAAATGCTAATTTCAAAATATTCTCTAATCAACACAATGTTACCCTTATTAGAAAGAGAAAAATACGTGGAATAATTTTCATAAAGGAAATTTGTTGAAAAGAAGTTATTTTAGTTATCTAAATGATCATATAAGATAAATAACTTATTTCATAAAACTCAAGTAAGCTCCTATTTCTCTTCTCGTTCTCTCGCTCTTCTTCCCCACTAAACCGCACAAGACTGGACTTCTTGTGAGGTTTTATAAAGAGGATTAAGGGGGTGGTTGGGAGTGTACCCACTCCCCCTCTTATAATATAAATATATATATATATATATATATATATATATATATATATATATATATATATATATATATATATATATATATATATATATAAATGCGAGGGCTGCCCACTTTGCATGTGTGTGAGTGTGTGTGTGTGTATTATAACATAATATTATTATAATAATAATTGTTATTTTTTTCTAAAAATAAAATTTGGATATTACAGGAAAAATACAAATATATTGGGTAAAAAGGGAATTAGACCGGATTCCTTAAGGACATTTTGGTAGTTTGGAACCTTGAGGAATGATAACTAAGTTTAAAATAAGATATAATAACTCATTTGTTGTCAATTTGAGAATTTTATGATTTAATATTTGCCCGAACTGGACGAAAAGTTGAAGGATCTATAATAGTTAGACTTCATAAAAGAGTCCAGGTAGTAACTATATCTCTCATATTCTATGTGAATGTTAAGATGCATTGTTTTCCATGTTCTGTACAATGTGATTTACTTGTGTGGTTATGTTTACTTGTGTGTGATGTATAACCTTTGTGGCTATACTTACCTGTGTGCCGTATAGCCTGATTGTGCTTACCTGTGTGTGATGCATAGCCTGTGTGATGATGTGATCACTATATGGTTTGATATATGTAAGTAGGGAACGGGCAATGGACAAGATTATCACTTTGGTTCCTGAACATTGTTAGACATGTGTTTGGTATTTAATTGCTGCATCATGATAAATACTGCATTTCATGTTTACTTTTCACATTTTATATGATTGATAGTCTCTTACAACTAAGGTTCGTATGAATCTCATCATTTCCATAAATTTAAAATTTATTCAGCAAGTAGAAGCGACTTAAAGGGCAATGCGGCAGATACCGAAAATTGAAGGTCTGATGCTGATCAAGATATTTATCATTAGTTATCTATTAATTTTTCTATGTATTTGAGATTTGTATTATATTATGTACAAACCCTGAGGGAATTTTATGTAATGTAATCAAGAATTTTATATTAGTATGTTATATTATTTCTGTATGCTATTGAACTACGCGTTAACACTATGATAAATGTCAAAATATTAAGAGGTTTGACATCCCCCAAACTGGGGGTTTTTGGAGGGGAGCAAAAATTTTAAATTATTTTGCCTTTATGATTTATGTGATATTTTAATAATTCCTATGATAATAAATATTATAATTAAAAAATTTTATTATAAAATAAAAATAAATTATCATACAACAATTATTATAACTAAAAAATATATTATTTAAAATTAAATTAATATAAAAATGTATTAATTTGAATAATTTTTTATAATTATAACATATGCCATTATAATTTTAAATTTAAAAATAATAATATAACAAAAAATATATTATTATTTGATCAATTTATATAAAAAAATATTTTATAATTAAAATTATTATTATGAAATAAATTTTAAAAAATATATATTTTAATCATTAAAAAATATTATTTTAATTAAGAAATATATTATTATAAATTAATTTAAAATAAAAAAATTCATAAAAAATATTATAATTATAAAATAGGTTTACATAATTTTGAAAAAACAATATAATTATTCTTAAGAATTTATTATTTTTTTTAATCTAAATAAAAAATAGAGTAAAATAATTCTAACTTTTCTTGTGTTTTGTCTTAATTATATGGACACCCCCTCTATTTTAAAAATATATACTTAAATCCAAACCATTAACTTTGTTAAGGATTTTTATATTTAAATCAAAATCTGTATTAAAATAAATTTTATTTACTAATTTACCCTTCATCATACTAATTCCCTAATTTTGGCTGAAATTGTTTAAGTAATTTAAGAGTTTCTTTTTCTTTTACAAATAGTTATCTGTTCTTTTTCATAATGACATAAAGGCTTTTAATTAATGCAAACATAGAAATTAGAAAAATTAATTAAAAATATGATTAATTCTTTTAATAGATTCAAACATAAATAAACATGTTTATAAATGTTTGTGTAAAAAAATTATTAAAAAATTAAAATTTTAAATTAATATAAGCTATATAATATCTCAAGTTTACATAATTAATAACATGTGGTGAATAAAAATATGCCGTTCAAATATGTTTTCAATCATGGTGTCATGGCAAAAAAAGAAGGAAAGAAATTTATTTTTAGTCATCTAAAAGAATAATAAAAAATAAATTTAAGTAAATATGATGAAAATTTAAAAATTTTAAATTTTATAATATAATAAAGACTAATAAATTTTATAATATATTGGAAATTGTGAACATGTATGTATTAGAACTATTTTTTGGTTTGCATAAAAAACTGTTTTAGGCAAAATATAAATGTTTATTCATTTGCTGAAAGAGGGGTATTTTTGTCAAAGCAAATGTTTAATGGTCAAACTTAAAGGGTCAACCAACGGTTAGGTGTATGGAAGTTGAATATCAAATATTAAAGGGAGGTTTTTAAAACATGCATTTTAATTTAAGGGAGTATTCTATATATGTTTTAAAAATGGAGGGGAGGGTTGTGTAACTTAGGTAAAATAGAAGGGTAGTCAATGTCTTTTACTATAAATATATTTTGATCACTAAAAACATATTATAATTAAATTAATTTAAAATAAAAATGTGTTATTATAAATAAAAATACAATTATAGTTAAAAAATTTATTATTATATTAATCATAAATAAAAATATTATTAGATTAATTAGATAAGGTGTAAACTAATGTGTATAACATAAATAAAAAATATAAACTAATACATTATGGCAGAGTAGTAAATTGTTATCATTCTTCCCTTCCTTTCCCTTTTAAACCAAATAAGGGATTATTAGGGTATGTTTGGTTTGAGGGGAGGGGAGGGGAGATACGTTCCTTGTTTGGTTTGTTAGAATGAGGGGAGGGGAGGGATCCTTATTGTAAAATAAAGAGAGGAGAGGGAAATACAATACAAAATTTTCCCACCCATTCCATCTCCTCCCCTCCCCCACCCTTAAACCATACAGACTCTTAAAGTCTGCTCACCTCCTCTCCCCACTAAACAAATCAAACAAGATAATACATAACCCTTTCCTTCTATTTCCTCCCCTCCATCCGTTAACCAAACATGCCCTTAAAAGGGGTTTGGTTTAAGGGAGGGGAGAGAAGGGGAAGAGAGGAGAGGAATTAGAAGAATGGATGGTCCCTTCCCCTCGTTTGGTTTAAAATTTTGGAGGAGAGGAGACCCAAAACCTTCCCCCCTTCCCCTTTTATATCTCTATTTTGGCCCCCTCCAAATTTCGAGAGTCTTAGAAGGGAGCTGACATTTTGGATCATTTTGCCTTTATAATTTATGTGCTATTATAGTAAAGTCCATAATGAGAAATATTATGATAAATAAAAATATTATAATATATTATTATAATTAAAAATTATATGATTTGTTTTAAATTTTAAGTAAATATATTTTTATAATCCCCTCCAGACCACCCGAATTAAGATGTAAATTAATTTATATAAGATATAAATAAAAAAAATATAACCAAATATGTTAGGATATAATAATAAATTGATATAATTCCTCATCTCTCAAAGGTACAATTAAATGAGAATAGACATAACATTTAAACCATACAAAGGAAGATATATCTTTATAAACCCATGTTGCTCTATATTTATGTAACAACCCTCTTGATTTGAGCTTAAGCCCTAATCTACCAATGGTAGACTATGTATGTTTCATCAACATTTAAGTAAATGAGACAACAATGACACTATGACCTCTAGATTTGCAAGAACTTCTTTTCATTTTCAAAAAAGATGTTTGCAAAATTAAATACTCCTTCAATCCTTAATATAAGAGCTATTTGTCTAATTTAGATAGATTAAGAAAATTAAATGAATTATTTAATTATAACATGTGACATCATTTCACTAAAATACTCATATTTCCCTTTTAACACCTAATCCTATAGTTCTTCAGGTTCAATAATCATTCTCCAAATAAGCTTCATACAAAGTGCCTTATTCATACAATCCATTGATTTGATACCTACTCCTCCCTCATCTTTAGGTTTACACAACATTTCCCATGAGGTAGCATACTATTTCCTTTTATCTCCTTGCTCTCCCCAAAGGAAATGGCATTGATGTCGCTTTATACTCTCTATGACACATGAAGGAAGACAATTATGCTATATGTAAAATAATGGAATAGTACTTGTTACTTGCTTTACAAGCGTTACTCTCCTCACTAGAGACAAGCTAGCCGCCGCCCAACCATTTAGCCTTCTTTTCCCTTTTATCATAATTGCTCTATATTTTTCTTTCCATTTTCGTAGGAAGGTTATATTCACTCCAATGTATCATCCCAATTCTTCTATTTTGCTTGAACTTGCTTAGTCTATATATTTCTCACCTCTTTTGTGGAGCTACATTCTTCAAGAAGAGGATTTGAGTTTTCTCATGACTTACTTTGTGTTCGGACATCTCTCCAAATTCCTGTAAACACTGTAGAATTAATTCCATTTGTGAGGTTTCTGGTTCTGTAAAAAGAATAAGATCGTCATCAAACATCATGTAAGTAATAGTTGATCCATTTTGGCCTGCTCTCATTCCTCTCCATTTTTCCTCTTACTCTATCTAAGATGATGTGTGTGAGTTTTTCCATTCCAAGTACAAAAAAATAAGGTGAGAGAGGATCTCCTTGTTTAAGACCTCTTAATGGATTAAATTCATCAAGCTTTTCCCCATGCCACAAGATTCTTGTTGATGTTGGTATAACACATTCCATTATCCTTCTAATCATGCACTTAAGACAATTTTGTACAAATAGTAATTTCTCCATGTAGTCCTAGCTTATTCTATCATAAGCCTTTTTCAAGTCTATTTTGTTAGCCATGAAGCCTTTCTTCCCTTGCCTTTTCATCATCGAGTGAATTAATTCTATAGTGATAATAATATTATCATGAATATTTCTTCCATTTACAAAGCTCACTTGGTAGGGGACACAACTTTTGGCATAATACTCTTCAGGCGCGACATAATGATTTTAGAAAGCCCTTTATAAATCATATTGTACAGGAAGATCAGTCGAAGCTAATTCACCCTCTTTGGTTTGTCAACTTTTGGGGTAAGTGAGATTGAAGTTTTGTTGACGTATCTAATTATCATTGGGTTGTCCCACATATTCTTGATAGTTGCACACAGACTGTTTCTTACCACTTCCCAATTCTATTGGAAAAATGTTACAAGAAATCCATCTTCCCTTGGGGCTTTCAAGCCACCAATAGAGAAAATGGTTTTTCTAATATCCTTGCTGGAGATTTCATGATTAATTTCCTCCCATTCTGTCTTAGTTATGACTGGCCAAGAGTGGCGTGTTGTATACCACTCTCTCTCTTAGATACTTCTTTGAAAAGATCTTGGAAGAAACTATTTACTAGCTCCCCCACTTCTAGCTTGCCCTAAACCCATATATCATTTCTATTCTTTAGGGTGAAGACTCTGTCCTTCTTTTTATCTTGGTTTTATTGTGATAGTAGCTTGTGTTACGATCTCCTTGATTCAGCAACTTTGATCTTGATTTCTGGAACCACAGAATTTCTTCTTGTATAAGGACCTCATTTAATTCAATATGTAAACTCTCTTCTATCTCTTCAAACCTTTTATTCTCGCCTTCTTGCATCTTTCTTTGAACTCCACTAATCCTTCTAAGTAGTATTCATTTTCTTCTTGCTCTGTGACCAATCGTAGTCTTGTTCTAATTTGCTACTTTTTGGTCCAATACATTCAATACATTCTATATTTCCTTTTCTTCCAACTAATTATCTCTTAACATGGTTTTTGAAATCTTTATGGGTCTGCCAAAATGCCTTAAATCTAAATAGCTAGCATTCTCTATTCCCTGATTCAAGGTAAAAAAATAAAGGGTGATGATCAGACTGAATTCTTGGACCAATTCGGATAAATGCTTCACCAAACGCGTTACGCCACTTGACGTTAGCCTGTGCATAATCGAGCTGTTTGTACAATCTTCTTGCTATTTGGATTTGTGGTGCCCTTCAGGTAAATGCTAGACCTTCAGATTCAAGATCAATGAGTTTGCACCTATTGATAGTTTCCACACATCTTTGGCACTTTCTCTGGCTCACACTGAGATCTCCCCTTTAGTCTGATTCATTTTTAATGTCATTGAAATCCCCAGCCAAGAGCCAAGGCGAGTTTATGTCATTCAATATACGCATCATTTCCTTCCAAAAATCTTGTCTTTCTTGCTCACACAGTCTTGCGTACATTGCCGTGAACTTCCATTTATCTTTTATTAACCCCTTGACTTCACAATGGATAAACTGATTATGAGATTTAAGCACCTATATTTGGATGTCTTCATCATTCCATAATATCTAAATGCCTCCAGAAATTCCTCTAGCTTCTACCATAGAATGGAAATGAAAACCATCCGCTTGATGACTTTTTATACATTCACCCTATTACACAGAGTTTCTACTAGCACTACTACCTTCGATGTATACTTCTTTTTTAGTTCCTTTATGGCATGGCTGAAAGCTCTTCTAGTTGCCCTACGTACATTCTAGACTAATATCATAGAAACCATTAAAGTAAATGGACAGTCAAAACTTACCTAATAGGTGCGATGTGAGAAAGCCATGCTCCTCCTTCACTCCAATCTTTATCCTGTAGTATCTTCCTCAGTTTCGCCAAGAATTTTTTCTACATTAGAGACAACCATCCACCTTGTCATATTTGGGTCAAGTGGTTCTTCAGTCTCTAAGTCTATGTAAACATGTATGGGTAGATCTTCAATTGTTTCATCAAAGGATTCATCCTGTCACATTCCTATAACTATCTACAGTTCACTCTCTTGATTCCCTGGCCCATTTTAAGCTTATTGGGCTTTCGATCCAAGTTTATTTTAGTCTCATCCTGGGTTGATGTTTTGGTTCCCGTCAAAATTGGATTTATTTAGCTTAGGCCCATCATTTGGCCCATTTGATCTTCTGGTGTACTGTTCGCTTGAGTCTCATCTAAAACAACCACTTCTCCACCCACTTAGATATGAGGAGTTATGCTCTCGTCCCTAGATATCTCTTTATTCAGACACTCACCGTTGTTTTTTGTAAGTGCTTCTACCTTCTGTCCCTTTTCTATTTCCCTGAACTTCCTTTACATCTCCTTGTTAACTTAAAGCGTGATTTCTCTCTCTCCTATTTAATGTTTTGTCTCCTAAGTCAATTCTTGATTGTTTTCCTTTTTGTTTTCCACCTTTTTCCTTTTCCTTTTTCTCTTCTATGTCACCTCTCTTTGACTTTTCTTCATTTTCTCTCTTGAAAGTTGAGTCTTACTGCTGATTAGAGATGTTTTGCAGGGGTTTTCTTCGGATTGGTCCTTTCTTCCCCTATCCTTCTTCTTTTTCTTCTAATTCTAGGACTGTAAACCGAGATCCTCCTCTCAACCTAGTATTTCTTATAACCTCCTTTTTCTGACCTTCATCGGGTTTACCTCCTTTATTGACAGGTGTCTAGCATGCCTTATATCTTGCACAACCATCCAGGCCCCATATGTATTCTTTAGAGGGTTCACCGACGTTTCAATTTTTCTAGTATCAATGTTCTCCTATTATTTTTCGGTTGTATTTCCAAGTCCCTGTACATCTTCGCTCACTCTCTTCATTGTGCATCATTCCATAACATGGTCAAACCTACCATAATAAAAGCATATTAAGTGGAGGCCCTCATACTCAATCTTCAGGCTATTTCCTTCCATCACATATGCCGGCAAAACGAGCTTGTTCAGCTCTACTTTAACACACATTCGAGTAATCATAGTTCTTGGCCTTGTTAAGGTCATCTCATCTACTTTAATTGCTTTTCGAATCTTGTTCCCTAAGTGATGGGAAAACTTCTTATCATAATAGCCTCCCAGGAGACCAGGCAGTCTTGCCTATATCGCCATTTTTTGTATTCTTTTCATTCCAGGGGTTGAAATTTCTTTTCCAAGTCTGGACTGTGAGATAATGTTGTTGCACTATCAATAAGACACCTTTAAAGAGTCATCCTTACTATTAAAAGAAGTGATCATAAGCTCGTTGCCTATCATTGACAGCTCTACTTTAGCAGACCTTCCCTACATCATCTAGACCTTTCTTTTCACTTACTTGAAACCTGTTGTACCCCCCGATATTTTAATAATTATAGAGTTTTTCTATGGCTCTTTAATTCTATACTTTTCTTTAGCAGAAAACTCAATACTGGGACAATTCTCAGTATCCGCAACTTTGATTCATTCTTTAATATCCCCATCTCCTGATATCAACAAGTTACCGTCCCATTCTTCTTTTCTCCTTACTTCTTTACCATTAGTCCTCTTACTGCCATTGGGTTTCAGGTCCTTACTATAAGAATGAGCTTTCGGAACCTCCATCCTACTATGTTCATCCTTCACTACCTCCATCCAGTCTTCCTTTGAGGTTGTACAAGGACCTCTCTAGTGAACATCCCTTTCTTCAGTGGGATTTTTTCTTTGCCTTCTTCTATTTTTTCTATAGGGGTAGTATCCTTCTTGCCGTCTTCGGCTTTAGAGGCCCCCTCACTTAACTTATTCATACTTGGATTTCTTGCTATCTCCTCCTTGCCTCCAACTAGATTATCCAAGGGATTATCTGGTGGATGATTGTGAGGGTTAAGATCATTTGATTTCATGGAAAAAGATCACACACACCAAATCTTCTCTCTCTAACTTTCTATCTCTAAATTTTGTTTAAGTATGAGATTATGTGTGTTCAACTTTAATTTGTGTTATATTTATGTTGAATATTTTTAAGTGTCGGTCAGTTGGATTATTTTAGAGACTCTCATATTTCTCGATGTGGCATTTTCTAGTTATAAATACCAGCTGATTGAGTCATTATGTATACAAATGTAATTAACATTTTTCTATTTAATAAGATTATTTTTCCTCAATGGATCTGGTCTAAAAGGAGTATTGAGGTTCAACATAAAGGGTTTTTGTGTGACTTCAATTGCATACCCTCCGATCTAACATCCATATTCCCATTGTATTCCTCATTATTATTGCTTTATTGAAGCTTAACTTTTATAGAGTCTCCAATAATCACACATTCTACAAACCAGTAAGATGTACTCAAAAAGGCAGAAAAAAATCATATGTACAAGGTACATTGTGAAAATCAGATAGTGCCTTAGTAAAGAAACTTGAATCAAAAATTGAATTTGAAGCAGATGTACCAGGCCGATATTTTTAACCGAGTGCTTCTCAGTGTCTAAACTTCTTCAAGAATTAATACAAAAAAACCTAAAAAAGAAGAGAGGAAACAAGAAACGAAGACGATCAGGAATAAAAAAGAATGAAGAAATTTTAACAACATAAGGTGAAAGAGTTTGTGATGTCACACAAAAACGTGCATTTTTATAGTATTCATAGAGTTGGTCATTCTGTATCAAAGAGAAGGGATTGGATTGGATAAAAAACTGTACATGAGAAATTTAAGTAATCAATGGGATTTCACCGGATAATGAGTTGTTGGTGGGGAGAGGGTGATCTAAGTGATATGGGTGGAATGAGATCAGGTGACATGAAGCTGATAAGTTGGAATAATTTTTTCTATGTGGGGCTGAGTTGGAAGCAATTTATGCCATATATGATGACTCAGAAATCATTTATAAAAAGTGAAAAGATAAGGGACTGAGTCATAATCGAGTCAAAAGTTGAGAGGGACCGAGTGGTATCGAGTCATAGTTGAGAGACTGAGTTATAAGTAAATCAAAAATTAAAGCACTTAAAGATTGATTTCCCCCATATAAATAATAGTACCGGAGAAGTACATAATGATAATTGATAATACAATTTATAGTGATAATAATGGTTTCTTCTCATTTTTTGTCTCTCATTATTTGGTTATCATGTCCACAAAAATTTCACGTAAATGGAACATATACACGCCGTGACTTGACCGATCCATATGTATTCCTCTTTCTTAGCAATAGCATATTCATTGACTTGAAAAATAGGTGAAGAATAATCGAGAAGGGATCTTATAGCTACTAATGAAACTTTGATATTAATTTTAATTTTGAAATTTTTTTTATTGATTTAGTCCTTCATAATAATTTCAATTTGTAAGGAATTTTAAGTTAAATAAGTATACTTATATCTTGTTGTAACATTGCAATTTTTATTCATAATATTTAATGTAACATTCTAAACATTAAACCCAGTAGATTAGGAAACTTGTCTTACCGAGTAAGGAACTCACTAAGGCAAGTTGATAAAAAATGAGGGAGTGACTTTCTGTGTCATGTTCCTTGACAACTAAGTAAGTTTCTGAGGCGAATGACAACACCAGTTGCCTCAACAACCAATGTAGTCTCTAAGACAAATCATAGATTTTCATAAATAAGAGGACCTCATGACAACTCATTATTTTTTAGAATTTTGGATATGGAGAGGTAGAGCTCTGCTAGGGTTTATGAGGAGGACTCATAAGGGCTCTAATTCATCGGTAAGTGTCCTTAATCCTCCTTCTTCCATCTCTTTCTCTAATTATAGGATTTTAAGATATTTAGGCTAATGCTTGAGAATCCCAATTTGGGGATTTTTCATAGAACTGGATTTTAAGGGCTTAAAACCCAAATTGAAGACAAACAAGTGTTAGACAAGTCTAACACTTTATTATGAGAAATTTTTGGTTCTAGCTTAAATTCTATTATCGGAGTTACTTATGAGTTTTCTGAGTAACTCTTTAAATGAGTTGAGATCTTATCGCTATACTAAGTCATTTTTTTTCTTTGTAGTTGATTTTTGTCTACACAAGAGAAGTTTTTCTTAATTAGAATTTGTTGGAAAACTTCATGTGACGTAGTTCTATCTATCTTACTTATCGATACTGCTTATGGGTTTTTTTGAAAACCCTACAAGCTTAGGCGAGTAGAATTAGTATGAATCCTATTGTTCTATGACCCAAAACTACCTTGTGGGACCTTTGTATGAACCCTATAACAAGATAATTTGATTTGTAAAACAATTAGAGAAACTTATAGGACTGTATGGATGAATATATTTAAATTCCTATGGGTGTGACGGCACACCTCACCTCAGTGACCATGTTGGTTGCTGAGGTAATTTTGACGTGTGATGTCTTAGCGACTATGTTGGTTGCTGATTCAAGTTTGACACGGGTGGCCTCGACAATTATGTTGGTTGCCGAGGCGAATGGCCTGTTAAGGCTAGTAAAGTTTTGTTGTTATGATGCCTATAGAACTTTGTTATGATTGTTTGTGTATTGTCGAGTATATGAGCATGCAGTTAAAGATGTAATACAATTGTATTGATTATATATGCATATGGAACATGTAACGTCCTATCCTATATTCTCCACTCTAACGCCAAATGTAAATTTTTAAAACCTTTTCCTTTAGATCAGCATGATGTCGCTCTTATTCAAATAAGGGCTATTAAAGTCAACTTAAAGTTTTTCATTAAATCACATATATGGAAAATAATTATTGTGTACCTATTACAAGCATCATAACACAAGAAAGCTTTGATTTAGGCCCCCAGCCGTTAAATCATACACAGGCAGATATAATACTTCTATATTCAAATTCCATGATTCAATTAAAAAAGATGGGAATTTATAATAAAGCAACTCCATAAAAATCCCAGGCCTCAGACCGTTTACTACTAAAATCTAGAAAAGACAATCAATGAAAATTAAAAAAATCCCAAATTTTAAATACAACTCTAACTGTGGCAAAAAAAATAAAAACAGACAAATGCAAAGCGGCTTTTTATTGCCATTACTTCAGGCCTCTGATGCCTTCCCAATTGTGTTGCTCTTCGAGCCTTCACCTAAAAAAATGTGAGAAGTAATAGGGTGAGACTACTATCTCAATAACATAATCACTATCCACCTTACCACCGGCACCACCTATAGGGTACCAAATAGGACTAACAAACACACATGAAGAATAGTCAAATAACTCAGAAACTAGAAGCATCAATTTATAATCCTTAGAGAAAGTAAGTAAACATATCATATCATAGCATGCTAAATCACAACACGTCATAAATAAATCATTTATTCCTTGTCTTTTATTAAACTTTAAGCATAATTATATTCTCCTTATTTCCTCCAACTAAACCTATAGGCTAACTAATAGTTTATGTTACTGGTAACTATCACGAGCTCTCCACAAGTGTGGTGTAAATCGGCCAGAGTGCTACAGAGCACACAAGGGATTATAGGTTCCTCCAGTAGGGTTATTATCGATAGAAATACTACTTTGGCCCTGGGAATATTGCCTAGAGGCCATTGAAGTGTCGTATCAAGGAATACTACCTTGTAAATAAATGCTAGTTAGTGGTACACAATAATTGAACTAGAGGCATGCCACATGGTATTCAATTTTTTTAATATCACAACCCGGTTACTAACTCTACCATTAATCTCATTATTCTCAAGGGTTATCATCTTTCTCATACATCATCAATCTCAATCATGAATAAGAATTCAACCCTTAATAAAGACATATATAAGTCATAATGTCATATCATATCAAACTATCTAGTTCCAGGGTTCACACATAAGTCCCATAAGGCGAGTTTTAGTCTTAAAACGATAAGGGTCATATAAATATACTCATCCAAGGCTTGTGGATTTTTTCTAAAACTCCAATGAGTGACACCAACATATAAGATGAGTAAGACCACGTTACCTGGCATTTCCTTTAGCTACAAACAAGAATAATCCTTTCCTAATGCACCAATTCAAGCTACAGAGCAAAGGAAACTAAATTAAATCATGAATATTTAGCTACCCAAGAATTTATCTCATATGAATACTTAGAAATTCTCGTAAGTTTTACCGATAATAGAGATTTACGCTAGAATTGAGAATTACTCTCAACAGAAAGTTAGACTAAATTAGTCTAACATCCATATATCTTCAATTTGGGTCTTAAACCCTTAAAACTTAGTTATATGAAAAATCCCCAAATTGGGATTCTCAAGCTCTAGCGTCTTATAATTAATAGGGAAGAAGAAAGAGAAGGGGGGATTAAAGAGACTTACCAAAGATTAGAAGTCTTAGAGCACTCTTGGAATAGAACCCTAGAAGAGCTCTTACTTCTCTGCATCCAAACATGAAAAGAGAATCAAATTAGGGTGCCTTTTTCTATTTATAATGTTGCTATTGTTATTGTTGTTGTTGTTGTTGTTGTTGTTGTTATATCTATATAGATATATATTTGTTTTTTTTTTGGATGTTAAGAACATGGCGGACTTTTGGTATTGATTGACATATATGAGTATGAGAATATGAAAACTCCTTGAGAATAATGTGGTATAGATGGCAGAATTAGTGATTGGGTTGTGATTGATGAAAATTGAATACTATGTCGCAGGCTGCTTATAAACCCCCTTTACTTTGATAGTTATTAGTTGAGTTTATATATAATGAATCCAAACCACTAAGCCATGGAATCTATATTCTTCGGTATTGGCTTATAACCCATCTTCAATATTGGATTCGAACATGTAATAGAATGGGCTTCCCTAAAAAAATTGAACTTTTGAATAATTTCATAGTAGTTCATATCTTCATTAAGATTCATCTTTTCTTAACTTTAGTTATTACCATTAAAGTGCTTTAATTCTCTGCTTTTAACTTATGAGCCTAATTGACCGATTCTAGCTCTTTATTGTAATAAGCAATTATCGTTTCATTACATATAGGGAGTTACTATGCTTGTTGTATAACCTTTAGTGCTATTATTATTGCTACGGGTACAGATTTTACTATGGTTACATTTATATGTATACAAGATATGCAGCTGTATGGACTACCCAACTATCTTAAGTCACAGTAACATGTAGATACATATAACTAACAAAACATTTAAATTCTTCTTCTTTGTCCTCCATTTTTATGAGATTACCTTTTGCCCTTGGAGCCGTTTGCTTCAACTGTATATATTTATGAAAAAGGTGAGATTTATGAGAATCTCAGTAGTTACAACATTAAATCACATACAATGCAAATTTATAAAGCATGCTAGACAAACCATCACATTATTAGCATATATCACAAACATCATTCAGTAATTAGTATGCAATATAAACACAAACATAGGACACAGGTCCAATACAGCTGAGCTTGGTACTTAGGTCTTATAGACCAAGGCCTCTACCCCATATAAATTACACATCGGGTCTTACAGCCTCGAGTCCCAGCCCAGCTCAGGTCTTATTGCCCAGGGTCACTTCCCCATAAAAACTTGTATTCTCGGGTCTTACCACCTCAAGCCTTTGCCCATCACAATCTGAATAATTATCAGGTTTTACTACCTAAGGACTCCCTGGCCCAATAGGTGTTACTGCCTACCATATATTCTTAAAACGAATATACACGATGGCACAAACATACATGCAGAACACTATATAGTATATGAGAGAGAGAGAGAGAGTTACTATCTGACAGCCTTTCCGGTGACTTCTTTTTCTTCAGGCTAGGGCAATTGTCGAATCCAAGAAAAATGTCAAATCCTATATTTTACAAAGATGGGTCATTACTTGTTCTAATGTCATTGGCATAATGAACATTATGTTATTCTTGACCTATTTTTATCCTTGTCTTTTACTTTAACTTTGTTGGTTATCTTTAGGACTCTTGTATTAGTCAAAAAAGTATCTAATGTAAGACACATTAGTCTCTAAATCATGCCTCTAATTCTCATTATCTTACTAATTACAATTCCCTTCAAATACTAAAAATTTAGGTATCAACCTTAATCTGCTAGGTTTATCAGACAAATTTGAAAATTCATAACTTAGTCTAAAGAACTCCAAATAAGGTGGTTTTAGTTCTTATGCAAAGCTATTTAAGTCCTCTACGAAGAAAAAATATCATCCAATATCAAGTATAGCCACAAAACTATAGGAACCTTGACCAACCCAACTGGATCAGAATTTATTCCAGATTTGTTACCTAAACTTTGACAAATCATAACTTACAATATTCAACTCTAAATAATGCATATTATACCTTATTTTAAAGATTAGGATGCCTACTAATAATATGTAAAATATAACAGTAATTGGACAAGTTTTATAAATTCAAAATTGAACCACAAGCAGTCTGATTTCCATAAAACAAATTTGGCAGTACTATCCTCAAGCAACATTTAATTCCAAATTTAGGGTTTTCAATCTAACCCATCCAAAATCATAACAACAAGCTATTCCTATACAATTTTGTATGTAAAATCCATTTATAACCTCAAATCTGAAAAATCCAATTTCTTCCCTATAAACAAGCTAAGGCCGAAAATCTAAGATTTCTAGGCCAATAAATTATGTTTTCTATTCCTATGCTTCCAGAATTTTTTTTTCACCTTTATCCCACACAATTTTTCATCCTAAACCCATTAGAAACCTTAAAATAATCAAAATCATATTTTTCCCTATTATCCAGGTCTAGCCAAAACATAACATAAGTCACTACAAAGTGATTTTGACAATTTTAACCACAAGACTTGTCAAATTCCATTCCTAACATACTCAAGCCTTATTTAACATCATATTCATGTTCATAAAATCATCACAAGCCTAAGATTACTTTTGGATGAAATTTAGTACAGCATAACATCCTCATGAAAACTTAATAAAACCTTAAGATACTATACTTAAATTAGAGCTTACGCTTACCTTTATCCAATGTTATAGCCCGTTCTTGATTTCTCCATCACCTACACCTTAGAGGTAGCACGAAACTCCTCTATTCACAAATCTAAAATCGTATAAATGTTGCTCTCGATGAAAGAAACAATTTTTTTGAAAGCTCTATGGGATAGAAAAGTGAATTTGAGGTGTAAATTCAATAAGAACACTTTCTATTTCCTCTTATTCTTCAAGAACTCTCTACCTTCCATCCTATTTCTTTTTCTTACTATTTTCTCCTTTAGCCCAAAATTATAAAGAGCTTGGGAGGTGTTGGATTTATTTAATGACATGTGTTTAAGTGTCTAAGTTAAAGGGTGCCCATTACTCCTTTTAAATTTCGGCCCCCTCTCTTAAATACTTGGCCAACTTAATGGGTTAGGGGAAAGAAGGCTCGATAATTTCCTATGACTTTCATATGCAGCAATTGGGAAGGTCAGACACATGGATTAACCGGAGACCAGCGAGTTGTCTTGGTTATGAAAGCATGTGTCACATGAAGTAGTTGGGTAGTTCCACACGATTAGGCCAACCCAAAAGACAAAATTAGGTAAAAAGTTGAAGGAGCCGAGGTGGCACCACAATAATTTTCCAACCCAAAAGTTAATATAAAGTACTTTAGGTATGTCCAAACCAAGAAATCACCATATGTTTGTATGGCTTCAGGATTGCGCCAAGTGTGTCTATGCATTATCAAATGGCACCACATGTATGTCAGTGTGGTATAAGATAGTACCACTTTCTTCAAGAACCGGCCTAGTGTATACCAGTATGTCTTCTTCTAAAATGGCACTAAGTTTGTGTATATTTATATTGATATATTTTATCCAACTAATTTCACAAACAATACAATCATTAATTATTAAAATTTCAATATATTGCACCGCTAGTTTATCATTGTGCACAACTAGCTAGCACTATTTGATAGGGCAATACCCCTTCATACGACACTTCAATGGCCATCTAAGCAGTATTCCCAGAGCCCGAGCAGTAACCCTATTAGAGGAACCTATAGTCCTTCGTGTGCTCTGTAGTGCTTTGGCTAGCCTACACCACACCTATAGACAGCTTGTAAAATTCACTGGTAAAATAAGGTAAGACTGAGACCATGGGTTTTGTTGGTGGAAATAAGGAGTATATAAAGGTGAATTAGGGGTTAATAATGAATAATGATAAGAAAAGAAAATAACAAGTGATATCCTATGTTAACCTATGATAAAGTATTCCATGTTGCGATTGATTATAGATTGTTATGTCATGCATTATACTCCCTAATTATTCGTATATCGTGGAGTAAAAAATCCCACTTTGGGCCTGTAATTGTTGATCCACAAATGGACAGCCCAACAAGGTATTCCCACCAAGTCAAGGTCTAAAGTTTAAGCTCAAATAACTCCTCCTAAATGCCTGGTCAAACCTGCCACCAAGCAGACACTTTGATATACAAATATAGGAATAAAGCCTATAATCTACCAAGATCCCACAAAAGCGGAACTGATTCCTCTGCTTAGTGAGTTGAGCATTATAAATAAAATCCATGTAAGAACACTTGAGAGATTCATCTTCCTATTCTTCTCCACACTCATTACTCTATATTCAATCAATATTCAAAATAATACTATTCTTTTCTTTATATTACTTGTTTTTATAGCAATTTTCATATTCATTCTATTAATCTCTATGTTGTTGATACCCTTTCTAATGAAAACTTACACCAACAATTTGGTGTAAACTATGGGGAACGACAAGGGATTTCAGTGAGATTCATTTAATCTCTGTTCATTTTGATTATTTACCATAATTGATATACCTACTATTGGAAAAAGTACCTGCCACGGATAATGTACCTACCATAAGAAATGTACCTACTAACCTTTATGAGCGTCTATATGAGAGATAGCTATCTAGACTTTTAACAAATTTCCACTCAGGCTTACTTGGCTACTCAGCAGCAGGAACGACTCCAGCATTTGGAAGAAGAAAACAATACCTTGTGGGAGTGACTTGCCATGCACTTCCCTCAAGTCACTCCTAATCCTCACCAAGTTGGATGATTTTCAATTACTCTCATCTATGTATGCCATCATTGGAGATCCCCAACATCACGACAGGCATACCTAGAATGGTAGGTAATGAAATCTTAGTTAGAAATACTGCTAACGATTCTTATGCTGCATGTACACCAACTACACTAATTAGGCCAAGTGGTGAGACAAAGGGGTAGACGAACTCACCTACAACGACTGACCTACCAAGGTCTGGTACGTTAGATGATAGGGGTTGGAGCAGGAGGTTCCAAGAACTAAAAGTAATGATACTCCACCTACTAGGTGTACCATCCCCATTGAAGAAAAATGCCCCCAAAAGTTTCATTGATTCACCCTTCACAGATGATATAGTATTAATGGAGATGCTAAAAAAATTCACATTCTTAAACGTACAACTCTTTGATAGTTCTACAGACCCAGATGAGCATATGGCATAATACATAAAGGATGTACACTGCAGTGATACCTTAAGAGACACGGAAAGCTTGTATATGCAAAGGTTTTATGTCCAATTTGGTTGGACTAGTGTTAAGATGGTTTACCAACCTACCAACCAATTTGGTAGGATCATTTTTAAACTTGAATGACATATTTGTTTAATAATTCTCTCATAATCAGAAGCTTAAAAAATAGTTGAACAATCTCTACCAAGTCGTCTAAAGGAAATGAGAATTATTACGAGACTATGTTGGTAGGCTCAATAAAGAAAAAATAAACATATCAAATCTATATAAATAACTTACCAAATATACTTGTCATACCATGTATGACATACTAGCTAGGGCTTGGGCTCAAATCAAGTGGGAAAAAGATGAGGTTAATGAAATTCAGTCTTGCCATGACGATGACAAACCATCAGATAAGAGGAGTAGAAATCATAAACGATCCAACCATAGTTGGAGGGTAGAACCATACCCGACAACGCACTAGCCAAGTAATCAGGCCAACTACCTACCAGCCTCCCCTGGAAGAATGCTCACACTAATTAACTAAGAGACAGAAAGTTAGAGCTGACATATGAAGGTCCTTACCGAGAAAGTAGGGTGGTCAGTTAGGAAGCATACTAACTAAGTAACAAAAATGGGAAACCTATCCAGCGAAGTTGGAACATCATACATCTTAAGAGGTATGACTTCTAAGGTTATGCTTTTCAAGTTTAGTCCTTGATACGTACTAACCTTATAAGTAAGGACATGATGATACATACCCTAAATATTGTTAGATCTCATATTTTGTTAATAAAAAAATAATTTTGCAAATTGATAATGAACAAAATGTTTTTAAACAACTAAACCATGTTTTCTGTGACAAACAGTATCATCACTCGAGTGAGCACTCAAGTGATAAGGAAAGAAAGATACTCTACTTCAGTGATGCTCTTTGTCAGATTTTAGAAGGGATCACTAGAGTGATGAAGAAAAAGTATCACTAGCATAATACTGGAGTGATTTTGAAAGCGATCTACTGTTGCAACGAAAGATCACTCAAGTGATGCCTTATTTTTAGATAACTAACAGAGCACTCGAGTGATACAACAAGTGATTGATCACTAGTAGAGCACTTGAGTGATTCATCCAATAAATTATCACTGATCACTCGAGTGATGGAAATAGTAGATCACTAACACAACACTAGAGTGATCTATCCAGTGATATGTGATGTTCTGTATACTTTTAAGAAAGATCACTCGAGTGATGAGTTACAGAAAGTCAGAATTTCAGTCTCTAATCATTGATCCAATATATTTATGTCTAACACTTCATTATACTAGTGTTTAAGGTACTTTTTAGGTTAACAATGAAGAGATCATGTGAAAAGACAAAATCTACTTTATAAAGCATCAGGAGTATCCGAACGAAACGACTAGTTTTCAAATATGATAACGGTCAAAAGTAGCAACAAGACTCCAATAGATAAGTTTAAATACTCACAATGGTCATATCCTTCAACTCAACTATAAATATAGAACGTTTCAAGCAGAACAAAAGAGAATATAGAAAAATACAACTATGAATGAAATACTCAATTCATACTTAATGCTCTATCTTTTACTTTTTCATTCTCTGTACTTCAATGATCATATATTTACTCTTTGAGAGAGATATTTCTTATCACAAACTCAATATTTTTTATTGAGACAACTTAAGATTATGAAACCTCGAGTTGGGGTTTTAAATTACATCGTGTAAGGGGAAGCGAGTATCCGGGTAAGGAACTTGCGTTATACTGTGGTGCCAAGAACCCACTGAATCTTAGGAGTTATAGTGAAAATCTCAGAAAAGCTCTGAGGACTAGACGTAGGTTAAAGTGGTTGTGACTGAACCAGGATAAATCTCGGTGTACACTTCGGTGATATCTTCCTTAACCTTTAACTCTTGTTTAAATTCTGCAAATTATTATTTACACTTCTGAAATATTTTTATCACCCAATTCACCCCAATCTTAAGTAAAACGCTTGCACTAATAAATATGACAACAAATTATGACCGGTGCTCTAAGCTATATGGTCTGGTCATGTTCAGTACTCTAAAAATGAAAGTCCTACCATCTATTTACTTTATCTCATTACATGATTCCCTTATATTAAAATCCTCACCTTTCAATGACATATCATCCAAATGATATTGGTTAGTTAAGATTATCTCGCGACATACCTACTATGACATTGTAACCTCCTAAAAAAACCATGTCGCATGTTAGTTTCCATACTGTGGGATATTCTATTTATAAAAGTCATTCTTTGTTTAACAAATGACTTATCGTTACAATTATTTCCTTCTTTAACTTGTGATTGCCCACTTACAAACCTACACTTGGTACGTCAAAATGACCTACTAAGTAGAATGAAACACGAACAATATATCGTACGATCTATGAGCATTCTACATTGACATTTCTAATTGTTGACAATCCAACTTTAGGGGCTTCTGTGGTGGAACACAAACCGAGCCATAACAATGCAACATACATACATATTAACCAAAATTCATATACTTGGTCAAACATTATCTCAACGCTATTGTATGTACTAGCATACATAAACATTCTAGTAAATAAAGTTCTATATCGACACTTTTAGATGTTGATAACCCAACTTTAGGGGTGTCCCATAGCGGAACACAAACTGGGCCACAAAGATGCGACATACTCACATACTGGTCAAAGTTCGGTGCTTGGTCAAACATTATGTCAACTATGTACTAGTATAAACAAACATTCTAATAAACGAAACATGCCACCAACACTTATAAACAAGGTGTATTGATATGCATTAACCTACCAGCCTATGAGGTAAAACATTTGCATAAAACGATATGTTCAAATTGCAATTCGTTTGTCATAAAGGCGGACTGACGTATTAGAGACACTCGATGGCTAGGTTGAAGCACTACTATCTAAATCAATTGCCTAATAGACTTAGAGAGTAAGGACTTATTATGGACTAAAAAAATCCTATTTTGGCCTGTAGTTGTTGATCCACAAATAGAAGGCCTAAAAAGGCATGCCCGCCAAGTCAAGGTCTAGAGTATAAGCCCCAGCAACTCCTCATAAATGCCTAGTCAAACCTACCACCAATTAGGCACCTTGATTCACAAATATAGGAACAACCCCTATGATCTGCCAATATCCCACAAAAGCAGAACAAACTCCTCTGCTTATAGAGTTCAGCATTATAAATAGAAGCCATTCAAGCACACTTGAAATATTCATCTTCCTATTCATCTCCGCACTCATTACTTTGTAATCAATCAATATTCTCAATAATACTATTCTTTTCTTTATATTACTTGTTTTTATAGCAATTTTCATATTCATTTTATTAATCTCTACGTTGTCGATACCCTTCCCAAAAAGATCCCTTTTGAACGAAAAAATTGCACAAACATGTACCTGTTGACTACCTGGTTGTTAGTCCCACCCAACACCCTACAAGTGGTGCTAATAGGTAAGGTACGTAGTAACTATGTTACTGAAACAGTGGTCTCACCCTATTACTCTTACATTTTTCAGTTAAGGGTTTAAGGGTAGGCGTGACTGGGAAGGCACTAGAGGCTTAAGGCTACTGTAACTAGTAGCTATGTATTCATGTTTAATTCATTTAATTGCAATTTAGGAATGTTTATTTAGTTTATATTGCATTGCGTTTAATTCAGGATAATTACTTACAAGTTTTTCTTTAGTTGAAGGCATAGGGCCTAAGACTTATTTATGAAATTCCCAATACATCATTTGAGATTTCATAGTAGATAGCAACTTGGTTTTACATATTTTAATTGAGTTATAAACCTTACTATGAATAGTATTCTTGACATATATATGGACACGATGCCATGATTATAATTGTTATAGAAGTATGGTTTTTATATTTTATGTATGTGATTAAAGGAATAAATTGTAAAATGGTGTCATTTACTCACGACCTTGATAGTTGTGTGTGGAGTCAACACCCTTCTACTGGGGTTATGTTTAGAAACGTTTGAAAACTTTGCTAAGTTCATGGCTATAGAATTAGAGTGTTACATTTAAGTATTATTAGCATGCATTTATTAAGTAATTTGAGGTCAATGGTAGAATAAATGTATTTTCTTACATGTGGTAAAATGTATTGTTTGAGTTTTAGAAACATATAAAATTGAATTAATAAATTGTTGATTAAGATGGTAAACCGACTCTCCTCCTTCTGGATGAGAACACAAGATCAAACCCTAGAAAACACACTTTTTATGAAAGATGAGAACCACATGTATATGTATTTATTAATATTTTATAGTAATTGGGAATTGTCGTGTAATTATTTGAGTATTTACCCAATTGGCTTTCAATTTAAGGGCAAAATCCCAAAATAGAGTTTTAGAAAAGAAGGAAAGAGAGAAGAAAATTTAATAAAGCTTGATGTTATTACCTAAAATTATTTAAAATATTTTTGTATAAGAGATTATAATTTTATAAATATTATGAAAACCATGTTTGAGTAAAATATACCTGAGTTTAGTTTTTCTCACAAGAAAAAAGAGTTTAATTTCTAGTATTTTAAGAGAATCTTGACCAATAATAGAAAATTATAAAAGAGAATTTATAAAGCCAAAACACAGATAAGAGAGCATAAAGAAATTTCACGTATGAAATGGAATTATATATATATATATATATATATATATATATATATATATATATATATATATATATATATATATAAGAAATGGTTGTTAATAGCAAAAAGATGAAAGAAATTTTTAAAAAATATATAATATGATTAATGCAAAAATACATATAAAATTTTTTCAAAAGTGTGTTCAACACCAAATGCTTTTTTGATCATCAAAAGTAATTATGAATTTTTAAAATAAGTGCAAAAATAAATATTAACTATTAGTTGATGATGCTGTCAAAATTTAATTAAACATCTCAAGTGTACGGGCCATAAATAGTAAATTAGCAAATCAAGGAGCTTGTTTGGAATAGCTTATGAAAATTTTATAAGTGCTTATGAATTGTAATTCACGGTATACGAAGTAACTTTTACGGTCTACGAGGTAGCTTTTACGGTTTACGAGGTGCTTTTACGGTCTACGAAGTGCTTTCACGATCTACGAAATAAATATGTGGAGGAGATTTGTCTCGATTTACGTGAATCGGGTTTATATAATAAGCCGATTCAGATAAGTGATAACAAACAAGCTCAGGGTCGACTCATAGAAATTCAAGATAATCGATGACAAGACATTAAATTTCCTAGGTTCACTTTAAGTTTAGCAAATCAAAGATAAGAGTGATTAATGATCAATCTCAACTTAAGAAAAGAATAAAACAATAATCTAGTGTTTCAAAGATTTTAATTGAGGAAAACAACCTAAAATAACTAATACATTCTTCATGTTTTACCGCATGCCATTATCCAAATAAATGCACTTAATATTAACTTGTTAATTTAGAATATTAATAGATATAATTATCTCTCAATCACTTACATCTCTATGTCAAATTAAAATTATTATTTCTAACAAAAATATTCAAGAGGCAAAAAATACTTAAATTCGGTATAATATGACTATATAGGTCCAATATGTATATTTCTGTCTGACTGGCAAGTTGGAATAAATTATAATCTTATGTTATTTAATCCTCTGGTCTAATTAAAATCATTTTTCCAAGAATAAACAAAATTCTCCAAAATCATTCTTAGTGATATTCAAACACTAAATAGATAATACATTAAGTAATCAAGAATAATATTAAATACAACTAAATGATTCAAACATTATTTAATCCAAGATACATAGTTACTGTCTGAGCACACATGACTTCAATTAAGTTCATTGCAGGAATGGCAGAATCTAAATCAAAATTTGTAAGTAAAAAGGAAAAGGGAAAGAAATTATAGCACTACAGATATTCTTCTTTTTGTTTCGCGTCACAGCTGCTACCTCTGCTATGTCTTTTCTTTCTATTTTTCCCCCCATCGCTGCTTACCAACTCACCCAAGAAGGAGCAGCACAGTAGAATTCAGCATCCCCTCTCTCTGGTTCAGTCACGAAAGAAGATGGTGAAGAGTTGTTGTGAGTGAACAATCGTTGCCTCTGGTTCCTTATCGCTTTACCCAATGAAAAGCACGAATGAACATCCTCTAAAACCGATCTTCCTCTGCTTTTTTCCTTCAATTCGTGGCTGCCTCCCCCTCTTCTCCAAGTCGGCGGCTGCCCTTTTTATATTAGGTCTCAGATGTTGCTTCCAAAAATAGCTCCCCAAAACGCTAACTCCTCCTCTTCGCGTGAAGCTCGTAACTGCCAAGAGATTGATTCAACTTTCCTTTCTCCCCCAAATCTTCAAAAGGCACCGTCCTCCTGTATTTTTTCCTCCAATCCATGGGTCCCTTTCTATGATCAAGGTCTTCTCCAATTCTTAAGTGATGTCGTGGCTGTCAAAAGAAAACGAAAGGGAAATTATATTATAATAATAGTAATAGTAATAATAATAAAAATGCTTTTTTTTCTTTTTTTTTTAAATCTTCAATTATTATTTTTCTTTATAAGAAAATCTTTTTGGTTTAGCATTAACAACTTCCCAAATGTATCAAAATATATCTCAAATCTATTAAAAATGGGAAGTCATCAATTGACCATTTATTTAAATTTTTGAAGGGTTAAGTGTAAAAATATACAAGATTTTTTCTGAAAGCGCATCCAACATAAATATTTTTTTAGAGGCAAAAATAAATATGAACTTTCAAAATAAGTGTAAAAATATAAATTAACTATTATTGACTTTTTGAATTTTTTGACTAAAAATTGTAATATTGAGGATGATGTGGATGATTAAAAAATAACTTGGAGAGAAATACTTCTATGTTTTAAGAGTACCACGTCATCTGAACTATGTTCAATGAAAATATAACAATTTATATTATTTTAATCCTAGTTGACTAATAACTAGTCTAAAAAAATTTAAATTTTATCTTATTTTTAAGAAAAATATTGGTTGATTATTTTTTAGTTTTTTTTAAATTAAGATTTTTTCTTAACGGTCACCTAATGGTCAATATGTATTTTTGCTCATATTTTAGAAGAATATAATTATTTTTCCCCTAAAAACACATTTGGTGCTTAGTGTATTTTTTTAAAAAAATATCATTTATGTTTTTATACCTAAACCCTATATAATAAAAGAAGCCATTTAAAACTTTTGGCTGATTGTGGGAGAGTATATCTCGTGTTGGCACTCTTCATTAAATTAAAAGAAATAGCATAACAAAAAAAATAAAAAAAGAACTCACCAGATAACAATTAGGTAAAAATAAAAGGGAAAGTGATCCAATGTCTTAATTAAGGAAAATAATATTAAAAAAATTTCATAACTTGTCTATTTCACTTGTCAATAGTAATTGTTTCACTTGTGACTAACAAACTATAAGACTTCTCTGATATTATTTCCCTTCATTGAAACACTGGTGTCATTTTCCTAAAAAAGTGAAAATGACACCAAAGTCCTAATTAAAAAATAATATCAAAAAAGTCACATAGCTTATCGATGACAAGTGAATGAGTAATGATTGATAAGGACAAGTGAATGAGATAATATTGACAACTTATAGGACTTTTATGATATGGAAAATACCATTTAAATACCACATGAACTTGCAAAATCCACAAAAGTCCATCAAAACTTGTAAAAGGGTGGGAATATGGGTTTTTAATGTTGTGTCAAAGACCAAAATGCCCCTTTTAAAATGCTTTGACATTTAAGCTGGCTGGTAGGCAAAACAACCGAATGGGACGCTGCTATCATATAAAGGTGAAGGTGAAGGTGAAGGTGACGAAAGAGGTGGCTGATCAATGTCAAACAAAAGGAAGCCAAGAAAAGAGTTAAGTATAAGTAAGTTTTTGACAACCATAATCTTTTTCAGATGAATCGAACAATAACCATCTTATTCTTATTATTCATGTTGGTAGGTTTTGAGTGTGGTTCAGTGTGTTTGATGGTGCATGTACTTTAAACAATTTAGGGCTTTATGTGGGGGTATAGGAGATAATTTATTTCAGGTTGTCAATGAGGGCTAAGAACAAATACGATGGTGTTGTGATTATAGGTTATTTATAGCGGTTTTCATTATGGGTCAGTGGGTTTATAGGGTTGAAGGGGATTAAAGGTTTAGACTTTATGTAAATACGACGACATCGACGATGTGGTGTTAGTTATTTATATATTTGGTGGTGTTAGCTGTGAGAAGAAGTATAATGAAGAGCTTATTGATTTATAATAGGATTCATTAAGTTGATGTGGATGACTAATTGGTTGGAATGAAAAAGTGAGATGTGAATGACTTGTATATGGTAGTTAGGTGGGGATGACGTGGGTGTTTTATGTGCATGACTTGTTAATGATGAAAATTTATTAAACTAATGTATAGGAAAGGAAAATGTTCTGTAGGGTTGATGACTTGTATACATCAGGTGTAAATAGAATGATTAATCTTCAATAGACTTGTCATTACCATATCTATACGTGTATGGTAGTTGCTGTCATGATCATATCTGGTTTGTTGTCAACGCCATCACAGGATTTGTCATTAAATTTGTCATTGACATTAACAATAATAGTGAAGGCATTTACTCATTGTCAAGACCTAACGATTGTTACGGTATTTGTCAACAACATTACTGGTTTTGCCACCCACATTTCTTAATTGGTGACAAGCCAAAACTCTTAGTCAATCATTTAACATATGTGGTTAGAACTTAGTGATATTTTTCAAATTCATCATGGACTTTGTCAATACCATTACTATTTTAGTTAATCCTACGATGGATTTTGTTAAGAGCATTACTGATTTAGTCAATTGCTTAAGAAATATAAGTTGTCATGACATGGGTGTGGAGTTGGAGGTTAAACACTTAGTAAAGGCTTAATTTTGTTGTTAATTGTGAAACTAGTATTGTCAAACATGTTTATGAAGTAGTCAATGGTCCAAGTAGGCGTGTAGTGGTGATTTTTTTTAGTGATGAAATTTCATTGGTATAGGACTAACATTGTGATAAATCTTAAATTTTTTTTCCTTATAGGTTAGCATGCAAGATGACATCAAAAATTCAGCCAACACCTTCTTCAAAGTCACTTATTTGTTTTTTTTCCATATTGGGAGGGGGGTTTGTGACTAATGTTGAAAGTGAAGTTAAATATAGTGGTGGGAGTGTGAGGGTAAAATTGATAAAGAAGGGGATAATGGTGAAGAATTAAGGGTAACGATAGGAGGATGGTTTGATATAGATTGTCATTGGTGTGACATTAAATACACTTTAAGCTTTGATGAAAAGATAATAGTAGATCTTATTGACAATTCTGAATTTGAAAATCTATTTCATTATAATGACAATAGTACACATGTGTATGTAGCATGTAAAGGAAGTGATAATGAAGAAAGGGGCATGGATGATATAGAAATGCAAGTCATATTTTTTGTGGTTATAGAAGTAGTTATTTCCTATATTGTTTTTAGTAATATGTTGACAACACTCGTTAATATGCAAGCAAGGTTGATCAATTATTGGGAGTTGCAGAGCAAATGTGTTACATTGATGAGGATATGTGTTACGAAATGAGTGATGAATTTGTTACAAATAAGTGCAGTACAATACCTCTTCTTAGCCTTCCATGTGCATTTGAGAGCGCACCAACACTGATTCCAGAGATGAACTCTAAGAAGTGGATGGATTTGTTGGTATGAGTGAATTAAACATTTGCACATGTGGATGATTTTAAGAAGGTGCTGCACAAGTTCAATATTGCGCACAAATTTGAGTACACATATATGAAGAATTCAAGGGACTGTGTGTATGTTAAATATAAGGTTAAAGATTGTCCATGGAAGATAACTGCGAGGGCAATTGGGAAGAGCACTTGTTTTGTACATATGACGAGATACACCAAAGAAAATGTTCATATAGCCCAAGACAATCTTGAAGTGACACATGCTCAAAGTGCAAGCTTAACATCATCAATTATCATTGATGAGGTTAGAAATCACACAGATAAGCATGCAAATGAAGTAAGGAAGAGTTTGGCTAGAGATTATGGTGTGCAATTGACATATAAGCAAGTATATAGGGAAAAGGAAAAGGAAATGAGGAAATTTATGGTAGACTTGAATAGACATATATGTTAATACCATGGATATGTGATCAGTTAAAGGAAAGTAATGACAAGACTGTGGCTAAATAGGAGCAACACCTTTGAGTGTGTATTTATAGCTTATAGTTGTTGTATAAAGGGGTTTATTACTGGTGCTAGACCTGTATTATACATTGATGGATCCCATTTAAGTAGACCATACAAGGGAACTCTGCCGTCAGCTTCTGCCTTTGATGCAGGCAAGGAATTGTTGCCGTTTTCCATCGCTATTATGAAGGGAGAAATAATTGAGGACTGGATATGGCTCCTTCAGATGATTAAGAACATATTAGGTTCATTACAAATAACAATTGTATCAGACCGACACAATGAATAATTGTTGTTGTGTGAGAAGTATTCAGAGGTGAGAAGCATGCTTATTATTACAGGCACATTAAAGAAATCTTTAGCTCCCAACTCCTTAAATTAAATAGAGGAAAGAGGAAGATAGGGGGAAAAGAAGGTAAAATGCACTGGAGTTACTTGATGCAATTTCATATGTAAGGCTTGATAATGACTTTAAGATTGTAATAGAACACATGAGGCTTTTTAGTCAGGAAATATATGAGTGGCTGATCAATCATGGTGATATTAAAAGATGGGCCATAACCAAGTTCCAACATTGGGATAAAGTAACAACATACCTTACTGAGTCATTCAATGCTTGGATGGTAAAGGAGAGAAGTCATAATGTTGCCCAGCTTATCCATGAACATCGTTACAAAGTAGCCAAGAAAATATATGCAGTAAGTATGACAACGAGTAAATGGAAAATGGTGTAGAGCCAAACATAAAACAAGAAGTGATGGAAAATATTAAATGGCTAAATACATGGATGTAGAAGTATATGGAGGTGGTAGGGTGAAAGTCCATACACTGACTAGATCATTAAAGGTGGAGTTGTCCATATAGGAGTGCACCTGTAGAACATGGTAGGTATTCCTTGTCCTCATGCTTGTGCTACCATAAAGGGAGTTTATGAAAATGTCTACAATTATGTTGATGAATGCTTCAAGATTACATGCCAACAAAAGATTTATAGCAGAACAATGATCCAAGTTGTCATTATGGACGTTCCTGGCACCACCGAAGACTAGTCAACCTCCTGGAAGGCCAAGATTTGTAAGGAAAGAGTCACAGTTCCAGAACAAGAAAATATATCATTACAGCTCACGCCATCAAGCAGGCTACTTAAGAAGAACGTGCAAAAATCCAAACCCAAGTTAAGCATGGGTGTGCAAACTTGGGATTAAATATTTTACAAGTCATCTTTCGGTTTATGTATAATGACTTGGATTCCTTTACATATTTTTGGTTTGAAGGGTTATGGTATATATGAAGTCCTTTTAATAAGTATTGTATATAAAAATAATATCTTGTATGGTGGAATGACAATAAAACATTAATTAGGTGGATGGTAAAGCAATTGTAATATTCACTTGTCATTTGACTATGTATATGGTAGTTGTTGTTATGCAGAATCTGGTTTTTTATAAATCCCAATATTGTACTTGGTATCAAAATTACTACTTTTGTTAATAGTGAC
Organism: Albizia julibrissin; assembly: GCA_037074505.1. Classification (NCBI taxonomy): domain Eukaryota; kingdom Viridiplantae; phylum Streptophyta; class Magnoliopsida; order Fabales; family Fabaceae; genus Albizia; species Albizia julibrissin. Next base: position 51,485,008 of record CM073482.1, read on the forward strand.
ACTTTATTGTAAGTTATATACATATGAAGAGACATGTTATTTTGGGTTCACGGCTTGTATGCAATAGGTGTAGGTGGAATGAGTAATGTTAACATGTGATTTGACTATGTATGTGGTACTTGTTGTCTTGAAGAATTTGGTTTTTTTTCGTAAATCCCAATACTATATTATCATTACCATTACTAGTTTTGTTAATGTTTACACCTTATTGTAAGCTATGTAGACTTCAAGGAACATGTTTTTTTGGGTTCACAACTTGTATGCAATATGTATAGATGAAATGAGTAATGTTGACAAGCTATTTAACAATTTGCACGATAGTTGCTATCATTACCATTTATGGTTATTTGTCAACATCAGAACTGAACTTATCATTACCATTACTATACTTGTCATTTCCATTAACAAAATTAGTAAACGCATTAAATGATTTGGTCAAAACCTCAGGCAATTATGAAAACCATTATCAATTTTGTCAAAACCACTAGTCATTTAGTCATTCTCATTAGTGAATTACATGCGGTCCCAACCCTATGAGCCAACACTTTTACACATATGGTGAGGACGTCATGCATTAGTTGTGATTCCCATTATCCAGAGCATCAAAACCATTAACAAATTTGTTATTACCATTAGTTAATTTGTCAATACATAGCCCTGTTGAACCAACACTTTCACACATATGGTAAGGACTTCTGTTAGAAGCTAACCCAAAAATATAATAAATAAGAGAAGAGAGAATTCTATTAGAAGAATAGAGCAAGATTCTCTCTCTAAACTTACTAATAGCCTTTAGAGAATCTCTTTATGAAAGTATGTTACTCTGTAAATTTGATGATTTATTCTTCCAGACTTTGGGATAATTTATAATCAAACTTACAGAGCATAGTTTTGGTATTTTCTGAATTAATAAATGAAAACATGAAAATAGGAACTGACTCCACTAATCTGAAACTAACTCCACTACTCCTACGTGCTACATGGACTTAATGGTGGGTATTCCCACTTATTTCTTAACGGAAAATATTTAAATAAATAAAACATGAAAACAAATATTAATTCCTGCATCAGTAACTTTCCCTTGACCATTTGGTTCTTCTTGAATATGTCATCAACGGTGCTGGTCTTCTATTAATACTGCCCTTCTGGAAAAACGACTTGTCCTCAACTCGGAAAGCTGGAAATTAGGAGGAAAGTAACCCATAATCTTCCGAGGTAGAGTCTTCAATGGGTGATGTTTCCCATTGGATTAATAATTCTAGTTCACCTTCTCTGGTCCAACGATGTTGCAAAACCTTCTGTGGATGCAAAAGCATCTTAACATCTGCTGAAAGGGGAAGTGGTGCTGGTGGTTGGCTTGGTGAGTGGCCCACAGCCAATCAAAGTAATGAGATGTGAAAGACTGGGTGGATCTTGGCCTCTGGGGGAAGATCTAGTTCATAGGATACCTTACCTACTTGTCTAATGACTTTGTAAGGACCAAAAAATCTTGGGGAGAGTTTCTCAAATTTTTGTTTTGCTAAAGATTTCTGACGGTATGGTTGCAATCTCAACCACACAACGCCGCCAGGTCTGAATTATATGTCCCTACATTTCTGGTAAGCTTGGAACTTCATCCTATTCTGAGCCTTTAGTAAATTTTGTTGCAATAATTTAAGCATTGCATCGCGTAGCTCAAGTTGCCCTTCCAGATCAGCCACTAATGTCTCGCCTTTCACATAGGGAATTACAGGCGGGGGTTCTCTCCCATATACTAGTTTGAATGGGGTTGTTTGGACTGAGACATGAAAACTAGTATTGAAGGAGTATTCTGCCCAACAGAGGAATTGGCTCCACAACTTGGGTTGGTCATGAGTAAAACAGCGTAAGTATGTCTCCAAGCAGCAATTGACAACCTTAGTTTGGCCATCGGTTTGTGGGTGGTACGCTATGCTCATTTTAAGGCGTGTTTGGCTTAATCGGAAGAGATCTTGCAAAAAATTGCTTAAGAAAAGTGAGTCACGATCAGACACGATTGAACGTGGCATCCCATATAACTTAACAATATCTTGACAAAATAGGGCAGCCATATTTTTTGTAGAATAAGGATAGGATAGGGCTATGAAATTGCAGTACTTGTTAAGCTGGTCTACTACTACCAGGATGACATTAAACCCTTTTGATTTTAATAGGCCTGTGATGAAATCAAGGGATATGTCTTCCCATATTTGCACGGGGATGGGTAGAGGTTGTAGGAGTCCGGCCCGGGCTAAGGTCTGATATTTGTTTTGTTGATAAGTGTAGCAATGTTGGATGTACCTCTTGACATCATTTTTCATTCCACACCAGTACAATTGTTCACTAATCCACTTCAATGTTTTAAGAAACCCACCATGACCACCTGTAGGTGTGGCATGAGCCTCTTCGATCAATTTAGACTGGAGCTGTTTGGTTAGGTATGACTAACCGAGATTTATAATATAGCTTTCCCTATACCAGGCAGAAATCCAGGAAAGAACTTGGATTTTGTTGTACCCCCGCCATTATGGACCTAGTTTCGGCATCCTCCTACAATGCTTGGGGAAGATGCAACAATTCCTCAGCCATAGGTAAAACCATTTGGTAAAAATCAGCATATTGAGGTCTTCTAGATAATGAATCAACTGTTGTGTTATTTTTCCCTGTCTCGTACGAGATTGTAAAGTCAAAGGGAAGTAACTTGACCATGAGACGCTGTTGTGATGGTGTTAAGGTAGGCTGGTGGAGTAAATGCTACAGTTATAATGATTAGTTTACACAAAGAAATGATGGCCCAACAGATAATGCTTTCATTTTTGAAGGGATAATACAAGGGCAAGTAATTCTCGTTCATAAGATGATTCCTATCTATTGGAGAAAGAGAACCCCTTACTGAAATAGACTACTGGGTGACCACGTTGCATGAGGACAACACCTACTCCTTCCATGGAAGCATCATATTCAATGGTAAAAGGAACCTGGAAGTCTGGTAAGTGCAACACATGCGTAGTAGTTAAGGCAATTTTCAAGTTGTTGAATACTTCTTGAGCTATTATAGACCACACAAAAGCATCCTTCTTCATGAGTTCAGTCAATGGGTAGGCAAGGATGCCATAATTCTTCACAAATCTGTGGTAGTAACTTGTATGTCCCAAGAAGCCCCTTAATTCCTTCATAGAAGTGGGAGTAGGCCAATGAGCCAAGTCATGAATTTTTTCGTGCATAACCTCAACCCCCTTTGAAGTGACAACATGTCCTAAGTAATTGATATGTGTCTGCCCCAAAGCATATTTGTTGGCATTACATAGAAGGAGTGTTGCAACAGAATCTGGAAAACAATTTAAAGATGTTCTAGACGTTGATGAGCATCAGCACTATATATCAAAATATCATCAAAGAATACCAACACAAATTTTCGTAAGTAAGGACGGAACAAATCATTCATGGCAGATCGGAATATGGAAGGTGTATTAGTAAGGTCAAAGGGCATTACTACAAATTCATAGTGACCAAAGTGTGTGCGAAATGCAGTCTTGTACACATCAGAAGGGAGTACACAAATTTGGTGATACCCACACGTAAATCGAGTTTAGAGAAATATACTGCCCCATGTAATTCATCTAAAAGTTCATCAATGTTAGGGATTGGAAACTTATCTAGAATGGTAATTTTATTGAGTTGTCGGTAGTCAACACAAAGTCTCCAAGATCCATCTTTTTTACATACTAACAGAACAGGGCTAGCAAATGGGCTAGAGCTCGGCCTAATAAAACCGCGTACAAGTATAGTGGGTATTTGTGCTTCTATCTTGTCCTTTTGATAGTGTAGGTACCAGTATGGTCAAAGATTCAGAGGAGCAGCATCTGATAGTAGTGGAATCGCATTGTAACATCTTCGAAAAAGAGGAAGAGAATTTGGTTCCAAGAAAATCGCTTGAAATTCTTGACAGAGGATCTCGACGTTTAACATAGAAGTACCTTCACCTTCAATTTTTGGATTAAATTGCATACTCTGGAGTTGCACCGGTGTGGTGGCCTTTGAACTAATCCCCTGTAGTTTGTACTTCTTTCCATTTACCCAGAAAATCATGAACATTTCATTCCAATTGGCCTGAACTGTATTCAGAGACGCAAGCCATTTAATTCCTAAAACTAAGTCAATGCCTTTCAAGGGAAAAGAGAAGAATTGTTGAGTAAGTACCAAGTCGGATACGTGCACTTCTATTTCCTCGCATACCCGATTGTATTTCAACATTCGGCCATCACCAATCTGAACTCCGAAGAACGGTGTGGTCTGCGATAGCAATTGAAGCTTAGTTACAATCTCATTGGAGATGAAGTTGTGGGTCGACCCACTATCAACCAAGATAACATTGGGCAGTTTTGAATTTTTCCTTCAAGCCGCATCGTTGAAGCCGAAGTTCTCCTGAGGATCGAGTTGAAAGAAAGTTTGGCAGTCACTCCTTCCTCCTCTATGTCGGTCTCTCCTTTCAGTGGTGGTACCACCTCCTCCCCTTCCTCTGCAATTTCCATGAATGAGAGAGAGCTCAAGCATCGGTGACCCGGTCGGAAGGTATCGCCGCATTTGAAACACAGGCCTTTGTTGCGCCGGCGCTGGATTTTGGGTAGCAGAGGGAGCGGCCACGATTTGGTTTCGGATAAAGAAGTGATGGCATTTCAATTGGTAGAGACGTTGGCGCTGGTTCGGCGTTCGTGCGAGAGGAAATTTGAGCGTTAATGAAGATAAGATGCTGAGCTGGATTTTGACCCAAAAGTAGTAGTTTTAAGCTTTGACTCAAATTCCAAGGCTAAACTAGTGGCCTGATAAACCGTTCTCGGTTTATGAATCCGCACATCAGCTTTTAGTTCTTCTTTAAGGCTATTAATAAACACCCCTAATAAACAATAGTCCGGCCAATTACTTACATGTGCTTGCCTCTTTACAAATTCAGAGCGATAATCATGTACTGACCTTGTTTGCCTTATACTGCATAAATATTCGTCTGGGTTTTGGTATTCCGGGGGTCCATATTGTTCTTGGAGTGCTTTGACTAGTTTTTCCCAATCTACCACCGTTCTTTGTCCCATTATCCAGGAGAATAAATCAAGAGCATCTCCCTCTAAATACATTAAAGCGATGTCGACCTTATCGTCCTCCGGTGTCCCATAGTACCTGAAGTATTTTTCTGCCTTAAGTATCTAACCACGCCGGTTTCCTCCACTAAATTTTGGAAATTCAATTTTTGTGTATGGTAACCTCGCATTCTTGGAATGGAATTCTGATTCGTCGTCGCTTTCTCTAATTCTATATCAGTGGGCCCCTTTTGCATGTTTATGACGCTTTAAACAGCTTCTAATGCAGTGACCTTTTCACTTAGAGCGTCTAATGCCTCAAGACGTGAAGCAATGGTGGCTAAAGGATCGTTCCTGAGAGGGTTTTCCTCAGGATCTTGAGTAGCATGGGATGATCTAGTAGCAACCATAGCTTCGATACCAAATTTGTTAGAAGCTAACCCAAAAATGTAATAAATAAGAGAAGAGAGAATTCTATTAGAAGAATAGAGCAAGATTCTCTCTCTAAACTTACTAATAGCCTTTGGAGAATCTCCTTATGCAAGTATGTTACTCTGTAAATTCGATGATTTATTCTTCCAGCCTTTGGGATAATTTATAATCAAACTTACAGAGCATATTTTTGGTATTTTCTGAATTAATAAATGAAAACATGAAAATAGGAACTGACTCCACTAATCTGAAACTAACTCCACTACTCCTACGTGCTACATGGACCAAATGGTGGGTATTCCCACTTATTTCTTAACGGACAATATTTAAATAAATAAAACATGAAAACAAATATTAATTCCTGCATCAGTAACTTTCCCTTGACCATTTGGTTCTTCTTAAATACGTCATCAACGGGGCTGGTCTTCTATCAACTTCATGCATTAGTTGTAATTCTCATTATCCATAGCGTCAAAATCATTAACAAATTTGTTATTCCCATTAGTTAATTTGTCAGCGCACAACCCTTTTGGGCCAACAATTTCACACATATGGTGAGAACATCATACATTAGTTGTGATTCCCATTATCCATAGCATAAAAACCATTAATAAATTTGTTGTTGCCATTAATTAATTTGTTAGTGCATGGCCCTTTTGGGCCAACTCTTTCACACATATGGTGAGGATTTTATGCATTAGTTATGATTCCCATTATCCATCTTGTCAAAACCATTACACATTTGTTATTCCCATTAGTTAATTTGTTATCGCACGGCCCTTTTGAGCCAATATTTTCACACATATGGTGAAGATATCATGCACTAGTTGTGATTCCCATTATCTATAACCTCAAATCCATTAACAAATTTGTTATTGCCATTAGTCAATTTGTCAGAGCCCTACTTATTGGCCAACACTTTCACATATTTGGTCAATAAGTCATTCATTATTTGTCATTCCCATTATGAATTTTGTCTAACCCACTATACATTAGGTAAATAGCTATACTGGTTTTCACATAATCTTTCTTGATTTACTTACTCCCTGTACAAAAAAAGTGCACAATAGCATAGTTTTGGAATAAATGGACTAAAGCTGTAGTCAATCTCCATACACTAACAATACATCACAAAAGACCACAACTATGAATCAGTATATAAGATCGGTGACCAAAACTATCCTGCCTATGTTACCCTAAAATGCCATGATTATTTACTAAAAGTTAAATAACAATTGTCAATCTATGTAAAAGATTAGTGAATTCCAAAAAATGACTTGTTACTAGAAGACAAAAAATTTACATTGAGAACATAATTATGTCAGTTATTTCCTTTCAATCTGGGTCATTTCTGAAGTAATGAGTCCCAATGCATCCTTCCTCTTGTTATTCAATTCATGCTTAACTAGCCACTATATTAGGTTTCGCCTATACTCCCAAGTCTCATCCCCCCTCTTTCATGTGCCTCTACGTCAATGGTCTCTTCACATACTACTTTCCTCTTCATACACACCTCTTCATTCTAGCCCTCTACGTCTATATTATGGCTGCCAATCTCTTTACTTGTCATTGGATCAGAGTCCATAACTTTTATCATGCAAAACAACTTCACAGTTTAATTCAATTTAAATAAGGGAATCTCTTACAAATCAGGGTATTTTATTGAAGGGGCCAAACTCTAAATTTAACAATCCAAATAATACTGCCTTTTGATTTGAGTGAAACTATTATAACAAGACCATAGCATAAACATGACCACAAAATCTGACAGAGGAAGAAAATGTAATTCTTTTATGCTCTTTGGTGGTCAAGTCATCATTACAAATCTACATATTCTCAAGTGGTAAATCAAATAAGGTCACACACACGATAAAGAAAATAGACATCTTCCAAACTAAGTTCCAATCAAATTTGAATATATAGTTTGAATAAGTATCCACAGTATACCATAGTGACTCAAGTGGAGCAAACCCAATCAATTAAATTCATAACAATCATAATAAGAAAAACAACATGGACAGAATAATTGAACAAGCTAAATGGATTAATACAAAATTTTATGACATGAGAGGAATTCAAAAAATTAATTGCTTAGGATTGGTGTGAGCAACAACTAATTTAAAATAACTGATTGGGTCCAAAATTTCCTAACTTAAAATTTGTAATACTTTCACATAAAAGTATGCTTAAAATTGTCTTTCACCTAATGCTCAAACCTGAGGAGAATTTTTAGGAGTTTACTAAATGGTAATTAATTATATATACAAAGTCTACCAATTTTGTAACCAAAAGCAAATAGGTTCAATCAACTTATTTTCAATTCAGAGTTTTAAACTCTTGCACCAGCACAAAAGAGAGCCAAATAGTTATACTATTAATTTGTGCTAATAGGAGTAGAAGAAATTTTAAATTGAAAGATAAGTCACAAATGACAAAATATTGATGGAATTGATGACTCAAATGTGTATCTTGCTTAGAACACAAAAATTCATATGCAAGACCAATGAATATGCAGGGATTTTGGATCTTAATAACCTCCATGAGATCTATTAATACACTAGCAAAGGCCACACACTAACTTGAATTTATTCAGCAACTTTCTCTCAAATGCTTAGCAAACAAGCTAGTTCACTTCCCAAAAGTAATATCAAGATTATACACATTTGTGCACTATGATTTACTCCCTAGCACCTTAATCATATTTAACTATTCATTGGAGTTATGATTTCCCCTAAAACCTTTTAACAAACAACTTATATGTAGTAATTTTCAAACAAATGCATCAAGCTCCCTAATCCAAGTTCCTCTTCTACACATTTTATCAAACACTTTATGTGCATTGAATGTTTAAGTAAAAAAAACATCATACTCCATAGATTAACAACCATATAAGCTTAAGCATCAAAATAGTTTCACAAATTTCCCCCAACTTAAAATTTGTTATATAATAAAAAAACATGAACCAAAGAAGAATGGAACCTAAATCCTTCTTATTACTCTTACAAATGTTTAACAAACCATTATAGGTTATCTCTTCAATTAATTCATTTAGTCTCTTTCACGGTTTCAAGTAAGAAATATTTCTCAAACTCCATTATAACCTAGGTTTCTTAGAAGGCAAACAAAGTGGAATGAAGAAATAATTTCAATCCACCACAACCAAGGAGTGAGAGAAGATTTGGGACATACCCTTATACTTCCAAAGTCACAACAGAGGAAGAAGGAAGAGGAGGCGAAGGTCAGCCTCCCCCAAACTGTCATAACCCACAGAATAGAGAAGAAAGGAGAGGATTAGATGATATAGAATAGAGCTCTGCTTTTTTGTGCTTCAAAAGTATCGATCATACTCAGCTCTTTTTCCCTTCAAATATCCAAATAAAAACCAGAATAGTAAACCAAAAAAGGGATAAGGTAACGTAGCACTTGAAAACTAAAAAATGTGAGGCATAAGAAGACATTGAGAATGATGAACGTGAAATACTCCCCCCACCAGTGATTATGCAGCGCATTCCACCCACGATTGTCGATTTAGGGATGCCAATGTCGATGCCAACTCTTCTTGTTTCGCCTGCAATGACGGTGACGTTATAGAAAAGAATCAGTCCCAACCTTTGGCAATCCCGTGTTCAAGTGTTTCATCAAAATAAGTGTGGAGGCCATTTTAGTTTTTGACCCAACACATCAAAAACTCGTATTCTCATTGCAACCCTTATCTGTCCTTTGCTAGTTTTAATAGATTTTTGTGGGTTTTATAAATTCATATGGTATTTAAATGATATTTTCTCTTTAATATTTTTTTTTAATTGGTACTTGATGTTTTTTAAAAGCAAAAAAAAAAAAAGAAAAAGGAAAAACCCGATCATAATACTCTCACGGCGTCATCCCGGTCGGCCCTAGCTCCTTTCATCGCTTCGTCTTTTTCTTTCGGCGGCAAACCCCCCGGATCTCTCATCACATCTTTATCTGAAACTGGAACAACTCAATTTTATCCAGAAATATTGATGATCTTTTTCTTTACTTTGACCATGTGAAAACCCCAATAAGTCCCTCCTCTTCTCCCTTTCCCCGTAAGCCACCGCCCTCAAAATCGCTCTTCGTCTTATCTCTTTCTCGTGCTTTTCGATCAAACCCTACTATCCACCGGTAGTCTTGTTCATAGACGATGGGATTGCAAATATAGCATTAATAACAGTATTTCCTCTTTTCTTGGTTAGGTTTTCAGTCATGAAGTTTGGTACCAGTGGTCTCGAATCGCCTCCTATCCAAATTCACCCCATCGATGGCAATGCTGGAGACTCTTCGGCTGCCCCTGCATTTGAGCCCCCTAACTCCACTGATGTGAGTGCTTTATTATTAGCTTGACATTTGACATTTGAATATACTGTGTTTTAGTTCTTCAATTGCAACCTCATAGTCATGGGAGATAGATTTTATTTATACATTTTGCGACGACTTGAATCATAAGGCTTTTTACGAAGGTCTCTTTGTTTTTTGTGTTGTTTGACGGCTTCCAGAAAGAAGCTATTCAGATGTTGAAGCCCGACAAGGGTACTACCTATCTTGGTTTTATATTTACGGAGGGGGTCATATTAGCTTCTTATTCTCACATGAGCACTGGAACTTCCTTGGGTGAGGACTCCTATCTCATTCATTGGTGACAATTATTTTTTATTTTTTAACTGCTACCTACGTGCAGCACCAAAAATTGTGGAAATTAATTCACACACTCTTAGCACAGTGGTCGGCGGAGCTGCAGACGAACTCTTTCGGATAGAGGTAATGTATGCAATATTGCATTCCTATACTAAACTTTTTTATATTTGCCTGTCTTGCCCTTTGTTTCCTGAGTTGCCACTTAAGTTCCTGCATCCAATCATTCTTTTAAGTGCCTAAGAATGCTGTCCTGGATTATTTTGCCTCCATTGTTAGGAGAGGAGTACTAGAATCTGATCCTCTCCTAAAAATAAGGAATATTTTGAATAATAACAGATTCTGTTTTGGATATTAATTATAGCCCTGATTAGGGTTAGTAGTCCTAACTAAAGAGAATTAGGGTTACTAACCCTACTGGGCCTATAAGTGGTAGTTGGCCCATCTCGGAGACGTTGTTACCATATATCAATATGACAATATGTATGTATGTATGTATGCATGTATTCAATTGACGACTTCATTGGTCCAAGAAATGGCCACAACTAATTCCACATCATCCTGTGTCCACTAATAAATATCCACATATTGGTGTTTATTTTACTATTTGAAATTTGAAAGATTTCAAATTTAGATTCAGATTTTAATCAATATATATCTTCAATTCTTATTTATTTGTAATAAATTCAATAGGAACTCTTGAGTGTTTAGTTTACTATTTGGAATTTGAAATCAATATATATCTCGTGCTGGTTGCTTCGTGATTGGTCCATTTGTTCTGTACATGTCATCAATCGGTGTATTACAATTGGATCGTCTTTTCCACGTAGTTAATCTTTTTTTTCCTGCTTGCTTCTGCAGTGAATTTGAATTTTGTTGCATTCAATTCAATCCATTTGCTGCAACTGTTCCCTCTAATTTTGGTTTTCATTAGTTGCAAACGTTGGTCAGCTTTCAAGTCCCAACACTTTCTTCTCAGAATTTGAATCTTAAACTTACGTTAGAATTTGGAACCTGATTCGGGTATTTATCACTTCATATATACTCTCTTTGGTCTTTATTATAAGGCATCGACTATCAGCAGTTTTGTGTCCTTATTACAAGGCACCAACTGCTTTTAACAAATTCATTTATTATTATTTTCTCATTATGCTCTCATTTTTAACTAGCTCATTTAAAACCACATCACTAAAATAGGGGTAAAGTTGGAAACATCTATCAATTCTGGACCAAGTTAATGACTTAACTTCCATTCCTTGGTCCGTGAGAAATGGTAGTCGGTACCTTGTAATAAGAACTAAAGGGAGTACCACCGTTTTTTAGCATGCCATGCAACTTTAATGACTGTTGTTAATTTATTCCTTTCTAATCCCGTGTTCTGACATGGTCAATTGTGCGTGATTATGTCTAGGATAAGAATTATGTATGGATTAAAAAATCTGACATCCCTTTAAGTTATTCATTTCATGTGTGAGTACAGTTCCCATGCATCGCAGAGGAGTGAAGGTCTTGTTAGTTACAAATTGTATGATTTGACCTTACTTACATTATAGTCATTTAATATTTTTTAAATAAAATAATGATGTAAGTAATTTTATTTCAGTGCCAACAGCATGAATTGCAAAATAACCGAAGAATGTCAGCCAAACTAGCTTCAGAACGTCTTGAAATGATTTTATCTGAATACAGTGATGATGCAGCAGCCTTGATCGCTGGCTGGGAACCGCACATGGTAAATTACATGTTCTAGGTACTAAATAAGTTTTGCCTTGGTAATCGAATTTTTTGACCAGGGAATATTATTTTTCAGGGTCCTCTTCTTTTCTTAGTCGACAATGATGAAGAGGGATGTCTGAGCGGCTTCCGTTTCTCTATTAGATCCGGGTCATATAAAATTTTGAAGGCATTGGAGGTCAGGTTAGTTAAGCTATTCTCCTGAACTATCCATCAGTTATAGTAGTGTTGAATTTGTTAACCCTTGCATTTCTAGGAACCGCTACAACATGTCAATTTTTGAAGCTGCATCATTTGCCCGATGGGCAATACATCTTTCCGCATCAGAAGAGGGGGCCACAGACGGATTTGCCAGTGGTATTTATCTTACTCTTCCTTTGATTTACCTTCATCGATATAAACTTTCCTAACTTTTCCCCTATTCAAAAGCCCTGGGATTTATACATGCACATGCGTTTAGATCATGTTTGCCTTTCTTCATTCTTATAAACCAGTGACTGAAATTAGTGGTCCTTGAAATAAATAGGGAACAAGCTACCTGTTTTTCAAGTTGTGACATGAAATTTGCCTTGCTAACCTATGGCTTTCATATGATTTTAGTGTATTATGTGGGACCTAATGGATGGAAGAAAATGTTCGGTGATGATGTTGTGAGACGTTACTCCTACCCTGTCACTGGGAACACGGGGGATCAAGAAATGGCAGAGGCACGTAGACTTGCAGAGTAGATTTGCTGTTCTAGCACAGATCTGCAGGCTGTTATTTCGAGCACTTAATACTGATACTCCAGTAATTTTCTTCTATTATCAGCATCATGTTTATTCCTAATTAGTTGATATTATTTCTCTTCATCTCCTTTTATTATGGATGATAATGATAATGATAATGTCAAAAAAAAAAAAAGAAAAAGAAAGAAAGAAAGAAATTTATGAACCAGTTGAAGCACTAAAATCATAAGGTTCTAATCGTTACGCCATTTACGCTTACACGCTTCGGCCACAAGTATTGCCCAAGTCTCGCCGGATCATTACATTGAGTTTGGTGTGGAACAAGTTTTAACTTGAATGATATAGAAAAAATTGCACTGTGGTCCCTAAGAAGAGATTACTACTTCGAGATATGGGTGTTGGTTGAGCTCTGTTGCCCGGTATGCTTGCTCAAGTCCAACAAAAAAATGCTCTACCCAGCCCCAAAAAAGTGGACTGAAAAAATGTTGGGCATCTTTGGCCCGGCCTAGGCATCGGGCACAGTATGCTTTCTTGTATATTTGGCACATTTAGACATCTTTTTATTTACTTATTGTAATCTTCGTGAGCATTGAGGGTTTTTTCTCGTGAATAATAATTAACGCATTAAGATAAAATACAGTACTAAAAGCTGAGAATTGCTTTTGATTTTTCTGAAAATACCCATGTCTTTGTTTGTCCAGAGCTGATCCAATTACTTGGAAAATTTAGTGAAGCAAAGCCAAGAGTTTTTTTTTTCTTTCCAGTTGTTGACTAATTCCTTCACCTTAAGAGCATTTGGGTTTCATGGAAAAAGGTTATTTCATATTCGGTTCAATTAACAGACGGAAGGGAAAAGCAATTATGTCACTAACAGTATTTTTTTCCTGTCACGATGCGTTCCTCTTAGCCGCTGTAAACCTTACTCTAATGGTATATTTAATTAGTAATAACTAAGTTTCCTTTTAACATGGAATTAAATTATATCATTTTGAGGGACATAAATAAATAATTAATTAATTTACAACTTATTAGGCAAGAGAAGCCCGACCTACCCAGCCCGAGCTAATTAGGGCTTTCCACTGGATGCAGGCCGTTTATCCTTCAGGTTGGGCACCAAGCAAGGGTCCTACCCAGCCCTGCCCTGCCTATGCACAACCCTACTCCAAGATTCCTAGAAATCTACATTTTGCAGGCAAGTCCTATAGGACATTAGTACAATAAAGTCAAATTGTGAAAAGACTGAAATACCTTTAGTAAAACTTTCTTCTCTCTCTGAAATAGTTTATTCTCTGTGCCTGATAGCCCTGGATTGTTGCCCCATCAAGATGAGCTGTAGTTTGTGGAGGAAAAAAGCACTAATAAAGATATCAATGGATAGGTCGTTGCTGTGGAGGAAAAGTTGCGCTTTTCTCACAATAGCCATAGTTCGTCGCCCCATCAAGTTTCACCTCGTCACCGCTGCTGCCACAAATTTTGTTCTTCTACACATTTTGGGAGCTTAAAGCTAAAGGTATCCCTCTCACTCATAGGCTTGTTAATACTTCATACATAGTCTCAAATTTCTTTAATTATAATTTTTGTATTTACTCATTATTAGCATTGTCATCAAGTGACTTGTCGGCCCTAGTATATTCGACATCTCCCTCTCTCCCATTGACAAAGGCCGTTGATTCCATCTACCATTTGCTGTGTTTTTGGGTATGTTGTGCTCTATTTATGCATTAAAAGTGAAAATTAATGAACATGGTGTGAAAGTTTTATTGTTGTAACTCCTAGTGTATGAAGTCAGAATATGATGTTAATAGGGGCATCGATAATTGTTAATATGTATGGTAAAATTGTTAATAACCACTGTTTTGTGTAGGTTGACAGTATTTATGGCTAGTACATCTAGAAAAAATCTCTTATGTTTTCTTCATATAGGGGGATGATTTGTGATTGGTAGAGTTGGTGATGTAACATTTGTTGGGAGTACATTGAGATAAAAAAAAACTATTAAGAAAGGCATAAGTTATGAAGAGTTCAAAAGAATAATATCATCGATTGTGGGAAAAGAGAGTAACAAAGTTGTTATGAAGTGTGATACAACTACATTTGTAGACCTCCTAGAAGATGAAGTACTTTGTAGATGCATTGGAAGATGTAAATGAAAGTTGGATGTAAATTTGTATTCTAATGTAAATGCATTTGTTAATGGATGGGCATGAACTTGTCATAATAGACCCATGGACTTGTCAGTGGACATTCATAAGTCAATGCAATCCCCTAGACTTGTTAATATATATTCATATATGTTTACATAATGTGGTCAAACTGCTAGTATAATTTAACATTAGTATGGACATATTTATAAACTACATTTGCTATCATAATTTTATATTAATTATGTGGACACATTATTTGGATAAACAAATGAGTTGTCACTATTAGTTGTCTCACTTGTCAGTGTAGGCACATGGTCTTGTCAACAGACACCCATAGACTTGTCATTGCATTTCCCTGCATTTTTTAATATATTTTCATGTTAACATAATCTAGACAGATTGCAATGATAACCCCAAGTTTACAAATGCTTTGATAACAATATCTAGTCATGTGCAAAAAAATTTGGATAAACTTAATTAACCACTAATATCAAGTCAATATAATGAGTCACTAATATAAAGTAAATTAAGTTACAAAATACATTTTATGAATGCATCCTATAAATCCTAGTTACAATCAAACTTGTATGTCTATTTTGTTCTCTTCCTTTGACTCTACCCTTGCACCAAAGATATCATAGTGTCAAGTAAATTAAGTTACAAAATGCATTTCATGAATGCATCCTATAAATCCAATTTACAATGGAACTTGTAAAGATATCATAGTGTCACTATGTATGTTGTTTAGGTGAACCACAAGCTACCATAAGAAATTCTGAAAAAGCTTTTCTATGTTGTCAACCTACACAAAATAATTGTCATTAACAAGTTTACCATCCATATTAACAACTATTACTGCCCCTATTAATAACACACTCTGACTTCATATTTCCATGAGTCCCAACAACATAACAGTTGCAATTGACAAGTTTACCACCTATATTAACAACTATCGTTGCCCATGTTAGCTCTCATAATGTTTTGATAATAACAAATCTTGATATCTAAGTATATTTTGACAAATAAGAAGGATGACACAAAGTTGACTTGATGATTCAAGTCACTCAGTGAAGGTTTTATGCACTCGAGTGATATAAGTTTTTACTGGAAAAAAAATTGAATCAAAAAGTCACTCGAGTAATGATTTCCTACTTCAAGTGATTTAAAAACAAAAAAGTGGAACTTTGTGGTAATCTTCTCTGCCCTGAAAGAATCACTCGAGTGGTGGTCTTAGCACTCGAGTGATGGCCAAGTAGAAACCAAATAGGATCACTCGAGTGATAGTGAATGCACTCGAATGATAAAGCTTCACCTTTAAAAATCCAGCGAGTCATGGTGATCAGATCTAGTGAAGAGTTCAGTGACAAAATCACTCAAGTGATATGGGAAGCACTCGAGTGATAGACATCACTTACAGGTCACTCACAAGTGATTAGAAAGTTGGTGATCTAATAAGAGCATATCACTTGAGTGATAAGATGAGCACTCAAGTGACAGAAAGATCACTCGAGTGATGAGCTCCACTTTTGAGTCACTCACAAGTGATTATAAGGTGATATGATCTTCAATGAAGAGATTACTCGAATGAATGGTAAATCACTCGTGTAATTCAAGATCACTTGCAAGTCACCCACAAGAGATAAGAAAAAGCTAAAATGTCTAAAGGAAGATCACTCAAGTTATGGTTTTAGCACTTGAGTGATATGAATCACTTGCCAGTTACTTGGTAGTGACAAAAATCATTTTCAAAACACAAAACTATCAAATCACTCGCTAATGATTATCAATGTGCTTAAACTAAGATTACTTAAGCATTTGAAAAGTTAGAATCAACATCTCAATAATTTTGATACTTACTCTAAAAATCTTGAATAACACCATAATCTCTTATACTACTCCTAAATGATACTAATCAAAATTATGTATGAGTTTTAGGTTCTTAATTTCTAGATTAGATTTAAAATTTCAAAAAGCAAAATGTTGTCAAAAGCATTAAATGTGAAGCAGCCTCAACCAACTCGAACGCCTTCTTTCATCAACAACCACATTTATTCTCTAATGGATAGATTTGAATGCTCTCAATGGCCATTAAAGACATCCTACATATAAGTACAAAAGCATTCAATATGAAGCAACTAACCAATGACAAAAACAACTTGTTGGATTAAATACTCTATTTTTCCTCTGAGATTCTCTAATAACTTTGATATTCCTTTGTTCTTTAGTGTTCATATATCAACTCTTTGAGAGAGAATTTGTAAACCATGTATTACTCTTATAAAGAAAATCTTAAGGTAGTGACACATTGAGTGAGGGCATTTGCTTACTAAGTGTAAGGGGAAGTGAGTGTCTTGTTGATGAGCTTGCTTGTACTGTGGTTCCAAAAATCCATTGAAGCTTGAAACTTTAATGGAAATTTCAGAGGTATTCTGAAGACTGGACGTAGGTCAAGTAGTTGAGACTGAACCAGATAAATCTACTATGTACACTTCGGTGAAATTTCTCAAACTCTCTTCTCTTGATTAATTTTATTAAAATTTTTAAATTTTTAATAGCGCCCAATTCACCCCTTTGGGCGAAAGGCTGACACTAATAGGCCCTATTAAGAACACATTCTGACTTCACACACCAAGAGTTACAACCACAAAACTTGCATACTGTGTTCATTAATTCTCACTTTTAATGCATAAACAGAGCATAATATGCCCAAAAATATAGCAAATGGTTGACAGAACCAACAGCCTTTGTGAGTGGACGAGTGAGATGATGAAGATACTAAGGTCGATAGGTCACTCAACAACAACACTAAGAATGAGTAGATGCAAAAATTAAAATTTAAGAAATGTGAGACTATGTAGGAAGTATAAGCAGGTTTGGAAGTAAGATGGATACCTTTAGCATCGAGCTCCTAAATTTTGCAAAATAAGAACAAAATTTGTGATCACGATGATGATAAGGAAGCTTAATGGGGTGACGAACTACTGCTATTAGGAGAAAGGTGAAACTTTTCCTCTACTACAACAAAGAACGAAACGTGACAACAACAAACAACCAATCACGAGGCCATGATGACAAGCTCATTTGATGGGGCAACGACCTAGGGCTATTAGGCATAAAGAAGAAGCTATCGGGGAGAGAGGAGAAGAAGAAGAAGAACCTATCTCTATTTTACTAAGGGCATTCTAGTCTTTTCACAATTCAATTTTATTGCATTAATGTCCCACGGGACTTGACTGGAAAATGGAGATTTCAAGAGACATTGGAGTAGTATAATCTCTTGCTTGGAACTTCAGTACAATTTTTCAATAATATATACTTTAAATTGATAACATGTATTATTTATTTAAAAAAATGGAGATTTAAAGACTTAAATGATGATTCAAATTAACAATAATATAATTAAAATAGAAAAATAAATAAATATTTAAAAAATAGTGGAACAAAGATAAAAGAGACATGATCTAGATTAAGATCGAAGAAGATGAAGATTGGTAAGTAACAAGTTTTTTCATTAATAATATATTTTTTATTAAAAAAATATTACATAATAAAAAAAACCATCAATCTTCCCCCTCTTTGCCAGAGGCAAAGGAGGAAGAAGGGAAAGAGGAAGAGGTAGGGTCGTTCAAAGTATTATACTTGACGTCATTAGCATCGAGTACAAGGTTAAGATTGTTGTTGACAGTGTAGAGCAACTCGACTAGTCTTCTGAGGCGTCTATCTAGGTGATCAACTTTCACATGGAACTACTGAAGAAGCTGCTTGGATGAAGCTAGTGGAGGAGGCGGTGGAGGTGGCTATAGAGGAGGAGGGAAATGAGGACAAACAAAAGCCCTACCACGTATCACATCGATATTCTAGAGAAGAGAGGAAGAGGAGATGAATCTAAAGAAACTAAAGCATTGAGGAGCTTAAATACAATATGGATGATAATTATTGAATTGGCCTCAAATTTCAAAGAGGTGAATATTCGAGAAGTTTACCTTGTAAACTGAAGAGTCTGAATCATTTAATGCCAAGTATATAAAAAACGACGGCATCTAAAAGAATATGTAAACCGGATGTTTTCTCATCTAATGTAAAAAGAATTTAAACTTTTAAATTTTTTTAACAGTTAATACTTATCGACACCTCATTAATTTACAACCAGTCTTTAAAATATTATTTAGATCGCTCGTAAGATCGACATGTGTTAAGTTGTATGATATTTACAGAAATATCATCGGTCATACTTTTTAAATCATCTCTACTTATAGAGGTCTATATGTGGCGGGCTTATAAGCATTTTTTCTAGTATTGTCAAGTATAGCCTTGGTGAAATTTCTGAATATTTGCAGGCATTCATTATATCAATATAGGACTCCCAACTCCAAGTTAGATTTAAGCCCATTTCATTCAAACCCAATTTGGGTAGATGTTCGTTTATCCTCTTTCTCCTCTTTTGAGGGTGAGGTTAGTAGCATAAACAACTTCATCAACTTATTGTTGGTGAATTCTTCTTTTGGAGGTGCTACAGTACAAAGATTTTCCATAGGATGCATTCTTGCTTTTGTCCCGCTAATGGATCTTCTACTTTGTGTTTGTGGTTTTATATTAGAGTGATTGTAATAGATGTGTTGCAACATTGTATGTCTTATTTTGTCTATGGTTTATGGTGTTTGTGTTTAATTGATGTTGCTGTCTTATTTACAATTATCTTTATGTAATTATCGTTTTCCTTCTATCCCCTCCCTCCGTATCAAACAAGCCCTAAGGGTAATGGGGTAAATTTATAAAGAAAATTAATTTCATTTCAGTCCCTAAAGCTTGCAGAGATATTTCAGATTCCTTTAATCCTTTAATGAAAATATTGTCCTTCTGTGGTCCTAAAATGAGATTTCCCAATACCTAGACACTGTTCTATTTACCTTCTGTAAGTGTCTGAATTTTTACAATTGTGACGTCAAACTAACACATTGGAGTCGAGACATTTCTTGTTTTGGCCCCAACTCATGATATTTATTGTTTTTGCAACAAAATGGCCTACGTTGAATGTGTAACAAAATATTGAGAAGTATACAATATTAAATATTTGTTCACGAGGTAATATTGAATATAATTCACGTTTTGTTATAATTTTTATATTATATTTTGCATATAAATATTTTTTTACACAATAAAGTCTATACATTGGTACAGAATCCTATTATTTATTAATAAAGTGAGATTACATAAAATTTCTCACTTATTTTTTTCATGGCAATTAATGGAATATAAGAAAATTATAGGGAAAAATAATTGAAGAAATTTGTTCTTTATTTCTATTTTAAATTAAGACTAAAGTATACTTTTGGTCCCTAAACTTTATAAAATATACTTTTTTTTCTTATATTTCTAACACCGTTAATGCTATTAATGAAAAATGTTGACGTATCAAACTCAAGTGATAATGACTATGCAACTGAGAAAGCACATTTAAGTTTTAAGTTTTTAATATAATATATTTAAATTATTAAACTAAAATAAACTAAAAAATTGTTGCAAATGAAATCAAGGTTTTAATATTTAGATTACTAAACTAATGTTCTTAGTTTATTGAACTAAATTTTTTTAATACAATCTAAATTTTGATATTGACTACTTCATTAGATTTTTAGATATTTTTAATTCACACATATTATAAATTTAAGATTTATAGTATA
The DNA here is from genome assembly GCA_037074505.1 of Albizia julibrissin. Lineage (NCBI taxonomy): Eukaryota > Viridiplantae > Streptophyta > Magnoliopsida > Fabales > Fabaceae > Albizia > Albizia julibrissin. Next base: position 51,505,446 of record CM073482.1, read on the forward strand.
CAATTACACAATCATCACTTAAATTTATATAGTCATCACTTGAGTTTGTTATATTAGCATTTTTTATTAGCAACATTAATAATGTTAGAATTGTATGACCAAAAGTATGCTTTATAAAGTTAATGTACCAAAAGTATAATTCACATAAACTTAAAAGACTTAAAAAAATTTTAGCCTTAAATTAATTTGCCCTTCGTATGGAGAATGAGTGAATAGCTCACTTTTATTTTTTGTCTTTTTTATCAATATGTTGTGCACAAAAAGAAGTTATCTACCTCAAGATGAAAACAACCCTAAGATTACAAAAAAAAAAAAAAAAAAAGGAAACGACAATATGGGTATTTGTTAAGCCCTTCTCTCTCTCCCACATAAAAAATTATGACACTAAAATAGTTCACATGAAGAATGATTTTACCTTTCTATTAAAAAAAATATGTTTGCTCAGACGCAAAGTCAAAATTGTTCTTCGAGTGAATGACTTGTGTAAAAATTCAAAATTCTTCATGTGAACAATTTTGAATGTAGTATATTCATAAATATTTTTTAAATGGTAGCATTTAGGAAAAAAAATTTAACTATGCCCAGCATATACATAAAGAAGCCTATTTTCTTTTTCTTTTTTACTGAAATCTATTTTCACTCATGCAACTTATAGGACTACATAAATTATAAGAAGTTAAGAGATTAAAATTCCTTTCAAGTTTTTTGGAGTACATCGTGGGCCAAGCTTGGGTCAATGTGGCTCAATGGGCTTAATAGTAGGTAGAGCATTTTGTCCCACATCAGCTAGAAAAGGAAATAAAAGACGCCTCATAAAGGCATGGATTCCTCCCCTCTTGATATGTTTTAAGGCCATGAAGGGTGACAGGGGTCCCAAAGCAGAAAATATGGAGAGTCAGGTACTGGGATGTTATAATCAAGGTTATTAAATCAGAACCGGTCAGTGAACCGGTCGGGGTATTAGATTAAGGGTTAGTGGGTCAGACCGGAGTCAAACCGGAGCTAATCCAGGACCAAACCGGTGAGAAAATGAAGATTTTAGACTTATTAATATGAAATTATAAGGAATTTTTTTAAAAAAATTGATTTAAAAAAAAGACTGATTCACTACCCGAACTGGACCGGTTTTCTGCCTAGGTCGCCGGTTTCCGGGCCGGACCGGCCGGTCAGGTCCGAATTTAATAACCCTGGTTATAACTGATATTAAAGACAGGTTCACGATGTTACAAATCCCAGAGGAAAGAGTAGAAATAAGTGATAAATAAATAGTTTCCGAGAGAGTTACATTGTGGTATCAGACCTAAGTTCAAAATGTTACAATAGGTATTAGAGCCAAGCTCGGGTCATGTAATGGGCCAGTAAGGACACTAAGCCACGGAATGTTTTGTCTCACGTCTTTAAAGTTGTGAGGGAAATTGGGAATTTTACGATTGGTATCAGAGTTAAGCTCAGGTCTTCTAATAAGCCAGTAAGGATACTAGGCCTAAAGGTTGGTGCAGTGTTTTGTCCCACATCTTGAAAGCTATGAGAGACGACAGGGTTCTAAAGTAGCAATATAGAGAGTGAGGTATTGGGATGTTACAATTGGTATAAAAGCTAAGTTCGAGATGTTATAGATTCTAAAGGAATTAAAGTAATAAGGGAAGAGCCTATAAAAATAAGTATGTAGAAATAAGTGGTAAGATAATTATGGCATGTCAGGTTATGGGCAACGCGGCAAGACGGTATCCGCGATTACAACAAAGAGGTAATGAGGATTAAGTCAATTACTATAGAAGATACAAGGAAATTAGTTATAAAATCAATTACTTAGGAGGATATACAAAACTAAAATGTGGAAGGCACAATTAAAGTAGTTCATCTAAGTTAAGATGGAATTAAAAGTTGAATTTGTAAATACAGTTCAATAAGGATTTATTTTTTCATTCATGTTTTTTACCATAAGGAACTTTATCTTATGTTTATTGATTTGATTTGATTTGCGATTTCAAAGGATTTGTATTTTTTTTTTATGGGTAGAGTTTGGATACCTCCCCTTCTCGACATGTTTTAAGGATGTCACAAGTGGTATCGAAGCCAGCTTCAAGAAGTTAAAAGATTTCAGAGGAATGAAAGTAACAAGAGAAGAACCTAGTGTCATAACTAATTAAAAAAATAAGATAATAGAAATAAGTGATAAGTAAATAGTTTCTGAGAGAGTGTAACATTGTGGTATCAGGGCAAGGTTCAGGATCTTATAATTAGTATTAGAGCCAAGTTCGAGTTGTTAAATGGATCAGTGAGGATGTTGGGCCTAAAGGTGAGTGGAGTGTTTTGTGCCACATCAGTTGTGGAGTAGAAGAAAAGACACCTTATAAAGGTTTGAATACCTCACATTCCCAACTTGTTTTAAGGATATCACAATTGGTATCTGAGTCAGGTTTGAGACGTTAAAGATTTCAAAGAAATGAAAGTAACAAGGGAAGAACCCACAATCATATCCAATTACAAAAATAAGATAGTAGAAATAAGTAATAAAAAATAATTTCTGAGAGAGTTTTAAATTGTGGTATTAGAGTGAGGCTCGGGATGTTACTATTGATATCAGAGCCAGTCTCGGGTCATTCAATAGGCCAGCGAGGATGCTGGGCCCAAAGGTGGGTGGATTGTTTCGTTCCATATTAGCTGGAGAGGGGAACAAAAGACACCTTACAAAGGTCTGGATACCTCTCCTTTCGACACATTTTAAAGCTGTTAGGGTCGAACGGGGTCCCAAAGCGGACAATATCGAGAGAAAAGTACTGGGATGTTACAATTGAGCCATATTGGAGATCATACAGATTCTATAGGAACGAAATTAACAGGGACAGAACCTGCAATCAAATCTAACTAAAAAATAAGATAGTAGAAATAAGTGTAAGATAATTATACAGTGTCAGATTATGGAGAATGCGGCAAGGAGGTTATCCGTGATTACAAGAAGGAGGTAATGAGGCTTAATGGGGAAATTTATCAAAAATAAATTCTTAGAGAATTGGAACAAAATTAAGAAATATAATGCAAAGAGAAGTCATGAATGGATGCGGTAGAAGCCATTATTGCTGCATACCCAACTATATTTCGCATAGACAAGCAAAAAAATTTCAAGGAAAATCATGAGAAGTCAATCAATAAATACACGTGATATAATGGATAGAAATGACTTTAGGTCTCATATGTCAGCGAAAGAGGCAAGGAAGTTAGCTATAAAGTCAATCTTAGCTATAAAGGACTGGCGTCCGAGAGTTACAATTAAAATAGTTCATTTAAGTCTGAACGGAATTAAAATTTTAAAGAGTCAATTTATTGGCAATAACATCACTGTCGAGGGAGAAGAAGAGGCTCAAGACAATTTAAGGAAGAAATCGAAGAGAAGGCTCTAGAGAAACGTGACGTTAAGACAAGAGATTGCTACATCCTTAATTTCTTTTGATAAGTTGGGAAGGGAGGGGTCTTGATTGTCATGGTTTGATCAAAATTTTACTTCCACCCGATTTTCTTTGCCAACTACTTCCAGATGATCTACCTCAATGAAAACTCATATTTTAAAAATATTTAGGAGATTTAACTAATTTTATGATACGATTTTGATAATTACAAAATTAAAATTTCATATATTAAATATCATTTATAATGATATCTATTGATCATATTAAAGGAGAGTTAGTAGGAGTCCCTCCTCCTGCAACCTCAAATGTAGGAATATTGTAACAATTAAAATAATAATAAAAAAAATGTGCTCAAAGGTAAAGAGAGATAATCAGGAGATAGTTAAAAATTACAAAATATTTTAAAATATTGATATATAAAATAAAATATTTTTAAAGTAAATATATTAAAAAATTATCATGTTTGATTCCTCTTGATCCCACTACGATCTCCATGAGAAATCATTTATTTTTGTATTTCTTAACAACTTGTCCCGTAATAAATTATTTTTAGAAATTAAAAGTTATTTTTGTTTAATGAATTATAAATTTTTGTACTGTCCCGATTGTGACGGATGCCATGTTAGAAACAAAAGATTCTAGATTTAAATAAAGTTATTATTTACATGAATATTTTAGTTTTTAAATATAAAAATATATATTATATATTATATGCCACAAAAGGCATCAACTGTTACGTTACATCTATCTTGATCCTACTACACTATGTGATGAATCATTTTAGAAATTAGAAATTACTTTTATAATATTTTTAAAAATTATAAATTATTTTTATATTTCATAACAACTTGACCTACTCTCCAAATTGTGCCTAGTCCCCCACTAAAACCTTTCAGCTCATTTCTCACCTCCTGTGTCTTTGGCCTTCAACAGTGACGTGCTTAAGAGTGTGCCCAGCCTCATGTATGTTTTTGCTGCATTCATTTCACTTATTTAACTCTATGTTTACTACTCTCTTTGCTTTTGTCGCATTCATTCTGTTATTGGTGGCAATCAATATTTTAAAATACACTTCAAATGTCATCCACTCTCTCAATAATTTTTGGCGCTTTTAAACCTCAAAAATATATATTGTTTTTTCATATATAGTGGCTTAAAATTTGAAGGACTATTATTAAAGATTACTTTTATCAAAGTAATTCGTTGTTTAGTCATTGAGATTAGAAAGTTAAATTAGGGGTAATTTGGTATTGTTAAATTTATATTCCAACATTTCTTACCAAAATATTATGATATCGGTTCTTTTAAATAAGTCGGATATTTATTATTTTTACAAGTTATATTTATAATTTTTGCAAGTTACAACAATATTGTCTTCACTATAATTTTCAACACAGGTGAACAAATTCTAACTTTCCATCAATAAACCTTAACTATCGTTGGTATCCATAATTATTAAATTCAAATTGGACTGATTATGAAATTAGTTTGAAAAGATTCATAAATCGATACTGTAGCAGTCCGAGTGACTCGGTCTCAGCCCGGCCAACCCTTATATTAAGGACTTGAGTAAAACATTATGATCTTATATATATAATGTGATGAGTAGCAGGAATAAAATTGACTGAGCTAAAAAAGAATATCAAGTTTTTGAAAAGTAACATAAGGAATACGGTAAATAAGAATGGAAGTCAAGTTCTCGATCATCTTCTGTATGAACTATAGCACCACATTTATGATCTCTTATAAAAAGTGCTTGTCGGTTAATGAATGCCTTATGCACACACCATATCTCCAGCTTGAAAAATCTTTTGAGGAAAGATAATCATACCTGTGAATCCACTGAAGGTCATAGAATCTCAAATATTATTAAAATATATTATTAAGAATTTCAAAATTATAGGGATTAATTAAATCTATAAATTATAAAAATAATGACTAAATTTTTTTTTAAAATTTTAAATCTAGATCTCACTAACAAATTTGATTTATTTTTGTATATAAATGTAATCACAATCTCATTTGAACAATACAACAATTAATCTATTTTCTGATTATTCTTTGTGGCATTAGAGCATCTTTGAAAATAATCGGATTTTAACATTATTTTTTCAACGCCGTCAAAACTCCTATCACTGTTGAGTTTCGTTGGATCGGTCGCTTCCGCTCTTACCGTTCCATCACACTGTTGAGCACTGACCCCTGCTTACTGTGATCATTGCCTGGTCGTTTGTCACAGTCAGGCTCTCCTATCATTGTCAATTACAGTTAGGCTCTCACTGTAAGCACATCACGGTTGTCTATGGTTATGTTTGGCTTGATGGAGGGGAGGGATTTAAATAGAGGGGAGTGGAGGGTTTGAGAGGGATTTTCTTTTACCTTGTTTGGGTTGACAAAAAAAGAGGGGAGGGGAGAGATTTTAATAGTATTATGTTTGGTATAGGAGGGGAGGGGAGGAGAAATATTTTTATATGGACAATTTTGCTCTTATTTCATTTAATTTGTAATTAATAACTTTCTAACATATTTAATAAAATATAATTATATAAGGAATTTAATACATAAAATTATAATTTTATAATTATAAAAATTAAATAAATATAATTATAAATGAAATTTAATATATAAAATTATAATTTTGTAATTAAATAATGAGAAGGGTATTGTGAGAATATTTTAAAATGGTATGGACATATTAGTCAATTTAAGCTCAAACATTAATCTTTCCCTCCAAATCCCATAATTTTGGAGGGGAGGGTTAGGAGGGGAGGGGAGGGAGAATTTTAGAAAATTTTCTCTCCCCTCCTAAAATTTTTAGTTATCCAAACAAGGGGAGAGGAGCAAAATCCCTCAATTTCCCTCCCTTCCCCTCCCCTCCCCTCATACCAAACACACCCTATCAGTAGTTGGTCATCTGTTACAACAAACCAGGCAGTGCCATCAATCATCCATGTCTGGGCTCCCCAACGCTATCGACCGAACTCCCTGACGTTTGGTATCACATCGACTTCTTCAATCAGTGTTTGTGTACCATTTTTTTTCATTTTAAAAATTTATAGGGCTAATTTTTAAAATTTAGACCAATCTATCATTTTAAAAATTTATAGGACTAAATTGACATTTCTAAAATTTGAGCTCCAAACTGTCATTTTCAGTTTTTGGTCAATGTGCCTATTTGTGACTCTTGGATCGACTTAATCTCATCAGTATATCTACAGATTCTAATGTTTCCTCTCCTGTGCCATGAATTGGTGCTGATAATATTCTCACTGCTCTTTTTGTTTCTGAGAAACTTATCAGCAATAATTATAGGGAATAGTCTAAATCCATTATTCTTGCTCTTGATAGAAGGGATAAACTTGAATATATAATTGGTGAAGCGAAAAGGCCCCTAAAATTAGAAACAAATGCATTTTAAATATGGAAATTTGAGAATGCATTAGTGTTCTCTTAGCTGATCAATGTACTATCATCCCTAAGGATGTTCAAAATATCCTGGTCCCAATTATCCTAACCCAGTCCCTGCATTTTGATCCTAGAAATTTCCTATCCCAGCCGGGACTAGGACAACAGGGATAGAGATATATTAGATCCGGGACAGGGACGTGAACCTGGATCACCTTTTGAGATCCTAGTCCCATTTTTATTAAATTTTTTACCTTATAAATTAAGTTATCCATTTATTTTTATATTTTTTACCACATAAATAAAGTTATTATTTGATAAGATGTGTATCACATACTAGTTGAAATTAAACCGTATATATCATGATACTAATTTTAACTACATAATGTATAAAGACAATAACGAAGATGATGATGGTGATGATGATGATGATGATGATGATAAATGTTATTCTTCAATTTTAGCTTAATTTGTGTGATGATTATGGTCTTGTTAGGCGTTAAATAATCACTTTAAACACTAGATTATGAAAATTTTAACTAATATAATAATATTTTGAAATCTATTTAAAAAAAAACAGGGATTTTCCAGTCCCGTCCTAGTCTCAGGATTGTTGAGACTGGGATTAAACCAGGACTATGATCAGGATGCAATCCGGCCAAAAATTGGGACCGGGAATCAGGATTAGGGAATCTCAGTACCACTCAGGTTTTAAACACCCCTAGTCATCCCCAATCAAGAAGAGCTTTGAGTATCTTCCTTCAGCAAAGGAAATTTGGGAAGTTCTTCGAGAAACATACAACCTTGTAGGAAATAGGTCTTATATATATTTAATGTTAAGAAAAAGGTAGGAGATCTGAAACAAAATCATAGGCCTCTTGATGAATACTACATTGTAAAATCCACTTTTTGGCAAGAGTCTAATACTCTAAAGGATAAAGTTCATCATTGCCAAGCCATTGCTTCTAAGGATCAAAAAGAAAAAGAAGAGGAGCAAATATATGAGTTGCTAGCCAGTCTTGATTTATGATGAAATTCAGGCTTGGATTCTTAGGTGGTAACCCTTAACTTCTATTCATAAAGTCTACACCATTCTGCGTAATAAAGAGGATATGTGCAAATTAATGCTTCAGAATACTTCGGCTGCGACTCCGACACCTCCTGAGACCATAGCTCTTACTATTCGATCCACAAAATTAAAAGGTTCCAAAGGTCAACCATCTTGTGATCATTGCAAGAAACAGGGGCACACAAAAGACACTTGTTAGGACATCCACTGTAAACCTGCTAATTGGAAGCTCAAGAAGGGGAAATGAATAGGCAATGTGCTAAAGCTTTAAAAAGTGGTAACACCTCTCAGAGTCACCAGCTGAGTGAGATCATAGAAATGCTTGTAGGTCTTTAGACTACAAAACGGCCTATTACTATAGTAGTAAGAAGGGATAATTTCTTGTAAGCTTTGGTTGTAATAAAAGGTCTGTATACAGATAATTGCTGGATTGTTGACTTAGGAGCCTCCAACCATATGACTGATGATAGAACTCTTTTCTCATCTTATACTCTCATTTATAAGGGAATGACTATACAAATTGTTAATGACTTCAAATCTATTGTGACTGGAGTTGGCTCTACTAAAATCTTTACTACACTTACTTTACACTCTGTATTCCATTGGTAGAAGAGTTATTGGACAAACTTCAACAGGCTAAATGGTTCATTAAATTGGATCTTAGAGCAGGGCATAATTAAATAAGGATGGAGCCTCAGGAATCGAATAAGATAATTTTTCAAATGCATTTAGGTCACTACAAATTGTTAGTAATGACATTTATGCTTATTAATGCTCTGGCCACATTTCAAGGTGCAATGAATAGCATTTTTTGAGAGCATCTTAAGAGGGTTGTTTTAGTATTCTTTGATGATATCCTAGTCTATAGCTTTAGTATGGTTTTGCATCTTGACCACCTTAAGGTTGTGTTTGAAATTTTAAGGAAGAATCACTACTTTGTTAAGGAGAGTAAATGTACCTTTGTTGCCACTCAAGTGAAATATTTGGGGCATATTATTTAGAATGATGGGGTAGCTACGAATCCTCAAAATATTCAGGCTATATTGGAGTAGTCGGAGCTTACTACAGTTAAGCAACTTTGCTCTTTCCTTGGGTTGGTTGGTTATTATAGGCAGTTCATTAAGGGGTATGGTGAGTTAGCAAGACCCTTGACTACTTTATTGAAAAAGGGTAGCTTTGTATGGTCTTTGGAGGCTGCTAGTGCATTTCAAAATTTAAAGACAACTTTGAGTTATGCACCGGTATTAACATTATTTGATTGTTCTAAACCTTTTATTGTTGAGACTTATGCTTTTGTTGTAGGTATTGGTGTTGTTTTGATGCAAGGAGGACAACCCTTAGCATTTTTTAGCAAGATCTTGGTTCCTTAGCTCTACGACTTGTCAATTTATGAAAAGGAGTTATTAGCAATTGTACAAGCTATTGAGATTGGCACCAATACTTAAAGGGAAGGATATTGTTATAAGAATATACTAACAAAGTTTAAAATATTTTTTGGATTAAAAACTGAAGACCTCTTTCTAAATGTATTAGGTCTCCACGCTGATGGATTTCGACTATGAAATCTAATATAAGAAGGGGCTAAATAATAATTTGGCTGATGCCTTCTCTCCTAAACTGAAAATGGAGATTATGAAACTGACTTTATCTACGTGTTCAGATAGTCTATTGTAGGAAATTAGGAGCATCTAGGAAGAGGATGCTAATTTGAAAAAGATATTGCAACAATTGTAGCAAAGTAATGGCAGTATGGGGAAAGGGATGAGTTATTGAAAAAGAGTAGCCGAATTATAGTTAGGGATAGTGCTACTACACGGTACAAACTTTTGGAATGGTTATATGCCCAGTGCTCAAGGGTTATTCTGATATTCAAGCCATCTACTAACAAGTTTAGTCTCTCTTCTAGTAGAAAAATCTGCTTAAAGAAGTTAAAGATTTCATTTGACATTATGATGTTTGTGCTCATTGTAAGTATGGCACGTGTGCTAATTAGGGTTGTTACAGCCTCTTCTTATTCCTAGTTGAATGTGAGAGAGTGTTACTATGGATTTCCTCAAGGATTTTCCTAAGTCTAATGACAAAGATACCATATGAGTTATTGTAGAAGACATGTTGAGTAAGTGTGCACATTTCGTAGCACTTTCTCATCTCTTTTCTGCTTCAAGTTTGGCTCAGGAATTCTTGGATAGGGTTTATCGGTTACATGAAGCTCCTATAGAGATAATAAGTGATCAGAATCCTATCTTTATTTGTAAATTTTGGCAAAAATTTCTTAAAGTATTGAAGATTAATCAGAAATTGACATCACCTTATCATCCTTAGACCGATGGGCAATTAGAGGTTGTAAACAGTTATTTGGAAACTTACCTTCAATGTATGTGATGAGAGCTTCCTAAGAAATGGAGCTGTTGGTTGCCACTTGCAAAGTGGTGGTATAACATTACCTACCATTCCTCTACTAAGGTTACCTCTCATGAATTGTTATATGGATAGAAACCATCGACTTGTGTGCTATATTTGCCTCGGTTTATTGTTGTGGATGCGATTGATAGGTCATTTATTGCTAAAGAGGAAGCTTTATTGATAGCTAAACATCATTTGGCTAGAGCTATGAATATGATAAAGAAAAGGGCTTATTCTTATCGTACGGACCACAAATTTCAAGTGCGCCAGGGGGTGTTTTTACAACTCCAACCTTATAGGCATATTTCAATTGTTGCCAGAAGTAATTAGAAGTTTGCTCCAAAGTATTTTGGGCTTTATAGGGTCCTTAAGCGTATTGGGGATGTTGCATATCAATTGGAGTTACCTCCGGAGGCGTGGACCCACCATACTTTCCATATTTCTTTGTTAAAATTGTGTCCTGATCCAGTGGTTCATCCGGGACATCCTCCCATAGATTGGCTAAAGCCGCCTACAACCAAAAAACCTGAGAATATTCTAAACAAGAGAGTTGGTCATCTTAAGGGAAGAATTGTAACCGAGGTGCTGGTAAAATATAAGCAACTTCCAAAGGAAGAAGCTATATGGGTACCGCTTTATCATTTGCAGCAACAACACGCTTCATTTATGATTGAAGACCCTTGAGGACAAGGGTCCTTGGGGGTATTGATATGGTTATTATAATAATCATTATTAAGAATAATTAAATAATTGATAATTAATGATTGGTAGTTAATTGATGGCTTACTAAGCCAATAAGGTCACTAATTAGCAATTAGGGGTAGGATAGTAATTAGGGTGGTTTACTAATTCAATAAAATCACTATGGGGTCATCGAGACTCTAGTTATAATAGTGCCTATATAAGGTCTGGGGTGCCAACGTAAAGTTCTGTTGATTGAGTAATAAATTGAAACCATTCTCTTGCCTCCTCTCTTCTCCTGACTTTTTCTTCTCCTCCTCCTCTTCCTCCTACGTCTCTCTCTCTCCTATTTCTCTACATTTCTTCATCACAAACATTGGTAGAAAATTTTTTGTATGTATGGATGAATAGATGAAAGACTAGACTACATCAATTTTTAAAAAATTACTACATCTTAAATTGTAGTTCCAAGAAGCGTGCTTATATTTGTCTTTTTCCTTTTATTGTTTTATTATTTAGGACTTAGGAGTTTAAAAAATTCATTATTTTATTACTTAACGGGTGGGTCACAAGTACACCCATGGGTATCAATGCCAACATATAAAGTTACATGTAGGAAAAATTTCAATAAAGGGCCTCTGCAGTAATTTAATGTCAAATAGCCCTCAACAAATTCTGAAATATCACAGCAGAACCTTGGGACAAAATGAAATTAATTTTTATAGTGAAATAACATGATTACCCCTTCCTATGTTTTTTTAAAAAAATGTCACCATTTTTCGGGCACTAGCGGCCAGAGCTCCGGTAAGGAGCCCTTGAATGTTGGCTGACAAGCGACTGGGGGTCTGGTGGCTGAAAAATAGATGTCACCTAGCTACTCTTGGCACCTCAAGAATGACATTACCACTAGGCTAGCAATTCCCTTTAGCTAATATATGCAAGAAAAATTATTTGTAATAATTTTATATCCCTATCTACTTTGCAATATAGTTAAAGTGTCTTAACATCATTAATAAGTGGAATAACTTTATGAACAAGTGAAGTGTTCTAATTAACAAGATAAATTAATTTATTAAAAAAATAATATTTACAATTGTTTTATGCATGATGAGCAAGTCAAATAATACTATGGACAAGTAGGATAGTCTTGTGAACAAGATAAATTAATTTATTAACAACTGCTCATTTGCAAATGTCTTATACTTCAAGAACAAGTGGAGTAGACCTTTGAACGAGTTTAAATAACATTTTAAATTAATTTATCTTAGTCCAAAAATTATTTAAAAAATATAAAATTTTATAAAGTAGAACCAGGAAGTAAAGACTATGAATGGACAAGCAATATCTAAAACTTAATTATGTGTTATTTGATAAAAATAATTTTATATTTTAAAATACCTTCTAAATTTTTTATAGATCAATCTTATCTCTTAATTAAATAAAGTAATTATATTTAAATTAAATTTTTTAGGGAAAAATAATAATTTTAGTTTAATTAACCAAGCTATATTAATTAATTAATTCATAGAAAATCATCATAAAGTTCAATCCAAATATGATTATATATTTATTTGATAAAAAATTAATTTTATATTTCAAATAATTTCTGAATTTTTTTTATAAATCAATCTTATCTCTTAATTAAATAAAGGAATTATATATAAATTAAATTTTTTTAGAGGGAAAAAGAATAATTTTAGTTCAATTAACCAAGATATATTAATTAATTAATAGGAAATCATCATAAAATTCAATTAAAATAAAATAACATATAATTAATTTTTAGATATTTCTTGTCCTTTTATAGTCTTTGCCACCTCCTAGTTGTGCTTATGAAATTTTATATTTTAAAATAATTTTTGGAATAAGATAAATTAATTTAAATTGTTATTTAAGCTTGTTCTAAGGTCTATTCCTCTTGTTCATGAAGTGCAAGACACTTGTAAATAAGTAGTTGTTAAGAAATTAATTTATCTTATTTATACGGTTTTCCCATTTGTTCATAGGACTATTCGACTTACTCATGATGCACTTGCAAATTTGACCATCTTAAGAAGTTAATTTATGAGAAAATTCTAAAAAAATACCATTTAAACTTCAAAATTCTAAATAGGTGATTTAACAATAAAATGAGTTGTCAATTGTATTAATATTCTTGTTAATCCCATTAATGTATTTGTCAACAGGATTTTGAAGTTTAAATGATATTTTTCTGTCATTTTCCCTTAATTTATCTTATTAATAAAAATAATTCACTTGTTCCTAATGTGTAAGACATTTGTTAATTATGGTGTAAAGTAGTTAAAAATACAAAATTATTACATATAATTTTTCTTTCACATATTAGGTAAAACACTTTGTTAGCCTAGTAGTAGTGCCACTCTTGAGAGGCTAAGAATGGGTGAGTTTGAACCCCAATTGAGCCCTTTAGATGGACATTCATTTTTTGATGGTTGGATCCCTTTGCAGGCTAAGGGACACCTAACCACTGGTCAGCCTGTATTCAAGGGCTCATTGCTAGAGCTTTGGCGCTTGGCCGACAACCGATTGTCAGAAAATGCTTACCATTTCTGTTTTAAAAAAAATGGGCAAGGGCAATCATATCATTTCACCATAAAAATTAGTTTTATTTTGCCTCCAAGGTCCTGCAATATTTCAAAATTTGTTGGAAGTTATTTGATATTGAATTGTTGTAGAGGTCCTTTAAATTTTCCCTTATATGTAGATATACCTTTTTTAGCCCAGACTTATATCTACATATACATAAAATCCTTTGGAAACTTAATATAGTTTGTGTTTTTTATTAAAGAAGTTAAATAAACTATTTAATCATATTATATATATCATTAAATTATATATCATTTTATAAGTTAGACAAATTAATTTTTTAAAAAAATGGTAAATATAATACTTTAATAACTTCTTTAATCTAAAAAAAGTTTCTTATATGATCCTTAATATAAGATATATTAAATTTTTTGGGGAGAGATTAAGAAGGCAAAATAAATTAGTTAATTATAGCATATGTTGTGCATCATTTGATTATATATTAGTTCATAGGTTAGACAATTTAATTTAGTATAAAAAAGATAAATATCAATATTTTAAGATAATTTATTTAATTTTTTTAAATTATTAATTATGTTTTATATTAAAAAATCAAGGATACATAATATTAAGCGCATATTATTTACTGGTAAAAAAAAAGCCCATAGTATTTGTATGTTTTAAAGATTTTATAGCTACTTCTTTTCTTCATAAACCTAGCAAACATAAGCACTCGATCTGCCTCACTCATTAGTCATCTCACACATTGCCACGTCCCTGCCTAGTTCTTCACTTCTTCGATTTCGTTCTTCTTTTCTAGGTTCTTTTTCTAGTCACTCCTCAGGGAAGAAACTTGTAATTAACAAATTACAAGTTTGATTTGGACTGGGAAGGGAAATGAGCAGAGAGCAAACTCCAATCTTTAGTGTGGCAGAAGCTAATCAAACCGTCAATAGAAAAAGAAAGCCACAGTCTGATGAATCAAAGCTTAGAACTTTGACCTCTGATATGCTTCCTCCACCCTCTGCAACTATAGGTTATCACAACTATTTCATGGATTTTACTTCATTTTCATACGTAATTCTACTTATCTCTTTTTATCTTATTTTATTTCCTTCTTGTTTTTGTTCGAATCAAATCAGGCAAGATCAACATCGGGATCAATGGTAAGTCTACATCATCCTCGCTACTCATTCGCTCGGATCGGATAGTCTGACTCTCTTCTTATTTTTTTTTTCTTTTCTTTTGTTTTTGTGATCAATTACCTTTGGAAGTGATTCAAGTTTTTATATCCGTTTGTGTTTTCACTTCCAGGATTTGAAAGAATTGGTCGCATGGTGGTGAGAGCGTGTCTGCAGAGAGACGATATTGAAATCGTCGCTATTAATGACCCTTTCATTACCCCCGACTACTCTGGTGCCCAATACATGGTATCCATTACTGTTGTTTATGCTGATGATCCATCTATTGGATTTTAGCTGTCTTTTTCTTTCCATAGATTTGATGCGTGCTCAGTTTAAGGTCCTAGTCTTAGTTGTCGATTGTTCAACGTGTTTTGCGCTGTCTGGTAGACCCTCATGCATTCGTATGGCACTGTTCACGGGAAGGGGAATTGGAAAGATCTCTTTATCAGGATCCATAACTTTCGTCCCATTCTTTTCGGTGAAAAGCCCGTCCCTCTTTTTGCACACAGGTGATGGTCCTGAAATTTTCGTATGGTTGTGCTTGTAAATGTTAACACTAGGTCTAGAAGTTGAAGATATTATCCATTGACCTTGTAACTTCATGCATCAGGAACCCGGAAGAGATCCCATGGGCTGATAATGGAGCTGAGTATATTGTCGAGACCACCAGTGACTTCACAGACAAAGAGAAGGCTGCTGCCCATCTGAAGGTTTGCCTTTGTGCCCTACCCCTTCTCATGTCTTTAGTTCTTGTCGTTTGCTTTTCTTAATGATCTCATATAGCCTTAAAACCGTATTTTATTGATAATATTGCTTTCACTGTTATCTTTTCATATAGAGCATCCCTTGGACTGATTGGCACTGGGTCTTGTAGATTAGCTAGAAGCATGTCTTAAAATTCCGTGAAACATAGACTTTGCTTAGCATTGCTTCTTCGATGGTTTTTTTTAATCACACTTCAGTTTTGTGAGGGTTGTGTGAAATGATAATTTGTCTGTTTTGTTTCGACTGATCCAGGGTGGTGCAAAGAAGGTTATCATATGCGCACACAGTGAAGATGCTCCCATGTTTGTCGTAGGTGTTAATGAGCATGAATACAAGCCAGAGCTTGATATTGTTTCTAGTGCAAGCCGCACGATCAACTGCCTTGCTCCACTTGCGAAGGTTATCAGGCCTTCAGATACCTGTGTTGTACTTGCATCAATGCCATACTGTTCTGTTATGTTAATCTTTCTTTGTCAATTATAGGTTGTTAATGATAGATTTGGCGTTGTTGAGGGGCTAATAACCACATTTCACTCCATCAATGGTGAGTATAACTAACTGTAACTGTAGCATGTAGCGTTTCTCATTTGCGTGTTTACAAAGCTTGTTTGCTCAGCTGCCCGGGAGACTTATGATGGGCCTCCAAGTGAGAAATGGAAGGGTGGAAGATCTGCTTCATTTAACGTCATTCCTTGCAGCACTGGAGCTGCTAAGGTGAATAATTGGTTTTCATATATTACTGTTAGTTGCTTCCTTTGTCTGACCTCCTTTACTAATATACTCTTCTTTGTGTAAGGCTGTTGGCAAAGTGCTACCTGCTCTGAATGGAAAGTTGACTGAAATAGCCTTCCCTGTTCCTACTGTGGATGTCTCTGTTGTTGATCTCACTGTGAAGTTGGAAAAGCCAGCCACCTTCGACCAAATTAAAGCTGCCATCAAGTAAGATTTTATTCTCAAACTGTTTCTTTTATTTAACTATTCTTATTCTCACTTGAGTGCTCTGCTTTTGGCTTGTCTGTTTTTTCAGGGAGGAGTCCCAGGGCAAGTTGAAGGGAATACTTGGTTACATTGAAGAAGATGCGGTCTCCATTCAAAACTTCCATGGGGACAGCTGGTGCGGAATAAATTGTCTTCTTTAGATCCATATATTCCCCTATTTGTCAATGGAGCTAGGAGTTGCATGTTAATTCTTTTGTCTTTTAATTTCAGTTCAAGTATTTTTTATGCCAAGGAAAGTATTGCTTTGGGTGAAAACTTGGTGAAGCTTGTTTCTTGGTATAACAACGAGTGGGGTTACGGGTAATTCATCTTTCTTATTGTTTTTGGCACATGATTTGTTACCATTTGCATGGTAGCGGCATCTTCACATGTGGTAATTACATGAGGTACATAGCTAATGCTTGCTTTGTGTGTAATGCTGCAGCACACGTGTCGTTGACTTGATTGCTCACATGGCCAAGACTCAGGCAAATCGAGAGTTCTGAATGAAGGAAAACGGAGAAAGTAAGCAAGCAAGAGATTAGAGAGAGAGAGATGAGATGATCGGAGCCTTTTATGCTGAGTTGAGTGAGTTCATTATATAGACACGTGTGATCCTCTAGAGTTAACTGACATGGTTAAGATCTAACAGACTATGGTTAATAACTAACAGACTTTAGTTCTCTGACTAATATTCTGACACCGAATAAATGGTTTCCTGCTGCATCCCTGGTGTTCCTGAGTAAAGTGTTGGTTTCTTAGGCCTGTCTTTTTGATTGCCTCTCTTCAGTGCGAATCCAAGTTCTGAATTTTCATACCTGTATGTATGTCTTGACTTTTCTTATTGTGATATCAGACAGTTTTCGTCTCGCCCTATCTGATCTGATCGCTGTTTATTTCAAATTATGGTTTGCTTAGCCCATTAAAAGAATTTAAGTGAAAATTTGGAGGTTGTGGCATGTTGAATAATTGAAGCTATAAAGTATAAATCTTGGGTCGATCAGAAACACTGAAACAGGCTGAAATATCCGAATCCCCCAGCAATTTTGCATGTCATTTGATATTACTGTTTCGGCCAAAATAATGATGTTTCATCCCTTATTTACTAGGATGGCATTTATGCACGTGGTAGGTTAGGATGGTGATATTGCTAAGTATGGATTTCCCAACCTTTTTTTTTTTTTTTTGGTTGATAAAATGAGTTTGAATTACAGATTCAGAATAAGAAATAGCAGAAAAGACAAAGCAATTCAAAAAAATTAGAAGATCCTTTGGAGGAAATGAGGAAGCGAGGAGTGAGCGCCCGATCATCCATATGATAGAAGGCCAAGAAGAGGAATAACTTTGCCTTAATGTGTTTGCCAAATTACCCTTGCATCACTGCGTGCTCCACCATGAAGCTGTCAGCGAAAGAGATCGAAGAGAAGGAGCGCTTCACCACCGCATGAGAGTGCCTTGTTGTGGGACTTTTAGTCAAACAAAATGGTCAAATTTATGTTAAAATCCGGCTGACATTTTTATGTTTTAAGATTTTTAGGTGATATTGAGACGAAAAAGCTTGTAGTGTAATATTGCTCCTTTGTTTATACTTCTAAGATGAATTTGTACCTTATCCTATATTGTAGTAATTTTTAAAACAAGTTTTTTTAACCCTATAGTCCAAAAGCATAATAATATGTCCTTACATCAAGGTAATTGATTATTGCCTTTATTTTCGCCAACATGGTAATTGATTATTGCTAAAGCTATGACGTAGTCGGAGCGTCAAAATGAAATGAGTTTTCCAGCATAAATTAAATGTAATTTCAAATGTTTACTAATAATGCTTGTTGTTGCCTTGAGAGATTTGGATCATTTAAATCTAATTTCATCAACTAGTAAACACGAAAATTGCTTTGGTGCTTCTTTGGGAAGCATGGAAAAATATTTAAATAAACATTTTTTTTACAATCTGAAACAAAATTCTCCTCATATAATCACATCAAATGATATAAAAACACTACTAAAAAACTAAAACTAACTTGCACATATACTTTATTGTAATAAGGGAAACGAGTCTTTACTACAATTTTCAAATAGGAGAATGATATATTTTGAAAAAAAAATTAACTAATGATAAGAAATCTATAATTCACATTAACTATACTAGGATTTATCTGAAATGAGTGACTTTTTTGGTCTAAAATAAAATTGAGAGAATCCGGACTAAAGAAAAAGAAGCCCTAGATGAAACGCAAAATTTTCTCAAACTAGAAGGTTGGTTCAGCAAAACAGTGTTTCTTTTCAGTCATCAACTAAAAATATACACTCAGCGTATTCTCTCCTTCCGTCTTTATTGTAAGATGTTATAAACATTTTTAAGTATTTATTTATCGAAAAAAATATAATTATTTAAATCATACCTTTATTCATCTTCAATTTTTGTGAACGATATCATAAAATTTTGGCTCAAATCATGAATCACTATTAACATTTTAGAGGGTAAAAAAGAAGAATCGTTAATATTTTGATATCACATTTTATAAATTGGACCAACTTATATTTGAAAAGTCATCTTATATATACATACACACATGTAACCGGTGAGATTATATTCGTAGTTCTGCGGGGCAAAAAAGAAAAAAAAAAGATATAGAGATGGAAAATAAAAAATGTGATAAGTTTTTACGATTACTATATAATTACTTAATAATGCCAGTCACACTTTAGGGAGAATTAGAATTAAGGATCAAAATGCTGGTTGTGATATTTAGTTTAAAATCTCCTACAAGTGTAATTAGAATGAAGCACCAAAACAAATAAAACATAGTATTTGAAATGACTCATGTACCGATCGTCCTGCTTCCTCTTTTGTTGCTTCTCCTCCTCTTGTAGAAAAACTTGAAAATATATATAATTAAACTGTCATAGAAATTGTAAATTAATGGCCATTTTCATTTTGTATAAAAATTTCAGCGCACCTGAATTCTAATTGACTCACTAAAGTATCTATATAAAATCGAAACACCGATACAAACTCTGATTAGGTTACTTAGTAATTCACTAAAGATCAGGAAAGAAAATATAACATACTTATAAGAGAAACTTTTAGGAGGAAAAATAACTTTACTTTATGTGTGATATATTCAGATTCTTTACTTTCTTAATCCCACAATCTATATATAACTTTCATGTTCACATATGATTAGATATAACTTTCATGTTGTGTTTGGTTTGGGGGGAGGGATTGGAATGGGAGGGTAGATGCTCCCCTTCTCTCATCTTGTTTAAATTTTTTTAGGGGAGGGGGATCCAAAACCTTCTATCCTCTCCCTTCCAACACCTCTCCTATTGGGCTTCCCTCTAAATTAGGGGTTTTTGGAGGGGAGCCAAAATTTTAAATTATTTTGCCCTTATGATTTATGTGATATTTTAATGATTCTCATGATAAAAATTATGATAATTAAAATATTTTATTATAAAATAAAAATACATTATCATACAACAATTATTATAATAAAAAAATATTAAGTTCCAATCAAGAAAATAGTCATCTTCCAAACTAAGTTCCAATCAAATTTGAATATATAGTTTGAATAAGTATCCATAGTATACCATAGTGAACTTAAGTAGAGTAAACTCAATCAATTAAATGCACAACAAGAAAAACAATAGGGACATAATAATTGAACAAGCTAAATGGATTAATACAAAATTCTATGACATGAGAGGAATTCAGAATTAATTGTTTAGGATTGGTGTAAGCAACAATTAGTTTAAAATAACCGATTGGATCCAGAATTTCTTTACTTAAAATTTGCTATACTTTCACATTAAAGTATGCTTAAAATTGTCCTTCACCTAATGCTCAAAAATGAGGAGAATTTTTAGGAGTTTACCAAATGGTAATTAATTCTATATACAAAGTCTGCCAATTTTATAATAGAAAGCAAATAGGTTTAATCAACTTATTTTCAATTTAAAGATTTAAACTCTTGCACTAGCACAAAAGAGAGCCAAATAGTCAAACCATTAATTTGTGCTAATAGGAGTAGAAGATTTTTCAAATTGAAAGATAAGTCACAAATGATAGAGTATTGATGGAATTGATGACTCAAATGTGTATCTTGCTTAGAACACACAAATTTATATGCAAGACCAATGAATATGCAGGGATTCTGGATCTTAATAACCTCTATGAGACCCATTAATACAATAGCAAAGACTATATACTAACTTGAATTTATTCTAACAACTTTCTCTTAAATGCTCAGCAAACAAACTAGTTCACTTTTTAAGAGTAACATTAAGATTATACACATTGCAATATGATTTACTCCTTAGTACTTTAATCATATTTAACTATTCATTGGAGTTATGATTTCCCCTCAAATCTTTTAACAAACACCTTATATGCAGTAATTTTCAAACAATTGCATCAAGCTCCCTAATCCAAATTCATCTTCTACACATTTTATCAAACACTTTATGTGGATTGAATATTCAAATCACAAACAAACATCATACTCCATAGATTAACAACCATATAAGTGTAAGCATCAAAATAGTTTTACAAATTTCCCCTAACTTAAAATTCATTATATGAAAAAAAAAACACGAACCAAAGAAAAATGGAACCTTAATCCTTCTTATCACTCTCACAAACGTTTAACAAATTATTATAGGTTATCTCTTCAATTAATTCATGTAGTCTCTTTCACGTTTTCTAAGTAAGAAATATTTCTCAAACTCCATTATAACCTTAGGTTTCTTGGAAGGCAAACAAAGTAGAATGAAGAAATAATTATATTTCTCAAACTCCATTATAACCTTAGGTTTCTTGGAAGGCAAACAAAGTAGAATGAATAAATAATTTCAGTCCACCATAACCAAGCAGCAAGAGAAGATTTTGGACATACCCTTATAATCCTAAAGCCACAACAGAGGAAGAAGGAAGAGGAGGAGAATGTCAGCCTCCCCCAAATTGTCACAACACACCGAATAGAGAAGAGATAAGAGGATTTGATGATATAGAATAGAGCTCAGCTTTTTTGTGCTTCAAAAGTATAGATCACACTTAGCTTTTTTTTCCCCCTCAAATGGCCAAATAAAAACCATAATAGTAAATCAAAAACGGATAAGGTAACCTAGCATTTGAAAACTAAAAAAGGCAGAAGAAGACTTTGAGAATGATGAACGCGAAATATGCCCCCCACCAGTGACTATGCGACGAATTCCACCTACGATTGTTGATTTGGGGATGCCGACGCCGACTCTTCTTATTTCACTTGCAACGAAGCCGACTTTGACCTTATAGAAAAGAACCAGTCCCAGCCTTCAGCGATCCCACATTCAAGTGTTTCATCAAAATAACTGGAGGGCATTTTAATCTTTCACCCAAAACATTAAAAATCTAAATTCTCATCTCAATTCTTATTTATCTTTTATAAATTTTTATAGATTTTTATGGGTGGTATGATATGGTATTTAAATGATATTTTTTTTATAATATTATTTTTTTAATTAAAACTTATGTTATTAAAAACAAAAAGGAAAAACCGATGACAATACTCTCACGGCGTCGTCCCTAGCTCTCCTTTCATCGGTTCGTCTTTTTCTTTCGGCGGCAAACCCTCCGGATATCTCATCACATCTTTATCTGGAACTGGAACAACTCAATTTTATCCCGAAATATTGATGATCTTTTTCTTTACTTTGACCATGTGAAAACCCCAATAAGTCTCTCCTCTTCTCCCTTTCCCCTTAAGCCACCGCCCTCAAAATCGCTCTGCGTCTTATCTCTTTCTCGTGCTTTTCGATCGAGCCCTACTATCCACCCAGATCTCTCGTCGCAACTTTCTAACCGGTAGTCTTGTTCATAGACGAAGGGGTTGCAAATATAGCATTAATAACAGCATTTCCTCTTTTCTTGGTTCGATTTTCAGTCATGAAGTTTGGTGCCAGTGGTCTCGAATCGCCTCCTACCCAAATTCACCCCATCGATGGCAATGCTGGAGATTCTTCGACCGCCCCTGCATTTGAGCCCCCTAACTTCACTGATGTGAGTGCTTTATTATTAGCTTGACATTTGATATTTGAATATTCTGTGTTTTAGTTCTTCAATTGCAACCTCATAGTCAGGGGAGATAGATTTTATTTATACATTGTACGACGACTTGAATCATAAGGCTTTTTACGAAGGTCTCTCTGTTTTTTGTGTTGTTTGACGGCTTCCAGAAAGAAGCTATTCAGATGTTGAAGCCCGACAAGGGTACTACCTATTTTGGTTTTATATTTACGGAGGGGGTCATATTAGCTTCTTATTCTCTCGTGAGCGCTGGAGCTTCCTTGGGTGAGTACTCCTATCTTATTCATTGGTGAGAATTATTTTTCATTTTTTAACTGCTACCTACGTGCAGCACCAAAACTTGTGGAAATTAATTCACACACTCTTGGCACAGTGATCGGCGGAGCTGCAGACGAACTCTTTCGGAAAGAGGTAATGTATGCAATATTTCATTCCTATACTAAACTTCTTTATATTTGTCTGTCTTGCCCTTTGTTTCCTGAGTTGCCACTTAAGTGCCTGCATCCTAGCATTCTTTTAAGTGCCTGCATCCTAGCATCCCAAAGGATGCTGTCCTGGGTTATTTTGCCTCCATTGTTAGGAGAGGAGTACTAGAATCTGATCCTATCCTGAAAATAAGGAATATTCAAATTTTAAATAATAACAGATTCTGTTTTGGATATTAATTATAGCCCTGATTAGGGTTAGTAGCCCTAACTAAAGAGAATTAGGGTTACTAACCCTGCTGGGCCTATAAATGGTAGTTGGCCCATATCGGACACGTTGTTACCATATATCAATATGACAATCTGTATGTATGTATTCAATTGACGACTTCATTGGTCCAAGAAATGGTCACAAATAAATTCCACATCATCCTGTGTCCACTAATAAATATCCACATATTGGTGTTTAGTTTACTATTTGAAATTTGAAAGATTCCAAATTTAGATTCAGATTTTAATCAATATATATCTTCAATTCTTATTTATTTGTAATAAATTCAATGGGAACTCGAGTGTCTAGTTTACTATTTGAAATTTAAAATCAATATATATCTCGTACTGGTTGCTTCGTGATTGGTCCATTTGTTCCGTACATGTCATCAATCAGTGTATTACAATTTGATTGTCTTTTCCTCGTAGTTAATCTTCTTTTTTTTCTGCTTGCTTCTGCAGTGAATTTGAATTTTGTTTCATTCAATTCAATCCATTTTGGTTTTCATTAATTGCAACTGTTGGTCAGCTTTCAAGTCCCAACACTTTCTTCTCAGAATTTGAATCTTAAATTTACATTAGAATTTGGAACCTAACTCTGGTATTTATCACTTCATATATACTCCCTCCAATCCTTAACTACCCGCAATTTTTTGTCCTTATTATAAAACATCAACTGCTTTTAATTAATTCATTTATTATTATTTTTCCATTTTGCCCTCATTTTTAACTAGCTCATTTAAAACTATATCACTAAAATAGGGGTAAAGTTGGAAGCATTTATCAATTCTGGACCAATTTAATAACTTAACTTCCATTTTTTGGTCGTGACTTAACTTTTATTTCTTGGTCCATGAGAAATGATAGTTAGTATCTTATAATAAAGACTAGAGGGACTACCACCATTTTTTTAGCATGCCATGCAACTTTAATGACCGTTGTTAATTTATTCCTTTCTAATCCTGTGTTCTGACATGGTCAATTGTGTGTGATTATGTCTAGGATAAGAATTATGTATGGATTAACATCCCTTTAAGTTATTCATATTATATAATGTGTAAGCACGGTCCCATGCATCGCACAGGAGTGAAGGTCTTGATAGTTACAAATTGTCTGATTTGACCTTATTTATATTATAGTCATTTAATATATTTTTAAATAAAATAATGATGTAAGTAATTTTATTTCAGTGCCAACAGCATGAATTGCAAAATAACCGAAAAATGTCAGCCGAACTAGCTTCAGAACGTCTTGAAATGATTTTATCTGAATACAGTGATGATGCAGCAGCGTTGATCGCTGGCTGGGAACCGCACATGGTAAATTACATGTTCTAGGTACTAAATAAGTTTTGCCTTGGTAATCGAATTTTTTGACCAGGGAATATTATTTTTCAGGGTCCTCTTCTTTTCTTAGTCGACAATAATGAAGAGGGATGTCTGAGCGGCTTCCGTTTCTCTATTAGATCCGGGTCATATAAAATTTTGACGGCATTGGAGGTCAGGTTAGTTAAGCTATTCTCCTGAACTATCCATCAGTTATAGTAGTGTTGGATTTGTTAACCCTTGCATTTCTAGGGACCGCTACAACATGTCAATTTTTGAAGCTGCATCATTGGCCCGATGGGCAATACATCTTTATGCATCAGAAGAGGGGGCCACAGACGGATTTGCCAGCGGTATTTATCTTACTCTTCCTTTGATTTACCTTCATCGATATAAACTTTCCTAACTTTTCCCCTATTCAAAAGCCCTGGGATTTATACATGCACATGCGTTCATTGTTATAAACCAGTGACTGAAATTAGTGGTCCTTGAAATAAAAAGGGGACAAGCTACCTGTTTATTTGCCTTGCTAACCTATGGCTTTCATATGATTTTAGTGTATTATGTGGGACCTAATGGATGGAAGAAAATGTTCGGTGATGATGTTGTGAGACGTTACTGCTACCCTGTCACTGGGAACACGGGGGATCAAGAAATGGCAGATCAGGAAATGGCAGATCAAGAAATGGCAGAGGCACGTAGACTTACAGAGTAGATTTGCAGTTCTAGCACAGATCTGCAGGCTGTTATTTCCAGCACTTAATACTGATACTCCAGTAGTTTTCTTCTATTATCAGCATCATGTTTATTCCTAATTAGTTGATATTATTTCTCTTCATCTCCTTTTATTATGGATGATAATGATAATATGTAAACAAAACAAAAAAAGGAAAGAAAGAAAGAAAGTTATGAACTAGTTGAAGCACTAAAATCGTAAGGTTCTAATCGTTACGCTACTTACGCTTAACACACTTCGGTCACAAGCATTGCCCGAGTCTCGCCGGATCATTAAATTGAGTTTGGTGTGGAACAAGTTTTACCTTGAATAATATTAGAATAAATTGCACTGAAGTCCCTAATAAAACATTACTTCTTCAAGATATGGGCGTTTCTAGAGCTCAGTTGCCCGGTATGTTTGCTCAAGTCCAACAAAAAATGCCCTACCTAGCCCTAAAAAGTGGACTGAAAAAATGTTGGACGTCTTTGGGCCGGACTAGGCATCGGGGACAGTATGCCTTCTTGCATATTTGGCACAATTAGACATCTTTTGATTTACTTATTGTAATCTTCGTGAGCATAGGGGGTTTTTTCTCATGAATAATATTTACGCATTAAGAAAGATAAAATTCAGTACTAAAATCTGAGCATTTTTTTTTATTTTTCTGAAAATGCCCATCTCTTTGTTTGTCCAGAGGTGATCCAATTACTTAGAAAATTTAGTGAAGTAAAGCAGATTTTTCCCCCCAGTTGTTGACTAATTGCTTCACCTTAAGAGCATTTGGGTGTCATGGAAAAAGGTTATTTCATATTTGGTTCAATTAACAGACGGAAGGGAAAAGCAATTATGTCACTAACAGTATTTTTTTTCCTGTCCTGATACGTTCCTCTTAACCGCTGTAAACCTTACTTTAATAGTATATTTAATTAGTAATAACTAAGTTTCCTCTTAGCATGAAATTAAATTAAATCATTTAGAGGGACATAAATAATTAATTAATTAATTTACAACTTATTGGGTAGGAGAAACTCACCATACCCAGCCTGAGTTGATTAGGGCTTTCCACTGGATGCAGCCCGTTTATCCTTCGGGTTTGGCACCAGGCAAGGGTCCTACCTAACCCTGCCCATGCATAGCCCTACTCCAAGATCTCTTGAAATCTCTATTTTGCAAGCAAGTCCCGTATGATATTAGTACAATAAAGTTGAATTGTGAAAAGATTGAAATACATTTAGTAAAAATGAGATAGGTTCTTCTTCTTCTTTCTCATGAATAGCTTCTTCTCCGTGCCTAATAGCCCTAGATCGTCGCCCCATCAAGATGAGCTGTAGTTCGTGGAGGAAAAAAGCACTAATAAAGGTATCATTAGATAGGTCGTTGCCGTGGAGGCAAAGTTGCGCCTCTCTCGCAATAGCCATAGTTCGTCACCCCATCAAGTTCACTTTGTCGCCGTTGTTGCCACAAATTTTGTTCTTCTTCTGTAAATTTTGGGAGCTCAAAGCTAAAGGTATCCCTCTCACTCATAGGCTTGTTGATACTTCATGCATAGTCTCAAATTTCTTTAATTATAATTTTTGTATTTACTCATTCTTAGCATTGTTGTCAAGTGACTCATCAACCCTAGTATCTTCAACATCTCTCTCTCTCCTATCGACAAAGGCCGTTGATTCCATCTGCCATTTGCTATGTTTGTGAGTATATTGTGCTCTATTTATGCATTAAAAGTGATAATTAATGAACATGATGTGAAAGTTTTATTGTTGTAACTCCTAGTGTACGAGTCAGAATATGATGTTAATAAGGGTAGTGATAGTTGTTGATATGTATGGTAAACTTGTTAATAACCACTGTTTTGTGTAGGTTGACAGTATTGATGGCTAGTACATCTGGAAAAAATCTCTTATGTTTCCTTCATATAAGGGGATGATTTGTAATTAGTGAAGCTGGTGATGTAATATTTGTTGGGAGTACAGTGAGATAAAAAATCATTAAGGAAGGCATAAGTTATGAAGAGTTCAAAACAATGATATAATCGATTGTCGAAAAAGAAAGTAACAAAGTTTTTATGAAGTTCATATTGACATTTGATACAACTATATTTGTAGACCTCATAAATGATAAAGTACCTTGTAGATGCATTTGAAGATGTAAATGAAAGTTGGATGCACATTTGTATTATGATGTAGATGCACTTGTTAATGGATGGATATGAACTTGTCATAATAGGCCCATGGACTTGTCAGTGGACGTCCCTAGACTTGTTAATATATATTCATATATGTTTACATAATGTGGTTAAACTGCTATTAGGTGGTTATAAACAAGTTATAATTTAATATTAGTGTGGACATATTTATAAACTACATTTGTTATCATAATTTCATATTAATTATGTGGACATATTATTTGAATAAACAAAAGAGTTGTCACTGTTAGCTGTCTCACTTGTCAGTGCAGGCACATGATTATGTCAATAGATACCCATGAACTTGTCATTACATTTCCCTGCATTTTTTAATATAGTTTCATGTTAACATAATCTGAACATATTGCAATGATAACCCTAAGTTTACAAATGCTTTGATAACAATATCCAGTCATATGCAAAAATTTTGGAAAAGCTTAATTAACCACTAATATCAAGTCAATACAGTGAGTCACTAATATAAAGTAAATTAAGTTACAAA
Source organism: Albizia julibrissin (assembly GCA_037074505.1). NCBI lineage: Eukaryota > Viridiplantae > Streptophyta > Magnoliopsida > Fabales > Fabaceae > Albizia > Albizia julibrissin. The sequence continues at coordinate 51,533,377 of CM073482.1, forward strand.
ATATATTTCATGAATGCATCCTATAAATCCTAATTACAATTGAACTTGTATGTCTATTTTGTTCTCTTCCTTTGACTTCACCCTTGCACCAAAGATATCATAGTGTCAAGTAAATTAAGTTACAAAATACATTTCATGAATGCATCCTATAAATCATAGTTACAATCGAACTTGTATGTCTATCTTGTTCTCTTCTTTTGACTCAACCCTTGCACTAAAGATATCATAGTGTCACCATGTATGATGTTCGGGTAAATCATAAGCTACCACAAGAAATTCTGAAAAAGCTTTTCTATGTTGTCAACCTACACAATACAATTGTCATTAACAAGTTTATCATCCATATTAACAACTATCACTGCCCCTATTAACAACACATTCTAACTTTGTATTTCCATGAGTCCCAACAACAAAACAGTTGCCATTAACAAGTTTATCATCCATATTAACAACTATCGTTACCCCTGTTAGCTCTCATAATTTTTTGATAATAATAAATCTTAATATCTAAGTATATTTTGACAAACAAGAAGGATGACACAAAGTTGACTTGATGATTCAAGTCACTCAAGTAAAGGTTTTATGAACTCGAGTGATATAAGTGTTTATTGAAAAAAAATCTTGGATCAACAAGTCACTCGAGTGATAATTTTCCACTTCAAATGATTTAAAGACAAAAAAGTGAAACTTTATGGTAATCTTCTTTGCCTTGGAAGGAGCACTCGAGTGGTGGTCTTAGCACTTGAGTGATGGCCAAGTAGAAACCAAAGAGGATCACTCGAGTAATAGTGAATACACTCGAATGATGAAGCTTCACCTTTAAAATTCCAACGAGTCATGGTGCTCAGATCAAGTGAAGAGTTCAGAGACAAAATCACTTGAGTGATATAGGAAGCACTCGAGTAATGGGCATTACTTGTAGGTCACTCATAAGTGATCAAAAAGTTGGTGATATGATAAGAGCATATCACTTGAGTGATAAGATGAGCACTAGAGTGACAGAAAGATCACTCGAGTAATGAGCTCCACTTGCGAGTCACTCGCAAGTGATTCTAAGGTGATATGATCTTCAATAAAGAGATTACTCAAGTGAATGGTAAATCACTCAAGTGATTCAAGATCACTTGTAAGTCACCCTCAAGTGATCAGAAAGTGCTAAAATGTCTAAGGAAATATCACTCAAGTTATGAGTTGAGCACTCGAGTGATATGAATCACTTGTAAATTACTCGGTAGTGATAAAAATCATTTTCAAAATACAAAACTACCAAATCACTCGCTAATGATTGTCAATATTCTTTAACTTAGATTACTTAAGCACTCGAGTGATAAGAGATCACTCGAGTGATTGTTCTTCGGAATTTAGAATCAACGTCTCGATAATTTTGATATTTATTCTAAACATCTTGAATAACACCATAACCTCTTATACTACTCCTAAATGATACAAATCAAACCTATGTATGAGTTTCATATGCTTAATTATTATATTAGATTCAAAATTTCAAAAAGCAAAATGTTGTTAGAAGCATTAAATGCAAAGCAGCCTCAACCAATCCGAACGTTTTCTTTCATCAATAGCTATATTTATTCTCTAACGAATAGATTTGAATGCTCTCAATGATCATTAAAGACATCCTACCTATAACTAGGAAAGAATTCAAGATGAAGTAACTAACCAATGACAAAACAACTCTATTGCGTTAAGTGCTCTGTTTTTCTCTGATATTCTCTAATAACTCTGATATTCCTTTGTTCTTCAGTGTTTATCTATCAACTCTTTGAGAGATAATTTGTAAACACATTGATTACACTTATGAAGAAAATCTCAAGGTAGTGACACCTTGAGTGAGGGTATTTACTTACTAAGTGTAAGGGGAAGTAAGTGTCCTATTGATGAACTTGCTTATACTGTAGTGCCAAGAACCCATCAAATCTTAGAACTTTAACGGAAATCTCAAAGGTATTCTGAAGACTGGACGTAGGTCAAGTGATTGAGACTAAACCAGATAAATCTACTATGTGCACTTCAGTGAAATTTCTTCAACTCTCTTCTCTTGATTAATTTTATTAATTAAAATTTTTAAATTTTTAATATCATTTAATTCACCTCCTTGGGTGAATGGATGACACTAACAGGCCCTATTAACAACATATTTTGACTTTGTGCATCAAGAGTTGCAACCATAAAACCTGTACACTGTGTTCATTAATTCCCACTTTAATGCATAAACAGAGCATAATATGCCTAAAAACATAGCGAATGGCAGACAGAATCAACAGTCTTCGTCAGTGGACGAGCAAGACGATGAAGATACTAGGGTCGAGAGGTCACTCGACAACAACGCTAAGAATGAGTAGATGCAAAAACTAAAATGTAAGAAATGTGAGACTATGTATGAAGCATAAGTAAGCTTGGAAGTGAGATAGATATCTTTAGCTTTGAGCTCCCAAAATTTGCAAAATAAGAACAAAATTTGTGACCACAACGATGATGAGGTAAGCATAATGGGGTAACGAACTACGACTATTGGGATAAAGGCGTAACTTTTCCTCCACTATAACAGAGAACGAAATGCAACAACGACAGAAAATTAATCACGAGGACCATGATGACAAGCTCATTTGATGGGGTGATGACCTAGGCTATCAGACACAAAGAAGAAGCTATTGGGGGGAGAGAAGAAGAAGAAGAAGAACCTATCCCTATTTTACTAAGGGTATTCTAGTCTTTTCACAATCCATTTTTATTGCATTAATGTCCCATGGGACTTGACTGCAAAATGGAGATTTCAAGAGACCTTGGAGTAGTATAATCTCTTGCTTGGGACTTCAGTACAATTTTTCAATAATATATACTTTAAATTGATAATAGATATTTATTTTTAATTTTAGATACTTTATTTGACTAACTAAATTAACAAAATTGTATTTGATGATTTTGATTTGATTTGGATTAAAAGGAACTTGAAAGCTTAGAGCCCATTTGGTTCAACTTCATTGCATGCCTACAATGATAATCATGATTGCATTACCAAGATAAGAGTGCTTAGTTGCTCTTTAGCATGATAATAAGGTTTACCATGGTCATGATGATTAACAAAAAAAATTGATAATCCTCATTCATACATCCCCCTATGAATCCTCATAACCATCTCATTCCATGGTTAAAAAAGTCTAATTTACCCTTTAGTTTCATTTCTCTTTATTTTACTTATATATTTCCAACTAGCCATATCATGTCATAACTGCTATTGACACTACCTCCTCCACCACTGTCGCTTCTACCTGCTGCCACCACTACCTCCTCCGCCACCCCCACTACCTCCACTACCTCCTCCTCTACCACCGTCGCCCCTTGCTGCCACCACCCACCACCACCGCTACCGCCAACATTACCTCCCCCCTATTGCTGCCACCACCACCACTACCTCCTCTTCCACCACCGTCGTCCCTCGCTGCCACCACCCACCACCACTACCACTACCTCCTCTACTCCATCCCCCTTTGTCACCACTACCTTCTCATCTACCTCCGCCTCCACCACATCCAACATCGTCACCACCACCATGACCTCCTCCTTCTCGACCAAACCTCATCACCATTGCGTTCACCATTGCCATCGCCTTCCATCATGAGCTCCTCCTCCATCACCATTGTCATCGCAACCAACACGACCTCCTCCTCCACCATCACCGCCGCCACTACCTCCTCCTTTTCCATCTCTACCATTACCACCCCTACCTCCTCCTCCACTGTTGTTGCCATCACCACCTTCCGTCGCCGTCACCGCAACACCGTTACCATTCTCCACCACCACAACCATCGCCATCTAACGATCCTCGGCGAGATAGCGTGACAGTTATGATGAAGTAGCGTGATGGCTCTTAACTATTTTTCTTACAAAGATTATAGTAAGGGTAAAATAAACTTTTGTGTGATATATTAATTTTAAATAATTGTTAAAATAATAACTCTTTACACCTTACTTAAAAATCAAATCAAACACTTGCTCTGTAATTAATATTGAATTGCATTATATTGCACTGCATTGTAGGATGTAATGTGATTGAACCAAACGGGCCCTTAGAGTACATTTGATTCGGGGAAAATGAAATTTTGCTGCCTACGACGCCAGTTTTGTTTACATTTTTTAACTGAAAATGGTTTCTTGCTGGAACTAAAATTCAACTACGTAATTACAATTTTTTGGCCCCCTGGAAGATTGCCAAAAGACATAAAAGCCCCTAGATGTTGTATAAATAATGATTTTGTGTAAACCATTGTTATTTTTTAAAAGTATTAAGGCTAAATTATACAAAACCCCCCTGAAATTTAGGTAAGTTATAGACATTTTAAAATTTAAATTTAACTCCCGACCTTTCATTTTTTAACCATTAACTCCTGTTATTAAATGACTGTTATTTTTTTAACAGAAATTGTCACGTCAAGTTATGAGGTGACACGTAATATCATGTGTAAATTACTAATTTTATAAAACCCCCTGAACTTTGATTATTTACAGATAACCCCCTAAAATTTAAAATTTAAATTTAATTCTCTTAAAATTTTGATTTATAATATTAAACGACATACCGTTACTTTATATCATTTTAATAAATTTATTAAAGTTTTACTATCATTTATTAATTAAAATAGTTCTTTTGTATGGCCAAAACTAGAAGAATAATACTTAGAAAAATACAAAATAAATAATGAACCTCTAATTTTAAAAAAATGCATTAGTATTAAAAAAATTAATGACGACAAGAGCTATCCTCTAACAAGAATGTAATTTTTAAACTATCAATACTCCATCATTCCAAAAATATATTTAACACAGATGATGACACTTTTATACCATCAATATTCAATTAATACAAGAAAATAAGTAAATGTTATACAAATGATGATATTTCTATTTTTATATTTTTTAAATATTATTCTTCTAGTTTTTTCCATACAAGAAAACTATTTTAATTAATAAATAATAGTAAAAATTTAAATAAATTTATAAAAATGACTAAAGTCACAACATGTGGTTTATTTATTATAAATCAAATTTTAAGGGAGTTAAAATTTAAATTTTGAAATTTCAAAGGATTATTTGTAAATAATCAAAGTTTAGGGAGTTATCTGAAACTATTCAAAGTTAAAGAGGGTTACACAAGATGCCATGTAGGATGCCACATGTCATATCAAAATCTGACGTGACAATTTTCATTAAAAAGATAACAGTCATTTAATGGTATGGGGTTAATGGTTAAGAAATGAAAGGTCAGGGGATTAAATTTAAACTTTAAAATGTCAGAGGTTGCAACTAATAAAAAATTCAGGAGAATTTTGTATAAATATATTGGCATATTTTCAGGGGGGAAACGTCCTTGGCCTACGTTAGAATCTGGATTTATTAAAATTAAGATTCATACTCTTCCAAAATGGATAACAAAAATAATTTTTACATTTGATTGTTTTTCTTTTTTTTTTCAGTCACGTAAACATCTATTCTAAATGAGCAGAAATCTACTCAAAAAAGGAAAAAAAAATCATTATGATGATACAATATGCTAGTAGATAATTTATCAATTTTTTTATATATTTACTTTCATTTTGAACGTGATTAAACAAATTTTATTTGAGAGGTCTATTATTATTATTATTAAAGAGGAAGTAAATATTGATGATCTCTCTCCTTATAGTATGTTTGGGTTTATGATTAAAAAGTTTGTTTACACAAGTCTAAATAAAACTCATCTCACATATTTACTTCATATACCATAAATTATATTTAAAAAAATAACTTTCACCGCTAATCATCACACTTATCCAATTAGCCTCTCCTCTTCTGCCTTCCCCCTCAAGCCAGCGCCCTCAAAATCGCACTGTGTCTCTACTCTCTTTCTCGTGCGCTTCGATCACATCTGGTACCTTGCCGATAGCAATAGGATTGTAAACATATAATTAATAACGTGATTTCCTCTTTTCTTGTTTAGGTTTTCAGTCATGAAGATCGGAATCAATGGTATATGTTCTTTTACTACAATTGGTAGCTCATTCTCTTAGATGGGATCGTTTGCCTTTTTTCTTATTTTTCATTTTCTTTTGTTTTTGTGATCAATTACTTTCGGAAGTGATTCAAATTCTTATATTCGCTTGTGTTCTCACTTCCAGGATTTGGAAAGAATGGTTGCTTGGTGGCGTATGTGGCTCTGCAGAGGGACGATTTCGAAATCGCCGCTATTAATGACCCTTTCATTACTACGGATTACATGGTAAACAAATATACATTACTGTTATCCATACTCCTTTTTCTTTTACAATTTTAATTGGTCACTTGTGTCTAGTAGGTCTTCATGTTTCCGTCCAAATATGCTCCCGGCATCACTGTCAAATTCTCTACCTTGTCTTCTTTAGATCCATAGATGCCCCTATTTGTCATTGGAGCTAGGAGTTGTACGTTAATTCTTTTGTTTTTTCAGGTCAAGTATTTTTTATGCCAAGGCAGGTATTGGTTTGAGCAAAAACTTACTGAAGCTTGTTGCTTGGTATGGCAACGAGTGGGGTTACAGGTAATTCATCTTTCTTCTTGTCGTTTTTGTCATGGTAGCGGCATCTGTACAGTTGGTAAGGGAGGGGTTAAGTGGTTCTTTCTCAGGAAAGTTACCAATCCATTGAATATCTAATTACAAGTAGATAGCTAATGCTTGCTTTGCTTTGTGTGTAATAGTGCAGCACACGTGTTGTTGACTTGATTGCTCACATGGCTAAGACTCATTAAGACGTTACTGCATGTGCCCTCCCCTGTGCAAGCCACCTTGTATATTTTACCTAGTTGAGGTATTAGCTTCTTTCGATCCCACTAATTGAGAGTTCCGAACTGGTGTTGCTGTGTAAAGAGTTGGTTTTTTGGGCCTTTATCGTTTTGATTGCCTCTTATGTGGAGAATGTAGAGATTCTGAATTCTTATACCTGTTTATATATCTTGATTATCTTAATATGATATCAAACGGCTTTGTCTGCGTTTCTATTCATTGCTTCTTTCAAATTATGGTTGTTTTAGCCCATGGAAAGAATTTCAAAAAATTTTGAGCTGCGGTGTCTCGAATATGTTGAAGCTATAAACCTTGGTGGATAATGAAACGGGCTGGGTTATTTCAGATCCAAATTCCTAATTATGTAAAAGTATAATTTCTGGTGAAAAAATTAAAAAAAGAAAGTAGTGCAATTAGGGTTTAGGTAGCGGTGGTGCAATTACTTTCCCATTGAATAATGACACAAACAAAACAGTGGTCCTTTTCTATGATAAGCTAAAAATATACTCAACATACTACTTTCCTTCTTATCTCTGTTATTAGATGTTTTAGACATTTTTATGGACTCATTTGTCCAAAAAAATTCAAGTATTCCAATTATATCCTTATTCATCTTCATTATTTGTGAAAGAGATCATAAAATCTTGACTCACGTCATGAAATCACTATTAATATTAAAGGGGTTAAAAAAATCAGTTCATATTTTAACATAATATCTTATAAACTTGACCAAATTATTTTTTTAAGACTACATCTTATATATATATATATATAATCAGAGATATTATATTCTTAATGGTGCATGAAAATAAAAGGATCTAGAGAGAGCATATACAAAAGTTTGTAATTAGTTTTTCTTACTCTTTTATCTTACATACTCTTTTTAAAGAAAATTTCATAAGCCTAATTCTCCATTTCTTTTAAACCCAGTTAATAAAAATTTGTACCCCCTCTCCTCCTCTTTAAATCCTTCACACCAAACAGTCCCTCAAGGTTTTGCCTTTCATTAAAGCAATATGTACGAGGACAAACAGCTCCCCCTCTAATTTACATGTTGGGGGGAACAATTTAATGGACACTGCACTAAAGCTGTCAACTGGATTGGTAAAAAAACTAAGAACAAAGTCCACTTATTAGTACCATAGAACTATATCCTACGGTTTAAAAATCTATTCGATGGCATGACCCACTTTTTTAGAAAAAGGGGCTCAAAGGTTTGCTAATTACACCTTATCAATATAAAACACTTCTTTCCCTTTAGTTAGTTAACTAAGAAAATTGTTTACTTTTGTTTCTTCCACAATTGATCACTACATGAACGAACAAGAAAACTTTGATACTAGACATATATGCTACAACACCCATTGGAGGAGCAAGTCTGCAAGAGGAAAAGTGCTAATTTAAAGGTTACTGACTAAAGCCGCCTCAGATTTCCAGGATGATTTTCAATGTTCTCAAGGGTCCGATTACATCCCAACTATTTATAACAAAAGAAAATTATATATTTATGTTATTAGATAAGTCATTATACTTAATTCCTTCCAGCCAGCAAAAGAAAAATGAGCAACAGCCAATGGATACCAACTTTTGAAGCCAAAGTGAGGATTTCTCACCCAAAGGAAGCTATCATTGGGGCTTCAGATGATTTGCTAGGGGTCCCTTCGAACAATTCTTAGGTATATTTTGAATTAATAACCTCTTCAGCTTTTGTGAGAGCATATTAAAACATTCATGTTCTATTGATTGCTATGATCATAATAATTAAGTTTTTCGTAAGTATTTACTTACATTCAATTTCACACTATAAAATTCCAAATTATTTCCATCCAATGAAGTACATTGCAAACATGGAAGAGGATGCTCTAAGAATCTCTTTTCTCTTTTTTTTTTTCAGAATCCCAACTCCACTCTCAAATTAAAAAATGAATAGTTTAGATTTAATAGTTTCTAATACTATTATTATAGTATTTTATAATTTAACTTTTTAAATTTTGTTTGTATTGTAGATCAGATTTTAACATTTTAAATTATTTATTTATATTTAAAATAAAAGTTTTATAAAATATAAAAGCTAAACCATTTGATTTTTTAATATGATGGTAGAAATGAGATTGTGAGAAGAAAAAAAGATAAAAAATTCTGTAAAAGCCCAAATCCCTGCAGAAGCATTGAGATTTAGTTTCAATTGCAGGGTTATGCAATAGGACACGTCTTTGAAACATACAACTAGGGAAATCTGTTATTGAGGCAGTCGCATTAGATGGTTCAAACCCAAATGATAAGGTGCTTATTAATTGGAAGGAAATAAATCCTTTGGAAACAAGATGACCTTTCCGTATGAGGAGATAACAATTTTCCAGTAACTATGTCCATCATTATTTTTTCAAAAAAAAAAAAAAGGTTAGGGTGTAATTTGACTAATAGAATTTTTCTTAAGGAACGTCTAACATAAATAAATTTCAAAAAGAGTAAAAATAATGATAAATAATTTAAAATAATACAAATTAACCAATGCTTTTAAATTTTATCAAACATATGTTAGGTTATACTTCAATTTGACAAGATGAAATTTAACGGACATTTGATGAAATTTAATTATCTTGGTCAATTTATACCATTTTAAATTATTTATGGGAAAATTCCAATAAAATACCAAATGAATTTATCAAACTTAAAAAAGTCTGTTAACACTTATAAATGACAGAGAAATCCTCTAGTAGGAATCTGGAATTTCAAAGTTTAATGTTTTTACTAAAATACCCTCCTCTTTATCTTCCTTCTCTATTATCTTCTTTACCTCTCCGTCAGATTCCATTAGAGAAGACGATGAACAGTACTTCCTCCATCTCCTTTCCATTACTCAAATAATTGAAACTCTTATCTCAAGATTCTCAACTGTCAGCCATTCTCTGATTCTCCCTTTTCCCTCTCGTTCTCGGCATCCGTAGGTAGCGTTCTGGAGTTCTCATTCTTGGCTTCTCCGATTCTCCCTTCTCCTTCTCGTTCTCAGCTTTCATCGCCTTGCCGTCTCATTCTATTTGGTGCTGATGTTTGATTCAGAATATTGTAATTTGTTCATTCATATTGGCCAAATGATGTGGACTCTCAGATATCAGTTATCAGAAATAACAAAGTCTGTAATGTAAATAACAAAGTCTTTAACAGAAATAACAAGATTGATAATGGGAATAATAAGAAAGGACACAGGTTTGATTCATTTGTGTTAGCCCAAATATGTGGACTCGTACAAATTAATTAATAGGAATAACAAGTTCTTTAATGTAAATAACAAAGTCTTTAATGGAAATAACAAGATTGATAATAGGAATAACAAGAAAAGACACATGTCTGATTCATTTGTGTTGGCCCAAATATGTTGACTCTCATATATCAGTTACCAGAAATAACAAAGTCTGTAATGTAAATAACAAAGTCTTTAATGGAAATAACAAGATTCATAATGAGAATAAAAACAAAGAACACAGGTGCTCATACAGTTGTGTTGTTCAAAGAGGTGGACTGTCACAAATTCATTAATGGAAATAACAAAGTTTTTAAAGGAAATAACAAGATTCATAATGGGAATAACAACAAAGAACACAGATCTGATTCAATTATGTTGCTCGAAAGAGGTGCATTTCTTGTCATTCCCATTATGAATCTTGTCAAACCTATTAACAATTTTGTTATTTCTATTACTGAATTTGTCAGATACCACCCATCATGGCCATACCTTTCACATAATTTATCAGTATGTCATTCTGCATTTATCATTTCCAATTACAATATCCATTGCTTAAATATAAACTCCAAAAAAAACTTACATTGTTACCAATGAATTGAGCTAAGAAATTTTTCATAAACTGATTGATGTAATGGATTCAAATGCAAAAACAAATCACAATGATATATATACAATTTTCAGAATCAAACATCAGCACCAAATAGAATGAAAGGGCAGGGCGACGAAAGCTGAGAACGAGAAGGAGAAGGGAGAATCGGAGAAGCTAAGAATGAGAACTCCATAACGCTACCTACGGATGCTGAGAACGAGAGGGAAAAAGGAGAATCAGAGAATGGCTGACAGTTGAGAATCTTGAGATAAGAATTTCGATTGTTTGAGTAATGGAAAGGAGATGGAGATCTAGAGAACAGAGAAGGAAGTGGAGAAAGTATTGTTCATCGTCTTCTCTAATGGAATATGACGGAGAGGTAAAGAAGAGAAGAGAGAATGAAGAGAAAGAGGAGGGTATTTTAGTAAAAACATTAAAATTTGAAATTTCATATTCCTACTAGAGGATTTTTCTGTCATTTATAAGTGTTAACAGACATTTTTGGGTTTGATAAGTTCATTTGGTATTTTATTGAAATTTTCCCATTATTTATTAGTTATTTTACTTGGAATTGGCTTCTCTCCATTGCCATTCCCATCCTTTTCCTCTCATTTTCTCTCCTCTCCCCTTCTCAACCATTAGATCAAAATTTTAACGGTCTAGATTTAACATCTTCTAAAAATATCATAATAGTTTTACTTAAAAAGTATATAAATAAATACAAACTGTTAAAATTTTTTATAAACAGTTGGTAACTGAAATAAAAAACTTAGAAGAAATTCTACAATGATGATAATATACCTCTTTTCAGATTAAATTTTATCATTTTATATTTTTATATATATATTTTTAAGTAAAATTATAATAATATTTTTATAAGATGTTAAATATAGATCAGACCATTAATATTTTAATCTAATGATTGAAAAGGAGAGAGGAGAGGAAAAGGATAAAAATGACCATGGAAAGAAGCCAATTCCATTTTACTTCTTCTAAAATTTATTCATGTGAAACAATTTTCACAAAAAACTTTATTGTTAAATTCCACCTAAACCTATTAAAAATAGAAGAAAAATATAGGTGAAAGGGGGGTTTTCCCGCGATACTATTTGGTTGTTGAAGAGGTGGGGTCATTAACTGCCTGTGTGTTGCGTGGCATCATCTTAACGATCTCTCTGTTTTTTTCTGAGAGCCCTCCGCCCCACAAACTCGACACGTCAATGAAGTCATTATGACGAGCTTTGTTGCTCCCATCATCCTATTCTTCCTTCCTTCCAAGTTGACGAGCTCTTTCTGACCAAAATAAAAAAATGGCTGAAGAGCTCAACTAGGTCTGGCTTCAACGAAACATACTTGACCCATGGTTTCAGTTGGATCCTTTAATTTTAGAAATTATCTTTTCAATCCACTAACCCAAACGTTATCGTTAGTTTTAAATGACCATTTTTGTAATAATTATTGTCATTAATTAAACTTACTATGCCTGCGTCCAACATTTAAAATTTCAATGTCACTAATGATTTATTAAGATAATTTCCAAGTGTCATCCCAAATACATGACCTTCAATTCAATGTTAACATATGTTATATCTACTAATAAGTTATTGTTTAAAGTGATAAACAGCTTTAAAAACTCAGTGCACTTTAAGTTTTGGAAGGTAAAACCTTGATCAAATTAAAAAGACATGTTTTTGGAAGGTAAAAGCTTGATCAAATTAAAAAGACATGCAATATATATACCTTAAATAAAGCAATATATAGCTTATCAAACATCCTTTCATTGTTTTTCTGGTTTCTCAGTCTGGAGTTGAAGCGTCATTTTGTGACTATACTGCTAATTTTAGTCGTCCAGGAAAACTTACACCAAGCATAACAGAGAATGTGCAACACACACAACAGAACAGGAAGCAAACTATGGCATTGTGAGGAGCCAATGCATAATTTGGCATTGGAGTTCGTACTCAACCTGCTATTCTTACAAACAAATATACAAGTTCACTTTGAAGCGTAAATTCTTCAACCAGTTTCTTGCTCAAATTCTTCACCTTCAGATTCCTCTGAGCTGTCAACATCATCATCGTCAAAGTCTTCCTTCTCGTTGTCGGTAGAGGTTTTCCCAATCACAATGAGATTGCTATTCATCTTCCTGATTTCATTGCACTGAAATGATTCATGCCAACACTGATGAGAGATCATTTTGCACGTACCTGTGTCATAAATGAAGGCTATTCTCTCCAATGCAACAACATTTTGCACACTTGAATGTGAACAGCTTTGTGCTTACTCCCTTGATGTACTGTGAAGCTCTTCTAAGAGAATGGAACCAGCATAGTAACTAGTCAAAAGAATAGTCCACAAAGTTATGTGCAAGCTGATAAATATTGAAGAAAAAGGAATGCAGTGGATTTTCTTTGAGGAGGTCTCAATCTTAATTGAGGGCCTAATTTCTGACCTTCCTGAAGATACTCATAACACAAATGCATCCCCAGTGTGCACATCAACAACGCATTTAAAATATGGTGCTTTCCAGCAATAGAGAGTATAAGACAATACAGAAAAGCTAAACAGCAGTACATTTAACTTCAAGTGCACTTTTTCCAACTGAATTTTTATTCATTGGCGTTTCATCGCATTTAGCAACCTCCGGGCCTATTTACAAGAAACATTGTTAAAGCATCATATGCTACTCAATATGAAACTTAGACATCTCATACTACAGCCTCCCTCAATCCTTTTCTTATCCATTATATTCCTCCCATTCTTTTAGGAAAAATCATCTCATAGTGACAATAACATCTGATTGCAGGTATTTTCTCTATTGCAATTCATGATGGTGCGCACAGTTTATGCAGTTTATACAGTTGAAATCATAAGTGCACTTTCTAGATCTCACGCATAAACTAACCTCCACAAGCTCCTTTATGTTATGGGGATGAGGCCAGTGAGGTGGAAGTAGAAACGACGTGGGAATCGTCTTCCTCGGCAGTGGGAACGGCGTTGTCTACTTCGGAAAGTGTAACATTTTGTGAATTACAGCTTCTCTTCTTTCAGACTCAGACCACGTTCCTTCCTTCTTAGTTGTTACTTGCTTCGTCTCTCAACTCTTCGACTAACGAGCTCCAGCTGCCAGAAGCACCGCCGTGGTCCCTCCATTCCGAACGGCGATGATAGATCCGTTTGACGTACAGTTTGCTATATCCTCAACGGATGCAAGTTGTCGTTTTCATTATGATTCTAGTGAAAGTGAAACATACGGACATTCATTCCAAGCGATATCTTGTTTTTATTTTGAAAGAATATTAATTATAAGGATATATTAAAAATAGTAAATATTTCATATAAATTTGAAGCCACGACTCACAACCCTTGACCACTTGCTTAATCTTTATTTTTCACAATTTTAGGGGGCCCATGCTGTCATTTTTGCAGTTTTTTTCCACCCTCTTTCTATGCTAGCTATAATTTACTTTAATCATGAATATAAGATTTTAATATACTTTATCACCAATTCTATAATTTTCTCTCCCAAAGTGTTTTCATCGGAAGCGAGTTCCATCAAGACTCAAAATTAGTTACAACTTATAATGCACATAATCATAAGAGGTACTTCCTCCCCTCAATCTTTATATATAAAATCTAGTTGAATTTTTTTTTTAGAGATTTGGGAAAGTAAATAAATAACTATATTATTATATTATATATTAGTTTAGTATAAAAATAATAATTATAAACACTTTAAAATGATTTATTCAGCTTTTTTAATCTATATAAAAAATTCAATTGAATCATATTTTGAGAACTTGAGGCAGTATATAGAAACAAACTAACTCTTATTTATTACAAATAACTGACTTCCTTGATATTCATAAATCAATTATCTAGGTCTTGATGCTAGGCATGATGCAAAAACTCAGGATGAGGAAGGCAAGCCTAGGTTTTATTTTCAATCATTTGTCTCATTTGGTACAGCCTTCAGGTAGTGTGATCATTCATGTTTAAGTTTCTTATTATGATCCACAGAATCAATGAAATTATTCTACTATTACCTGACAAAAGAACTCCTTGTTTTAAACAAGAACACTGAGCCCTCATCTAAAAGCTCATCTGGAAGAGGAGCAGGAAGATCAAGAAGAAGGCCAACTAATTCCGGATGACTCCAAATCTATGCTGGACGAAGAAGCAAAGATGTCTAAGATTTTGCAGTATTTCCAATCAAAATAAGTTAGTGGTTGATAATCACAGACAAAATTGAAAGGTTTATTGCAATCTGAAAAACTAAATGATTCCACCTGATTTAAGCCAATGAATTTCAACTGTGCGTGAATCTTTGTATAATTAGCATACTTGAAATTAAGAGTACTTGCTTTATGATTTAAGGCATTTATTATATAGGGTGAGATCGTTTTGCATGGCAATACCATTCTAACGTTTAAATTCAAGTAGGGTATTATTATATAATAGCTTATTCCATAGGCACTATATTGGAAGGAAGAGAAACAAGAATTTTATCAAATGCCAAAAATAAGACAAGACACATCAATCATCATATCCTATTTTCTGTCGCCAGTTACATGCAATGCGGATTTAAAGCGATTAGTGATCTCAAAAGAGAAAGCAACAAGAAAAGAACTAGCAATAAGATCTAATTATAAAAATAAGAGAGTAGAAATAAGTGGTAAGTAAATAGTTTCTAAAAGAGTATTACATTGTGGTATCAAAGCCAGCTTTAAGATGTTACAATTGGTATTAGAGCTAAGTTTGGGTGGTGTGGGCCAATTGGCTAGTGAAGATGCTGGGCACAAAGGTAGGTAGAGTGTTTTGTCCCATATCAGCTGGGAAGGTAAATGGAAGACACTTTATAAGAGTCTTGATACCTCATAAAGTAGATAATATAGAGAGTGAGCCGCTTTGATATTGTAATTGGTATCAGAGCCAAGTTTAGGATGTTATAGATTCCTGAGGAACATAAGTAATAAGAGGAAAACTAGCAATAATATCCAATTATAAAAATAAAATAGTAGAAATAAGTATAATCTGGTTTGGCATGTTACAATTAATATTAGAGTTAGGTTCGCCTAGATATAGGCTAATAGGCCATTGAAAAATTGGTATCAAAGCAAGGTTCATGATGTTATAGATTTTAAAGTAAAGAAAGTAATAGGGGAAGAACCTGCAATCATATCCAATTATAAAAATAAGATAGTAAAAATAAGTGATTAGTATATAGTTTCAAGAGAGTGTTACAATGTGATATCAGATCTTGGTTCGAGATGCTACAATTGGTATTAAAGTCTGGCTTGGTTGGATGTGGGCCAATGAGCCATCGAACAATTAGTATCAGAGTAAGATTCGAGATGTTACAGATTCTAGAGGAACGAAAGTAACAGGGGAAGAACCAATAATCAGATCCAGTTATAAAAATAATATAGTAGAAATAAGTGATAAGTAAATAGTTTCAAAAAGAGTGTTACATTGAGGTATCAGAGTTAGGTTCGAAATGTTACAAGTGTTATCAAAGTCAAGCTCAAATCATGTATGCCAATTGGCTAGTGTGGATGTTTGGGCTCAAATATGGGTGGAATGTTTTATCCCACCTTAACTTGAAAGGGGAACGAAAAACGCCTTATAAGGATTTGAATACCTCTCATTCTTGACACGTTTTAAAGTCGTAAGGAGTGACGAAGGTCCCAAAGCAAATAATATCAAAAACAAGTCGCTTAGATTTGTAATTGGTGTCAGAGCCAAGTTTGGGATGTTAAAGATTCCCACGAAACAAAAGTAACAAGGGAAAAACCAGCAATAAGATCCAGTTATAAAAATAAGATAGTGTTATATTGTGGTATTAGAGCTAAATTCGAGATATTACTAGGGGTGTTCAAAGTATTCCAGTCACAGTAGTCCCGGCCTGGTCCTAGAAATTTCTCGTCCCGGCCGGGGCTGGGACCGGGATTTACCGACACCGGGATAGGGATTTATCGGCACCAGGGGTGATCCCGGTCCCGGTTTTTTTTTAATTTTTTATTTAATTTTTTATCTTATAAATTAAGTGATCCTTTTATTTTTTTTATTTTTTACTCCATAAATTAAGTTATTATTTGATAAGATATATATTACATTTTTAATTGGAGTTAAACCATATATATCATAATATTAATCCTAACTATATAATGTATAAAACTAATAACGAAGGTGATAATAATAATAATAATAATAATAAAATGTTAATCTTCAATTCTAAATCAATTTGTATGATTATTATGGCCTTATTAGTCGTTAAATGATTATTTTAAACACTAAATTATGAAAAATTTAAATAATATAATAATATATTTTAAATTAATTTTTTTAAAAAAAACTCGGGAATTCCCGGTACCGGGACCAGGATCAAACCGGGACCGAGACTGGGACCGAGATGCATATTTGCATCCCGGCCATAAACCGGAACCAGGACCAGGATTGGGGGATCCCGGTCCCGGATTTGAACACCCCTAGATATTACAATTGGTGTTAGAGTTAGGCTCAGTTCAATATGGGCCAATGAGCCAGTAGGGACACTAGACCCAAAGGTGGGTGGAGTGTTTTGTCTTATATCGGTTGGAGAAAGGAAAGAAAAACGCATTATAACCATGAGAAGCAACGGGGTCTTAAAACGGACAATATTGAGAGCGAGACACTGGTATGTTACAATTGATAACAGAGTAAGGTTTGGGATGTTCCAGATGCTAGAGGAACAACAGTAAAATGGGAAGAACTAGCAATATTATTAAACAAGTGATAAAATAAGGTGCAGATTTAGCAAAGAACTATTTCCCAAAAACAAAGTGCATCTAACACAACTAACTATTTTATGGTGCACAAATAGACATTATGAATTTTTAGGGTGCAAAAGTAGACATTATGAATTTTTTTGGGAGCAAAAATAGCAATTTCGTTATCTATTTTGGGTGCAAAAATTTTTATTTTTGCTTCAAAAAAAATTCATGATGTCTACTTTTGCACCCTAAAAATTCATAATGTCTATTTTTGCACCTTAAAATAGTTAGTTGTGTTGGGTGCACTTTAGGAAATAGTTCATTACTATTTTTGCATCTTAACCCTAAAATAATTATGTCGTGTTAGGTTATAGGCAATGCGGCAAAAGTTATCCGCGATTACAAAAAGGATGTAATAGGGCTTAATAGGGTAATCATCATGGAATTGGTAACGGAGTATATCTAAAATATATTCTTAAAGAATTGAAGCAAAATTAAGAAGGATAATATGCAAAGAAGAGAAGAGCAGAGGTAATAAAAGCCATTTCAAGGAAAATCATAAGAAGTGGATCAATAAGTACACGCGATATATTTAATAGAGATGACCACAGATCTCATATGTCGATGGAAAAGGCAAGGAAATTGGAAATAAAGTTAATTACTTGGGCGGCTATGCAGGACTGGAATACAGGAGGCACAATTAAAGTGGTTCATTTAAGTTAAGATGAAATTAAAAGTTAGATTTATAAATACGATCCTATAAGAATTTATTTTTTCATTCATGTTTTCTGCCCTTAGGAACTTTATATCATTTTCATTTATTCGATTTGATTTAATTAGAGACTTGAACGAATTTGTACTTGTTGTAAGGCAGGAGGCTTGGAGCTAAGCTCCTTGTAACTGATATAACTATTATAGGGGCATGTTTATAACTTTCAATGCATGTGAGATCATGAATTGTTTTAATTAACCATGATAGACTTGTATGTGCATGTTCCTTTTCAATCATGTTTAAGATTTAAAGCATAACGTTACAACATTTATAACCTCGATAGACTTGTGTTGCATCTTTTTCTTTCCTATCAAGGTTATCTTCTAACATTTTTTTTAAATTTATGCTAAGTAAAAAGCTTCCGAGAAAGAGTGTTACATTGTGGTATCAGAGCCAGGTTCATGATGTTACAATTGGAATTACAATCAGGCTCGGTTCGGTAAGGGCCAACGAGGATACCGGGCTCAAAGGTGGGTAGAATGTATTGTCCCATATTGGTTGGAGAGAGTAATGAAAGATACCTGGATACCTTCCTATTTTGATGCGTTTTAAAGTCGTAAGGGGCAATAAGGGTCCCAAAACGGACAATATCTAGAGCGAGGCGCTAGGATGTTACAGATTCTAGAAGAACAAATGTAAGTGGGGAAGAACCGGAAATATTATAAAAATAAGATAGTAGAAAGAAGTTAGTGTGGACTTAGATTTATTGGGCAATATTTGACCATGGCATAATTGATAGATTCACTACTTTTTTTACTACCTCAAAGAAAGCATTACAAATTTTAATACTCATCCATGAACTTGAAGTCTCTAAAGAGGTTATTATCCTCATTAATGTTGTTTGGGCCAAGCGGAATTGGGCTTTACATTATGGGCAAATTGCTCAACCTTTAATAGTTATCAAGGAGATATTAGGAATGTTATCATTCACTTCTCTTTATTTTAATTAGCTTGAAGATGCTCGCTCACATGATGATAATATAATTATTACTTCTAAGCATTATATATTAGATAAAGGATATTTCCAAACCAAGGATTGGATCGTCATCCTTCAAAAGCTCTGAGGAAGGAATAGATACAAAGGTTGTAGATACAAGAGATTTTTAAACCAAGGATTGGATCATCATCCTTCAAAATCTTAGAGGAAGGAACAGATACAAAGGTTGTAGATGCAGGAGATTTCCAAACCAAGGATTGGATCATCCTTCAAAAGCTTAAAGGAAGGAACAGATACAAAGGGTGTCAAGCGCTAATATGTGTCAAACGGTCAATAATCCACCCATTCAATTTGAGGAAAGTTACATTGCCGAACTCCCTTTTATACTATCAATGTCCAAGACATTCTCTTTTGTGTATCAGACGTTGTGCAATCCATCCTTCCCGGCCAAGAATAGGTTGCAAATTTGGTGCATTGACAAATCCTTTGTGAACTTGGCTACCATTCAGTCATATCAATGTGGTCATGCAGAATATTCAGAAACTGTTCGAAGACTTCCTTTCTTTTAAAATCTGTATTACTAATTTAAATTTTTTAGCAGGACTTAATCTCTTACATTTTAGCTCTGTTTGTTTTCTTTCTTTGTGAGACTTGATAATATTAAATATACGATTTTGTCCTTTACAAAAAAAATAATTGATTCAATTAGATCTCTAAATATTATGGCCCAATCAATAAAAAAAATAAAATAATTGTTTTTTTAAGAAATATGTTGGCCTATTTTAAATTATATCCATACTCTTCATCAATAAATATCTATTCGTGATAAGCAGAAGACTTTTCATTTTTCCCGAGATAAGCAACACTCTACTCATTAAAAAATCATCACGATAATACAATATACTAATAAGTTATTTATCTAGTCAAAATTGTTATTATTATTCAAGGGAAAAAAATGAAGTAACTAATCTATTCCTCTCTTTTTTTCTCATAATTTTGTATCCACAGCTAGATTAAAAAAATAAATGGTTCAGATTCAATATTTTATAAAATTATTACTATGGACATAACTAAATAAATTTAAACTATTAAAAACCAATATATACAGTTATACCAAGAAAATTTATAAAATTTAAATTTTAAAATAGGGAGAATCCCAATTAAATTCATATGAAACATCAAAATCTAAATTTAATCTTATACTTTTAATCAATTCCTAATTAAGCCAAAATGCTTTATTAAATATTTCTAATTGTTGTTAAAAGACCATAATACCCCTCTATAGTTAAGAAGGAAAAATAAAAGATGTAGGCTTAATTTTGATTTTGATTATTTCAGCTAGATTTAATTTAGATATAAGTCTAGCTAAGCCCTCCATTATTTTTCAACAAATAGGTAATAACTCCAGATAATTCATGACTTAACTTTTTTTTTTTCTTTTAAAGGTGCAGCAGAATGATGAATTGAATCCATGGTACCTTCGGGTGTCCATGGCAATATTTCAATTTAACATCAAATTTTATATCTTGACTGTGTATTGTCTATCTGAAGTAAAAAATTTAGCTAGACTCACACTATTATTTTGGATTTTAAAGCCTTTGAAGTGATAGTTTTATTTGTATCACGAATATGAAAGGAGCACCGAGGAGAGGGAGGGTTTGTGCGAATTTGCAGTAAAGTGAGCATCCTTCTTGCGTCCCACATTGTCCAGGTCCAGCAGAATAGATGTGAAATCAAATACCATAGTTACAAATTGTATGATTTGACTTCCTTTACATTACATTCATTTAATTATTTTGTTTAATAATATAATGATATGATGTTTGTATCAGCTTGACTTATTTTATAAGTCCAATTTACGTAAATTGAAATAAAACTCCTTTACATATTTATCCCGTAAAAGTTACCTCATATACCGTAAATCAAGATTAAAAAACACTTTTAGATATTCAAATCACTATTTCAAACATCAGTAAATAAATACCTTCAAGTTCTGATGTATGAAATCAGCCTTACTGACCTATGGCTTCCATATGATTCTAGTTTATTATGAGGGACCTCATGGATGGAAGAAAATGGTCAGTGATGATGTTGTGAAGCGTTGCTTTGCTACCCTATCACTCCGAATACATTGGATCAAAAAATGAAAGTTGAAGAAAATGGTAGAGGCACCTAGAGCGTATTGAACATGGTGGATTTGCATAATCTCAAGTACTTAGTAGAGTTCACAGCATAGATCTATATTTTTACCAAATTCTTAATTAAGTTAAGAGATCTCACTTGAAATCTATGGATTTTGTTAAAAGACTATAATATCCATTTGTGGTTAAAATAGAAAACGGAACGTCGTTGTAAGTTTGATTTTGGTTTTGAATACTTCAGCTGAATTTAGTTTAAGTTTTCTTTTATTTTTAATTTTTTTTCATGTGTTTTTTTTTTATAAAACAATATTTATATATACATGTCCTGACCGCAACAAACATCATTTTCCTTCCTGTTTTTAATTTTGCTAATTCCTTCAACATTAATTACAATAGAAAGCCATGAACTAGGTGAAACATTAATATGACATCCTGGTGCAAAAAATCCTCCTAATCGTTACTCACTCGGCCAAAAGTACTCGCCAAGCCTCTTGGTCTGATCGCAGTAGCAAAGTATCATCTAATTTTAAAAATTTGTTTCATATATCAGTCTGATTAAAAGAATAATATTCATGATATATATATTTTTAAGTCAACATTAAAATGTGTTATCTCATTTTTGTTTTCCTCTGTTGGGGATGAGACCGAACCTTGTTGTTGGGGAAGGGGACGGGGACGTATTTTTAATTTTTTTTAATTTATATAAAATCCATCTAAACAATTTTGATCCGTATTTTAATGTTATTTTCTATATAGAATGACTCATAAGTATTAAGGATTGAGTTACAAATAAGACAAAAATTTAAAGATCGAGTTATAAATAAGTCAAAATTTCTAGGCCAAAAAATTAACTTTTCTCATTGAAATAGATGGAAGTTAGTTGAGTTTAATAGTTTTGTCTCAATTTTAAAAATTTAAAGTTATTTTTACTCCAAAAAATAGTTTATAGAAACTTTTATCATTTTAATAAAAGTTGAAGGTTATTTTAACACCTTCACCCAAAAATCTTATTCAGCCTCTAAAATCCTCAATATAAGACTCATTTTATAGTTCAATTTATTTAAATTAGGTTTTATATTAAGAACCGGATATAATATTATGTTACTTCTAAAATGAGTCATACTATTCAATGTTTGTAGATAAAAATCCCCTTGTTCTAAATATAAAGCTTTGTTTAATGGTGAATTTAGATCTTAAATGAAAAAAATTTTTATTTTATCTTTTATATTTATCATTTTTTCTTAAACTAATTTGATTAATTTATAAATTGATATTTAATATAATTTATAATATTATAAGAAAATATTTCAGAAAATTCATGTGATCATATCAAATATATTGTATAATTAAATATTTATGTAACTTTTACAATATCTCTAAATTAGATTAATAGGTGTTAGATTAAAGATACCAGCAGTATATATTATTATATATTTTATATCATCATCCTAATTAAGACCCTCCTCTTCTGCCTTTCCCCTAAAGCCAGCTCCCTCAAAATGGCTCTGCGTCTTCTCTAGTTCTCGTGCGTTTTGATCAAACTCGTCGCAACTTTCTAATTGGTAAGCCTTGTTCATAGACCATGGAATTGTAAATATAGCATTAATAACACGATTTCGTCTTTTCTTGGTTAGGTTTTCAGTCATGAACAATGATACCAGTGGTCTCGAATCGTCTCCTACCCAAATTCAACCCATCAATGGCGTTGCTGGAGACTCTTCAGCTGCCCCTGCACTTGAGCCCCCTAACTCAACTCATGTGAGTGTGCTTCTATATTGGCTTCAAATTTTAATATTAACCCAAAAATAAGTGTGCTCATCACATGTTTAACTATAAACGCATTTTCGTATTTCCTCTTCTTTACGCCTCTAAAAGACGATTTGTTATACGAGTTCGCTGTGAAAAAAAACGCAAGCATGCACCTGCACTGTAGTAATGAGAATTTTTTTCCTGCCAATGTTAATTCACCCTTAGTGCTTTAATATCATTCATATGTGGTAACTCCCATGAAAGTGAAACTAAAGCAAATCCCCGAAGGATAGATAATAGATTCTATTAATTGTGGGGCTTTCAGCCTTTGTGCTGGAAGAAGCATAGTTGAGCAGAATCTCCCGCTGGATGATGAGCTAGCGAGCGTTCCTCTGTTTCAAATTTCAATAGAGAAAAAGACACTCATATCCACCATTCTCACCCATCCACTTTTTGTGAACAGTGCTTCTGAGTGCCCTGACTATTCAATTTTTTAGTTCTTCATTGCAAAGAGGTTGCAATTGATTTGTAGATGTTATAGTCAAAGGAGATAGATTTTAGTTATACATTTTGCAACGACTTGAATTATCAGGCTTTTTATGAAGGTCTCTTTGTTTTTTGTGTTGTTTGACGGCTTTCAGAAAGAAGCTATTCAGCCCGACAAGGGTACTACCTGTTTTGGTTTTCTATTTAAGGAGTGGATCATATTAGCTTCTTATTCTCCCGTGAGCACTTGAAGTAAGTACTCCTATCTCATCCATTTGGTGAAATTTATTTATTATTTTCTAACTGGTACCAATGTTGTGCAGCACCGCAAATTATGGAAATTAATTGATATATGCTTAGCACAACAGTCGGCAGAGGTGCAGACCAACTCCTTTTGAACAAGGTAATGTACACAATCGTATATTGAACTTCTTTATATTTGTCTGTATTGCCCTTTGTTTACCATGTTTGACACTTGAGTGCCTGCATCCTGGCATCCCAAAGAATGGTGTTCCTGGGTTATTTTGCTGCAGTTGTTACCATATTAGTTACAAATTGTATGATTTGACTTCATTTACATTACAATCATTAAATAATTCTTGAATAAAATAATGATATGAGTAGTTTTATATTAGTGCCGGCAGTACAAATCACAAAATAATCGAAGAATATCTGTGCAATCAGCTGCAGAACTTTTTGAAGATATTATAGACAAATACTGGGGAACGGAGTTAGATGTTTCAGCCTTGGTCACTGGTTGGGAACCGCAGATGGTAAATTACATGTTCTAGGTACTAACTACTAAATAGGTTTTGCCTTGCTAATTGGATTTTCTGACCAGGGAATGTCATTTTTGCAGGGTCCTCTTCTTTACTTAGTTGACAATTGTGATGAGGGATGTCTGAGCGGTTTCCTTTTCTGGATTGGATCCAAGTTATCATACATTTATAAGGCATGTGACATCAGGTTAGTTAAGCTATTCTCCTGACCTATCCATCAGTTATAGTAGTGTTGAATTTGTTAACCCTTGCATTACTAGGAATCGCTACAACATGTCAATTTGTGAAGCTGCATCATTTGCCTGATGGGCGATACATCTTGCCGCATTTGAAGATGGGGCCAGAGATGGAGTTGCCAGCGGTATTTATCTTACTCTTCCTTTGATTTACCTTCATCGATATAGAGACTTAACATTTCCCCTATTCAAAAGCCTGGGAAAAAAAAAAGGGATTTATACATGCACATGTGTCTGGATCATGTTTGCCTTTCTTGGTTCCTATAAACTAGCGACTGAAATTAGTGGTCTTTGAAATCAGTAGGGTACAAGCTACCTGTTTTTGTTCCAGTTTACATAATAATAGTAGTATGGTTCATATTGTAGTTTTGCATTTCAAGTTCTGATGCATGAAATCAGCCTTACTGACCTATGGCTTCCATATATGTGGGACCTCATGTGTGGATCAATAAATGTAAGTTGAAGAAATAATGGTGGATCAAGAAAATGGAAGAGGCACCTAGAGTGTTTTGAACATGGTAGATTTGCATAATCTTAAGTACTTAGTGTAGTTCATAGCATACATCTATACTTTTACCAAATTTCTAATCAAGTCAGAGGCCCCACTTGAAATCTATGGACTTGTGACTAATTATTTTATTGAGAATTGGTCTTAATTCAGCCGGAGTCTATAGATTAATGATTTACTCATATCTAACACACCTAGCATTATACTAAAAAAATCTTATTTGGCTTTTAAAGTCTTCAATATAATATTCCCCTTGTAGTTCAATTTATTTGAATTAGGTTTTATATTAAGAACTGGATATGAATATAGTATTATGTTAATTCTAAAATAGTCGCATTATTCAATGTTTGTAGATAATAATCCCCTTATCCTTCCGTCCAAAAAAAAAATCCCCTTGTCCCAAATATAAAACTTTGTTTATGGGTGAATTTAGATATTAAATGTAAGATATTTTTTTATATTGATCATTTTTCTCCAAATTAATTTGATTAACTTATAAGTTAATATATAATATAATTTACTATAATATAATATTACACGAAAGTATTTCAAATAATTCATATAATTATGTCACATATGTTATTATTAAGTAATTTATTTAAATTTCTTAATATCTTTAAATTAGAGTAATAGTCTTACAGTAAAGATATGAGGAATATATATTATTATAGACTTTATACTTTGATGGATGCTATACAATAAAAAAATTGAAATAGTAATATGAAATATTTAATTATATAGAAGGATGTAACAAATCTTACGAATAGCATGTGAATAACCAGTGGAAATATTTACACATTTTTTTAAATAAAGAATGGAAGACAAAGAAAGAAAAGCATGACATAAATGAAAAAGGAGGAGAAAAAAGAAGAAAAGTTAAAGTAAAAAAGGAAAAGGAAGGAGATTAGCCAAAATAAAATGGTTGTTTTGAGTTGTAATGCAGATTGTAGAGAACAAAATGATGGGGAGGGATAATTCTGGAAGGTTGATTATAAGTGGCACCATATGGTTAAAGCTAGCTAGCATTTGGATTTAGAGTTTGATTGTGTAATTATTATCATTTCCCATAATCACATGGCTCTAAATGATTGATTGTTAATCTCCTTAGTCCCACTTCCTTCCCATCCTCTCTTTTTAATTCTTAATTATTTCTTTTCCAATGTGTTAAAATATATTAAAAAAATACTCTAAAGTATAATTGAAAATATAATATTTGAGTAAAATTTGTTCATCCACTGGGAAATGAAGGGCACGAAAGGCCTATTTGGTTTGATCTCATTGTACATTGCAGTACATTGCAATGTGATTTCATAGTAATGCAATACGATATTAATTATAAAGCTAGTGTTTGATTTAATTTTTAAGTAAGGTGTAATAAGTTATTTTTTTTAATAATTATTTAAAGTTAATATATCACACAAAGTCTACTTTACCATTAATATAATTTTTATAAGAAAAAATAGTTAAAATCCGTCACGTTACCTCATCATAACCGTCACATTACCTCACTGAGGATCATTCATAGTGATGGTTGTGGTGGTGAAGGCGACAATAAAGGTGGTGTGGTGGTGGCGGTGGCAAGTGATGATAGTGACAACGGCGGAGGAGGAAGTAATGGTGGCGGCAATAGTGGAGGTTGCGGTGGTAGAGGAGGAGGCAATGGTGGCAATGGCAGGTGTTGATGACAATGATAATGGTGGAAAAGGAGGTGGTGGCAGTAGCGGCAGCTGTCATAGCAGCAGCAACAGTGGAGGCAGTAGCAACAGCGAAGGAGGAGAAGGTAGTAGCGGCAGTAGCGGTGATGGAAAGTGACGACAACAACAATGGTGGAGGAGGAATTAATGGTAGTGGCTGTCAAGTCGGGGGTGGTGGTGGTGGTTTCGGCGGCGGGGGGTGGTACAACAGTGGTGGTGGGAGAGGAGCTAGTGGTCGCGGCAGTTGTGGCATGGCGTGGTAGATGAAATGATACAAGTGAAATAGAGATAAATGAGACTAAAAGGTAAATTAGACTTTTTTTTACCATGTAATAAGCCGATAATAAGTATTCGAGGGGAGGTATGAATAAGAATTATTAATTTTTTGTTAATAATCATTATATAGTAAACCCTATTACCATATTAAAGAGCAACCAAACATTTTTCTCTTGATAATGTAATTATGATTACAATTGCAGGCATGCAATGAAATTGAATCAAACGAGCTCAAAATGTTCATTTATTAACCACATATAATTAAATAAAACAAAATTATTATAGCACAAATGCCATGAATTACTATTTTAATTTTATTTTTTAAAAAAAACTTCATCTTAGGCTCAGTAATAAGAGAATAAAATTTAAAATCTAACATTTAAAATTTTCACTGGCTCGAATTAGGTATTTATATCATAATTTTGTTCTTTACATCAATCATTTGTGAGAGTTTCACATGGTGGTCACCAAATTTCCTACCAACTTTTTCCTAATTAAAAATATAAGAAAGGGAAAAAGGAAAAATAATAGGCATTGCCTTTTTTATCATTTAGATTTGTTCATGTCAATATTCAATATAAATTTTATGCATATTAAAACACATTAATATTATTTAATATTAGAAAACTCAGAATCGAAAACAAAAATACTCTTTAACTAATTAAAAATTCAAAAATAACAAGTACACAATTTATAAATAGTTTGATTGTTTCTTTCAGTTAACATGAATGGAGTTGAAATTACATTGCAAATCTAGTGAACAGGCTTTCTCATTATTGTCATAAAATTGGTACTTCCAATATATTTGAATATTTTTCTCGCTGATCGTTAAATAATTTAATCTTAAGATCTCAAAACTCAATAATTCTCTTACAGACATGTTCTCTTTTTACCAAAAAAAGTTAAATAAAAAATGCATTAAAAATATCCTAATTAAATTGGATAATGCTTAAAATAATTGTATAGTATCTAATAGTAAATATAGTGTGTGTATCGAATGAAATAAGATACATAATTTATGACATATAACTCAATATAAATTTAATATTTTGTATCAATTTTTGTTAAGAAAAAGAAAAGGTTGGTAAGATTGATACTTTGTGCTCTCCTAACAAACGCAGTACACTCCAGAAATCAACAATATATTTAAGAACTTTTATATTTTTAAGTTTTGAATAGATCAAAACATAATATATAAATAGTGTAATTTACTGAAGATGTATATTTTCTCTAAAATATGATTTTCTTTATAACATCTTGTTTCGTTCAAAAAACAAAAAGAAAACGGTGAAAATTAAAATAACAATAAATAAAAATACTTATTGAATTATATATAAAAATTTGAAAAGTTGAAATATAAATCTCCAAAAAGAAAATCTGATCATATAGTTCACATTGTTAAGAAGATCGATAAGTCCGCAGCATGAAAGGTAGAAAATTTAGAATGAAAATCAATTCATAAAATTTATAGCAAATGATGATAATTGATAAGTTAATTTTTTTAGTCAGTGTTAGAAAAAGATAGACATGAAACCAAATTTTGTCTTTAATTGAGAATAGCTTCATTAAGAAATTGTAAGCCACCTAATGTTTCATGCTTGATTGTGAAAATGTGTTATCAATGAATGGATAATCCATATGGTTTAACATCATAATAATTTAGTGGGGTGAGAAGTTGTTGGGGATTTATTTAAATAACGACAGTTAATGAACATAAATTGTGATTAATACTTCAAAAAATATATATTCAACTTTATTTTCTGCTCACAAAAGATTAGCTTTAATTTCAAAT